>CM056998.1:82295394-83537894 GCA_029891345.1 Dryococelus australis
GCATACACGCATTGCCTAAATGTATTGCAGACTGGGAAAAACAAAACGTTTAAAGTTTATTTATAATGAACAGCATGCGTACACGAAAGCTTATGTACAAAAGTAACAGGATAAACTTGTCAACTCCAAACTATTATGTGTGCGTAAATCAGTATAGCAAACTGGAATTTAGTATTTGATTTGGTACATGTTCGTTACCATTGTATCTTATTAATAAAAACCGGGTACTTGAAAAATACGATAGGGCTATAACTAATTCTACGATAAACTATGTGTCGGATAATAATGGCATTGATCTAAAATGGCGAAACTAGGTGCATGAATTTTCTGCCACAGACATCTGTAACAATATACTGAAGGTTGATCCAAACTGGTCAGAGCACTTCGGCTCGGAATATAAATTTAAGATTATACTATAACACAAGGCACCACGTAGCTGTAGCAGTTTCATTTCACTTTTAATTACTGCAAAATCACACATAATTGCACTTATATTATTGTAGAACTGAAATTCGTTCAGATATGTCCACTAGTTTTGCTTACGGATTTCGTGTTTGTTTATTTAAAACTTAGCATATGTCAGAATGCCAGTGAGAAAATAAATGCTAAAAATCACAACATGCAAATATTTCCTACATAAATTAATACATTTTACGATTCTTTTGGCAGTTTGGATTCATTTAATAAAATATTTCTCTCCCGTTCTCATGTTTTAGATCTTGCTAGTGTGAGTTGCCCCTGAGATTCAGTATTGGTTTCACTTTTCCCTTCCTGCTAAATCTGGACGAATGATGCAGTTTGAACTTTTACTTCACCAGTAGCTTATATCTGTCACAACATAGTTCCAGACCCAACAGTTAGGAAGGATAGCTAGCGGAAGGTTGACTGTTTGTGTGTGTGTGTCTATGACGTGGGGGGGGGGGGGGGCGTTAAAGGAAAGGAGGGCGCACCAGGTGGTAGCAGCGTCCTCGAGTCGGAGGTGGGGGAAGCTGTACCACGGTTCTGCCGCCTGGAGGAAGACTGCTGAACAACCGCGAATGCAGGAACTGAACAAAGGAGAAGAAAGAATTTTTCTCTTTCAGTTTTCTCGGAAACGAACAGTGACATTATGAAACCGAAACTGTAGTTACAATGCTGTTGTAATTCTGCATTACTCTGTATAAAAATATTTTCTAAATTCTTTAAAACAGTGTTAATTACCTATCGTAATATAAATTACAATAAAGTATTTTTTTTATGACAGGAAGCAATCTAAAAATATCAATGATTAATGTGGTTGCTCTTCTTTAGATAAAAATGTCTCTTAGGTCAAGTAAACAGTGAGCAAATAATCAACAAATTCACTCAAATTCATGACTAACTTTGATGGTACAGTGGAATCTTAAGGGTCAGAGTATTGCTTGACTGGGGTCATCCTCGCCCCATACGCCATTACAGCGACCAAGTCTAAATATTACACTCTGGCATCCTAGAATGGTCAGGGTGCAGGCTAGTTATGTGTGCTTATTGTATTGGCAAATATAAATGCATAAACCAAGTTGGTCGATTTATCGCTTGCAGCCACTGTTCGTAAACACTTCATTTCATGTTTTGTCATATCACAAACTTAGTTTTAGTTGCACACACAGACGAATGAAGTTAACAACTCTCCATCTTGTCTCTCATGGCTTTCCATTGTCTTCATTTCCACAATTCATGGTGCCAATAAGCTCTGAATACAATCTTCAGTGAACGAAGGCCTAACTCCCATTTTTTTAGTATCACTCGGGCCTGAACAGCCACTATTCTTCAGCATCTTGCCTCCTGCTATCTTCTATTACGTCCAAATGATCTCAGACACACTTGTAGGAGCTGGCATGTGCCGACGCCGTATCCCATCCACACCTATTCTATTGCGATCTCCGTTTCTTCAGAACGGTAGCCTACACGACGTTTGCACCATTCTGTGAGTGCTTGAATCTACTGGTCACTTCCTACCCAGCCAACCCATTCACAGGGAGGCCAGCAGCCGCCCCTATAGGGAGCTCTATGTGATACGTGGATCTATGTCAACTTCCTGCCTTCCTGTTTAACACAGGAACGGTCGGGGCGACCCTGATGTTGAAACCTGCTGTCAAGTGCTTGGGGTCTGCCTGCAACTTCTTGCCCAGCCAAGTTACTTGCTAGAGACCAGTAGTCAGGCCTACCTCCATCTCTACCAGCCTATACCCGCTTCCTTTCAGGTCATGCCCGCCCTACGGACCACTCGCTGTCTTTCTCACTATTATAATTTATCCCTCATGCCTTGCCACAGTGCTTCGTAAGATATAGCCCCCAAACAGGGGCTAGCCCTGATTGGAGGCCTGGTAGGGTAAGTTCAGAGTTCTGACCGGGTGTATTCCAGGAAGCGTGAGAAAGCATCTCTGCAGAGGGGAACTGTAACCAGCTCAACCAGTGGAAGTCACAGCCTGCATTACAACCTACAGTACCATGTCCCTTGAGCCGTCTCACATCTGTCACCCACACCACCAAAGAAACCAGTGACTGTCTACTCACCCTCAGTCTCAGATCAGATGGTCTGCCAACTAGATCCCATTTTTAACTACATGCCTACATGTGCCCAAACCAGGCTAGCACCTTCCAACACACCCCCACGTGCACAATGGGGTGTTATTGATTCGCTTAAGACAGCCTGCCCCACTCCCAGGAACAACCCTGTCGAGTTGATGATGCACACTTCCGTCATCTGGGGGAGGAAAGGTTCCAACGCCACTAACTCTCGCTAGGAGGGGTATCAAGTGTTCTTCTTTCTTGGTGCCCAATATGGTGTAGCAAGACAACATTCTCTCGTGTTTTTATTTATTTTATTTACGTCTGAACTGAGTCAGTATTTCTGGTTTTAAACTTTTTTTTTTCTTCCATTAGGACAACCTCTTTTAAATTTCTTTATACATAATGTTACTTTCTTATACGTATTTTTAAATCTTGCTAAAGAGTGTAGTTCACATTCAGTGGCAGAAGTATATGTTTTATTTATTTTCAGCCTTTAAAAGTAAGTTTATTTTCACCTTGTAGGAGTGAGCTTTAAGTCATTTTAATTAATGTGTGTGAAATCATGAAATTACTTTATCTTAGATCTTATCCAGGTTAATAGCTTTTTGTGTGAATCCCAAGAATAGCTTTTTGTGTGAACCCCAAGATTCTCAAACCAGACATGAGAGGCAGTCCATCCTAAATTTTGATCTTGCAAATTTCTTGTTAATATTGGCCATGACTGCACATTGTAAGCCGAGGAGAGATGTAAGGAGGCACCTCATATTTTAATTAAATGTGCATGGACATGAGAGTCCTAAAATGCCTGCTTTAAATTATGGTGGTTTAATTAATATTATGAATAAAAACTAAAAGTGGATGATAAAACAGAACTTTTCCATTGTTTGTCATGCAAACAAATATTTGATAAGAACTCAAATATTTGTTGAATTAAAAATGTTTAGTTTTGTTAAAATTTCAGTAACCATTTATTTTACGGAAAGCAAAAATGAAAGTTCAGATTTTTCATTATCATTTGGGCATACTGAACTGCCGCACAATTTCTGTGTGAAATCTGACAGATGTGTCTTGGGTGCAGCAGTTTGCAGTGAAGTTCATGTGATGTGCATAGGTGAGCAGCAAGGATGAGGACTTCTTCGATCTGCAGGTGGATGTGGATCAGAACACCAGCATCACACACTGCCTGCGCTGCTTCAGCAATACCGAAACCTTGTGCGGTGACAACAAGTTCAAGTGTGACAACTGTTGCAGCTATCAGGAGGCTCAGGTGAATGAACACAAACATTTAATCATATCACCTATTGTACCACGGCTATGTTGTAACATCTTATTGTAACTTTCCTTGCGTTTCATTTCGTTTTCCTGATGAACAGAAAGTTTTTTTTTTTTTTTATGTAATAACTTTTTTTACAAAATAAAATGATTATTTTATAAGGTTACAATATCTTATATTAATATGTAAAGTAGATAATTGTGGATCTCTTAAAAAGTATAATCATTCCCAATGTCAATTTGGATTTGTTTTCGTATATAATTTTTCTGGAAATAAGTTTTTGAGAATTTATTTACAGTGATTCCATAAGGATTTGTATTGTCCTGACTTAAATTAAATTGCTCATCTTTTTGAAATTAATATCTAGGGATGGTTGATTCCACTATTTTACTGGTTCTCTGTTTGTTTCTGGTTCTTTAAGATTGGTTCTAGATTCTCTGTTTTTCTCTATTAAAAATGTAAAAAATATTCTGAAACTTTCTGAAAATCTGACTTACATGTGATCTGTGTATTTTGGTAGATATGCTATTGTATGTCCTATTTTAAATAAATGAATAATTTTTGTATGTTTTTTGAAGTTTGATATTGATTTCTACTTGGCCCAAGAAATCATTTTTAGTAAAATTAAAACTTAACATAGAGTTTATGTTCATTTAAATAGCAAAATACAGTCATAGTTCAGAAGCTGCACTTCCTTTTTGCCTTGGAAAATAAAAGTAACAACTCATGTACAATGACGAATTACAGACTCCCTATTTACCGTTTTTCGGGATACTGTCAAATTCCCATACGTACGGGATTTCAGTAGATGAGGGTTTTGACATGTTCATCAATAAAATACAATTTCTAACCTTATTATACTTCATTTTGAGTATACTAAGATCTTTACATTATGTTTGAATAAAGTTTAACTAATAAACACAATAAAAATAGGAATTTAAAAAAAAGTATTACTGTATTAGTATAACTGTTGACATGTGATATCTGTGATTGATGGGGACATCACGATAGGGTTAGTTTTAGGTGTATCTTTCATAGGCACGGCTGGCTGTCAAGATTGACTTACAGTTTGGTGCAAGATGGCCTTAGAATGGGATGGGTCGTCGCGGTCAATTACAGTTTTGTCGTGCAGATCAGTAACACGTTCAATCTGACTTATATCTTACTGTCGACCGGTACGTAAGGTCGGGCGCGTGGCCTGGCGGCAAGGTATGTAGTCAGTAGAGGCTTTGATTGTCCGGTGGATGGCTTTGCAAACTGCCACTGGTTTACCTGTGCTTGCTGGGGTCCAGGATAGCTCTGCTCCTTTGTCTGCTGACGGTGCTGCTGGTGTGGGAGCTGGCGAGTGGAGCCAGAACTGGATTGGGCATGTGGAGAGCTGCTGGCCCGTCTGTACTGGAACCAGGGGTTGGCGAGTTCCAGTGGTACCTTAAGTCCCTGGCGGATGTCAGTCACCACTGGGTGAAGTTGGCCGGTGGTCTTGATGGGAGGCTGGAATAAAGCGCGGGAGGGAACCGGGAGATGAGATATCTCCAACTGGCGGGCAGCTTGAGCTCGCTCCTGTGGTGTTACACTGCAAAGTGCAGCTGATACTGGATTGCTGGTCCTGTTAGCGTCAGTTGTAGTAACTATCTTTCTGTATTGCCATCTGGTACCACTTCGTTGGGTGTATGGCATAAGACCGGTACAACTGACAGCCCTACAAGAGCAGAGCAGGCGACAAAGTTCCCTGGCTATGTGTAAAACCAAAGCCACAGTTAAACAGACCAAAGTCTTACCTGGTGCTCCTCAAACCGGCGACACTATGCAGGGTGGTTATAGAGCATTGGATGTCCTCTGGGTGCCATACGACTGTGGGTGTGGGTCCAAGTGTTGGCAGATCACCAGACCAGTATGTCACTCTCTCCGGTGACAATTCAGCACGGTGGATGGAGTGGGTCAATTAGACTAGGGGTCTGATGACTCTTGGATTGAGTTACTAGTGGTTGGAACTCTTTACTGTACTGCACATGAGTGTACAGGCGGTCTGTCGAATCTGTAGGTTTATCGACGTACGTGCACCCTGTGAAGGGAGCGTGTAGTCCTATACTAGTTATGAAAAGTCGAGATTTAAGTGCGTGGTCTCCAGCTTTGTGCTGGCAGGATGTCATGTACTGTGGACGGAACAAACACCCTAGAAAATAGTATGTAGAGGTTTAAAGAAACTCGTATTTATTCCGTTGAATAAGCACAATGGCCTGTACTGCCTCCTAACTAACTGGTGCTGAATGGAAGGTAGACCATGTATATTCAGGTGAAGGAGACCTGGTACTAAATTGAACAAGGCGATCCGGCTAGGTAGTTATTAAAATACTGGCCCTAACTAATTGTAACCTTTGCCCAGAAGAGACAAAGGAGGGTCACTGCCAGAGGAGTAGTGGTGGCACGGTTGCCATTACAAGCAGGTAAGGTGAGAGTGGTGTGTCCAGAAGGGACCTTCAAGACCCACTACCAGAGGTGGTAGTGGTAGTGCTTACACAACCGGAGGTGCAGTGCAATTGTTGTTACCAGAAGGTAAGGCGAGAGTTGACAGCGTCAGCAGTGTCGAAGAGTATTTGGAAGGTCGCTGAAGAGCTTCTGGTAGGTGGCTGGCACAGCCGTTGAAGAGCTTCTGGTAAATTGCTAGGACATTGAGGGCGGCAGAGAGCTCTAGCACAAGTGGTAGAGCGAACTGCCGGAAAAGCTGATTGGAAGAGAA
Source organism: Dryococelus australis (assembly GCA_029891345.1). Classification (NCBI taxonomy): domain Eukaryota; kingdom Metazoa; phylum Arthropoda; class Insecta; order Phasmatodea; family Phasmatidae; genus Dryococelus; species Dryococelus australis. The sequence goes on from CM056998.1 coordinate 82,301,937, forward strand.
CAACTGGTGTTTTTGAGCAGTACACAGTCTTATATTCTCCTTGTCCGGGGGCTCCACTGTGATGCGGGGGTGCAATGAGGTGGCAAGCACCATCTCTCAAGTGAAGCTGTCTGCTAGCGCTGCTAGTGTTATCCCTTGGTCTGCCGTAGAACTACATGACCTTGGGAAGTGGTCTTGTCCTCTCTGTCTGGTTGAAGTGAAGATACATTCATATGAGACAAAATAGAATGTAGTATAGTCAGGAAATGTGTTCTGCATTAATTGCCCTCCCTCCGTTGCGACATAAACTCATCTGGACGAAGAAAAAATGTTCTCTCTGTTGGGGTGTAACTGTCATCTCACAGTAAAGCGAGTTTGGCTTCTGTAGCGCTCTCTCTTCTGTGTGAGTTCTCTGTAATGCGACGTGGCTTGCTGAGTGAGCGACCATTTGGTAGGTTGTTTATCCTAGTGATGGCCCGATACTGAAAAAACCTGATACCGATGCAGGTTCCAATATTTAGGATTTTACCATTCCAATACATGTAAACCGATATTTTCAATAATCATACTGTATGCAGACATTTGTCTCTAAAGTGTATGAGAGGAAACAGCTACCTAGAAAAGTTTTGTTTGCATTAAGCTAAAAAGACATGCTGTTATGTGGCATTTACTTTATGCCTGGAACATCGAAACAGTGGAAAAAATAGTTTAACATATTTACAAAATTATGGCTTGATATAACCTATTACAACACTTAAGTTAAGGTTGCAAGTAGGTCGTTAGGCTACCAAAAATATGTAAAATACCATAATTAAAGTATTGGCAGAGTAGTACTTGACAGGCGCACACACAAAGGATGACAGGCAGTGTCCTAAGTGTTCTAAGATTAGTAGTGTTGAATTCGTGACACATTTTGCCACTGCAACTTACTTCTTTAGAGCACTAAAATCAGTAATAAATTTCTTTGCATTCATATAAAAAAATAAACCAAATTTCTAGGTTTGAAAATTAAGAAATTTGGTAAATTATATTGTTTTGAAATAAAATTAATGCACATGTTCAGTGTCTGAATAAGAAATAGAAAAGTGCTTATTAAATACAAGGAACAGCATTAATTACAATTAATTAATTTAAGAAGAAAATATTAATTAAAGAAATATGAGGTAAATTTTGACACTTCTAGAAATGTAGTGCGACCACAATGTACCCTTCCACCACAGCTGTTTTGTCACTGAAGGTAAAGACATTTGTAAACAAATTTTTCAAGTCCAATGCACACTTGCATTTCCCTCTTTCCTCGTGTTCCCTGTCATGGCAGGCACTGAAAGTCTGATGTTAGCTAACTTCTATCCAGTAATTAATGTAGGATATTAGAGTTAGGTTGGCTTTCCAACATTTATTTATTTTTGTAATTTGTTGGGGTTCTGTTTATTTTATTTTGAGGGGAAAATGGAAACAGTGAGGGGGGTGGGGGCTTTAGTTTAACGTCTTTCATGAGACAGCATTGTTTTGAGGTTCTTACAAGTGTGTTGCCTTTTTGAGTTGCATATTGTTTTGATGTATCAGGAGGAAAATATTGCTCGCATGGAAATAACATTATATTGTAAATTCAAAAATTTTAACTTCAATGAAAAACAAAATGTTATATATACATCGCTGTTTGTGTTCGTACAGATGCAGCAACGCACACACACAGTTTGCCCAAAGTTAACCTCACACTCGAATTTACTTTATAGGCAAATAAATATTATTTACACACTACTTAAGAGTTGAAAGTGCGGATTTTTCATACCACATAAATTTCAACAATTACAGGAATGGTTTACAAATACATTATTTACAAAACACGCAAAGTTACTGTTTGTAAAATTCAGAACCTCTGGAACGTGTATTTTTATATTGTAATCCTTGCAAGTTTACGTCACTAAAATCACGTTTTTTTTGTCACTAGCATTAGATAATTTATTTTGCAGAATCATTCAATAAAATCAACACTGCACATTTCCTGAAACCACCAAACTTAAATTCGACACGAAAATTATATTTGTGTCGCTTTATTGCGGGCGGGATTAAGGAAAATGTCTGAACCAGCAGTTTTACAATGCAGTAAAACATAGGTGTATTCCAATTGACTGCTCTGGGTGCGCACTTGGTGCACTCTGAAAACTGAAAAAGTGCATGTGTCATGTGACTGCCAGAAACGAGTGTATATAATTTATGCTCTGATAACTGGAACATACAGCAAAAACATTGCAAAACATTTTTCTCCAATCTCACTTTTTTAACTCATCTGCAAATGTATCCACAAGTCACAGGGTGAAATCAACCTCATCACCGCTGTAATTACAAACAATATCGTCAATATACCAAGAGCATATTTGTTCCATACTAACTACTATGTATTATTCTGCTGCTGAAGTGTTAGATACTGTAGAATTCCCAACATCGCAATAATTTTAGTGTTGTTTTCATATTCACAGGTCACCGCCATATTGCTCTGAAAAGCAGAACTGACTCCAGACTCGGTGTGGAAAAAGTTGCTCTCTGTACATATGCATTCACTGCAACTCTCAATTGGAATACGAAAATTCAACCGTTCTCAGAGCAAGTTCCGGTAATTGTAACATGTAGAACTCAGCCAGTGTGCACCGAGTGCAGTCTAGAGCATTATTTGGAATATGCATACTTTTGTTTCCACCTAATCTCAAAAACTAGAACAGCCAAGTACTTTTCACAACACAGTCAGCAAGCATATTAAAGAACTTGCACATCATTATTTTATTCTTGATGTCAAAAATGTAGAAACCTTCATGCTTCATTACACATTCGTGATAAAAAATAGTAGCTATTTTCAGCATCTCAGCACAAAATAATCACTACAAAATACTACGAAGAGCGGCAAAGTAGATATACACATTTGCTGTGTTGGTGGCACATTCAGTTGTCAACATGCAATCAATTGTTTATATGTACTCAATTGTAAACTATTATTTATCATATCTAAAGAATGTAAATATTCGTGTTAACATCTTTTTCGTACAAAATTTCCCTTTTTGTAAAATAAAAAGAAAGGTAAGTTTCGCAAATACTGTTTGGTAACGTCAAATTTCGCGGTATTTAGTATATTTTGCAGGTCACCATTTTGAGGGGTCCCTAGCTATTACCAATGTGCCAATATTTAAGTGCAGATCTCCGATAATGGTAAATGTACCGATAATACCGATATCGGTTATCAGCCATCTGGCCATCACTAGTTTATCCCTAGGGAGTAACTATGTCACGCAATCGTGTCCGCTGTTGGGTGAGTGCAGGCCTTCCTTCATTTCTTACATGGCGCTCGCTTACAAGCTCAGCTGAGAGGGCTGTGGTTAGTTTATATACATGGGAATTATTTACATATTGTTCCTTTAAGAGTTTAATTACATGCGAGCACAAAATATAGACACTTTGGATATGAACAATCTCACTTCTGAGGGGTGGTTCACGTCTGCTATCTTTTATCTGCTGTGGCACTGAGGGCATGGAAAAGCAGCTTCACCTTATAGCCTTCTACATGTCGTACAGCATGTAGATTTGTGTGTGACAATTATGCTAAGTGGGTGGCCAACACTAGGCTTTCCGTCACCAAGGCCGACCTTTATCTACCTAATAATGTACAACAATTGTGAGTGCCCTTGAATAATTAAAATTAGTAAAACTAAATAATGACCCACGGACCATCCTACAGAATAAAAAAAACATGTAATCCTTCAAAAGACATGTAAGAAAACTAACCCTTAATGACTAATAATTAAAGCACAATAATAACATTGAATGTTATAATAATATTTACAACAATATGAAGTTTACAGTTTGCTTTCTTTCTTGAGACAGGCACTGGTTTGCACTTTTCTTCGTACGTAACGGGAAGTCATTTATTTCACTGGTACTTGTTTACATTTTAGATGTCCAATGCATCTGGTATAGCGCTCACCGTATTTCACTTCTTGGCACTGTTTACGTCATGCTACAAAATTCTAAGTCTTTGTTTATTACGGAGCACTTTGTCACTGACTACTACTGGTATTGTATGCTGTAATTACACAATCTGTCTTTAATTTCACTGGTGTCAGCAGTTTATAGCTATTCATTGGCATTTTACTGCTTACGTTAGTTACTGGTACTGGTGAGAGCTGTTAACAGCTGTCTAATTAGTATTTTGCACTGTTTTGTGAACACTTACGTATTGGGTTCATTGGCTGTGATGTGTTTGAGTCTTTGTTTTCCTTGGTCGACCCTGCTTCCTGAGGGCCGCTTCCTTGAGGTAGGGCCACATGAAGCGAGATGTAGATCACTATGAAGACTCGTGATATCGGCCAGGTTGAGATGCGCTGCGGCAAGTGTGGGCAGGCATCTCTGTGGTGGGTTGGCTGCTTGGTCCTTGGTTGACGTCCCTGGCAGTGGCTAGCTCAGGACCACCATGCAGGGGGGCTGGGGGGTGCGATCTGGAGCCCTATTCTCCTGCAGAGGCTTCATCGGGGTGGCAGTCAGAGGCAGAGACTCTTGGGGTTCCTCTGCCACGATGATGTGGTGTTGCACATCCTCCCAAACAGTAGGGGAAGTGTAGGTGACCTCTGCTCCATTCAGCATCGCGGCCTGACCATGGCCTCATGGGCTGGCATGGTCTGGGTGGTGGCCGGAGGCAGAGGTTCTTGGAGGTCGTCTGCCTCGACAACGTGCTATGGTTCACCTCTCTTGGAGATGGGGCTGGGACGTGGTCGTCTCTGGCTGCGGCCCCTGTCAAAGGGACTTAGCCAGGATAACTTTGGTCTCATGGATGTCATCCGGTTGCGTCTTGCTGATGTCTTCCAAATGTAGTAGTTTTGCGTTGATGGCAGTGTCCGGGCGGACATGCCACCTCTGTACGCCTGGTGAGGTTTGACCCTGGTGAGTGTAGGTTGGTAGTTTCCCCGTCCGGCATCCAGCTGAGGTTCTGGCTCCCTTTTCATGAGGGGCTCGACCTCTGGGTCCTTTTGCAAGTGGGGTCATCCTCCCTCTCCTCTTCTTCTGGGTTGTATGCAGGGTTTCTGCTCCTTGGTTCTGGGTGACGCTGGGTCATGGGTTTCATCTGCCCTCCAGTAACTTTTCGGCATGTGACCTTGTTCTTGGGTGGAGATGGTTTGGGGTGACATCGGGGTTTCCTCAGTTGTCGTCTCACCTCTGGGTGTCACTGTTGACATTGGTTCAACAGGGTCCAGTACACCTGTAGTTCTTGCAGCCGTACAGGTCCTACGTGGTGGGGTTGTGTACTAGGAAATGATGTCGCCGCTGCCTCTGTGATAAAGGAGGACTGAGAGGCCCCATCTAGCAATACACGAACCACCTGGAAGTGTCCTACCCCATCTTTCACAAGTATTAATGCAGTCTTTAACAAAACAGTAGAAATTTAAGTGTCAACTTGCCTCTCTTCTGCGCCACACATCACAACTGCACTGTCGTCTCTGGCTTCTGGTTCATCCTCGTCTGAGCTTGCGGATAGAGTCTTCCATTTGTGTCTATCTGCAACATGGAGGAATGTGTGGGGGCTACCTGGGCAGAGCTGGCAGTGATACTTGGAATTACACTGTGCTGCCACATGACATCCTCTTACAGTTAAAACACAGCCTCTACGTTTGCACACACATCCATCTCCTCAACAGACTTCGCTAGGAATACCTAGTATTTATTTACTGCATGAACCCCCTCATACAACACTTCAGCTTGCCTGACTTATTGTGAGTAGATGCGTAGTCTTTGTGAGGCTTCTTGCTGGCTGGACATTCTCGTTGAATGGCCGCCACTTGGTCAAATGAGGAAACCTGCTGCCTGTAATCTTCTGGGAATGGCGAGATCTCTGTGCTGCAACTGTTGGCAACTGCACTTACTCTGCTGTTTTTGCCTTCCAGTTCAGGAACTTCATTAGCTGATAGTAGGGGAGGTCCTCTTCATGTGATATCTCAAATGTGTGCTTCAAAGATATATCCAGCTTCTCTATCAAGATATTTAACAGTAAGAAACCCCACTTTTCAACTGGAAATTCTGTTGACTTCAGAGTATTCATATTCTCTTCCATGCATGCCACAAATTTGCTGATATCGCCCTCACTATGACTGTCCAATGAGGATGAGTGGAGAATTTTTTTGCACAGGAGAGTTGCCGTAATGTGTACGCTCAAAAACCTTTTCTCCAGCATACTCCATATAACTTCATAATTATTTTCTGGACCGGTGCATTGCTCACTATGTCCCATGCCTCACCTTTTAGACATCGCAACATATAAGAAGATTTTTGCACCCATGTTAAGTGGAAAACATCGCCATCCATGGACTAAGTCCCCAAATCCTTTCCATTCTGCACGGTTGCCACTGAAAACGGGCATCGCATCGCTGGCAACATTGACACCTGCGGCAAAACAGCCACTTGCATTTCATGAGTAGTGTCGCCAGGAAACCTAACCTCACTTTTTTTGTAAGCAGTTTACTATACACTTTACATAGTTCGCGAAAACCAATCTCATAACCCGTAAACTGTTCCTTGACCTCATTAATGTCAATTTTGTCATCTGCTGGAGGGCTAGCACACAATGCACAAAAATTTTCCAATAACTTGTTTCGTTCGTCAATAATCTCTTGGAAGATTATTTCGAAGTCCTCTAACTTAGAATCATCTTGAAGCAATTCTTCATACATTTCACGTGCTTCTTCTGCGTTGCTCACTAGAAAGCAAAAAATTGTTGCAACTCCGGCATTTGTGCCGCCACCTTTTTCTCTTGTCAGTAGTGATGTTGATAATCTACGTGGAATTTTGTGCATTTCTTGCATCACAAAACCAATCACCTGATACCATATACAGCAATACAATTTATGATCCACTAGAAATCTTAGTTTACCATTCAGAGCTCTTGCAGCCAATACACTGGTGCCACTAAGTCACACATTTTTTAACCGCTCAAACAGCATGTTACTGTAAGTAATATTATTTTGAGGATGAGGATACGGTATCACTTATCATGCACCGATAATATTAATTTACCTTTACAATCTGACCTCTGAGGACCAAAATGTGTGAGCACACAAAAAAATGATATGAACCCCGAACCGTCTGCCATTACTTTGTGTAACCACCGTTTACCACCACCGCTAGTGTGACAGTCGCATACATCGTGCAAAAATGTCTCGAGTAACACAAATTAAAAAATTAAAAAAATGTTAGTCTCACCAACAAGCATTATGGGTTGTATTCAGAAACATATTGTTAAACCATGTCTTCGAAAGGAGCATCAGTCATTGTTTAACTATTACTGTGATTATGGCTAACTAACATTTTATATTCAGAAATATTGAGAAGTAATGTTCCAACATCTTCAAACCGTGTTCAACCCATGTTAACTAGGTTTATTTTAAGCTTCAGAAAAGGCTTGGCAAAATTGTAAAACTGTCTGTTATCGTCACAGTTAGTCAGGTATCGTTTAAGTTTTCCTATTTATTTTGTATAAAATATGCATGCAAATCATTATGTTTTGTACAATTTATTGAAATTATGGAAGAATAATGCGAACATACTGTATTTACCCGAAAGGAAGACAAGATTTTTTGACAGAAAAGGAATAGAAAAAATAAGGGGTCGTCTTCAATTCAAAACTTAGGCACAAATACCATAAATGTGCGACACTGCTAGTTCAGTGTTTAAGTTTGTGTTACATGCAAAAATTACTACGGGTTTCTATTCATAATTTTTTACTCATTTAATAGATAGTCCGCCATGAGACAGAGGGTTTTGACAAAGGCTTTTCATGTTTAAATACTGTGTGTCCTATGGTTGTACGTATTTTTATTGTGCTGAGACTGCCTGTCAACTTTGACAGGGGTGCCCTTATCTGATGTCACCCTGTAAAGAAGAAGTGCTATGCTGTGAAGCAAAATGGCTCATGTCACGAATATATAACACCCACAACAATTTTACAGTCTAAGAAAGATGCTGTTACCAAACAGCCAGGTTAGGCACGCCTATTTCATTGTGATTAGCTTTTCTTTAAAAGTAAAGAAAATAGATCATATTATTCATATAATAGCATTTCTTCTTGAAGGGTTTGGCATAGATTTAAGCAAAAATAATGCCAACCCTAATTTTTTCAGCACTTCACAGGGGTAGTCTTGAATTCAGGTTTAAATATTTTTTTAGGAAGGGGTCGTTTTACTTTCAGGTAAATATGGTAGTAACAAGTTCAAAGCACTGGGGGGAAAAATCCTTTTGATTGGATTCAAGAACGAGTATCAGTAACAGAAAAAAAATATGCATGTAGGGACATAACACACTTATGAGCTTTGTTGAATAGTTTTAACTGCTTCCTTTAAAGAAATGGAATTATTTCAAAACATATTCTACAGAACTAATTTTCCATGAAAGCAATGTATAATTAACATATTTGTGAATTTTAGCTAGTTTGAAAGTGTGTGTATAGGTGACACTTGTAAATGTATGTCAGTGATAGAAAAAAATGATAGAAAGTAAATAACTTGAAACACGTGTAATTAAAATCTTTACAATGGTGACAGTATATTAAAGAATAGTTGAAATGAAATGACTGCAAAATCTAGTTTTGTGATCCAGTATTTATTTTAGAATCATGGTGTAAACTACAAACAAATTATCATTCTCATACCCATGCTTCCGAAATAACACCAAAATCTGTAAGAAAATTTTAGTGACACGCATGCGCGCTGAGTCCTATTGACTTATAGAGACTCTGATTGGTCGTGGCGGAGCAGGTTCCTCCGTCCGACACGGGTTTCTATGAACGCTGGTTACCTTCCTGAGCCCTAATTAAAACCCTTCGGAGGTGTGTTCTCTTAATATTTGTTTCTGCCTAGTGGGTCTTGGTTTGCCCATTTTGGGGTGGTTTGGTGAATGTCGCCTAGTGGCATGGTTATTTCGGAGCGGAGGGGAATCGAACGCCAAGGTGAATCATATTGCAAATATCTTCTGTCCAGGGAGTGCAACTTTACTCACCTAGAAGGCTGCCAATAAACGGGATGCCAGCTGTCCCAAGTTGCTTAAGAATTATTAGGGACTGCAGATTGTAGTGATGTTACCGCTATACAGAGTGTGCATGTGTTATGTAATGGAGTGTCTTTTACTGAGTTAGGGGTTGGCATGGTTATGATGGGTGTGGATTTAGCCTACTTGTAATAACTTACATGTTCATAGTCAGGCCGCGGCCAACAGATACCCAGGTATGCACTCAGTTCCGATTTATAGTCGCATGGCTATGTGCGAGACGGAATGTGAGGTGACCTCAGGTACTAGAGATGGGGTGTGTCGTCGCAAGTGTAGTCCTCTAGCGGAGCAATATTCGGTTTTAGGAGTTCTCGTAGAGCTTATCGCTCTCTACACCTAACTCTACTGTGTAATCCACCTCCTTTCCTATTCATCTCAAGGGAGAATATTACGGTAGTGAATCAAAAGCTGTATAGCCTCTCAACACAAGAGCCAGTACTAGTACTCTTTTCCCTTTTCTGCTGACGTGCAGTCCTATGGGGAATGTCTTTTCCAGACACGCCCAAGGTACTGGCGGAAAATTTTTTAGGCTAAGTTACTTTAACTCAGGTGAAGGTGAACCTGGGCGAACTTGCAAACAAATATTAGTTACTCTGAGATATTCACAATTTACGGTGATTTACTTCCTAGGGAGGGGGGGGGGGTTGTCGAGAGGGGACATCCCCACGACCTGCTACCGTGGAGTCAAGGAATGACTTGGGTAAAAGGGAGTGCAGGGTTAGGACGTCGAAGTTACCTGTGGAGAGTCTTGCAGAAGCTGCTGGATGAGCTGGTGTAGGTAGATCCTTTTCAAACTGCAGAAGCTGGTAGAGCTTTTTGCAAGAGCTGGTAGAGCTTTTTGCAAGCTGGAAGAGGTGGAGTTCTTGCCCAGACCAGGGAGAGCTCGCTGACCTGTGCAGTCGGCGAGCTGACGAACTCTGGCTAGAGGCTATTCTGAGCCTTCCTTATATAGTCCAAAATTCTCTACTTTAGGACTCTCCCGGGTGTGTGGTGGATGTTAGCCTTTCTCCGCAGGGGCTGTGTTTATCTCAGGGTAGTGGCGGTGCTGCACATCCCTTATGACCCTGGATTAAGGCTGACGGCAGGTTTACTACCTCAGCTCGAGGCTCTGCTGCTGTGACGTCACTGGGCACAGAGAGGGTGGTGACCACTTGTCAAAGTTTTGGTGGGCAGTACAGTTTAAATAACTAAGCGCGTTAATTATCCTCCATGTCTGTAATTGTCCATCCCATGGATCAATCCCATAGCCACTTGGAATCATGTATACCGCATATGAATTGCCCCGAGGCTCTCAACACTCGCTGATGAGGCGAAGTTGACCCGTACCTCTTCTCTTGTTTGTTAAACCATGTCCAGCTAAATGAGGCAGTGGTGCCTTAGCGCTTAGCATGCTTTCCTCTCACCAAGGCGAACGGGGTTTAATCTTCGACCAGGTCATTCTTGGATTTTTGCAAGTGAGAATTGTGCCAGACAATGCCACTGGTTGGCTGGTTTTCTCGGGGATCTCCCATTTCCCCTGCTCTCCATTCCACCACTGCTCCATACTCACTTCGCTTCACCCCCATCGGCTCTTAAGACCTCGCTGTTAATAGCCGCCCAAATATCTTCACTCTTTTCTCCAGTTAAACACTGACTAAAATAGACACCTCTAATATCACACACGAAAATGTTGTGATAGTGGTCTATGACAAACCATGGCTATATTTTAGACCATGTTTAAATAGGCTCTGAATACTGTTCTGTGTTTTTTTTACAATGATAATTTATAGGAATATATTTGTATTATGCTTTGTAACAGTGGCAAGGAAATATTTGTTTCAGTCATAGAAAAGTCAAGGAATATTTAGCATGTTTTAGTTAATGTCATCAGGCAGGCTTGCTGTTATGTGACATTATGTATTAGTTGCATCCTTAAGCCTTGTTTGGGTTCATGTTTTTTGCAGAAGCGCATGAGGGTTAAGAAGCTGCCTATGATCTTGGCTCTACACCTCAAGAGGTTCAAGTACATGGAGCAGTACAACCGCCATATCAAGGTGTCGCACAGAGTAGTGTTTCCCCTCGAGTTGCGGCTGTTCAACACGGTACGCCTCAGCCATCATGTCAGTATAACATTGCTGATTACAAATATTACTGTGAAGGGGTGGGAAGCCACAAAGAACAAATAACTACAATAATTCTTTTCTAAACACTGCAAGGGCTGTTATCGACTTTCTTTACTATTTAAGAATCTACATGAGACTTATTCATTGTTTGAGGCAGAGAGCACAGGAGCAATAAGGGTGACACTGCCACATGAATCAAGTGTTCTATCGCAGCTATGCACAAGGCCTTGAATTAACATGCAGTGTTCTCATTTTGATGTTTGTAATTATGGGACTCAAGCAATGACCCTATCAATTTATTGGTGGAAATTCTGTAGTAAAGTTCAATGCAGGGTCATATACTAGTTTCGTAAGAATTCAGCCAGAATATTTTAATCTATAACAGTCTGAAAATGTCATTTTTGACCATGTGGAAAAGCTTCAGAATAGTGTTTGCAGTAAACATGGTGTTTTGAAAATTGTATTCCACCCTAGTCTGAAGTGTTATTTCTTTTTATGTGTAAACAGTTTGTGCACATGTAAAATAGTTTGTTTTAAAACCATGTATTACAAACACATTGCAACTCAGTTTGCATGCTAGGTAGAAGGGCACCAGAATTTGTATTCACTACAAAAAGTTTTTCTCTTTCACAGTTCTTACATGCATTATGTTTCTGTAGTTTTTTTAAAAAGGTTGAAAAATTTGCACCTTTTTGATATGGTAAAGTAAAACCTGTGGGTTACTTTGCATGCAATGCACAGGCTAGAAATGACTTATACATATTAACAGATAATTAAATAACATGTATTCAAATTATACTGTAGTGTAGGGATGCCACCAAGAATGGTTATAAAATCCTATACTTAACAATTAAATTGCCTGTAAAATCCTGTAATAACAAAATTGTGTATTTTTCATTCTCTTCAACAAAAGTTTTACAGGTAAATAAATACAGAAAATTAAGGATGTTACTTTGAAAATATAGTTCTTATTATTATTCTTATTCTTCTTGCATCGACTTATGTTCAAATAATACATTGTTCAAGTGTAAAAAAATGTTCATTTAAAAACACTAACAACTTATGAACAGTTAAGTCTCAGGCTCTCACAAAAACAATAATTTAAAATACTGAACAGACAGACTAAATATTTATATTTGCAGGCATTTTTTGTATGAAAACTTCATGCAACTGCTGACTCCCCCTTTCCTTTCTTCAATTTCTTAGCATTTTTTCTCAGCTCGTCAGATGGCTTAAATTCTTACCCCAAATGTTTTGTTGTGTTACAACAATGCAACAGCGCATTCAGCATTGGTGTTTCCAAACGTGACGTGAGTACAGTTTTGACCAGTTTAAACTTACTAAAAATTCTTTCCACAGCAGCATTGCTGTGAGGCAGACAAAGCATGGCTTTAGCCAGTGGAAACATTAGTTTTCCATTTTCTTCAATTTTGGATATGGTGTGCCAGTATGTGTCAATATCCACCCCAGATAAATTTACCACAGGTCCCCTCAATGAGTACGAGAGGAGTTCTTTCTGCAGTTTGTCCCGCTTGTCTGGAATTATGATTGGGAACCTAACCACAAGTGCTTCGACTTTCTGCCAGTTGCCTGAAGATCTGTGTGTAGGATCCAAAATGACTATGTTTTTGAGAACCTCATCATCAAGGGGTAAGAGACGATACAATTCTCCTGTTCCTGTCTCATAGAACTCCCTCACGTTTGCAAAGAATTTTTTTGTTTCGTCTGAAGATGCATCACATGTTTCAAGAAAACTTCTTGTCTTATGACCTATAAAAATACCAGCATCTTTGAGCTGGTGTCCTTTATTGAAATCAACAGCAGTTATGTCACATTTCTGTATGATGTCATATTGCACAAAGCTTGAAATTAACTGCCATAAAAGAACGCACATTTCTGGATACAGTTTGTGAACACAAGGCCTCTCTTTTTTGAAACATGATGTTAAATTTAGTAAAGCAAGGAAGTACTGCCTGAAGAAAATGAAAATACAGTTTGGCTGCATCAGAGTGCACAATATTTCTGATTTGTTTCACAGTTTCCAATTTGGTTTCTTTTCCATATAGTTGGTCAAAATATTATACTAAGGCTGGCCATTGTTCCAAAAGCAGTTTCACTCACTACAAAAGGGCCAACCACCTTGTAAAATAAGGCCGCAGAATGCTGTGATTTTCGACTTCCATTAAGTCTTGAATCCGACTGAAGTCATCTTTTCTCTTACCAGAACACTTGAAATGAACATATACATCCTTTGCTAAATGGTCACATACATCTGGTAGCTCACCACAGGCATGGGAAGCTGCTAAGTGTACAACATGGCATGTACAGTGCAGAAATCACACATTACCCTGCTGCTGTTTTACACGTGAAAGTACAGAGTTAAATTCGCCCACCGTGGCTTTGGCATCATCAGAGGACATACTAAGACAATTTTCCCATGGGATGCAGTCTTTCTCAAATGAAGAATTTTCCAATCCAAACAAGTTCTCTCCACTAGCCTTTCCACTCAGTTCAATCACTTTATACAGGTGTGTTTCTACTTTGAAACAAAAACTCTGGCCATTACAACAACTTGCCTTGTTACTGTTACGTCTTGTTGACTCATCGTTCAATAGAGAGAAAAATGATTTTTTCATAACACTAATTATCTTTTCCTCAATAGAGGAACCAAGAGCCTGTAAAATGATCTTGCTCGTTTTTGTATGTGAACAGTGAAACTTCTATGCGATTTCACTGTCCGGGAACATCTGCGGTACAAGTTTGGTGAAATTGTCGATAAGTTTAACAGGCAAATTGTTTTCACGAACAAATTTTGCCCACATAAGTTCCGCATCAACCATTGTGTTGTCTGGCCTACTGATGAAAAATTTTAGAGAAGTACTTTGTTCAGTAGCCCTCTGATCTTTTTTGTGCCCCTGTGTGCTTTCGTGATGCCTAAGGTCTTTCAGGCCATCCTTCTGAACATTATAGTTGGACCGACACAGCGTACATACAGCCGTAAAGTCAGTTTTTCCGGGCTTCGTCTACTTCAATTCTCGTTCCCATGTTTTTTTATAGCGCTCTTTATAGAGCAATCAATCTGGAGACACCTTGCATTTTCTGCCCATTGCTTTAGTCAGTTATTACAATTTTGAAAGAAAAAAATAGATTCAATCCAAAATTTTAGCAAACGAAAACTTTGTAAATAATAACAAATGGTAAAAAAATTCATAGATAACATGATGCACTGTATAAGTTCAACGGTTAAACTTAATGCTACCCGACATGTTGAAATTTGTACTACATTCTTGTTCATTGCACACCAAGGCGCACAGTAAATTTCGGAAAGTAACTAGATTGGAGCGACTAATCAGTGCAGAGTGATGTATCTTTCACTGTCATGGTATGTATGATGTAGAACCGGTATGCAAAGTAAATATTTATAATTGAGTGTTTGGTGACTGAATTATCCGCTGTTTCGAGTGTTTATCCGTAGATCTGTTTTAGCATTAAAATATCAGTGAAAACGGATAAAATCTGCGAAAATGGTAACCCTGCTGTAGTGTACGTTATATTACTTATATTTGTGTTCTAATGTACAATATGATACAAGAAGTCAAAGTCCATATTTTCCATTATTTTGTGTTGTCACCATCCTTTTTTTCTCAGTGATATTTACAATTCTTTTTGTCCAAGTTTATAAGGACACTGTTGTCTTGTATTTTTACCTTATGTATGTATTATTTCACAAATATAGAGAACAATTAAGCACAGAAAATTAATTTATGGGATTAATGGAGTTATTACAACAGTTGTTTTATATATTTATATATATATATATATATATATATATATATATATATATATATATATATATATATATATATATATATATATATATATATATATATATATATATATATATATATATATATATATATATATATATATATATATATACACACACACATACACACGCTCGCACACACACACACACACACACACAACAGTTTTATTTCAGTAGGATGCAGTAGATAGATGTTCAGTACTACAAGGAATGAAATTTTTTATCTCCATCATTGGTTTTTCTTTGAGTGTACAAAGAGGCACAGTGCAGTTTTGGGGAGCTATTTATATTAGATGAAGAGGCCTCCAAATTACTCTTAATAATAATTTCACTGCTAGAAGAAGGAAGCCATTGCCATATTCTGATACATTTCTGTGGCTTGTGACAATACTTTTAATCATTATGTTTAGTGAACTGATAGCTAACCAGCAAAGATAAAAATCATATTATTACAAAATTATTCATCTTATGTTCCACAATTATTTTGGACTTTTTTTGTGTTTAATATTGAATACTGAAGTCTGACGTAATCTTATTTACCAAGGGGACAAGTATTCTACTGCCTGAGTATATCAGTAAATCAGTGTGGCTCTCGTCGATGGGGGGGGGGGGGGGGGGGGTCAGGTGAGGGGGGGGGGGTCATGGTTGCACTTTACAGGGATCATTTGGGTTATGTGCAAGTTTCACCATGCACTCCGAATGGAAATTGCATGAATCTGTTTTTGGTAAAGTGAATCCTTAGATTCCTTCGACTTTAAAAAATTTGTATTAAGTCTTGTACTTTGGTATTTCTGAGATATGAATATTTTTGTCTCTACAAACTATTGTAAACATGTCATATAAAATTTTTGGTTACAGATTGGGATTTTCAAAATATTGTGCACTCAATTTGTTTCTTGAGTAATATGACTCTGCTTGGAATAAAGCTTACATGCTCTTTAACATGATCCCAAATATTACTATCAATTGAACGAGGTCGATTGTTGTGTGTACCACGGTTCTCTTCAAATGATTTGCCATTTAGAACTTTATGCTGGATACGCGTAACCTTTTTTTCTGGAATTTGGTAGATACCACAAAGAAATTTTTGGCAAACAATAATTTCTACACCATTAAATTTAACACTGTATGTTTATACATTTTCTCGCCTGTGCTTAACCTCAACTTGATGAGCGAAAGAACCTTTACAGTGAATGAGTCCAGATGAAAGAACATCCTTCTGTTAGAACCGTCGCAAACAAATTGGTTGTGAAGGGTGTCTTAGTCGTTTACTGATGTTTTGTTAAAACATTAATTTTTACAACATTTCAATGCTATTACACAAGGTACACCTTGTTTTTTATTACCAGAAGAAGAAACAACATTCACCAGAATATCTTCATTTTTATCACTCCGATCTTTCATAGATTTATCTTTTTTTTACAATTCCCTTATATATCATTTTCCACGTCACTTTCATCTGTATTACTACTGATTTTCCTATTTACCCAAAAGGAAGACAACCCTGAATCTAAGACGACCCCTTCCTAAAAAAATTATTTGTAAGGGAAAGATATTTAAACCTGAATTGAAGACTACCTCTGTGAAATGCTGAAAAAATTATTTAGGTTGAAAGTATTTTTGCATGAATTTATGACGTACACTTCAAGAAGAAATACTTTTATGAATAATATGATATATTTTATTTACTTTTAAAGAAAAGCTAATAACAATGAAATAGGTGTGTCTAACCTGGCTGTATGATAGCAGCATCTTTCTTACGCTGTAAAACTGTTGTGGGTGTTATATATTTGTGACATGAGCCATTTTGCTTCACAGTATAGCCCTTCCTCTCTATGGCAGGGTGACATCAGATAAGGGAACTCTTGTCAAAGTTGACAGGTACAGTCTCAACACTACAAAAATATGTACAACTGCTAAATATGTAAATATGTAACTGCTAAATGAGTAAAAAATTATGAATAGAAGCCCATAGTAATTTTGTGCATGTAATACAAACTTAAATACTGAACTAGCAGTGTCGCACATTTATGGTATTTGTTCTTAGGTTTTGAATTGAAGATGACCCCGAATTGTTGATGAGCCCTTATTTTTTCTATTCCTTTTCTGTCAAAAATCCTTGTCTTCCTTTCAGGTAAATACCGTATTACAACTACAAAATGCAGAACACTATTCATAACATAACCCACAAACTTCAATACATAACATATAAAATGGCATAGACAAATATGTTCTCACATCAGTTGATTCAGTATTAATCATTCTGAAGCTAAATGCAAAGATATTGACATGAAATTTTAAGCACATAGAGAACACCACCAAGAATGTAATAATTGCATCTCCCACAAAAAGGGTGTATATGGGTATACACTAGAGATGAGTCATTTGATACTTTGATGTCACGATACCCCTCGATACTGGGCAGTAATGAAATTATTGAATATCGCAACTTGCATGTCGATAGTTTTATTATATACTTTTTATTGACACATGTATATGGCTTGGATGTTTGGTCCGCCATTTTCCTTATTGTTACGGAGCGGCATCGTTTGTTTTGTTTTCGGCAGTTTGCTAGTTTTTCTAACGCCAGTGGTCATATTTATTTAACTATTCAGCTAATTATTTTGTATTGATGGCAGAGAAACATGTAGTAAGGATTGCAATAGAACATGTATTCAGGAGTTGCAAATAGGAATTATGAACAGTAAGTTAGTGTGCATTGTAAAACTATTTCAACTCTTTTGCAGTGTAAAAATATCACGTGTATTGTATGGCAAATGAACTTCTCCAAAAATATTTACATTCCGAATGTGTTTAATATTCGAATTACCGTACGAACTACATATTTATCAAGTTTTCTTTTGGTGAGGTTAAAACTTGACAAGTTATATAATAATTTGAATGTTTCTTTCATGTGAGCAAATTTTCGACTTGTCCACTAAAACAGTATATAAATAAAGATAATACAGGCCGTGTCCAAATTGACAAATTTTGTTATTTAGGTGTTTTGTAAATTTGTGATTTGGTAGGTATCAATTCGGATTTCGGATGTTGTAGTCAGTCACGTATTAGCAGCCGTATCACATTAAGAGTGCAAAATATTTTTATCTAAATTTAATGCATAAAACAGACGTAATATTTCTGTAATCATCACTGGAATACTATGTATACTTTTATTTACCCATTTGTGCACGTGTTAAAAAAAACATGGTTCTGATGTAATTTTGTATTTTTGCTAACATCAGCAAGATACAAAATACCTAATTACCAAATACGTCATCATTTTTGTATACAAAATCGGGTCACTTGTTCATTTTGTGACAAAATCTACCAATTCAGACACGGCCACAGTCTCGTAAGAAGAGGTGCAGAAAAATGCAATCTCAAGATAGACGTTAAACTAAAGTCTCTCCCAACTCCATCCAATCCACCGCAATAAAATTAATGGAGGCCCAGCAGTATGACTTAACCATAACGAAAACAAGGTAGGTTGGAATGGTAACCTACATTGTTCATAGCATTTGTTTACACTCATTGTTTTATTCATAGACAGAGCAGCTGTGGCACAAGGATACATTGTGGTCGTGCTACGTTTCTAGAACTGTCAACATTTATGTTCAATATTATGAATGCAAGTACTACTTTTTTTTCTACATGGCATTTGTGTTTACCACCTGTATTTCATATTTATTGTATGTGTTTTGTGCGTACACAATCTGTGAAAACGACCAATGCAAAACAACAAATAGAATAATAAATTTATCTCCCTTCGGGTAGCGGAACAATTGCTATTGTTTTTTATCTGGGGATAAACAATTCCCATATTTCCTCTATCTGACTTAATCCAGAAAAAAATTTTATATTTTTTCTTCTAAAAAAAATTACTAAGCTTTCTTAATTCAATAATTGCATGTCTGATGTGCTTTTTTTTAGTATCATCAGGGTTTTTTCACTGGTCTGGAAAACAGGGGATTTGAAAACTGTCAAGGAAATAGGGGAAATGTCAGAGAATTTCAAACAACTTAGCTAAATGTCAGGGAATTGTGTGATATGTATGTTATATTTGGAAGTTCTGTCATTAATCATGCACTGCCGACAGAATCATAAAATTGTTTAATGATTTTGGACTAAATGCTTAGGAATTTTTCTTTGCGAGCTATGCGGTGAGCAATTTTGTAAGATCAGAGAATTTTTTTGGTATAAATGTGTGTTATAATGCAAAGGTGCAAGAAATGTTAGAAAAAGGTCAGGGAAAAAAGATTATTTTTGTCTGAAAATCAGGGAAATGTCAGAGATCTAATAGTATAAACATTTTTAAAAAATTTTAACACTTGAGTGCTAAGTTATTTACAAAAATTTGATTTTGTGCGTGCGTGCGTGCATGTGTGTGTGTGCGTGTGTGTGTAGACACACACACACACACACACTCTCTCTCTCTCTCTCTCTCTCTCCTCTCTCTCTCTCTCTCTCTCTCTCTCTCTCTCTCTCTCTCTCTCTCTCTCGTGTCAAGTATCAAAAGTATCGAGGGTATCTAGCTGAAAACTGTATTGAGTATCAAAAACATGGTATCGTCCCACCCATTTTTACATAGAACTCCTCAGTTTAGGCCTATAACCACATTCAGGTCAGCTTTATTCCTTTTTAACAATGTCTGTATTGACAATAGTTCTTACAGTTATTATTTTATATATTGTTAACATAATTGTGTTATACACAATATAGTATATTGCACATAATAATACACGTTAATATTTTGCAGTGACTGTGATCAACCCACTTACAACTGTGGGGAAAGAACAAGTATTTAACCTCATATTAATGATATGTGTTGGGTTATTTTGTTAAAAGGACGGCCTCAGATGGAATAATTATTAAAACGAAGGAGCAACCAGTCCAATGTAAGCACGTTACACTATTGTGTTTCAAACACACACCTAGGGCAAAGCTACAAAATTGTGATAAATAAACAGACAGGAATTACAAATTTAAAAATCATATTTTTTTCTGTAATAAGTATGAAATGTGCTAAAATTGAAAACGTGTATAATTTTCTCTGCTGCTACTACTAGTGTTGCAATACTTCCCTAAATAAATCAAACAGGTCCACTCTGCGTAATGTTTAGTTTACAAATAGCATACGAAAAAATTTGGTTAAAATAACATTTCAACTGTGAACTATTTCTTACTAGCCATTCCCAATACATTGCTGCTCTCACTGTTTTTAATTGGTATGGAATATGAAATAAATTTCACAATTTATAGTAGATACTAAAGTTACAGATGTATTTATTCAAAGATTTAATACTTTGAGAGATAATCAGTGTTATATATTTTTGGTGTAAAAGTTATGTAAATATCAGGTTGACATGTTACTCCTAGACTTATTTTTCAAATGTTTGTTTCAGAACATCTGAAGAAACTGCGAATGGATTATATTTTGGATGTATTTCATTCCAGAGTTTTGTTGTGTATCATAGAAACCTAGAATATGACGTAAGAACACATGTATATGAAAACAATCCACTATTAGTTGTTAATAGATATATATCACATTGGGGATTTTGCAGAAGGAATTAATTACAGTATTAAGCCATTAATAAAAATACAGACAAAAATGCCAGAATGATCTATAAAACACACAGCAAGGACATTTTTACAGGTATCTGTTATCATTAAATTAACATAGCACTGTAAATGCTTCTGCAGGATTGTGTCTTATTTACGTGGCATTTGACAACAGCTAAACTTCATTTGTTTTTATTGTTTTTTCATTTGATGTCCATGTTTTTATGTTATATGTATAATAACCCCCTCCCCCCCATTTCTATCATCACTCAAATCTGTTACCCATTGCAGAAATCTTTCAAAGACATATGCTTTCTGCACATACAAAGTTAATTAATTGGTAATATGGTGTATGCTCACACACCTCAACACCATACTGCCCCAACATGAACTTGCTGACACTACATATCACCAACTGTACTCACAGGCATATCCAAAAGGAAAGGGGTCACAGGAGACATGACCCCTCCCTTCTCCCCAAAACCTCACACTCATGTGAAACTGTTATGTGAATATTTTAAAACTGAAATATAATAATATTAGATGTGTCAAATTAGAGATGGGTCGAAGTTCGAAAACTCAAGCCGAGCAGAGTCAAGCTTTTACTATTTGACTCTGTGAAACTCAAGCCAACATTGCCATCTCGTCGAACCTCTGCTCGATAATCAAGCCACTTTAATGCAGCTGCTCGCGACTAGGAAGTATCATATTTACTCATGTATAGCGTGCCCTTTTTTCCAAAAATAAAAAAAAATAAAAAAGGGTGAGAAGTGGTAGCCATAAATTGTCCGGAGATGTTGAGAAAAGTGGCGGAAGTGTCTGTTGTCTCATCTCTCGCTCTTACATCACTCCTCTCCCTTCTGTCTCTCTATCTCTCAGCGACCCTCCAGTTATCTGTAGGTCGCACCCCCCCCCCCCCCCCTCCCCCGTCTTCATCTAATGGTATCCTGTCACACCGCAAACCAGAGCTGCCACGTGTTTATGCCCCCTCCCCATCTTCCTCATTGTTCATAACACCCAGATGTTGCCGGTCGATAATTCCGCCAGGCCCTCTTTGTTTCCATGGCAGAGGCTAGCGAACTAAGATTGGTGTGGTGAGGCAAAAAGAAAAGAGAGCCTGTCACTGCAGAAAAACGAAGCCGGAAGTGTTAAGTAGTGGTTTTAGAAAATTTATTATTTTGGCTTTTTGCACCAAGTTATTTAATAAGTATTTTCCAAACATATCACAGTCACCACACATCAATGTAAAAAAGAATAATTTTTTCCATACTTACTAACAGGGTGCCAAAAATTTTTGGTGCAATTTTTTTTGGAAAAATTTTTCCCTGGGACTTGTTGCAAAAATCATGGTGTGCACTATACATGAGTAAATACGGTAAAGACACTTTGCCTTTGTTTACATTTTGAAACAAGCGTATATACATGAAACATTGTTGTTGAGATCCCTTTTATGTCAATTTCCCATGTTTTTTTTTTTTTTTTGACAAATATCCTATATAATCAATGTTTAAAAAAAACCTGCATGTTACGACCCTTAAATCATTAATTTACCAGCATCCACCAATCAGATATTCTGTCCATAGCCGAAATATATTCGGAACAATTGTATAGCTATGAAATACAGTAGATTTTTGATGATACTTTCAGTTATTTACATTTTACTTATTTCTCTTCAGTACATTTGCCAAAGATGTTCAGCAGCATTCGGCAAAAAAAGACGCAAAATCGATAACTGATGCTATCGATAGTATTGTTTACATTCCGCAACAGTTTTTCTTCTTCTTCGTACGTCTTTACTGCATTCGTAGGTTGGCGACAATGAGAAACCATCTCAAAATCTTATTCTTTTTTTCTTGTTCACTGCATTCTTAGGTTGGCAGCAATGAGAACAAATTTCACAATCTCCGACACCGTATCCAACGTTCTATGGCCTTGTTTGTTATTGTAAACTGGATTTGGAATGAGGTCAGAACCGTGACGGTATGTAATTTAACATTATTATCATAAACTACCGCTGCGTGTTTGGTTAGAATTGTAAAGGATTGAAAAAGACTTTGTAAATAATGATTGGCAAAAATTGTTGCAAATAAATCAGTTGTGGTAATTTTTACTGAAGGATATATGTAATATTTTTATACAAATATATTTTATCGTAATTTAGTTTTTGATGTATTTCAATTCTGAGTTATTTGTTTTTTTTATGTGAGACACATTTTAATTGAGCACCCTTAAGCTGATTTCTTTTAATTATATTTTACAGATTTTAAATAACAATATAATTTAGGAATTTTTTTTGACTGAATTGAAAAATTATTCAAACTGAATTTGACCTAATATGTAGGTGCCATAAAGCTTAGGCTCGACTCGGCTCAATTTTTTTTTTATTAACACGGTTTGGCTCGGCATGGCATAATTCTTCTAAAGCTTGGCTTGACTTGAGGCTCTGAGATTGAGGCTCGCCCATCTCTATGTAAAATTCATACTGATTTAATTAAATTTAATGTTGTGACGTGTGGTATTCTTTGGTGGCTGTGGATCATCACGGTTAGGGCTGTTTTGTGTGGTGTGAGGACAGACACACTGGGTTTAGTTAAACAGTGCCTGATTAATGGTGCACCGGAGCCCGGCCAGTGTACAGTACTGAGCGTGTGGCTTTTGTACTGGGCACAAAGTCGGGGGTAGCTGTTTTGACCTTGCGGACAGTCGGACGCAGTAGAGGTTGTATTACCTGGGTGGTTGGTGGCCTGTGGTGGCTGCTGACACTGCTGCGGCATTGGTGGTTGCTGAGACTGCTGCGGCACTGATGGTTGGTGGTTCGTGGTTGGTGCTGGCACCGGGACCTTGTGTGCTGGTGGGTCAGCTTCTGCTGGCACTGCTAGTTGTCCTGGGCAAACTGGTATGACGGTTGCCTCTGAACCAGGGGTTTGCTAGGCAGAAATGAACTGCCTTGTTCCGAAGGCTTGGACTATGGGATGAGGTGTTTCTACAGTCTTAACGGAGGCTGCTAAAAAATTTGTGGGAGCTCGGTGGTGAGGCCTCACCAATTGTCGGGTGGCATGAGCTCATTGCCGGGGACTAGGACTGCTATGTACAGTCGGCGTTGGGTTAAGCCCTTATTTGTATTTAGAGGTAGTAGCTGCCTATTTATCTCTCCTTTGAGTACCACTCCAACGGGAATAGGGCATATGGATGAGAACTACGACCACCGCAAATGTTAATCAGGCAACAAAGGTCCCTAGCTACGTATTTTTCTAAGTGTCGAAGTTGAACAGACCAAAGTGGCACCCCCTTGCTCCATTTATGTCCGGCACTGTTAAGCACGGCGGACACAGAGCCTTGGATATACAATGACTGTCCTTTTACGATACTTGTGTAGGTCCAAAAGGGGTCATACCCTCAGAACCAAGCAAATACTACCTCCGGCACCAGAAGTATGTTGGGAGAAGTTACACCTTGACTGACTGACTAGCCGTCCTTTGAATTTTCTTTATATTAGTGGAGGCTCTACCTTTCTATACACCAGGGTGTACAGAACGGGTGACCATTTAATATGTATGTACCGACATACGTGCATCCCTAAGGGGGATCCCGCAGTCCTACACTATGGTTCGCAAATAGAAAGTAATATTCCACTGTCTCCTGCTTATCCCCGATGGATGTGGTGCCTACGTGGGGAACAATACAAACACACTTACAAATAATACTTTGGGGTTAGATAAAACATGTTTATTCCAGTAGGGAATAAACCCAGTGGTACATACTACCTCCTAATCAAACAAAAGTTGACCAGAAGTAAACTACCATATACAGGTGAAAGTGACCTAGTTCTATGCTTCAAAAGGTAGAAAAGGTTAGGTGGCTATTATAACAACTCAACCTAACTTTCTTAAACTTGTTGTCCAGAAGGGACTTGTGGGTGCCACTGGCCATAAGGGCAGTGGTAAGTATTGCCGTTCCTGAAGGGAAGGTGGTGGTGGTTGAGGTAGACAATGTCTGCAGGGAAGATTCTGGAGATTGTCTTGAAGGTGCTGATGACGTCTGCGAAGGTGTTGAAGAGCTCTTGGTAGATCGTGAAGACCTGGGAGGCAGTAGAGAGCCCCAGCACACGTGGTGATGGAACGAGCTGCTGTTAATGGTTCCTTTAGCATCGTACAGTGCAGTGAAGGAACATAGACTCTGGTCAGGTCGTGAGGACCTGGTGGCTTCCTCCGGCACTGGTCAGTGAGGTGGAGGAGCGTGGACTGGTGATCAAGGGCCATGCACAGGTACTTATACCCTGTCAGCTTGCCCTCGTCCAGGTGGTGGGAGGTGCTTGGTGTGACGTTGGCCGGCCGGAGTGTCTGCTGAGGTGGCACGAGTCAGTGTTAATACTGCACCGAGGCTACAGATGGCATTAGTGGCTAAAGCGCTTGCCTCCAACTAAGGACAACTGGGTTCGATTCCTGGCAGAGTCGCTCTCTGGATTTTCACACGTGGGAATCTTGCTGGATGATGCCACTGGTTGTCACTGTTTTCTTGGGCATCTCAAAATTTCTTCCGTGTTTGCATTTTGGAACTGCTCCATATCAACCTCACTCCCCACCCTCGTGCTGCTTTCAAGACCTCGTTAGCCACCCAAACCCGAACATCTCCATTCCACTAGCTCTGCACCTGCACAAAGGATAAATTTCCCCCCTCCCATTTAATGTCTAGATCTGCTTCTGCTACTTAACTACATTACCCCCTTATCTTCTCTTCCCTTTCACCTCCCCTGTTCCCCCCCACCCCAACCTCACTCAATAGATGGTGCTCTTAAAATTATTGGTGTCTTTTTTTTTATATATCAGTCGGATGATGCAGTGAATCCTGACCGCATGTACGACCTAGTTGCTGTGGTCATCCACTGTGGCAGCGGTCCGAACCGGGGACACTACATCAGCATCGTCAAGTCGCATGGATTCTGGTTGCTCTTTGACGATGATATGGTAGATGTGAGTATAAGCACTTCATTTCAGAGAAAATGTTTAAGTACATGGACTTGTGCATAGTATATTCACCAAACCTGACATTTCCTTACACCCTTTGCTAGGGTTTTGAGCCAAAGTTAGCAATGGTACAGATGGTTCTTAGATAAGGTTGGTTTTTAGGGTGTACTACTGATATCATTCAGGCCAGAACTAGGGAAAGAAATTACTTTGCTAATTTATACAAATTGCTGTTAGCTCTCATTTCTAAGACCCCTGAAATAGGGACCTTCTAAAAATAATAACCCATTTTTGGGGAACCCTGACAAAAATGAAATTGAAAAGGTTTTTCCAAAAATGGCCCCTTTAAAAATAACGATCCTTTTCATGGGTACCATGAAAGATCTTAGAATCAAAAGTTTATTGTATTAGCATTTTATTCCACTTCATTATTTTTTTAATGCCATATGGTTACAGTCATATTTATGTGTATATATGTTGAAGTAAGGAGATGAATAAAATATGTGGATATTTGTATTTGTGTTTAGACTACATGCTGAAAGTATCTTTAGCTTTGATAAACTGCCGAAATTTGTGAATTTTTGTAGCAGGAGTGCAGTACATGTATAGAAACTAGTGATGGAGCGAGACTCTAAATGTCAAATCGAGGCAACAAAGATTGACTTGTCATTCTAGTAGAGCTTTTTTCCAGCGGACATCGAGCTACTGAATATGCAAGTTGATTCTCTGTGCTTTTAGGTTATAAACAACTGACATATGTCACTTATACCACTATTAAATACGATTACGACCCATCGCTCATCACATCAAGTAGTCCTACTTTAACCCACGTGAGTGTGTATACCGCAAACCATTACACGGAAGTTGCACGCCGCCTAAATCCTACCGGGCATCCACACACCTGGCTTTCAAGGTTGCGTAACGCAGCGAGCTGGCCGTCCCCCCCCCCCCCCCGCCGCTGAGTACCAACAAGCTGTCAGCCACCTCGGGGCGCGGCCAAGCGCCACCGAAGATTCGCGAAGCAGAGTGCTGGCCAGAGGGTTCTCATCTCCCACGTTGGCCTCACAGCAAAGGGATGTCACACACCCTCCCCACAACCTGCCGCCACACCCTACAGTTCTGACTATATATATCAGTGCGTGGCTGGACTCCAGAGTTATTTGTCTTACAATCGTCTCGAGTTCACCCCGAATGCACACTAGTGTTGGGGCCTCCAGCAAACCTCAAGTTTTCAGCAGCCCCCAGGAGCTGCTCCCTGCGATGACAACAGTAAACTACCAGTACCTTCTACCATTGTAGTCACGTGAGGCTTCAGTGACTGCAACAGAGATCAGCTATCGGAAGCTTCGTCTGCAACAGCAGTTGACACAAACACGCCTTGCTACTACAGCAAAGGAACTTTTAACTTCTTTTTGTCTCTTTCAGACACCCGTTATTTAGACAGTTTTAGTTCAGTATAATTTATTCAGTTTTCTAGTTCAACCTTCTCTCTAACTTAGGACGAGGTCTCCTACACCTGGCTAACGTAAGTTATTTTCAGTACTCCATCTGCTTGGTAGGAGATATCACGAGTCACTGTGATTATTGAGTCCCTAATAAATACAGTTAAATAAATAATAAATACATACTGCCGACAAAAACTGGGTACGTTTAGATCCGAACTATATTTAACTGAGGACCCCTTTCCGGAGTCCTCTAGTCTTGTAACACACCTATTAGACGTTAGACGACCGCCTGTTGCTTCCTCGCCCGAGCACCTAGGTGCTGGATGGATAAAACAGAGGAGCCACAACCACTAGGAATATTACCAACCAAGGAGACAGCAAGCCTAGGTTATATCCCCTACCAGAGCACCTATGTGCTAGAGGGGATATTTACTTGGTGTTGCGGCCTGGCCTTGACTAGATATCACATCCAGTAGAAGCAGTGGTGACCCACGCGGCTCAACATCTCTGGTTTGCTCTCTATGGTAAGGGGGAGGGGGTACTTTCTGGGCACCGAGCTCGTGCTACCAAGCGGCTGCTGGACATACACTATTGCAGGAAATAGTTTCATGTCTATGGTGCACGACCTGGGAAGGCTAGAAATGTCTGCTTGGATGGCTAGGACAAATAGTATGAAAGATTGTCCTTATCTTAAAATTATATAGGTCAGAGAGAATTGCCAGTTGTCGGTATCTACACAGCTAGAAGTGCTAGTGTATTGTTCAGCGGCGAACTATGCTCTATGCCTTATAAGATAAGGCACGGCCGACGGCATAGGGAGCAAAAGATAGCTCATCTTGCTGCCAACCAGCGGTTTACGCTAGCCCCTCCTACGAAAGAAACACACACGGAACAGGACTGCGCTGCCTCACTAAGGCTACAAGCAATCCTGACTGCTCCCGTGGTACACTACATATCTTTTCCATTGCACGTCCGTAGAAATCTAGACTACCATCCTGTTCTGAGGGGTATAGTGTACAGAACGGAAACCAGGTACGGAATCGCCAATGTCAGGTTTTGGAGCCTAGAGTCGGCGGCCTGCTACCTACAGTACTGTGTGAGCCGGTACAGTACAAGCTACCTGAAACCCGAGGACTGCAGCACCAGCTTCGCTTAGCTGCCAACCCAACTTCACCAACCGGCCCAAGATCTTAAAGAGTAAGTCAAGTAAAGCTAACACCTCCCGTCAGCTACCGATACGACGACCTTCCACAGAGAATAAGATGTCTACTCCAGACTTTGTACCAACTCGTAAACCAACATGACAGAGCAAAATCTCTAGTCATAAACGTTCTTAAAACGCGCACTTGGTCTAGTGCAATAAAATCACGACAATCGTGCCGAACAGTCCGTAACTGGGCACGTTTCACAACAAATATTTGTATGTAATAATCACTTTTCGTATCTCACAAAGTTATTTTATAATGCAAAACTGTTAGTTGCACAAAAATGAAGACAATAACTCTACTACATGCGTTTACACTATGTTGATGTTTGTGATGTTCAACTGTGATGAAACCCGATAATACATGACACAACTCACTAGCTATTCCAGCAACGAGTTTGTGAAGTGCTCACATACAAAATTGAGGTATAAATACAAATTATATTTAATTGAATTATTTTTCTGTTGCAAAATTTTTTACCTGATGATAAAACAAAATTTATCAATAAATAAAATACTATTTTAAAATATTTATGATTAAATTAAAGCTTTATTCAAACTAAACCTTTTATGAACATTTATGTTTAATGCATAAATATTCAGTTTAGAATGAAAGTGTTTAGACTAGAACTGTGGTGCTTCACAGAATTATGCAGATGTGCCAAATAACCAATGAGGTGAATCACCATTGTGTCGAATCATGGATGGGCCAATTCTGTAATGTTGCTTCACCGATGGGCTGCCGATGTAAGAAGTTTTTTGCTCATATTTAATTTGATTTTATATTACTGCCATACTCAAACTATGATATTGGTGAAGTACAACTCAACTAAAAGCAATCTTTAACATATTTTAGTTTACAGTGTCCAAAAAGTAAAAAGTTTTATACAACAAAGCATGTACGTTCAAATGAAGAAAAAAAAACAGTAGAACTCCTCTATTACGACCCCTCACGGTTCCCGATAATGGGGTCGTATTAAAAAATTTGGAAAATTTTGGGCTGATTTTGACCCACCCTTAACCCCTATGCCCCCAAACTTGCCATTTTTGGCATGAAGTATGTTCAATTGTCTCTAGCGCATAAAAAAACACTTTTTAAATAAATATAAATATGTATATTTTAATAGCTGGACATTTCCTGATTAATTTGATACCCAAGAAAGGCATATTGGACCACCCCTTGTTGTAAAAAAAGGCCATTGAAAGTGTGTGAAAAGATTAGAGTATGTATTATTAAAATATAAAGCTATTATTAAAGATCTATTATGCAGGTCTCGTGGGTCATGCATTGCTGTGAGGCACATAGCTGTCAAAAAGTTTAGGTGGCATTGCGCAACGCGTGTGTGCGCACCGTGCTCTTGCTTTGTTCTGGAAATGTACGTAGCTGGGCGAGTGCCTAGATCCTCTGCAACACAGCAGGGCGCGGGCGTGGCGGTTTGCTGCTGAAGCCTGGCCCTAGATCCTCAGGCTTGGCAGCTGTCTGTCGGTCGCTACAAGCTGGCAGGCGGCGGTTGCCCGCCCACCACTGCTGTCGGTACAGGGCCAGTTCGCTTCCTAAACGCAGCCTGGCATTGGGAAAACATACTGATAGATGTGCTTCACGTCAATGTGTTTAATTTATATGAAATGTAGGCGGCGTGTTGGCCTCTGCACTGGCATGATGAGGCGTGGCAATGTTTATGGGAATATAAATATTTAGTGTGGTCTACTTGATTTTTTAATTATCCCGAATTTTTCATCAAAAACTTTTGACGTTGCTTATACATGCACTAGGCCTCACTTGCCATAATATGGTATGCTGTAACATAAGAACACATTTTATTTGTACACACTTATCTTAATTCACTTTACATATAAAATTGACTTCACAAGAAAAAATAAATTGCCCATCATAAAAAATTAGCATATTACGTAGGCGTGGGCGTATATCAATTTAAAAATAATGATTTAAAAAAGGGGCATTGAATTAAATTTGAAAGTACATACATACACTGATTAAGAAACTAGTCTGTGTAATGTGCCACTGTTTTTACAGCAAAAGAAGAGGGATAATAGAAACAAAAAAAGACAGGGAGGGTAAGGCAGAGGTGGCGGCATGTGACTAGGACAAAGAAGCCTTACTGACCCGGCCCCAGCACCCCCCCCCCCCCCCCCTCCTCTTTGTGGGCTTCCTCTGACAATACACCAGTGTCCCCTTCTGGCATTAAGTAATTTATTGCTTCACGCTGCTTGGGACAACCAATGTCAGTCTATGATGGTAAAGGCCATTCACTGTAAAGTGAGCACTTTTGAAAGTCATCTTATTTGGAATAATAGTCAATAAGTATGCTTGACGAAGATAGTGCAGCCATGCGCCTGAACGCAGCAACCATTTGGACGTAGATGTCAGGGGGATTACGGATACATAGACTCCAAAACAAAGAACTGCAGCATCACCAACTGCCACTAAATGCCATCCTCTCACTCACTGCCAAGTCCCAGAGAAATAAGCAAAGAAGGGGGCGATGAGAAAGGAAAACCCAAAACTAAATCAAGAAAAGGGAAAGGGTGCACAGTCGCAGTTACATATTCTTAAAGAGTCGAAAACCAAATAAACTAAAAATTTCAAAAAATACAATCACAAACTAACTTAAATTCTATAAAATAACGAGGTGACTCACGTGAGCTTTACGAAACTTACACGATGTCCCCGCGAAAAGCACAACATTGCGGTATTATTACCTAAATACTTAGTACTGATGTCCTTCCCGCTGTCGGCCAGGAGAAAATTTTTATATAAAACTCTATCACCAACGGAAAAAAAGGGGTGGAGGGGTCATCCTGCTTTATTAAGGCGCGCAGATATCTCACGTTTCACATCGACAAGGCGACATGCTACCCTGTCGAGGAGACTGAGAAGGAAGGGGAAGGTTCCAAATATTTAGCAGGGGATGAGGCAACTGACGTCCCAGAAATGGAGGAGGCGAGCCAGTAGAGTCATGTACCACTGAATTAATAGGTACATTAATAAGCTCCTAATTGCGGTCTTCCTGTGTGTGATCCTGATTGTGAAATATAGCAAGGCAGGCCTTAATGTTCTTATTAAAATGCTCAACCTGGTTACCCTTGGGAAAGTATGGACTCTAGGTGTAAAACTTTACTGCCCACTTAAAGCACATGTCCTTAAAACATGTGGACTGGAAATAGTCAAACCTCCCTTAACAAATTATATATACAGCAAAATTTTCCACATAACGAAATTTTTATTTGGTTCCGCCTAACGCCCGTAAGAACAATGCATTGTTTGATTCCATTTAGCAAAAATAAATTCTGTACAAAGTGGTGAAATTCTCTCTACAACGAATCACAGTAGTTGATGTTGCTGCACAATACACGACAAATAATGTCCACAAATAATACTGTGTTGGTCTGAATATATGGCGATCATTGTTATGTAAACGAGAGATGCGAAAATCGGCAGTGGCCATATTTTCTCATACTCGACATGCGGCGGCACGAACATTAGTTCCAGGCCGAAAACTGAACTGCACGTGCAGGTGGCCGCATGTCCTTGAGAAGGTCATTGTCAGGCTGGCAGCTGACACGCGCTAGCGACTTTTTTTTACAGAACCCACCCGCCTTGGGTGGATTCTGGACCACTAGGCAAATGACATATAGATGTAGCGGATTAATTAATGGTTAATCCGATAAATTGTTTAATCTGGTTAATCCTAATCCAATTAATTTTCAAATTATTTAATTGGATTAAGGCTTAATCCGTTTTTAAAAATTTCCAATATATGTATAATGTGTGTGTACAGGAGTTCAATTTTTGGAGAGCAGTGTTCACTCTCGGACGTCTGGCAGCCACTGAGTAGAACACATTTTGCAAAAAGAACTTTAGAAAATGTCCAAACAATCAAAAATTGATGACTATTTTAAAAATAGCACTTAGGTTCCTATAAATGCTTCCTCACCTTTACAAACATGTATGCTGTATTTCCATGTGTACAATATATTTTTACTGTACAGTGTATTTTGCTCTGTAACTTGGGTACATATTCATAATTTGTATTATCATTATGTTTGTATGCATATGTTTTCATTGTACCTCCATATAAAGTACCTCCTTATAATAAAGTGTTAAATTTTTGGTCCCCTGAATTTGTTAAATAGAGGTTTTACTGTATCTGGCATTGTCCATAACTAACTCCACAGGAGCATCGACGATTTTCCAAACCTGCTGTTCCAAAGTCTTGACATTGGTCGAGGTTATCACATTTTTCAGCGGAATCAAAATCATGAACTTTGTAAAGGTGTCAAGAAGTATTACCAAACACACATTTCCTCTCTTAGATCCAACCAATGGTCCAAAGATGTCAAGATGGACAACATGCCAAGGACAATAATGTACTTGTATACACGTCTGAATAAAATTGGTCTGTGGAGCCTGCTTACATCGCTGACATCCGTCACAGATTTGTACTTGCTGGGTGACTTCCTTCCTCAAACTAGGTCAAGCAAAATGTACAGAAATTTTTTCAATGATTTTGTTTATGCCTAAATGACTCGCCATAAAGATAATTGTGAAAATAACGCCATAACATTGGCCTCAAAGCTTCAGGAACAACCAACTTTTTGGCATGACCAGTTCTCCTGGAATAATACAGTAAACCATCTTTCCCTGAACTCAAGTCCCGTTTTATTTGTTTACACCAGGAATCAGCGTTCTGGACTTCATGGAGCTGGAAAAAAAACTCATAGAAACCCCCTTATTAACCCAAGAGAAGCTGGCGGATGATGGGAATTTCTTCAAAATCGGCTGTGTCATAATACAAAATAAAATATATGCAACCGGATTATCTGTACCTTGACAAGCACAATGCCAATCTTCCCAGTTTCCCTGATTGGTGGGGATGATTCAGCACCCAACTAAGGGCCTGATTTATCTGTAAAAAAATCACACTCGTCATGCTCAATATAAGGTGCGAATTTCTCTAATCTGAAAAGACATGCCAGGGTTTCTTAATTCCGGGAATGTTTACACCAGGGAAGAACTAAGTGTTTTCTTTAATGAATTAAAGGCCTCTTCCTGCTCAAGGTTCCAAACAAATTCTATTCCATTCTTTTTCGATTGGTTAAGGGGACCTGCTATTTCTGAATAATGCTCAATGAATTGCGAGTAGTACCCCATTAATCCTAAAAATCTCTCTACCCCCTTTAAGGTACGAGGAAGATTGACAATCGGAGCTACTTGCTCAGGGCGAAACACAATTATTAAGATGAAATATAAAAATTGTGACAAAAGGCATGGTGAGAATAAACACTGCTATCACTGAAATCACTATTAAATTAAATAAAGACCACTCAATGGAAAGGAAAATGAAGCTGAAGGCCTTACAAGAGGAGCTTCGTAGCACGTTAGAAAAACTGCTGGCCTGCAGTGACGGGCAAAAGACAGTCGCTTCAAAACCAAAATACTGTGGCTAGTAAAATTTACAGAGTAAAATCACATAAATTTAACTTAAGATTTAAAGTATTAAAATATTTTCACACACATATAATTGGTAATAAAATGAGCCATTAATATACACTCAAAATTATATTAAGAAAACATTAAAATAAGGCTCTTAAAATTTTGTAATCATAATAAAATTGTACTCGCATGTAAAAGTATTTATCAAAAAAAACTTTACATATACTTAAATAAAAAGCACGACCACAAATCAACAGTGCGAAACAAACCGATGGGAATGTTACCACTTATTACAATGGTGTAATTTTGTAGAAAGAAACCATGCTCTGCTATCACCTGTTACGATGTCCGAGTATAAACTAATATTTAATGGGTTTTAAGATATCCACTTCATACTGACGAAAGAACTCAACCCTTGGTACAAACACTTTATGAAACAAACCACCAACAAATCAAAATTAAATGTGGTATGAAACATATATGTATCACATAAATGACTACTCAGAAATAAAAATAAATGAATAAGTGACAAGGAAGCAATACATAAATATAAGTAAATTAATTAAACATGCTGGGTGCTTGCACATGGCAACAATAAAGAAAGGTTAAATACCTCACGATTAAAACTAATATAGAATAATAATAGTTAAAAGTCCAGAGGAAAAATTTTTTGACGTGCTTCCTCTTCGGATTAAGGGGATAGAGGTTAGGGCGCTGATTGCCCTCTCTGACACGTCGGAGAAGAGGGGAGTCAAACTCCAAAGCGAGGTGGAACGATATCGTTTCCTGCCCAGGAAGTTCTATCTGCCTCACTACTATGGTTGCAAAAATTTGGGATACCAGTTGTCCTGGGATGAGATGCGGTGAGCACTGATTAAGCAATTGTTGGGGGTGGATGTGAATGACCTGGCTAGTGAAGCTGGGTTAATATGCATAGGCCTAGTTGGACGGTGTGTGGGGACGTAAACTGCAGGTGATGCCACAACGCGGGGTTTAGGGGCTACGTGTGGCGGGAGTTGAACCCGTACCATCTTTCCAGAGGCCAGTTTAATAGTGCAGAAGTTGGGAAGAGCTACCTCCTGTGGGTGCCGGACTCGAAGCCAACTTTGCAATACTAGAATGAATGGGGGCTTGATCGGGGACTACCAGAGTAGGGGTGACACTGGCTACCGGGGATGACGACCTATCCTGACGTTGCAGATCTCCCTCGGGGTCATATTCTGGCCAGCAGGCTCCTAACAGGTGGTTGAACCATCACTCTTGCGTGGGTGGAAGTATAGGTGATTCTGGTCGTGGAGGTGAAGCAATTTCCATGTACTGTGGTTCTATTGTAGTAGGTAGTGCATTTGAGGCATTTGTATTACATGCTTTCTCCAAAGTAAGACGCTCTCGGCTTCGTTGACAACACTGTAAGCCATCTTTCCTATTGTGCATTTGGCTTGTCCCGTAATCCGTTCTGCGTACGTGCAGTCCTGGGGACGTGGCTTCTGCAGGCATACCTATGGCCCTGACGTGCAAACAGTAGTTAGGTATAGGGACTTCACTGGAGGTACTGCGTAAAATCACCAGAGAACAAATTAATTAAAAGTGTCGAGGGAACCACAACAAAAATAATGGTAATCTGAGATGTTAGGTTTCACGTAATTTTTATTACATCAAAAGGAAAAAAATTGTGAAGTCCCGGATAATTAATTACAAAAAGAAATCTAAAATTATGTAGGTGAATATTAATAGTATTAAACTATCAACACAGAAAATCAGGCAAAGGTGAGCCTGGGAAAAAATTTCTGCGGTTCACAATTTACGTGACAGGGGTTTTCCAGAATCGCGACAACCTGCTGCCACGGTAGTCAAGGGAAGTTGACGGGATAAAGGGTTGTGGGTACAGGAAATGGATTACATCTGGCGATAAGATGCTGCCCTCACAGTCAGCTGGGCAGTGGTGGACAAGCCTTGTCCAAACTGCTGGAAGTTGCAGTCTTCGCAGTCTGTGGATGCGGGCTGAAGACTTATGCAGACTTCTGGAGCTGAACTATGTTTCAAGATCAGGGCGGAGCCATGTTGCAGTTAAGAGAGGAGAGAGAGTCTTCTGCAGACCAGGGAGAGCTCGCGAACCTTTTTGGACGGCGAGCCTGGCGTCTCTGCTGGACTTGTATTTATACTGAAAATCTTCTGATCGGCAGTTCTTTGGGGTGTAGGGGTTAGCGTAGCCTTCCAACACAGGGGTAGGTTATCAGCGTAGCGGGCGCGCCGCTCATTTCTTAAGTTCCCGCTTGGAGGGGATGACAAATTTAAACACCTCGTCCTGAGGCTGGCGGGTTGTGATTTCACAAGGCCACAGGGGTGCTGCCATCTCTGGGGTTGTTTGGAACTTCTTCTGTGGCTAACTGAAGGGTAGTGGATTATCAAAAATATTTAATTTATTTACAAGGGTGCATCTTGCATGCAAGATTTCGGGCGGGCAGAGCATATTGTAATTAAGTGTGTTAATTGCGGTTATGTATTCTGCTGTCCAGGTTGGGGAATCTTCTTGCTCGATATGTTTAAATTATTCTGCCCCTGAGCTTAGGTCGCTCTTGGATGGGGCGAAGTCACCCGTAGAGTGCGCATCTGCACAGCGCAGCATGTTGG
Organism: Dryococelus australis; assembly: GCA_029891345.1. Lineage (NCBI taxonomy): Eukaryota > Metazoa > Arthropoda > Insecta > Phasmatodea > Phasmatidae > Dryococelus > Dryococelus australis. The sequence goes on from CM056998.1 coordinate 82,338,183, forward strand.
CATACGTTAGTATCTATTAAAAATGAAAAGATCTGGATTTTTGGTGTGCATAATTAATCTCTCTTGCTTTTAATATGCTTTCTTAAATATTTTCATAAATATGAATTTCAAGGAATGCAGATGTAAACAATATATCTCACTTGAGTATACAAAGTAATTAAAAATAATAAACTTATCATTTAGTCATCAGCAAATATAAATTTAATACAATAATAAATTGATGAGTATAGATTGTTGGTTATTAAAAAAAAGATATCAGAAAAATTAACTTCAGCTAAATAACCAATTAGAGCTCATATTTTGCTAGCAGAATTTCAAAAACATACTAGAAACATGTACTCGCACATTACATTGTTACTCAATTTAAATATAAAACACATCATTTCGAACTCAAGTGAAAATTAAATTATGTTGTTTATGTGCTTAGGAAACAAAATATTGCAATTATAAACTAAAAAACATATTAGTCAAAAAGGTAAACACTTCAATTAATTTTGCATTAAAGTGATTAAATAAAACTGTGATTTAAAGCACTTAGCTGTCCCGATGGCTAACACAAGTCCAGTGAGAGGCCAGGAATGCGGAAATGTAAACACGTCACATTTTCCTGGAACCTGGGGGAGCGGAGTTGGTTACGCACAGTCCCACCAGCAAAACTCCCAACAGGAATGTGTGCCAACACACCAGGTAAACAGCTAATTGACATGACATGCACGTACATGACAGCTCTACATGACATGCACGTATAAAACGCTGATGAAAAGGGCCACAGGCCAAGACCAAAAGTCCCGAGAAGGTGAGAAGAACCTTATGCCGTGGTTAGAAATGACGATGCATCGAAAAGGAAATTGTCTGACCAGATAGTTCAAATGTTATCGCTAGATGTCGCAGACGACCCACAAGATGCGTGAACAAGTAATGCAATCAGCAAGGCTGACAAGTTTGCACTTGATCGAAAAACTTTTTCATGTGAAGTCACGTATCATGCGCGTGATTGCACAAAGACTTTGCGACACAGCCAGACCAGAGCTTGAAGTGTGGCAGGGGTAGCGACAGACGTGAAAGACAATATTCTGCAGACGAGGCAGCATACATTCGGTCAGGCAAGGAACAAAAGCACGAAACAGCTGCCTGGAAGGCGCTAACAAGATTTAAGAAAAAGCTTAAGGAGTACTAATTATGAGGAGCAAAATTGAATTGAAACTTACACAGAGGATATTCAACGGATTGAAAATTAGTAACCAATGCATAATTAGTCTGGAATATATCAAGTAAATCACTTGCATGGCCAAATAAAACAAATATCGAAATACATAAAATATTTACCTACACGAAAACAGAAATAAATATCTGACCACTAAACCTCAGTTAAGAATTACGTAAATCTCAAATACTTCATACCAAAAATAAAGGTATTATTTATTGGACAAATTACTTGAAATATTAATTAAATGACTCATAATTCAAAACAAGCATAAAACAGTTAATTACCTCAATAATCAAAATCCTTTATATTAAGTAGACCATCTCTGTCTGTCTGTCCGTCCGTTCATCTTTAATACCTCTAAGTCCCTTGAAACTCAACAGAAGTTCTTCAAATTTTGCAGAGCGAATCCTCAGGGTAAAATACAAGTCAAGTTCGAATTTCAGCAATATCAGATTACGGAATGATTACCTTTTACCATAAAAACTAATTTTTTAATTACTTTTTCCCTATGAAAAGTTTTGTATTAATGCATAGTGAATATTGCATAAAGATATGAAGGTAAGGAAATATCATTTTTATTTACTTTAAATGTCTCACTTCAATGTTGAGTTAATTAAGTGGGGCCGCAGTAGATCAGTAGATAGAGCAATTCCAAGTGGGGCCTGAGTAACTCAGTGGCTAGAACTGTATTAAGAGGGGCCACAGTGACGAAGTGGATAGAGAAATATTAAATGGGACCGCAGTCACTTCAGTGTTGAGTTCATTTCACATCATTTTATTATTACCTACATTTATCTATGCAATATTTTTCTGAGTCTTTGTCTGATAAACAAATTTTTTGACATGGTAACTGTTCTAGCCCTGTGACAATACAAAAAAAAGGTCACGGGCTGGGTCTCCTAGTATTAATATAACCAGATGGTTTATATATATATATATATATATATATATATATATATATATATATATATATATATATAATTTATTTATTACTATATAAAGATACTTCCAATTGTGCTAAAGACTGAAAGTGAAATAAAATTCACGAAACAGATAAAAATAAAGTTAATTATCAAGGACCTAAGTACTTATAAATATTGCCATAGTAGAACATTAAGTTTTCCAAACATACAGAATTTCAGCGTGTATAGGATACACATTTTTACAGAAAAATGACTACAAAAAGTGAGGTTCGGCTTATTTATGAGATATTGGCATTAAAAAAATTGTTACCTCCAGAAATCTGTATTAAGTGTGATTATTTGTAACGAAATACAGTGTAAACTTGAACCGTCTAACTCTGACCGCTTGTTCATGTCCACAGAGCATTTTCTGTGGTACCAACTAAATTCCTATGTAAATAATGCTAAAAAAAAAAAGTCGGTTTTTGCCGAACTCAAGTAGGTGGGGAGTTTTAGATCACTCATTTTTATTGAAATTTTGGAGCTTTTTTTCTTCCAAATCAAGAGGTGATAAATTGGTTTTTTTAATAAAAATAATTAAAATATCTGATTATTCTGATGGGTTTATATATCGGAGGTGTTTCAAGTGGAAAAAAGTCACCAAAAATAATAACATAAAAATTGAAAATACAAAAAATGGGTGATTAGTTCAGAAAAGTAAATGATCTGTATGCAATTCTAATAAATCAACATTTAAAAAACAATGCTTAATGTAAGAGAAGGAATAATTAATGAATTATATAAACCAGCAAGAAGAAATTTCCCTAGAATGAAGTAATATTATATGGAATCGATGATTAATGGCAATTTGAAAGGTGTATTACATATAAATACTGTAGAACCTCACTATTACGATCCCTCATGGTTCCCGAGAATAGGGTCGCAACAGAAGGGTAGGGGGGGGGGGGGGGGGGGTTTTGTCATAAAAAATTTGGAAAATTTTGGTCCGATTTTGACCCACCCCTAACCTCTATGCCTCCAGACTTGCTATTTTTTGCATGAAGTTAATGTTCAATCGTCTCTAGCGCATAAAAAGCACTTTTTTAATTTAATATAAATATGTATGTATGTTTTAATAGCTGGACGTCTCCTGATTAATTTGATACCCCTTGTCGTAAAAAAGAAGGCCCAAACACAGTATGACATGGCCATTGAAAGTGTGTGAAAAGATTACACTATGTTTTATTAAAATATAACCAAACACTGTTGGAAATGCCTTATGTTTGAAGCAAAACACAGAACTTTATTTAAGGATGATATATATGAAGATAAATACATTGGATCACTCGTTTGCTGGGGCTAGCAGCGAATACATTGCCATGTACACATAGCTGGGTGAGCGCCTAGATCCTCTGCGCGTGGCCGGGCGCGGCGACTTGCATCTGTCGATCAGTGCTAGATCCTCGGGGCTGGGCAGCTGTCGGTCGGTCCGCTACAAACTGGCCGGTGAGGGCCAACTGGCCACCGCCAGTGCTGTCATTACAGGGCCAGTTCACTTCGTAACAGCGGCCCGGTGTTGATTAAACATGCTGATAGATTCTATTCACGTCAATGTGTTCAATTTATACTAAATGTAGGCAGCGTGTTGGCCTCTGCACTGGCACGATGAGGCCCGGCAATGTTTACGGGAATATAAAAATTTAGTGCTGTCTACTTGAAATATTAACTGTCCCGAATTTTTCATCTAAAACTTCAGACGTGACCTATACACACATACGGCCTTGCTTGCCAAAATATGGTAACATAAGAACACATTTTATTTGCACACACTTACATATAGTCTATTCACGGTAAAGTGAGCACTTTTGAAAGCTCTCTCATTTTGAATAGTAGTCAATACATACATTAACGTTAGGCATTAACTTCCGAGTGTGGTGAAATATACACACTGTGTTTATTGCTTAAAAAGTGCCCACTTTACCATGAACAGCATATACCTTTATTCACTTTACACATAAAATTGACTTCACAAAAAAAAAAACAAATGCCCACGAAAAACATCATTTTATGTAGTTATGGGCACACATAAACTTAAAAAATATATATAAAAAAGGGAGATTGAATTAAATTTGAAGTTATACATACACTAATTAAGAGACTAGACTGTAATGTGCCGCTGTTTTTACAGCAAAAGAGGAGGAATAATGGAAGCAAAAAAGGACAGGGAAGGTAAGGCAGAGGCCGTGGCATTTGACTTGGACAAAGAATCCTCACTGATCCAGCCTGCAGTTCCCTCCTCCCCTACTCCTCCTCTACTACTTCTGTACCTTCAATGGACAATACACCAGTGTCCCCTTCTGCCATGAAGTAATTTATTACTTCACACTGCTTGGGACAACAAATGTCAAAGTCTATGATGGCATCTTGAGAAATGTGTGACCACTAACATCAGTAAAGGCTAGTTTCCCATTGACTAAAAACCGTGTATACTATAAACTTGTACCATGGTTGGATAAAAGGTCTACAAAAACAAATCTGTGCATAACTGAAACCGAGGTCCAAGGAGGTCCAAGATACTGCGGTTGGCAAGGGATTACTGTATCTATTTTTAGACGTGCTTCAAATTTTCGACTTTTTAGACCCAAACTTTTCATTGTTCCTCGGGATTGGGTCGTAATAGATAGGTGGTCATAATAAATGGGGTCGTAATGGAGGGGTTTTACATTAATGGATTTAAATATTTTATGACAATTATCAATGTATTTTCAAAGTTTGCATTTGCTGTAGCTATTAAAGATAAAATGTCTAAAATTGTAGTAAATGCTTTAGAATCTATATTGAAACAAAGAAAGCCACACAATTTACAAAGTGATAATGGTTCAGAATTTTATAATAAAACATTTAAAGAGCTTATGCAAAAATATAATATCAATCATTATACTTCATTCAGTGAACTAAAAGCCAGTGTTGTAAAAAGATTTAATCGAACAATGAAGAATAAAATGTGGAAGAAATTTGCTTTAAATGGCAATGATGAATGGATAAATATATTAGTCGATTTAGTCAAAGAATACAACACAAAGCATAGCACTATTGGTATGAAACCAATTGAAGTTAATAAGACCAATGAAAAAAATTTAATGCAAACAAATTTTGTAGACACAATTGCTAAACCAAAATACAAGGTTGGCGATGTTGTCCGTGTCAGCAAACTGAAACGAATGTTTGAAAAAGGATATACTGCTAATTGGTCAACAGAATTATTTACTATTGTTAAAGTTTTAAATTATGATATACTAACTTACAAACTAAAAGGCACTAAAGGAGAAGAACTAATGGGTAGTTTTTATGTATGTGAAATTATGAAAACTGACTATCCGAATGAATATTTGGTTGGAAAAGTCTTAAAACTAAAGATATTAAAATTTATGTAAAATGGTTAGGTTTTGATATTTCTCATAACTCTTGGAGTAATAAAACAGCTGTTTTGTAAATTTAAAAATAAAAATTAGCTTCTTACACAATTCGATAAAGATTGTTTATATCATTAATCAATTGTTGATGAGTATAATTATTTCCAACAATATAAAAATTGTTTCAAAAACACTCAATGCAGTCATTCAATCTTTCTTTCATTCTTTGATATAATTGTATAGAATTTGGAATATAATCAAATCTCAATCATTCTTCGCAATTTGGATGTCTATCTTCAATTCTATACAATTTTTTTTGAACATTTTTTCTTTGTGTTCTAATGACATAGTAATCATATTCACAGGCTCATCATATAATTTTAAAAGAATGTGTGATTTAAATTTTGAGTTTATATTTGTGGTACAACATGAGGAGACATTTCTCTGATTTCGGCATTTCTGCGAGCTATTACATCTAATGCCATATGAACTGATTCTCTTAAATTTTCCACATGTTCGTCTTTAATTTTATTTAAATCTTTAAATGCTTTATTTGGCCTTTGTATAAATGCATTACTTCTTTTTGAATTTTATATTCTCCATGTTTTCTATGTTTTAAAAGCTTTAGAAATTTTACAGTGCAAGCGAAGAATAAGTTCATATAAACCAGGTTCAGATATAAAACTTGCTTTATCATGATAGTAGCCAAGTTGGTATGTGTTTTGCATACCAACTATTTTTGACTAAATTTTCCTATATTTTGGAGGAACTTTTTATAAAAAGGAAATTGTATATTTAGATATTCTAATATTTCCGCTAAACCAAGGATTATTTTCCTCCAATAATCATAGAAACTTGTTTACCATTGTAAGTAAGTTTGTTATTAATTATGTCTAGAATTTACTCCATTTTTTATATGTGAAATTATGTGCAAACAATCAAATGCTATTTTTACCGAAGGCAAGTTTTTATAAAGAAAATGAAAAAATTTAAGAAAATAATATAAAAGAATGTAGACCAAATTCATTGAATTATATAGCTCTTAAGGAGCTAAATTTTCTAAGTCATTAAGAGATATATTTCATTTTATTTATGATTTCGTTATAAGATTCACACTTTATACCAAACAATCAAATGCTATTTTTACCGAAGGCAATTTCTTTGTAAATTCATTATATTCGCTAGTAAAAAAATACAATAAGCCATTTGTATATCTAAAAGCAGACACTTATGGTATTTGGTAAATAAGGAACTTTATCTCTAATTTGACCACTCTTCCTTTATCTGGAAACAACATTCATCTATTTCAGCATAATACAACTTTTCATAGAAGATAAAAGTTTTCCCTGAATATTAATTAAAAACAGCATTTATTTTATAATCACCACCTATTCCAATTGAAGAAAATCCTTTTGGATATCCATTAATAATTTTATAAGTAGGGTAATTAACCATATAAATTTCACCATCTACAAACAGAACTAACTTACCTGATGGTCTTTGATATATAAAAAAATTATTTAAATTGCTTGGTAAAAACTTAAACGTTTTTGTTATCAAAATTGGCTTATTGATTATTTTGTTGTCATTCAAACTTTTTGTTCAAACTTTTTTATTGTAAAAAATATATCATTTATCATCAATAATTAAAAATGTTTTTACATGTCCGTCTTTGCATAAATCAATTGGTTCATCGTTATTAAAATTATTTTGTTGGGTGGTCCATAAAAGTTTTGAATGCTTTGGATGTCATGTAGTTGCAAATCAAACAAATCATTGTTAAGAATTGGATACATGACCACATTTTTATCACTTGTCTGTTGAAGACCTAATGCATAACCAATTTTGTGTATCAAAAGTGCTAATAAATTAACTTTATTTCCAGGAGTGTTTTTCCTATCATTATACCAATGTTCCTGCCTATTGATATGAATTTTAACAAGACTGTTTTGCTGATTTCGAAAAAATGCATGTACTAGTGCACTACCATGTGGATATAATCTAGTCTGGCAAAACCCAGATCATTTCTGATATTTATGTTGACCTTCTTTGTATGATATAACTGTGTCTGGAAATTTTGTATCATAAACAAATTTCAAATTTGTGTGTTTTTGCCAAACTCCGAAAGCCTCTTCAGCTAACTTTGCAATTGATATATTTGCACATGCAAAATTCCATTTTAATGGGTTTTTAGTCCATTTTGTGGTTAATGAAAGGTCAACATGTATCTCATTCTTAACACATCTTGGTTTGTTGATTAAACTAAGCATTTCTGTATCGAGTTTACCATCAACTGAAGAAGTGTTATGTTATTCTTGAAATATTCTTAAAGAACTTTCAAATTTTTCTTTGTCAATTTTTGAAAGTGCATTTGAATCATCCTCTAGATATCCATATTTATTTTTAAAATTGGTAACGCATTCTGTCTGATTGTCTTTTTTGGATAATGCAAAATTTATATTGATAGAGAGAATAATTATTCAAGTCTTCATTTATATACAAAAAGTTTTAAAATATAATAAAATCTTTAATTTTATTTCAATATCTTCTTTTATTTTCTATTCAAATCTATTGTAATAAAGCCATAATCTTCGTCCCAACATTTTGAACAAATCTCTTTAAATTTTTCATAAGTCATATCTCCACCAACAAAATCATTATAAATGTGCTTTAAATTAGAATCATCTTGTCTAATAAATATACACAGAAAGTTAGTTTTATCTCTCATCAATTGTTTCGGTACTTTTAAATAAGTTTGAGCTAAATAAAATACATGTAAATTTTTATGTCTTCCTCTGTTAAAATAATCGCAAACTATGTCTTGGTTGTAACTGAGGGGGTTTATTTTAGTCTGTAAAACATGTATAATAACAAGACACTTACAAATGACATGACACTGATTGATTATATGTTCTGGGGAGCACTGTTAACCAATATTAAATTAAGTTACAACAATGTAACCACGCCAGTTTAATTAATTATCTATTGTGGACAGTCCCCATTTTATTCTTGATGTCGTAGGCAGTTTCTAGCTGATCGGTTGATAGTGGTCACACACACCCATGCTGTGATCTTCCCCGGCTGCTGGTCGGATGTGGGAAGATGCCAGGCCCTGCCTTACAGTGGCATATATTGGTGTGTCATTTAGGCATCCATGTCCCCGATTGCTAGCTGGTGGAGGGGGTTTTTGCAAACGGCCTCGCCCTGTGGTTGCTGCAATAAGTTCTAGCAATTCCTGGCGTCCTGATTAACTGAAAATATTAGGCCTGTTTCATATGAGGAATATAAGCTAATGTCTGTTCATAACAATTTTCATATTCTGTAGGTTGTCCATATGTCTATTATCAGCATCAGTAATTTTATTTGTGCCAAGATACTACTGTTGTTAAAAATAATTAGTTAGCAAGAGACTGGCCTAGGTAACGGAAGGCCTAGAGTCTGTCATTCACTTACAAATGTCACATAATAATATTACAGCATTAATTTGTTTATTATGCAATGCATCTTTCGTCATTTGTTTGTGCTTAAAGGAAATATTTTAGACGTACATATTGTTGTACCGTTTGAACATTTATGGTGTTATTTAAATTCAATGTTATATTTTAAATAGAATTTAATTGATTATATACCAGTAATTTTGACAATACAAAGTGAAAAACTAGATATAGTTTTGTGGAAAGTAACTTGCAAAGCAGTATCGATGTTGTGGTAAATGTTGCACTTCTCAATTTTAGGGGTTCCTAGATATGAGCATGAGAAGATGTTCCATTGCTGCTGAAAACATACCTGCTTTATGAACATGTTTTTACGCATTGTTTTATTTGTTTTTGCAGAAGATCGATGCCTCAACCATTGAAGACTTCTATGGTCTTACGTCAGATATCCAGAAGTCATCGGAAACAGGTTACATACTGTTTTATCAATCGAGGGACTGCACGTAGCTTTTCTCAATGATGCATGGACTCGAAAAAGCCATTGTTGAACTGTTGTGTAATGCCTAGTCAGAGGTGGGCACTGATGTTGCCCTCTTCCACGAGAAACCACGTGAACTGTGCCATTTTGTGGTTGATCAACTGTAGCATACATTTTGTAATTATTTTATTCTGCTGGCATGCTGGTCCAAAAGTGTACTTTGGAAACCTGCTGGAAAATAGTATGCCTGTGATGTTAACATGGTAAATTGTTACGATTATATTTTTTTCTAATGTTGGGGTAGTTCCTGGATTTAATAAGTTCATTCCAAACGTGTTTAACTAATTTGTTTGCATTGTACATGGAAATGTCAGATGTCTGGTTGCCAGGTTAGCAGTTATCATATGCCTTCATTTCACATGTAAGAAGAATATATTTAAGCGTGTGTGATGATCATAATTTATTTCTTGAAGTCAGTGGAACTGTCATTTGATGTTTCTTTAAAGTCTTTCCAGGTGAAGTTAACTGATACAACTAATTTGTGAGGTGTGTTACAGTGTTTACATTTTGTGGAGTGAAGAAAAGTTAGCCTTTCATGAGTTTATACAAGTGTTTCCTAATGTTTTTTTTCCTTCCAATTTATATGACTTGTGGCACCATGGTTGAATTTATGGAATTATTCCTGGTAGGGTGAAATTCCTTCAGCTTTATCATGTATTCTTCAGAGTCTTTTGCATCTCATGGTTTTTTAGCTTTAGGTGTGAATCCAGTGTTTTCCACAACTGGTGTTAATGGTATTCAGCTTTGAAGCTGTTGTCTGTTTATTCAGCTCCCCCTGTTAATTTTTTCGGGCAATTTCAATTCCTCCTCTTAGCTTTTTTCAAGGCTGCCAGCCGAGATGGGTAAAGGGTTAAGTGTAAATGGTGTCCACTCTGCCCACTCTCGTGGCTGTAGATGTGCTTTCACCTTCACTCAGATTTGTTACTAATGGTAACTGGCATGGCACTGGAGTTTCTTATAGTCAGATGGAACATGAACCCAGCATGGAAGGTTGCTGTCTGGCAAGGTGCTGAGGATGTTGATAAGAGGTCTTGGGTACTTTGCTGCCCTGGCTCATGCCCAGTGCTTTGCTGCCCTGCCCTGGCCCAGTGAGGTTCTAAACGAGATGATAATATATCCTTGAGTTGTAGTACTTGTTGGCTAAAAAAAGGAGAGTACTATTAGACTGGTGACTTTAACCACTTCACATGATGGTTCTCCTTGATGATGGGACTTGTATAGCTAGACATACCCTACATACTTAATATAATTTCCTGTTGAACTGGAAGAATGGTGAGCATCCTAGAATTACCTCACCACCTGCTACGACTTTTTTCCTTCACTATTGGAATCCAGCAGGTCCCTGCCAGCCTAACTCACAGTAGTGTCAATTAGCATTCAGGATTGCTGTGCTAGGTCTGCATTGCATCTGCCTCATTATTACAAACTGCAAAAACCCAGATCCCTTGAAGTTCGTCTTAGAGGTTTCACTGCATTAACTTTAACTTGACCTTCAGGAACTTCAGTTGAAGTGTGCGACTTCCGCCAGTGGTAATCTTTCAGAAATCAGCGCACTACCAAAGTCTTTCAGTCTGCAAATGCCCTCCTTTAAATATTCAGTCATAAATAGAGGAGTAGGATGATCTGTCCATGTGGTAAGTCCAGCTTACACTCTGCTGACCAGCGAGAGGACTACCAGCCCAAGACCCTCTACCTCTCCTCTTCTAGATGGAGGTGCTAGCTGCTGCCTTTGTTGGTGGGACCACTGTACCTTCTGATAGCAAGACACCCAACACACTGTCTGTACAGGCTTGAATCCTTTTGAGACATTTTCGTACATGGTTGGACCAATCAGAAATAAGTTACTTTGACAGTAAATACATGTGTGCTTTGCAGTTCAACTATTCATGGAATATTTTTCTAATAATACATGCCTCTTTGAATAGGCTAGCTAAACATGTTTCAAAATTTCTCATTACTGTATTGAATTAATATTGTATTTTAATTAACATTATTTGTTTCAAGAAAAATCTCATTTTATCGTAGCTCCCCCCCCCCCCCCCCCCCCCCCCCGGATCCACCACTGTTCTTGTCCCTCTACAAGGATATAGTCCTTTGTTCCCACAAAAGACTTCTTGGGATATGCAGGTAACAGTTCCATAAATTAAGGTATTCGTGAAGTGAAGGTAATCTGACCCGAATGTGCAAACATTGTTTACAGCTGAGCTGATACCCATTTTTACTGATACTGCTTGCCAATACAGCCAATGTGTGATACTGATACAATGTATATTACAAAATTGTACTTGGAAAAAATCAATGCAAATGATTTTTTCAGCCAATGTTATTATTTCCTTATGTTTGTTGGAAGGAGATTAAATAACGTGTGTCTTTAACATTTATGATCTAATTTGATCACAACCTGTTCTCACTTGATATCGAAGCTTCTGCTGATCACCCCAAAACTTCATATGAAGTTATTGCATATGACTTGAGAATATGTTCCCTATTTTTAGTTTTTTTATTTTCTAAAATAGCCTACCTTTTAAGGTGGTTCTTCAAACAAGAAGTGGAGCGAGGCTGATTTTCATTCCCATTTCAAAACCATAGCCACTTGCAAATATTACTGCACAATGCCTTATTTTTATTGCTGTTGCTATCTGTAAAGAAATTCCACACATTACTTTTTCTATTCATGTTTAATTATTTTCACTTTAAACAAAATTATATTTTGCTCAAAATGTGGATTAATTAGAAATTCAACTGAGTCTAATTATAACATTACAATATAAAATTTGTGTAGTTACCTAAACATTAACATAGTTGAGAAAACTGGATACCTGACAGATAGTAGCACCTGTATTAATTTTATTTTTAATGATTTTGGGCTTAAAATGTGAGTGATTTTTCAAAGTGATGAGTAATAATTTAAACAAAACATGTACATGGAATAATTATTTTTGTAGTATAATAATTTTTAACTAGCATTTTGATAACCAACTTTTTTTAATTATTGTGTTACATTTAAAACTGTTACCTTTGCATCATGCCAAATACTTTCGACTATTGATTGTACTTTTGCTCCATTGTATACTTCATTCTTGCAGTGCTGTTACATATATGGAAATATCAAAACAATTCCATGTGTTTTGCTTGTAATGAATACTTTCTAGGTCATAAGTCACAATTTTTTAAATATTGGCTAGCCAAAGTGATGCAAAGAATGACAATTGAGTCGGTCATTGTTAAAATGCACTAAGTCCAAAAACCATAATTTTGGGGAATCAAGTAAAACTGTTTTAAACAAAAAGTACTACAGTAATTATGTAAATAAATTTTGTATGTTAGTCACTATCATTTACAAACACATTAAAATGTTGGTTTGTTTCAGATTACACTGTGTTCATCTAAAAAAAAAGCTGAAGTCTTTGGAGCTAGTTCCTTTTAACACTGAATACTAAAAATATCATATAAATGATTACACATTACACAATCACATCACTATTTGAACATAATAAGGCTGTCTTTCATTGTTATTACAACTTAGTATTATAAAATAACCATTGTTGCAAAGCATTACACTCAGTCATCTGCAGCTTCTAGGGTTGTAGGCCATGATGCCATTGAGAAATTATTATTTAGGGTAGGCTGGGCCAAAAAGGAAAGGTGTATGTAACAAGGCCATCTATAAAAGGAAGTGCCTTCACTACTCCTGGCATCGCTGCTGAACATCTGAACTCCTTAAAAGAGGAAGGAGTAAAATTCACTTTACAATCAAGAGCAGTCTCTCTTCCCACTCACTCTAGAGCCATACAGTTTTTCATGAAAAAATGAGGCCACCATGTATTTAAGTCCAAAATGTTTTCAGTCTCCACCATTTTGACTGACGTTCAATTTACTGTGTACAAACAGGCTAACATATTCTTTTGGAGTGTAGATTCTATCACATGTTTTAATTTTCTTCTTGAGTAAACGAAAATCCCTATCGCAGGGAAGGAATGAATGTACTCTTACAGGATAACTATGTACAATGTTTTTGAATGTCTCATTTTGCACCAATCCTAAGCACATGTGAATCATTGAATGTTTTGTGTGTTGGCCAACACAGCCATCCAAGTACAAGTATAGATCTGTAAAATCTTGTGACACATAGTGAGTTATGTAGTCCAATATAAATGAACATACTTCATTGGTTCTTTTCTTGGCCATGCCCTCTTGATATACATACAAACCTGTATGGTGGGATTTGTAATCATGCATGCAAAAACAGTTAACCCTTAACTGATGTAAGTAAAAGATTTCTTGGACTGGTATGTGGTGAAGTCAAAAACTATTCCTGCCACTTGAGGGATTTTACTTGCATAGTTTTTCAGTTTGTCGTAAGAATCTGTAAAAATTTTCGCTTCTACATTTTTGAACAACTAACTCTGCTTCAGCGGCCCGTTTGACATTATATGTGAGATGTGGACTTTTCATCGTAGGCCATTTGTGGTCTTCCAAAGCGGTACCAAAAATTCTCATTGTAGTATTTCAAGTAATATTTGTAAGACACCTTTGTGTTGGGGTATTTGTCTTGGAAAAGGGTGTGCATTTGCTTAACATCTAATTTACCATCAAAATACTTCACCTCTTTGCCTGAGTAATGATTAATTTTCACTGGGAATTACTCTATATGTTGAAGGATGTTATTTCTTACTGTTTCTGGCATTCTCTTTGGATTGGGGTCCAAACCACGCTTATCATTAGGAGTCTCTCCGTTCAGCAGCAGTGAAGCTAGTCTAAATACTTTCTTCTGAGACATAGCATGCTAATTTAAGAAAGCTATTCAAGATACCGATACTTTCTTATCCCCAGCCATGACATGAAACTTGAAACTCCCATTTCTTTGCTTCCTTGTCCCTCATTCACCACTTACAATCCTTGGTCTTCGACGATGAATAGGTTTTGACTAAGTCGCTGTAAATGAAGGTTTTAATGGTTTTTATTCTCAACATCCAAGAGTGATGAAAGTATCTGGATACGACTTGCTTCATGTATTTTCTGAAAGCATCAGAGCCTGCATCTGAAATAAACAAAATAGAACCTATAAACAATGAGTGCTGTATTCATAAGCCTAACAATATCAACTTCACATCTCATTTTGTATTAGGTAGCTGGCACATTAGGCCTATGTAATATACAATCCAAGAGATATATTTTAGTTATTAGAATATTTCTCTGCAAATTATTTATTTTCTTGCATTAACAGTAAGTGACCCGGTAAACAAAACACATTTTGTAATCAGGCAAATACATGTGGTAAAATAAACAAAAAGCAGTGTTGGAAACATTTGACAGCTTAAATAAATCAGCCATATTTTCTCCATGCCTAAACGCTGATTGTTTTTAAATGTTATTTTCTAACACATTATTTAACATGCATGTTTATTATGTTATAAAAAGTAATGTTTAACATAGCGCAGCCTAATTTCCCTTAAGATAATAAAATATTTTGTTAGTACCAATCTTATTGACATCAATACATAGCTATGAGTCACATTTCTTAGTAAAAATTATTTTTTAGATACTTTTGTAAACATAAGGCTCTGCAACAATGTGACGTTAGTTGAGCCATGACGGGCTGTGACACAACGTGATATGCCAGTGCTGCCAACCTATTACAACTTTCATCTTGAAGCCGCACAAGAATGTCAGATGGCTGGCACAGGCTGGCAGTAGAATGGCAGAATGCTTGTGATTGGTCATTCAATGTGCATTACCAATATCATGAGCAAATGATGTGTCTTCTCTTTGTGGGCATGCACAATAAAAGCAAAATTGTTAACAAAAATAAAGTGTTGACTACCACCTATTGTGGGATAAACAAACTAAATTAATATAACACAGGCATTCATTGTATCAATCCGCAATGCACACACTTTCACATCATGGCACCGGCAGCATCACAGCAATGGCACACTCAATGTTTCATTGTAGCAGGCTCTAAAACAATTTTAGGTTAACTAACGTCACATCGACAAACATACCTGCAATCATCTCCAGTCTTCTTCGCTTCAGCAACCTTATTTCCATGATTTATATATTTGTCTCCTTTTTTACAAGCTATTTTTATTGTATGTCTCGTATAATTTTTTGTATTAATACTCCTCTTCTTTCCTATTTGATCCATCTTCAAACATTCAACTTAACAACTAGAACTGTCTAACAACTTGTTTATTTGGTGTTTAAAACAACGATAGAGGAAGTAATGTACTCGACATGACCACAACTGTACAGGCAGAGGCATCTAACAAAGAGATATGTAGTAACTATTGACTCATATGGCAGTACATAGCTGCTGTCTAGAAGCCTGTCATCGGTAAAAGGAACTAACTCCACAATTCAAGTCTTCAGCGTTAAACAGAACTAAGTCCATGGACTTAGTACTTTGTAACAGATCCCACAGAAACACACATGCTCGTTTTGTACGTATAGAAGGTAGGGACTCAGTTCCTTTCGACAGCAATCAATCCGGTGTACCGGAAAATCTACATAACCATTAAAACCCTATTTTCGTTAAATTTGGACTTGCATTTTAACAATGACCGATTCAATTCTGGTTTTCTGAACCAAACGTAAATATCTAAGTCCATTTTCTTATTAATATGACTTGCCCATCACAAATGGGGAAGAAGAAAAACAAACTAAGAAAATATTGGTGGTTAGTGTTAGTTAAAAAATATGCAGGTTTTTAGTATTGGAGTATTGGTACCGGTTCAACACTGATATTGTTTTATTATTGCATATTAAAGTGATCTTTCATTGTTCTTGAGAGCACTGTGCATGATGAGCTGCGCGTGATAATTCAGTTTGTTATGTATGCAGGCCTTTTTGTAATGAATTTTGAAGTGCATTCAGTGGGATATATATTAAGAACATTAGATGTGTACGAGAAGTACTTTTTCAAGTTTGAGATGAGGAGGAGGGGGAAATTTAAAAAAAATTAAGAATCAAGACAAGATCAAGAATCCTGTTCCTTTCTATGTAAAAATATGCTAATCTCATGTCAATGCAGTTTGCCTCAGTTAGCCAATTCATTAATTTTTAATACTAATAAACATTTAGAAGACCTCAATTTTTAACTGATTTATATTTTTTATTTAATTTTTTAAAAAAACTTTTTTTTTTTTGGAAACTAAATTAATTTTAAATAGAATGCATGTTTCTACTAAAAAATTTTAATCCTAATAAGTTAAGAGATATGTAGACAAAACTAGACAACAATATGCATCCTGGTTTTTTAGGTGTAATTGAGTGCAAAGTTGCACAAAAAATAACAGCATATTCTCTAGCTGATGAGCTGAAAACAGTTGTACTTACTTTAAAATAAATCTTTGCTATTTATTTTGTAATGGACAATGGTGCCGCCCCTCACCCCACCCAACTCCAATCCATTCATAACAAAACCAGAAACCCATGGAAACCTGAAATTCCACTGTCAATCACATCATCAGGGGCTCCACACTGGCATCTTTTCTCTCTCTTGTGTGGACTCTTGTCAATGTCACTGTTGATGATTATCTCACAGTGGAGTGGCATCAGGGTCTAGTAAAAGAAGAGCTCAGTGTTCTTCCTCACTAAGCAAATTGCACAGTACTTGTTCCAAATAACCACAATGACTGCGTGAGTCAGCCTAACTCCAGGGCTAAGCAGTAAGTAATGCTGCTATAATTTTGGATGATAGGATCAGGACGCAGGTACTAAAAAACCATCCATGCCGACTAATAAAGGTGAAATCTCAAAATTCCAGAGATACTAAGATTTTCTCGAAATGAAATCTAGAATTTTTCCACCAATTTTTTTTTCTTGATATTGCTGAGACTCGCACATCTATAGTATATACTATTAATCAGTTGTCATGACAATGACATTTACTCAGTGACCACGACATACCTTTAAATTTCTTTACTACTGGTTATCTTGTGTTTACTGAGTCAAGTGCTTAATGTATATTTTTCTCACATTCAGTATTAAATGTGTTATTTCTGAAAATCATTAGTGTAATTTTTTGCTTCCCAAGAATCTTGTAGAAGCCTCAAAAGTGTATTAATATTGTTAGAATTTTGTCATATGCATTAAGGAATGCTATTTCTGGAAAGTAAATTCAATACTTTTCCTTCCCAGTTTCATTTGAGAGCCAGATTGTGTCTGAGCATTTGCATTTCGATTGTTGGCCTAAAGTATCCCTGTAGTAATCATTGTACCATTCGTGATAGGAAACAGTGAATTGTGGTAAATAAAATGTTTGTAGATATTTGTACAGTGTTGATATATATAAGGAAATTATTTGTAGTTATTTGTGATTGCATGATATGGGCATGTTGTGTGGGTTTATTTACTGTCCACTTGTTTGTATTTTTATTTTCTATTGTGTTTTGAATGTTGTTAGATGGTATTTTTTGTTTAATTTATCCAAGCAAATTTCATCTCAACTTTCTTTCACCATAAAGGTATTGGATGGAACCTTTCCAGTAAGTACTGTATTTATTCAAATATGACAGTGTTTTGTTCCAATTTATATTAAGGGTCACTTTTCTTTTCATGCACAAAAGATTTAGGTCAGTATTCTTGCTTGATAGTAGCAAGTGATGGTCGAACATATCAGTTTCATTAAAGAATAAGCAATGTAACAAAATCTTTTTAAAAAATTAATAGACTTATTTATAATTTGAAAAAATAAAGGAATGCACCAAGAAATTGTGACTTCCTTTGGTTTTAATGTTCTTGAGGTGTAGTACACCTAGTGTTATTATTAACTGCTTAAAATTTGGCCACAATATTTTAATTTCTACATAGTATTAATGTAAGTGTTGTTTTATAAATTGGGGGATATGATGTTAAAACTTCATTTAATAGCCATAACATTTGTGTTGAATGTCTAAATAATTTGTAAAGAAATTAATTTTTGTATAGGCCAATGTAGAAATGTTGTGGGCAGTCTTATTTTCAAGGTGGATCTATATTAGTATAAATACGGTACAGGGTCTATATTAGGATAAATACGGTACACTGAAGCTGGTGTTTTGAGCAGTTGTGTAAGAAAGTATGTAATTGTGGGAAAGTGTACATCATCAGAGAAGATTCAAGTGATAGGTAATTGTAGGCTACATTTATTTCACAATAGGACTTCATGCTGAAGGGCCACAGTTTTGTCCTGGAGCCAAGGAGGTTGTAGGTTTGGATAGGAGAGTGTAGGCTTTTTATTGTGTAGCGTTTACTGTGGAACATTATGCAGTGACACTTCACACAATTTTGTTTGTGGAAAGTTTGTAGCAAAGTTGATGCTTGATCCTATGTTAGTTTCACAGATACTCTCTCTAAATATTTTAAAATGTTTTTGGCCATACTTAGTATTCTGAAGTGTGGTGATATTTTTTTCTTTGAAAAAACTGATTTTTAATACATACAATAGTTTGTGCCCAAAATCTGTGCTTTATTTCAGACAGTTTAAAGTAGGGTATGCATAATTATTTATGCAAATATCAAATTTTTTAAGCATAGCCTATTAGGTTAATATATAAACATGTGGTATTCAGATGTAAACAGGTTGAAAAATTAAGATTTGCAAGTTAATGAGCAAAATATTACAGTTGTAGGTTGAATTGTTTTTGAAACAAAACTAAGAAAATAATGCCACTTCTACAGAATCACTTGTCTTGGCATAGAAGACTAGTTGGCTTGTGCTACAATTATGGGCATAGTTTATTTGGGCAAGAATGTGTAGACTTTGATGCTATAAATTCATTACTAACTGCCATGATTTTTTTAAATTCTAACTTTAAATAAAAATTAGAACAGGGTGAATATTAAAGTAGCATTGTTTAATATTGGAAGTACTCTGTGCAGAAATAACTTCCAATAAATACAAGAATATTTGCAATGTCTTAAGTGAAAACACTGAATTTGCAGAGTTTGATACAGTGGAATTTTCGTAGGCACAAAATCTCTAATAATTTATATTGTTAACATAATAGTAGAAACATGCTTGTATCTGCATTTTATATTGTGATGTTCCTTGCATACAAATAGAATTTTGTAATTTTATAACAAATTCTGAATTTACTCGAAAGGATCAACACTTTAATTTGGGGGGGGGGGGGGGGGGAGTGTAACAAGAGAGCATAATCTTTATTAGTAATTGTAAAACATTATGTAACAGCATGTACCGTTCCTTCTTAAAAAAATTATGTAAATGCCTAGTATGTGAGGTTTTTGTTCAGCTACTGGACATACACACTGCTCTTGTAATTACAATAAAGTTGATGTCAGCTTATAAATAAGCTGGTGTTGTGCATCCATAAGTTTTGCCAGAATTTTAGTTTCAAAATTCAAAATTTTTTGGTGGATAACAGAGCTGTAAAACAATATGAAAATATTGAATTTATCATCCCTAGAGATATTCTTTACAAACATTGAGACAATAATTTGTAATACTAATGTATCATTAAAGGTACAAATAAAATATTTGATATTACGTATGTCTTATGGGATGCTAATTAATTCATATTTGATGTATTGGCAGGTGTTAGTCCTAAATTAATGATGACACAGTGCACTACTGTAACCATTTCATAATCTGTAGTAAGCCAAGATGAATGATCTGGCCCATAATTGGTTAAGGAAATTTTGTGTAATTCTTTCCTTAATATGTATCGACTCTGTTGTATCTGCAGCCTAGCAGTGTAAAAGGATACATTCACTATGTACACATATAATTTATATCTACCTACTTCCTCCCTTGGGTGGGAAAATGATCCACGTACTATTTTAATTTTCTTGTGGTTGTTTTTTTTTTTTTTTTTTTTTTTTTTTTTTTTTTTTTTTTTTTTTTTTTTTTTTTTGAAAATGCAGTGGAACCTTGTCATAACATCTCCTGTTATAACATTTTCCTGCTTAATCGACTATATACCTAAGTTTATCTGTGTTTAGTTGATGATTTATAAGCCACTAAATTTAAATTTGTTACTTGTGTGTCCTTACAGGCATGTCTTGTGGTTACATTTGCTTTTGTCTTTATAGTTTATTATAAGCTGAGGAACATTGGTACTCGACTTGACTTGTAATATATAACGTCTAAATCTTTTTAGCATCATAACTAAGGTAGTGGAGCCAACATAAATTTAAAATACCTGTTTAAAAGATCAGTACTTTAATTCAACCTAAAGCTGCACTATACACTAGAACTAAATAGCAAGCTCACTCTCTATCACTCCTATCGTGCATTTGCAACTGCATTTTAAATTTGTACAGTATCTGGTTGATAGGCAAACTTTCAGCTACTGCTGTCTAGCAAGAAGAATGACAGAACATTTCAAAATTTGAGATTTATGTGGTAGTATCCTCTTTTTTTTTTTTTTTTTTTATTACTTGTGTGATGATGGTTTATGTTGTACATTTAAATATTAAAAAATGATGTAAATGTTGATTTGGAATATTTTAACTGATGTGTAGTCTGTGCCACAATGTAATTTGTCTAGTTTGAAATGTAATGATGATCTCTGATCTTCTTAAACATTACATTCTGGTTGAATCTGTGCCCCATTCCCATTTTAACTAGTATTGAATGCTCTCCTCTTGGGTTGATTCAGAATCCAGTTTGTTTACAAATGAAGGCAATGTTTTTAGGGTGGCTAAAATGTGGATTGCATGAGAGTTGTATTACGTAGCTTTAGCCAAACCAGTTGTGTATAAATGACTTTTGGCTATGTACATATTCGTTCTTTGCTGTGATATGTTTGCATGAAAGTAAATATTTTTAAGAAAGTATAAATTAGAACTGAATTCTGTTTAAGAAAAATTAAGAAAATGTAAAAACTTCCATGAAATATTATATAGCAGGCCTTGTAAAAACTTAAATTATAAGTTTGTTTGGTGGCTAAACAAGAACTTAAGTATGTATGATTTTGTTGAGCTGTGAATTAAAATACTTTCCATCTTCAAGGTAAAAATAGTTTGAAAATATTTAGGCAAATTAACACAATTTCAATGTGACTTGCAAGTGCTCTTATGCACTTACAACAGATTTTTTTTTTTTGAGCATGGTGATCAAAATGTTCAACTTTTCGTATGGAAACCATTTTATGATTGTAGCTTTAACAGTTTTATGTACATACATAATTTTATTAGAGACTGGAATATTTTAGTTCACATGCTAAATGCAGTTTTTTTCTAGTTTGCAATTTTTATTTTATTGTTAAAAATGAGAATTTTTAAACTGCAGAATAATCTGCTGATTTTTAACTTAATGATAATGCATTTCACATGCTAACTAGCCTTTTGTATTTATTGAGTAGCAAAGTATTTAGCATTTAATTTTTGTTTGTTGTTAATGTAGAATAACTGAAGACCAAATTGTAGATAATATATATACATATATACTTGTACATATACTTTATACATAGTTGAATATTGTTACAGTAACGTGTCAGCTGTTATTGAAATATATATATTTGAAAAAACTAGTACATTTGTTTTATTTCTTTTATGTATAGTAATAACATGTTTAAAAAAACTCCTATACCTGCCTATAGTTTTGACAATAATGAACAAAGTTTGTCCTGTGTAACTTGAGAAATTTGTGTTGTTACCCGACTAGGTGCCAGACGTCGCTCCAGGGCAACATCAATGATTGTTGGTGTGAAGCGATGAGACTTTTGATGCTCTGATGGTGCTTCGGGCCAATACGCCCAGATGTAATCGGTGATCACCTCTGCCCCTATGATGTGGTAGTTTTTATCATAATTATTCCAGTTGCTTGCTAAACAGTAACCTCTTAGGTCTGGTTACACGCCCGTAAGACTGAGGTATTTTGGCAGCGAAATACTTATAATTTTTACATGCGTGCTGCATGGTGGACTATTTCGGACTGACCACATGCCCATTTACTGACACGCAATGCAAAAACAGTTAACACAATAATTACACTGAAACATAATGAAAACACTTGCAATAAATTTGGTGGGTATTTTAAGGGCCCGAATAAAGGTACCGAAATAAGTACACGTGGTTCAGTTCACTGTTGCATTTAATTGGTGAAAACACTACACGCTTCCACATGAAGCAACTTTATATGCATGGTCGGACTTCGCCTGCCGACATAGGTTAAACTGCTAAAGTGGTGCTAGACCATGATGGAAATTAATGAAGTACGTTAAACTTCCCCAGGCAATGAGAGTTCTGGGGAAGCGGGGCGTGGTGTCCTGGGCGGCGATGCAGAAAACGGTTCTGAAGTCTTTAAGATATTGCAAATTAAATGAGAAGTATCAAAGTGAGTGAATGCCACACGGGCGCGCGGGAAATGAGAGAATACAATGACACACGACCAAGCCCTCTTGATGCTCGACACTTACTATTCGGTCAACGTGGCACAAGAGCCGGCATTGGTGGGTCCGCATGTCACGTGGACCTACTTCCAGACAACTCTACTTACAACTCTTACCTGCTGAAATCAACATTTTAACAGTGCTTAAAATGTATAACTAATCCTTCATAACAAAAGAAAATTGCAGGATGATTGTGAAACAAAATGGACACAATGTGCATGATATGAAAATAAACAAGAAATTACCAAAGAAAGATATAAGAAACTGGAAAAGATGTGTGGGCTCAACATTTTTATTACATACGTAAATCAGAATTACATGGCATGCATCACAAAGCCTTGCATACATTTCCATGCTTTATTTGCCCCTTACGTATAACTCTGCGCAACGGAGTCTTGGTCGCTTGGACAAGCACGTCGCTCGTGGCACTACACACTCTTGCCCTGGGGTTACACTTGCACTTGTCGCACACGTCACATGCACTGGTGCACCCTGATGTAGAGAAAGGATGCTGGCTGCAGTGACATTGAGTATTCGGCTGACAAACGGGCTAAGGCGAGTTATGTAGCGTACGACAGTTCTTTATGTAACTTTCTTGTTCACATTGCCAATTTGTTAATTGTCAATTTGATGCAACTACTTCTTTTGTAATCGGTTTACAACCAGTGTCTTGTCACTTGTAACTTATAAACCTCCTGTAACTTTTGCACGTAATACTGATATCTCTCTTTTAAACCTGAGTCAGTACTGTAAAGCAAGAGAAATAATACATGGACAATAGCCTCAAAATAAATAGCATTGAATGGCTCTATCCTAACTGTGCTTTTGTGTATTTTGAAGTGTAACGAGCCGAATGTAGTACCCTGGGGCATCTTCTGTTTATGATGTTGCCAAACGAAAGAGTTTTTCACTACACCCTTTTCTCACTGATTAGAGATTTACACCAGTTAACCTTGTTTTACCTTTACTATGTTATTCTCCTTACATATATACACACACTCGCAATTAGGCTACCGCCCGGTGGCGAGCTCTCTCACCTCTCCTTCACCCAACCAACTCCTTTTCCCCTCCCTTCCTGAACTTACCAACCCCTCTCACAGATACCAATTCCTCCCTCAACACATTCCACTCCCTCACAGACCTCACAAGCATGGATTGGCTACCCCGCTCCGTTCTCCTCCACACCCTCTGAAGCTTCTCACTGTTGTTTCCTCTTCCCCTAAACACCCCCTTACTTAGCTTGCAGTGTAGCCCTCCCCATCCTCCCTCTTCATTCACCACCCTGTACATCCTGACTAACCGTTCAACTTTCCTCCTGTCCTTCAATGAGCTCCACCCCATTTCTTTCATCATCACTGATGGCCTATAGTTCCCTTCTTCCTCATCATCCTGCCCTTGCCTTCTCCACCTACCCTTCACCCATCTTGCTGCCTTTCTCTGCACCTTTTCCAGTTCTTGCACCTCCACCTCCACATACGGGACCCATACTGCTGCAGCATATTCTAACATTGGCCGTACCATTGTGCCATACGCCTTCTCCTTCACCTCACAGCTGAATCCATTCAGCACCCTTCCCAGCATACCCAGAACCCTTCTTCCCATTGCAACCTCCCTCTCTGTTTTTTCCATCTGAGGTCTCCCTGCAGTACAATCCCTAGATACTTATATTCTGCTGCTTCTAATATCTCTTGTCCATCCCATCTGTACATGTCCCTGCTTATCACCTTCTTCCTTGCAAACCTCACTACCTTAGTTTTTCTTACATTTATCTTCATTTTATTTTTCCTGGTCCACAACCATATCTTGTCAATGTTCACCTGCAAATTCCCCCCACCCCCCTTTTTCTGCCACTTCAGCATACACAACACAATCATCTGCAAACAATCTCATTTTTCCCTTAATCTCCAAACCCATGTCATTTGCCATTATGGTAAATAACAAAGGACCCAGCACACTTCCCTGAGGTACCCCTGACATAACCTCCTCTTCCTCCGATACTGCCTCCCCCACTTTCACCCTCTGCCTTTGCCCCCTGAGAAAGTCCCCTATCCATTCCACTACCCTCCTGCCTGGTATCAGCGCCTCCACTTTCCTCATCAATGTCCCATGGGGCACCTTATCAAATGCCTTCTCAAAATCTATGAAGCAGGCATCCACCTGATTCCCCTCATCAACTACCTGCACCAGATCCTCTAACAACCCAGCCAGCCGAGTCTCACATGAGTATCCCCTCCTGAAACCATGCTGGGACTCCTCCAACCAATTGCTATTGTTCATAAGCCTCACCAAATACTGCACCACCAGCCTCTCCATTACTTTTCCTGTACTTAATGTGAGACTCACCGGTCTGTAGCTGCTAGGCCTCCCCCTATCCACTGCTTGCGTATAGGTACCACCATAGCATCCTTCCAATCTTGTGGTAGCTTACCCCCTCCTAAGGACTATTTAAACAGCACACCTAAATATTTCACCAACTCCCTGCAGCAAAACTTTAGTGCTACATTTCCTATTACATCTGGACCCCCTGCCTTACTGCTCTTCAAACCCCTAATTACCTTTTCTATCTCCCACTCCCTCATCTTAATCTTATTAAACCCCCCTACGTGCACTGTGGGGGCATCAGCTTTCACTCAGCCTGTGTGTACGTGTGCATGTGTCGTGCAGTATAGTGTAAATGTTAATTGTTTATGAAGAGCCTTTTTAATATCCTGTGAAGTGTTCATTTTTTAGGTGTGCGGGATCCCGATTGTCGGGAAACGTCCTGAGGAAATTTTTCCATTTTCCCATCGGGCGGGAAAAATTCGTTCCCGAGAATCTAGGGTTCGATTTTTTAGTTAAACCTAAATTTAACACAAACTTTGCAGCGGTAAACGTAAACCAAAAAGAAACATCTCGAAATAACTTACGAATATACGCGAATAGCGCATGAGAAAATGTTAAGTAATCACACACTTGCAAAAAAGCAAAGTTCATAACCTTTAAATATTAAGCCACCTGAAGCTTTACATGTACCGGCGTTAACATAAATTCACATTAACAACGATAAATAACGTTATAGTTTCTCGTCAGTTATAAAAATGCTTGTGCGACCGTAAATAAAACAAGTTGCAAAGTCACCAACTACCATATTACCTAATGCAGCATACAAAATGGGGTACTTTCCTGTTTATGCTTGCAAGCGAGATATCGCAAGTTTGTTTAAAATCAAGGCAACTTAAAGCACATGAAAATGGCGTCGTTTGTGTATTAGTTATAATTATGAACCCTTAGGACGAGCCGATAACCCATTAAACGTCGGTCATTTATTTTTTCATTCTTAACCTAAAATTTGTAGTCGTAGTTTAACATTTCAGTTGCAACAGGTCAGTCAACTTGTCTTTTTTTGTATCCATGTGTGTTATCTGTTATACATTTTTCATTTGTAATACAATCATTATCTTATATTGCCTCGTTTTCGATCGTGTCTGCAAAAATATTTTATTAAAACCAACAGAAAATGTGTGAGCGTAACACTGGTGTGACTGAGACTGTTTTCCAAATAGTCTGCACTCGCATTCACTCCCTCCTTATGGAACTATCGTCACTTACACTTTTCAAATAAATCTATACTTTATGCAATCGATTGTTTGCCACTAGAACAAAAAAATTTTACTTAAGAAAAAACAACACATTCAATAATATTTACATTTCAACTAACAACGACTTGATTAGAAGGGATGATGATGGGAATGATAATAATGTATGGATAGAGTTAGGTAAAAATTTTGTCTGAAAACAACCGTTTTAGATCCGGTTATCCTAAAATTATAAATTAATTATTTCCGAATTTATACATATATTAAATATTTACTGAAAATACTTTAAAATTGAAAAAATTATTGTTCTTGTGCCGTTCCACTGTTGTCAGTACTTTAGAAAACAAGCAAAAGAATGGTGCCTGTAGCGAGCTTTGATAGCGAGCATTGATGTGCACACACTAGTAAACAAACACTTGCACACGTACTCGCTCTCTCACTCGATTGACATTTATAACAACACACTCTGTCGTCATTGCAGAGTGCGAGTACAAGAGAGTACGCATTTCTCGTTATTTGGAAAACGGTCACAGTAGCAGGTATTTTTACATGAAAACCAATGCTTATTTACATAAAATTATGATCTATGAGTCGCATTATGTATTTGTATGATAGTAGACAACTCGTGATGTTCTTGATGAAATTATAGATTATATTATTATGTTGCAGTGACAAACTCTAAAATCAAATTGATAACATCTGTATTGAGACGGCTAAAAATATTTTCCCATTTCTTCCCGATTTTCCGAGAAAAAAAATTTCATGAAGAGTAATTTTATTTTCCCGCACATCCCTAGTTTATTTATTTTGGATAATTAATTAGTGCACTGCTTATTTATTTTGTGTTTGTGAAGTGTGTCCGTGGGTGTATATTGGTTGCATTAATGCAACGAGTAGAGGCTGGGGTGTTTTGTTTAATATTAATATGTGATTATTTTTGCCAGGATTTTGTGCATGTAATAAAATTCAGGGTTATGTTAGTTTTGTATGCATAAGTGGTTAACATGGCATGGGCATATTCCCACACAACACAGGATGTGCCAGGGAAATCCTATTTACATTCCTAATTTCATCTGGATATCTCTGGAAACTCAGAGGCTTTCTGCGAATATTCCCAATATACCTATTGTAATCCTGGGATATTTGGGAATAAGCAAAAGAAAATTCTCATTTTCCTCTTTCAATTTCATTGATATTTAGGATTAAATTAAATTTTCCCATTATTTTTTGTATCTTAGGGGTATTTGAAAGTAAACAGGAATATTCTCGTTTTACTCTCTGTCCCAATAATATTTTGGAGTAAACAGAAATATTCTCATTTTCCCCTTTGTATTCCATTGAAATTTAGGACTTAAAAAAATATATCTCTAATTTCTTTATTTTTTTTTCTTAAGGATATTAGGGAGTATATAAGAATATTCACATGTTCCCCTTTTTATACATAAATAAAAATCAAAAAAGTGTGAATTATCAACGTTCATATATAAAACACTTGGCATATATTTCCTAAAACAGTTTTTTATATGCTTATAAGAATCTAATAAGACGCTTATTAAAAAGAAAAAGAGTCATTTCTCTGACGACATATTCTTTTCAGCTTGACAAATACCAAACTTAGACATGTCACATGATACACTTTAAAGTTTAATAAAAAAACACTTAAATTAAAAATAAAATACTTAAAAAGTATGTAAGTTTAAACTTAAAATAATATAAACTTAAGTTAAACCACAATAATAAAAATATAATTAGAAATAATACAATTAAAAATAAATACTTTAGAATTATTGATTTGTTAATAAACTTTTAAAAAATTCATTATAAAATTATATAAGAAATAAAATTGGTATTATATAAAATTAAAAACAAGAAATTATTGATGTGCTTTTGAAATACTTCAATACATAATAAATACTTAAAAAATAAAATACTAAAAAAATTAGAAAGGAAATAAAAAATTTATTATCTGTAATGAACGGTGAGATAATATTTATTCGTCTTTAAGGTATTTACTACGTATACACTCTTGTCCCAACAGATGTCGCGATAGCCGAGTGGTCTAAGACGTAAGTTTTGCGACCCAAAATCCGGCACATCGATTCTTAACTACTGGAATTGGTAGTATTAGTTCTAAAAAAGTCAGATCTCATAGCAGCTAATTTTAAAACCACTATGGGGTCCGAGTGCATCGAAGCTCGACTAATCGAACAAGAGCGACACCAGCACTCATAAGTAAGGTTTACAAGGAAGAAGGTGATAAGCAGGGACATGTACAGATATGAGGGAAAAGAGATATATGAAGCAGCAGAATATAAGTAGGAACTCTACTGCAAGGAGACCTCAGATGGGAAAATTAAGTAGAGAGGATGGCTGCAAAGGGAAGAAGGGCTCCAGGCATGCTGGGAAGGGTGCTGAAGAAAGTCAGCTGTGAGGTGAAAGAGAAGGCGTATGGCACAATGGTACGGCCAATGTTAGAATATGCTAAAGCAGTATGGGACCCGTAAGTGGAGGTGGAGGAGTGAGAACTGGAGAAGGTGCAGAAAAGGCAGCAAGATGGGTGAAGGGTA
This sequence comes from Dryococelus australis, assembly GCA_029891345.1. Lineage (NCBI taxonomy): Eukaryota > Metazoa > Arthropoda > Insecta > Phasmatodea > Phasmatidae > Dryococelus > Dryococelus australis. Next base: position 82,367,159 of record CM056998.1, read on the forward strand.
GGTGGAAAAGGCAGAGGTAGGGTGACGAGGAAGAAGGGAACTGTAGGCCATCAGTGATGAAAAAATATAGTGAAACTCATTGAAGGACAGGAGGAGAGTTGAACGGATAGTCAGGATTTACAGTGTGGTAAATGAAGATGGAGGATGGGGAGGGCTACACTGCAAGCTAAGTAAGGGGGTATTTAAAGGAAGAGGAAACAACAGTGTGAAGCTTCGGAGGGTGTGGAGGAGGTAGTCCATGCTTGTGAGGTGTGTGAGGGAGTGGAATGTGTTGAGTGAGGAATTGGTATCTGTGAGAGGGGTTGGTAAGTTCAGGAAGGGAGTGGAAAAGGAGTTGGTTGGGTGAAGGAGAGGTGAGAGAGCTCGCCACCAGGCGGTAGCCTAATTGCGAGTATATGTATTTATTTTATTTATTTATTTATTTATTTATTTATATCCCTTACTGTAGGGTACAATTTTGGTTCTTGCATCTACAATGTTAGACAGGGTTACGTTACCCTTAGTACATAACTAAAACACAGAAATTAAAGTGTTTACTGAATCGTTTGCTCTGGACAATGAAATATTTTAGAAATTTTGCAGAAAAAATTAAAAGGGGGAGGGACAGGAGACATTTATGGATAATTTTATTCCCTATATCTACAAAAATTGTACATCTTTCTCTAGAAGTGCAATTTAGTACCAAGGGTTTAAGCCCTGGCTACAATCACCATAAGAATAAAAAAATAATAAATTGAATCCACACTTGTATATGGCATCAACTACAACACAACATAACGGTGTAAGATGGCGGCCTGCTGGCAGTAGCAGCATTAAAATGGAACAAATATTTTCAATTCTTTTGCGCCGAGTTCTGCATTGTCCAATCACGAGACTAACATTTCCAACCACAAAAGTCATTATAGTGCAAGCTTATAACAAGAACATAGATATTAAATTAATTTTACGGTACAGTTCAGATTTTCGATTATTTAGATAGTCAATGCAATTATTAACATGTACCGTGATACATGTACAGTGTGCCTTTTTTTTTTTGTGCTTGTTTCTCATTAGTCGCATAACAATTTTCTTACTGCAATTGTAGCCAGATCATTTTCATACTTCCATGGTAACGCCATTGTTGTTTTGCTACGGGTACGCAGCGCTGATTGTAATATAGGCTTTAGTCAGTCAGAAGCCACAATTTTAATAAGGCCAACATGTTAAAAAATTTCACATTGGGAGAGAAAACTACAATAGGATATCATTTCTATAAATACACTTTTAGGGATAGTAAAGGAACCACTCTATGGCTAGGTTTAAAATGTATGAAAACTTATTCGCTATCACATTAGGACTTTGGATAGTTTAATTAGATTAGGATAGATTGTTGAACTACAATGGGTGAAAGAGACATGCACTGCAAATTATATCGATAACAAGCGCACATGTACTAACTACTGCCAAAGTGGCCCACAGACACTTGTGACAAGATTTCTTTGTTGTTACCTACCAACTTGTGCAATTCTTGTTTTTAGTGTGGAATTCTCTAAATACATTAAAAACTATTCAGTTTCAATATCTCAGAACTATGCTGCAGAAACCTTACAAACAAACAACTCTCTAAGAAAAAGCATTATCCCTAAAAAATTAAGTTCCTCTTCTCTCTTCAGAAGAAGGGGAGAGGGGGGCTGCAGTGAGCATAGTGGTAGGATGCTTGCCTTCCACCAATATGAACCATGTTGGTTTCCCTGTGAGGTTACTCACAGATTTTCACAAATAGAAATTGTGCTGATTGATGCTGCTGGCTAGCATGTTTTCTCGAGGTTTTCATGTTTTCCCCACCCTTCCTTTAGATAAGTAATCCAAGGTTTTGGTTCGTTATGTTGGCAATAAAAGTCCCTATATTTGTGATGATGTGGCTTATGTTCAGTTGTCAGTAATGAGTGCGGAATTGTGTTTTGCATAATATATAGCAAAAGTGAATTAAATAGAAACCAAGAACCAAACCTGGGCAAACAACATATTTGTTCACAATTATTACTGTCGCTGGTGATATCAATCAGCTATCTTACTCTCCATACAATTTATCACAATGCATGTGACTCAGTTTCTTACCATTCATGATCGACGTTCGTGTCCGTGTTTCTTAGTTATATTTTTTAATATTTTGAGAATGGAAGGGGGAAATATTTAATTTCACAAATTTGAAGGAATCAGTTTCCTCTAAATGACATTAACCCTAGTGCGAATATTTTATTTCCGGTTTGTTGTCACTGCAAAATACAATTTCCACAATTAAAAATAATACAATTTTCACAAGTAATTTTCTGTGTCGTTACAGACATTCGCCGGGTTTACTTGCATTTTGCAGAACTATTCTAAATACCACTCAAAATTGCAAAAAGATTTAATTCATATTTTATATAACCTCCAAAACTAACATGCATATAAGCAAAACACCATCCTTCTAATGATTGAGACACAATTTTGAAGCTTATTTGAAGGTAAAAATGCTTGTCTAGCACTGGAAGTGATAGATAGTTTAACCCCTTGATAACAGTTCTAGTTAGCAATAACTAGAGGTTGTAATACACTATTTTGCACGAGCTGGTAATTAACTGTTAACCTGATGTGTAACTAGAGGTCGTAATAAGGGCTCTTAAAGAATATCCAAGCCATATCTTGGGAGCATAACCAGCACATTTATCGCATATTCCCGAGATATTCCTTGGGAATGAATAGTTGTATAACAACATATTCTAGGGATACCTTGGTATTCCTCGAAGAATTTCCCTCGCATATCTTGGGAGTGTAAACAGAACATATACCGGGTGAGGCATTTAAAACAGGCCACCATAATATATCGGCCACTCGTAATGATAGAATAAAATGTTTCAGACATATGTTGTTTGGGGTGAAAGGAGCCATAATTTTACATTAATAAATAGGTGTGTTATACACCGAGGGGTGATGGACATATGGGCGTCAACTTAGGTATGTTAAATGGGATGATGTTTAATGTTCACCTTTCTAGTACGTTTCACACATGTTTGCATTCATCTTACGAAGAGCTGTTCAGAGGTGTGTAATAGCGTATGTCATCCCATTTACAAAATCGAAGTTGATCCCCACGTCTCCTTCTCCCCTCAATGTAACACCAAACTGTTAACGTCACATTATGGCCCCTTTCACCCCAAACGTTTGTCTAAAGTATTTTCTTCCATCTCTATTAGTGGCCGATTTATTAAGGTGGCCTGTTTTAAATGGCTCAGCCTGTATAGCTCATTCCCGAGATATCCCTGGGAATGAATAGAGGTATAAGGAATAGTCTAGGGATACACTAATATTCCTTGGAAAATACCAATGGAATTTCTTTGGGGTGGGATATGGTCAGACATAGAATATACCTAGAGCATTCCAGTAATATACGCGGAATATCTGGAAATTTCAAAGGGATATTCCAATATTCCTGCAAGAATATATTTGTGATATTCTCAGGATATCCTTGTGCTGTGTGTGTTAATGTGTTTTTTTTTATTTCCATTATGTCCCTAACACATCGCGTAAGTAATTTGCAAGCATTAACAGTGTAGTGTAAGGTGCAATGTTTGTTTTAATTCAGGAGGATTCTATTTGTTGTATAAATAGCAGAGAGATGTGTTCCTGCCATGCGCAGATACCAAATATAGTGCCAGAGCACACACTGTTAGTAAATATTCCAGCGCAATATTCAAAATATTATTCTACATTAAATTCATCAGCTTGATGCATGCATACTAGTGCTTTTTGCATTTTCAAACCATTCCACCAGTATCCCCAGTAGCAATATGGGACCTTGTCCCGTATTTTAGCAAATGTAAGTTACGTTACTTGTCATGTATCGTGTGCATGGATGTCAAGTGGTCATATAAGCCTACTTGTTTTCAGTTCAGAAATTAATCTGTGTTTTCAAGTGTGAAATATTGAGAAAAGGCAGAAAAATGGCAAGGAAAAGAAAAAGGAGTTGAACAAGGGTGGGGCAGTGGTCAAAAGAAAGGAGAAGGGAAGAAGGGTATGTTTGGAAGTATGGGTCAATCAATCAAAAAATCTCAATCTGTATTTATCAATCGATCATATGGTTCATTCATTATCATCAACTCGTTTAACTAAAATAACTAATAACTCGTTGGCAGAGTGAGATGTAGGGAAACACTCAAATATTCACTATCTGAAATAAGTAAATCCCGAAACTCTCTTGTTGGAGTAATCTCCCATAACCTCGCATAAACCTGTACACCAAAGCTACTCTTTAATTACACACTAGCGTCCACAAAGCACCTTGTAAAAATTAAAAGGTCACCATCCTACATCTCCTCCCTAAACGTCTCTAAATCATCTTCATTAGCATACTGTACCAGTTTCAATTGCTGCTTGCTGGTTCAAACTCATGGATCTGATTCAATTAATGGGAGCATTCCACCATAAGGCACATTCAAACTAAATTCATTTCTAAAATGGTAAAGCTCAAAAATACTTTACGCTGCATGCAAGAGGAAGTGCACGAACTTGAACAGGTAATCACTGACAAATTAAAGAGTAATGAAAAAAATAACTTGAAATTTAGGTGATAAAGAATAAATAATCAATAGGTGTTCTATTCACTTGTTTCACTGATACTCAACTAGTTTATGGTTCCCAAAACAACCAGGTTTAGTTATTTGGGGGGGGGGGGGAGAGTAATCACTTAGAAATGAAAGAGGTTTTCCAAAAACAGTACGATTTAATGGAAAACCAACTAATAAATTTTATACAAAAATATAACTTTAGACGAGGTAAATTAACAAAAGTACATTTGTATAATACTTTAGTATGACATGGAAGGAATTTAGACTACTAGTAATGAATGACAATCATAATTTCATACCAATTATTAGTTTTTAAATTTTCATGTAATAAGTAAACCAATGTGTTAAAAGAATTTAGTCTTGGATGTAATATCGAAATAATTAATAGGAATCGTTAATACTTATTCACAAAACTTTTCACAACAGCAGACCATTTAAAAATGTCTTTCCACTTTTAATAATCTGCTTACGAAAAATTATGAATAACCTTTAACTCATTGTAATTTCTTTACTATTAACTTTCATAAATAACTTTTACTTATTTTACTTTCTCTGCCATTTACATTTATAATACTGAGTCACTAAAGAACTTACTTCATTTACAGCAACTGGACACACATTTAACGATGGGAGGAAGACACAAATAAAAATAAACTCACTCTCATTACTGATTCCCTCAATTAAGTACTGGCCTGCTGACTCAACTGAAATACTCACTCGTCAGTATCGACACAAAAAGAAACCACCTATTCAAACTAAATAAGAAACATATCAGGTTCTCCTCTCTGAAGTTACTTTAATTACCCTTAGACTAATTTAGCTCTTATACCGTACAATTATTAACACGTGCATAAATTTTTACTTGATGCCGCCTACTGAAGCCCCTACAATGATAATGTAACATTTTAATCGTCTACATGTTGTCTGGTCCACCAGGCTCCTTCAGGCCTGTCTGCTACGAATACTTGGCCTCGAGCGTACTGCTCCGCTCGACTCCTCGACTGCAACACTTCCTAATCCGATCCCAACCGCTTGACTGACTGCCCGACCACTGCGCTATCGACCACTATACCCACTCTACTACGTCTCTAAAAGTTACCCTCCCTCCACAGCTGGACTCCTACAACAAAATAGTGCCTGCTGTCACTGCTCAAGTCACCCAGACTTCCAACCAATCACATCCCTCCTGGAACATGTGTGGCCATCCACAAACAACATCACGCCACCAGGCCACATCCCTCATCCCTTTAGCTGTCTTACACTCTGTTCGCGATCTGCACCACTACTCCTCCCCTCTTCATTGCTGTGGCCCACAAATGCACAGCTCTAGACTCAAAACATCAATGTCGGCTAATCACTTTGTGAACTCTCGGCACACGTGCAGCACGAAAACAGTTCTTAGACACCGCAGGATAGCAAAACAATTCTGGATAATTAAGATAAAGCCTTGCTGGCGCAGCTACCCGACACCAGAGTGCAGTGACTGACTTAGATCTGCACTCAATGCAAACAGTTCCAGTAACAACTCTGGAACCATCGATCCCAAGGCTAAGAATGATTCGCAAGATGACAGAGTAAAGAACTTAACCATTCTGACATCCCAAATCCATTTAAAAAAGTTTAAATCCCATCCTAAACATGACAAAGTTATTAGAACGAATCTTTCATAGATATTAAAATGAATAAAACGAATTATAAACTGCTTCCAATAAAACCAATTAAAGCCTCTGTATTAAAAAATAATAATCATAAAGCTAGTGCCAATTATAATTCAAACAACCTACAACTACTAAGTTAAGGGCAAAAATTCTGAACTGCATGAACATCAAACCAGAAGTAAAACGACTTTCCAAAATTTATAACCAAAATCCAAATTAAAAATAAAGTTACTCAAAATACCACAAATAAGGACTCACATCTGAACAAATAAAAAGGTGGGCAAACCTAACCCCAAAATGCAAACAAACTGAACCATGCCTATGATCGATCTGAACAAAAAAAAAACCAAAACAAGAACAACATAATTCGAAATCCTACGAAAATTACTAGATATCCGTGATGCATACTAACAAAAAATAGGATTCTGCCCGAAATTAAGAGATCCTTACAAAAAATTTATAAACGCTCAAAAATCAGGAAAATGACTTCATAACAAAATGTCTGTAAATAGAATGGAATGTAAATTTTAATGCAGGGAAATAATAAATGTCATGAGAGAGGAGTTCTGAGCAGCCGCTGCTCTAATCCAAAACACATGCAGTTGTAGGTTAACTGTACATGTCATAAGTCAGACATGCATTTCCTATTTTTATATTTATGTTGATGTAATATTAATATTTAATAATATTTAAATGAAACTCAGTCATTTCATTTATCATCATTACATATAAATTAAATTACAGTCACATGACGTAATCGGGAAAGCTCGTCCAACCAGCAAGTATGGCGCCAACAGGAATTGCCGCCATGTCATGCCATTCCGGGCCTTTCGTGCTTTTCAACCAATCATCTTATTTCCTGCAATTAAAATTACTTGTATTTGAATCAGTTAACTCATTTTCATATCCCAGAGTATGTGCCACCCCACAACTCTGGCTCATTTGTACACGACTGGAGTGTAATGTTACCGTCATGTAGTCCTCTGGACATTGTTCAGTGAAAGAGCTTGCTTTGCTATAGTGGCGACCATTCATGTCAGTACCCCTCTGGGGAATAAATGTGAATAAACCACATAACAGATAAATGTGTTTATGTATTTGCATCAGCTGCTTCACGGCTGCTGCACACGTTTACAATTTACATAACTTATGTGTGATGGAAAGAATGATGGGGAAGTGCAGGGTGGCCACCGAACCAGGAAAATGGGGAAACTGGGAAAAAATATGGAATTCAAAAGGACCTGTGGAAAACCTGGAAATAGTATGGAATTTTGTCCATATGTACTGAATTCACCCCTCCCGCACTGGTACCTTTTCAGTGTTCGAGTTTTGTCACAGAATACAGTGATGTTAAGTCGGGGTAGTTATACGTGAACAATCATTTGTCAACATTGCGCAACATTTTTTCCGGCCGTAGTAGTTTCCCATGCCCAGTTCCCGCCCACCCACCATAGTATTTACCCACACCGAGTGACATGTTACTGTGGAGGGGAAGAATGACGGCAGGCGTCTAGGTCACACAGCTCGCTTGTTTTTCAGTGTTTGTGTGTAATTTGCTGCGTGATGAAGGGATCATGTCGACTAGATATGCATCTCATTACGAATAAGAATTTCCATGGGCTTTAGAAGACACTAAATATAGAGACAGTGCACTGTGAAAAATATGTGTTAAAAGGTTTAAAATAGATATAATAGGCAGGAGAGCATTTCTAAGCCACGCGAAATTTAAACAGCATCAAAAAATTCTTGCTGATAACTCGAGAAACTTGCAAATTACTTCATTCTTTTCTGCACACTTGAACCAAGTCGCAACTATTTCTTGTTGCAGCAAATGTAAGTAACAATTGCTTGTAGTATTTATTACTGTTGTGTATGTGTTGATCGTCTCAAATGTTTCACTTGATTTAAACATTTAAACTAACGATGTAACATATCCTTAGTTTTATTTGTTGGTAGAAGTTTACAGATTAGCTTTAATTGCCACCCACCCACACAGTAGGAAGTTAGAAAGCTACGAGTCGGCAACGCCTCGCGACCGCTGACTGCTAGACTGTTAGTAGCTTCCCTGCAATCATCGCATGCCACCTGTGTCGCTTGTAATAATACTTCTCTCCTTCATTGTTGGTGTCGCATAGTCAGAGCCGAGAATGATGCTCACGTTCCTGATTTCACTAAATCTGCATATGTCTTCCGAATAAAATGACAGGGCCAGGTAAAAGCGTATTTTACCATCCCCTTGTCTTGATGTTAAAACACTAATAAGTCTCATAACTGTTTACCAAGCCGAATAAGTCCGCATTTTGTCGTCTATGGTAGAAAAACTACAATTAATTCAATTATATATTAAATAAATATAAAATGAGACATTTTAAAAACGAAAGATGTTACAGACGTATTATTTACAAGTATCATTACTATAAACAAAATGTGCGATGATCTAAGTTCATTTTCTCTTACTGTTAAGTAAAGTGGGCAATTTATTTAAATTATATATATATTTGTTTTAATAAGGACAGGTTTTTATAATAAAGGTATACAAAGACGTATAAATACATAATATTGTTATTTCCTACAAAAGTTCGAACTTTTTACCTACATTTCTAATTTAGTGAGCTTCGCGTTCAATTTCCATTGCTACTAGCGAGAAAACAAGCTGATAAATCATGTTTTAATAAGCAGCCGAATTCAGAATAAATTATACCTTAGATGTATATAAATACAGCCCCTCGTTATCGCCGAAAAAATTTAAAACTGCGACATAATTTAAGCTCGAGTGTTACTGTTTTTTAGCAGGCCATAAACATTTTTACAAATGCGGCATACTGTAATTGGTATGCAAAAATTCATTTTAAGAGTTATTGACGATCGTTTACGTACCATGGAGCCACCCGTAAATAATGGAGTCAAAGATAATGATCGGGATATTTGCCGCTGTGCTGCCCAACCAGTTTTTTCGTTTTATTATTTCAAATTTCTCCAGAATTGTTACCATTTTACACTAGCTACGGCTCACTTTGTCTTATCAGGAGTCATCTAAAGTGTAACCCCTAAACGTTAGCGAGTTGTCAAATTGAAGCATAAACCGAAAATAAAAACTGGGACCGACAAAAAACCGCAATTCAATAAAATCGCGTAGAAATATAGCCAATAATTGATGCTTTCAGTTCCAAACTCAGTTCGGGAAGCCGAAATCCAAAATTAAAATACTAAATTCATTATTAATATTGTAATGATATATAGCCTATGCAAATCTGAATGTGCAGGCACACATCACACACCTATATGCGAGCGCCAGACAATCATTCCACTCGCTCATGGGGATAAAAGGAAGTAGGAACCGCAGTCAATAGTCGTCGATACATGAAAATAGCCCAACTTATAGCTGTTCTTGCTTGTAATAACTGCTGGCAGACTAGCAGTATATAGCAAGTTGTGCACAGTTGGCCTGCAGATAAGCAGCATACAGCATGCCACCTAGTTGGAGAACAGCTTTATATATAATGTGCATATTAATTTGAATTTTTTGGTCCAGAGAATATATGCCTTTATTACAGTTTTTCAGGGATAAATCTTTATAACTAATGTAGATGTAATTCGACTTTTTTAATTTGGCTTATAAATTGCATTTATTGCTGTTTTTAAAGGAAATAACTTTTATAAGTAGTAAACTTAATGAATGTGTAAACAATTTTTTTTTTGTCTGTGGAGGTTATTTCATTTATATTGTCTTTTTAAAGCCAACTTGAATGTATTTCTATATATACTGTATTGTCAAAGATGGGACACTGTACAAATCCTGGAATTTTATATTTTCAATACAGTGGCCACACTGGAAGTGACAGCGGACAACTTCCTCAGGAGTGAATAAGGCTCTTGTAGGGGGGCCACAACAACATTCACTAGACCATGCAATTATATGGAATATAGGTAATCTACAACTTGGATTCAGGACATCAGGAATGGCCACGTGGGCTGTCGGCCACACAAACCAACATCATCATGTCTGAGTGCTGGCGCCCGACGGAAGTATTAACCCTCACATTTCCTCTTAACCTAACCATGTTCCTGATGCTCCAAATTCCAGCATGCGTAAATTGGCGCTCCTCCATGTGGCTTCACACACACACACCAAACCGATAATCATTTTTACCCTGCCTCATAACCTACTCCTGCCTGAAAACTTTCTCCAGGTCACCAATTTTACAGTCGTAAATTGGTGGCCTTCTGTGTGGCTTCTTGGACTGGCTTATCACCGCATCGAGCACCAGGACCAGTGACATCACTTCGCCATCTTGAAACAGTCCGAAGCTGAGCAGAGTGTACCACCTGCCACGCCCCTCCGCCCAAAATGCACCATGCAGGCAGGATCACCCCTCCGGCTTCGTGTTGCGTGGGTGACAGCCGTGAGCTGTCGAACCACATGGTCTGGCAGAAGTAAACAACATATCTTCTCTGTGTAAACCATGCCATGTTCGCGACTTGGGGCTTTTCGATTGTCAGGTAACCAGCGGCAAACCCGCTCCATTGTGCTTGAACTGCTTGTGCCCAGCTCCGCCTGCTTGCACCCAGCTCCACCAACAGATCCACTCTCAATGGGAATAATATAAGATATCAATTGTATCTGCCATTATTCATCACATATAATGGGAAATAGAACCAACAGAGAAGTTTGCTTTAGTGCTTTGGAGCGCATCAGTTTAGGAAAACAGAAGACGTGTGTACAAGATGTTTTAAACCACATGTGAAATGCTTCATAAACCGGGTTTGTTCACCAGTTTTGTGCACATGTCCAGCAATTTCCACAAACTTAGAATAACCAACCTCACATTTAAGTAGGACACTCCAGAAATGTGCAAACTCCAACTGGTGCAACAGGAATGGGACAGCCACTCTCGCATGCATCGAGTATTTATGCATCTACCACGAAGGAAACATTACTCCGTGGGAGCACGCCACATTAAGATCACATCATCAACTGCACACACTGTGTTCAGGACCCCGTAATGACAGACAACCATAGACCAACAGACTGGAACCAGGTCATGGAACCACCCATACACCACAATAACAGTACAGAAGATAACTCGACAACGATGTTTACCACTTCAAAAATTATAGGTACCAGCCGAATACACAAGTGGTTCTCCCACGCCAACCCACTCAGTCGACACCGCTCTTATGGGAAATTCCGACTCCGACGACCAACATACAGTCATAATGATGGTACTTGGGACAGCCAACATCACTGATGCAGTCAGGCCCACACTATACCAGCACGATTCCAGTCACTACCAATGTATCCTGGTACAGCTAGTGAAGAACCCAAAGCCTTCTTACAGGACTGCGAAAGCAGGCACAACCAGTACAAAGTGGACCTTAAGTGCCAGTTCAGGAATACTTTCAAATCCCTTAGAGCACGCAGCCAAATCATCATGAAGGAGCAGGTGGAGGAATCCTTGCACGAATTTGCAAAACATGATATCAAACTATTGAAGGGGCACAGCCCATAATTATCACTACAGGATATCCTGGAAGTCGTAGCAATTTCAGCACATACAGAGTATCGTCCTACCTTAGCATCAGCAATCCACACCAGGTAACAGGAATTTTCGCAAACGGTATTGATATTAGATGCAAACATCACAACTCAACAATGCCACGTTAGCAGCAGTGAAAAGTAAACACAGTGGTCCGGGAGAAATAGTGACGGAACAGCAATCCCCATTGACAGCAACTGCGGGTCACACCACAGCAAAAACAATTACAAGCGAAACAATAGTGACCAGTGATCCAACATACAAACATCCGAGTGGACCAATGAAACCCTCTCTCCCCTCTTGGTAGTGCAGAGGCCTGCACTGGAACGATTGCCCAACTTGGGCATATTATGCCCCCAAAAGAACTGAAACCACAACAGCAGGGAAACGGACAACAGGGTAGGGCAGGTTGATGCCGCTCACTCTAAGTCACCGGCAGTGTCTCCGGATCCGACACTGCAGCAAATTATGTTAGCACAAATTACGGGCAATAATGAATCTTTCATCAGCATCGTAGTCCTGGTGAACAATACTCTTTGCAGAGCATTACTCCGTACTGCAGCTTCGCATAACTTCATCCGAACAAACATCATTAATGTAACTAACATCCAGCACGTACAACAGGCCACCCGCCAACGCAGATGAAATTGCTGGCGAGGTGGCCATTATAGAGCACATTCGTGACATTAAGCCTGTTACCGCGGTATACGTGTCCTATGACATCTTGGACATCCTGGGAATTCCATGACTGGCAGAACAAAACATAGTGGTCGAACTTGCAGCGAAGCGAATCCACTCCGGATGGAAGGAACGCTGGACCGTGTATAATTTAGAGCCCCAACCAACTGGGAATTCACATGCAATGGATTTGGACGACCTCGAACACTTTGTACCATCGGAATGCCGAAATGCCATGCTATGCCTGTTGAATGAGAGAAGGGATGTGTTTACTGTGGCAAATCCCCTACACATATGAGAGCGGCGGAACTCTGTATTGAGCTCACTACAGATGCTCCAATCTATTACAACCTGAGATGTCACTAACCCCACCAATGCAAAATCATTGAAAAACAACTAACGGAAATGTTACAAGAGGGAGTAATCGAGCCATCGAAAAGTGCATACAAGTCAACAATGATACTGGCACCAAGAAGGATGAAACATGGCAATTCTGAGTGGATTTCCGCAACTAAATTTGATGAAGGTCAGCGCACCGCCGCCATATATCCACATGAAATATGCATTTAATAGTTTGGGGCGTGCGAAGGTCCCCACCACTATCGACCTTCATAGTGGCTACTCGCAAATTCTAGTGAAACCCGCAGATCGCCATAAGACTGCATTCACCAACCCCGACGGGTGCCATTTTCAGTTTTTCACCATGCCATTTGGCCTAAAATGTGTCCCGTCAACATTCCAGTCGATGATGGTACATGTGTTAGACAGTCTAATTAGCAAATGTACAGTCGCCTATTTATATGGTGTTATTGTGTGGTCCGGGTCGTGGCCCGACTGCATCCACCACCTCCCACTTGTTTCTGAATGTTTGGTAATCAACAACCTAGTGTGGACAAACAAAAAGTGTCATTTAGGCAAGGAAAATATTTCGTTCTTAGGGAACATAATCAATGAAAACGGGAGATAGCCAACACCCAAACAACTAAGCATAATATAATAATATCCCATTCCTACAACCCGCAAGCAGCTGAGGAAGTTTTTCGGACTCGTTAACTGGCTCTGTGAATACATTGAAAAGCTCTCAATCGTCACAGCACTACTCACAGAGTTGATGTCCTCGAATGTGTGCTTCAAATGGCAGTGTGCACAATAGTATAGTTTCGAGAACTGAATGCAGCTTCAGGGAATGCACCACATTAGCCCACTATGATCCAGGCTGCCACTTGTATGTACAAATGGATGCAAGTGAGAACGAGCTAGGAATGGCCGTGTTTCACCTCTCCGACGACAACATTCGCAATATCATTGACTTCGGAAGTGCCCAGTTATGCCCAGTAGAGCGGTGGTACAATGTCAACGAACGTGAATGTCTGGTTGTAGTGTGGAGTTTAAAGAAGTATAGAGCACTCTTGGAGTATCAGAGCTTCACGCTAAGAACAGACAACTGCTGCCTAATGTGGCCGCACAGCATGAGAGAGAGGGAGAGAGAGAGAGAGCCATAGTTAACTGACCCGCTGGGCCCTTCTAATGCAGGCCTATGACTTCGAAGTATAGCATGTAGCAGAAGAATATAACCAACTCGCTAACCACATGTCCCATCGCTGGGCGAAGCTATAGCACATAATTAAGAGGAGTGGGAAAGTGTCTAGCCCCCTCCCCAACCACTCGTAAACACACTCAGTGCACCAACTGTACAATGTGTAAACATTACTGTGTTGCCTCTGGCGTCCGCTTTATCCACAATGAAAGAACATGTCATTAGTGAACAAGCCAAATGCCCTATTGCGAATACATAGAAAATCGCATGCACACAGCAAATGACTGACAAGTAGCGTGTGTTTGAAAACTGTCTTGAATCCTGCGCAGAAGTCAACATGGGAGTATGGCACATTTATGTGCTGGTATCAGCATGTGAAATGGTGTTACAGTATACACATTTTGAACGTGTGTACTGTAACAAGTCATCCTGGCACTGCACAAACACGGCACAATGTGTTAAAAAAAATTTCATTGGCCAGGGATGTCAATACAAGTGCGGCATTTTGTAAGTGAATGCATCATGTTTAACAATTACTAGAGCCGACGTACCGACACCAAGCGAGCCATTTATAACCATAGCACTGGATTAGATGAGGCCCTACCGACACACTTCTACAAGTAAGAGGTTTAACATGGTTGTTACAGATCTCTTTTCGTATTGGGTAGAGGCGTACCCTTTGCCGAGTGGGTGTGCACGTACTGTGGGGTAAGTGGTAAAGAATGAATTTTTCGCTTTCTGGGGATACCCATGAAGAGTGTTCAGTGATAACAGGACCCAATTCATCGGTCATGTGTGTTATGAGTTGGTTACACTTGTTTTGTGTTGAAATTTTGTTGTTTATACTTTGTAGGTTGGCAACATATTTCTTCTAGTACAAATGTTGTGTCGTAATTGGAAATGGTGTGGTGTCTCTTGTTTTCCAAAATAAACAAGTAGAGTAAACTTGGCACTATAATTTATTCGCTCATAGCTGCACAATGAAAATAGTATAAGAGGTCATGGACCCATGATGCTGAATTATGTAGTGACAGCTTTAGGGTGGATAAAATCGGTGTACCAGCATTCGATGTTTGGCTGAATTTCGACGAAGAAAGTAAGGGTACGCTTGGGATATGGCGGTTGGAAGAGATCACCACATTGTGCCGATTCTTACAGAGTCAAATTATACACATTGTAATGAACGTGTGAAAGCTGCTTTGGGGCAAAAAAAAGGTTATTTGAGGTTATTACTGAAGATATTCTGGACGACGAAGCTGATTGGATTCCTAAGCCACAAAATAAGAATCAAGATGCTATGTACTTCATTTAAACTGTGGTGGACGATGTGTCGCTTAATGACATCAGATAATGTACAACGGCGAGAGAAGCATGGGAGATGATAAAGGAGATTCACTGCAATGTGGGTATGATGCACTTAGTTACGATTGAAGTAGAACTTTTTATGTATAAGAAGAGAGAAGAATTATCAATGAGAGAAGAAATGGATAACATTGAAAATTGGTGTCATCAGTTGGCTGAAGGTGGAATACCTTTTAGAAACAACACTGTTGATGCTTTTATGACTGAGAGATTGCCCAAGGAAAAGTATGAGATTATGGTAAGAAGTATGGAACAAAATTAAAGAAGCAATTAACAAACAAAATTTCAAGAGTTAAGTTGCTACTTTAAGAGAAAAGGATGAAAATGGAAAAGTAAAATACTAAAAGTGAGGTTAGGGCATTGAGTGCTAGAAAACAACATACAACACAGATGCAACCAGGGGCTATAAATACTTCAGAAGATCATGGTACAACTCTAAGATGTTTGCAACAGTATACCAGAGGTAGTTTCCAGGGTTACAGTGGTGGAAAGACTGACTTGAAATGTTTTAACTAGAGCCAAGCTTATATGGTGAAAATCGATAAAACTAAAACAACGCCGCAATAAAGTTATACACCGCCTAACACAGAAATTTCCATTAAAAAACAAAATATATGAAATTTAGCCTAAACATATTATTTTAACTGTGGAACCATCACCTACTATCTGTATCCAGAATGTATAAATGGCATAATGATAAGAATAAATTAGGTTTTCAGATGATGGGGAGAAAAAAAAATTAATGTTAAGTTGCTGTCATTAAGACTGAATGAATAACATCAGTAAATATTGAATACCATGTGGGCGAGATATGTTAATTTAATGAGAATAACAAAACTGCAAAAGCAAATATAAAAATAATTTTATTTCCAGCATTGATTTTTTTTTGTTTTTTTATCTATAAAAAATATCCAAGCCATTCATATAAGACTGTAACAAAACTCCGCACCACTTAGGAACTCCAACATACAAGCTACAGAGAAACCAAACCATAAAAATGTGGTTTTTTAACAAATGGTAATGTTCTACGTTCCTTTTGTTCAAATGAATAGTTTTCTCTTTTTTAAGCAATTGCTTATTCATTATAACAATTAAATGGAATTATTCAGCTAAGAATAAATTATCAACAATGTTTGATATTAAAAGTTGCATTAAAATAACACAATATGTTGTTGGCTCTAATATTGCACAATTTTAGTTTTGGCGTTTCAATTTCTAAGAATTTCATAATAAAACTGATAACACCGAAATCAGGTTTTTTAAAAACGAAATTTGCCTTAAAGTAACACCATAAAATCTTGCCCCATAGTTATAACTATGGTGTGGGGTCACGTTTATAAATAGTGAAACAATAATCGGGTGGGCAGTCCAGTAAAGTGTTTTTCATGAGGCAAGCTTGGACATTTTTCTCCAAACTGTAAAGAATGTAAGTCCTATAAAGCATCAAAGAAAAGTGGAGAATTAAGAAAGGATTGATAATTGTAAAGGTTGGCAGAACAAATTTAGGGGATGCATTGCAGGTACAGCATTATTTTGCAGAGTTGAACAGACAATGTGGGTGTTATATTCTGGCTCATCAGACCACATTACTCCTTTGCGCTTAGTGTTTGTAACATTTAAGGAACTAAGAAGAAGCGTTAGACTTGGGAAAAGTGAATTGGCTGTAAAGGGTATTGGTTCTGTATTTATCAGAATGACAGATGAATGTGGTGGATGGACTCTAGGGTTGAGTGATGTTTTATATGAACCGACTTGAAATATAATTTATTATCCGTGAGATACCTTGTCAACAAGGGCGTCATTACTGAATAGGATATAAATTATGCTACGGGTTTAGACATTGAAACGAAAGAAAGAGCAAGTGTATTTTCCGCAAAGGAAAATGATAGAATTTACTTACTTGAGACTGTTAACAAGATCAAATCAAGAAGTGTGGTGGCAGCAAAGGAACAGAAGTTGAAGCAAGAAGTAATAGATGCAGTCGCACTACGGGCTATCACTGTGTGGCACGAGAGACTTGGTAATGCTCATGATGTGGCACTTGTAAAAATTCCACAGTTAACTGATCTTATTTCAACTAAGGCAGGTGACGTTATTAAGTGTGAGGTGTGCATCAAGGGTAAGTTGACGAAGGTTCCTTTCCCGAAGTAAGGCAACAGGTGCACTGTAAACCTGCTATAATTGGTTCAAAGTGATTTAGTGGGAGAGCTTCGCCCATGATCGGTTGGAGGTACAAGGTATACTTTAACCCTATGCAATCTGGTGCAAGGGGGATAATATTGTAGTAGTGACGTTCAGAGATTTCTGCAAGTGAATGGAATTGAGCACCGGATAACTGTGCCTAGGGGCCCTCAACAAAATGGTGTTGTAGAAAGACAGAATAGGACACTAATTAAAATGGCAAGTTGCATGTTGCCACAATCTGGTGTTCCCACATACTTGTGGGCAGACGCTGTAAACACTGCATGTTTTATAAGTAATCGGTATCCCAGCAAGGCTATTGCAGACAAAATTCCATACGAATTGGGGTCAGGTAAAGGGGTTACTGAGGAGATGCTGCAGAGACTGTAGGTATTTGGGTGTAGGGCTTGGATTAGAGTGGAGCCGCCTAACAAGTTTGACCCAAGGGATGTTGAATGTGTGCGTGTAGGGTGTGCAGATCACAGAAAGGGTTATAGAGTCTGCCATGCAAGTAAGATGATGGTTAAGATAGGGTATTTTGTAACATTTAAAGAAAGGTGTTTCTTCCAAATAATACGAGGTGAGCGACATAAAGGGACTAAATTCGGAAAATTTTCAGTTGTTAGATTAATATGAGGTTGCATGTGATGATGAAACCCATGGTATACATGATGACGGAGTTAGGAGCAATGATGTGATTGTATGTGAACCCTCCGAGGTAGACAGTGAAATTGTAGTAGGCAGTGATAAATTGTAAATACAAGTGAGGGGTTTAATGACATGTTAGGGGGAGAAAGTGATGTGACCTTCAATAATATGATTCTGAGCGATTTAATTTGAAATGATACTTCTAATAATGTTGAAAACCAGGTAGATACTGGAATGAAGCTATCGGTAAGTCAAGGAGACCCACAGGGCTCCAAAACACATTAAGTGTGGTTGTTGTAATGTTTCTAAATGTCTTGTGAATAACACTCCAGGGGAGGTAGCTCAGAAAATCCCTAAACTTACTAGATTGTCTGTTGTAATGCAGTCAAATGTGAATTCTTAGATATAGGTGACCTCTAGATATTAATGATGCTCTTGGTGGTACGTACAAAGACATGTGGTTACAGGCAAAGGAGGCAGAAATTCAGATTCTTAAACTGCAAAATGTGTGGACTGTAGTTGAGAGATCCAAACATAAAAATGGTATTGGTTGTAGTGTAATTGGATTTTGAAAGTGAAACACAATTCTGTTGGAGTAGTGCAAAAGCTAAAGGCCAGGTTTGTGGCCCGGTGTTGATTTCTATGAAACTTAGTCCTGTTGTCAAAGGTATGACAATTATAATTCTCGTGGCCGTAGGTGTAGAGAATAATTGGGAACATGAATTTCACAGACGTACAGTGTGTGTACTTAAATGCAGCAGAATCCCGCTGTAGCGAGTACGACAACTGCGAGAACATGGATATAACGAAGTCTTTTTGAGGAACCGTAAAAAAAAAATCGCAAAAAAATTCCATGAAAAATTGTAATTTTACAAGTTGAAACATGTACGGCGAGATTGTGTGAAGCAGGCTTGCGGCAGGACTGGCGACCGTGTCAAGCACGCTTTTGTTATCTGTCTGCCGTAACTTAACTCCCTCGCCACGCCTCCGCACGCAGCTCTCATGTGTTATATTCTTCTGCCTTACCTCCTAACCACCCTCTTTAAAAAAAACCAAACGCTTTGTTCAATAAATAGAGTCCCACCCTTTCTGCCTTGACTCCATTTTCATGAACCAGTTCCACTTTTCCATAGTTATTCACGGTCATTGAGCTGTCAACGGAGTTTGGTTTCAAACAACTTGGCGTATTTGGGTCGAACGTTATTGTTAAATGAAAACAAATTCCATTTAAACATAACAGTCCAAGTGATAGATGGAATCGAATACAGCTACATATTAACAGATTTTAGCCAGGTTTTTTTCTACATTCTGTGGCATACCAATTAAAGTTAGGGACACAACCACTACTACTACGTGAGCAATTTTAATTCATTTTGATAAAGTTTTCTTGAATTTATACTGGTTTTGAGTGAGTATTGCACCATGCAGGTTTTGTTAGTTGAAAACGTATAAGGCCAAGGACATTACTTATATGTGGGTGATTTTTTAAAAATGCGAAAGGAATAGTTTACATTAATATTAATTTCTGATTAGTACGGATGCATAATGTGTGGATAAGCAAGTCAAACTCCTGCATTTAAACTTAAGGTAATTTTGTATGCACAGAGACACTGCAATAAACAAGCAGGCCAAAAATACACTGATTCTGAGTTTAACGTGCATGTATTGCTTTTTCAATACCAGGCCGCTGTTTCATTGTGAACCGGACCTGTAACGATGGCAGTAGAGTTCGGCGGTCGGCCGTCGCCCGCCAGAATAATCGTGTAGCGACCGACCTACCGACAGCAGCAAGCCGCAGTGTCTGGCTGTGCTGCAAGGATCTATGTGCTCGCCCAGCTACATGCACATGGTCATGTTTTCGCTGCTAGCCCAGCACACAAGTGATTTAATTTTGAATATGTATATTCATATCTATTATAAATAAATAAAGGGCTGTTTTTTTTTTATGTATGCCCTGAATTTGTTGAGGGCTTACTTACAGTAGACCCAGTGGCGATACGCGTTATAATTTCATGGGAATGTTATTGTGTGCAGGGAGCAGTAATAGCACTTATCTCCCCAATAAAGGGGAACGGGGGTCCGGGCATCCTCCCCTGGGAAAATTTGGATTTCATTGTGCAAAATGGTGCCATTTAGTAATTTTTTTTGTACAAAAATATAAAATACACTGCTTGTAAAGTATTAATATGTTTTATATTAATATTTTTTAACATAAACTTTTCCCAAGTAAAAAATATTACAAAGATACCGCCAATAAACCCGGAATCTTGGCCACTAAAAACCATTAATATTTTAATACCCGCCGACAGTGAGGTATTTAAATCCGGACAATTTTGTTTGTACAGAAGTGTAGATAGGAAACATTATTATTCGTTTGTGTAAAGATGGAAAGCAGTCAACGTGAACGAGCAGGAGGTAGGAAAAAACCAAGCAGAGGAGGAAGCACAGAAGGGGATGTGTCCTGTGATAGTCTACAGGAAGGAGGAAATGTGAGAGGAAGGGTAGCCGAAGTCATCAGAGCCGAGCTGAAGACAGATTTACCATTAACCTTGCATCCATGTAAGTTACCGTTCATATTGTACAGTTATATTTCACCAAGAATAAACCGATGATTACATTTCAACCAGCTGCAGAACAGTTGCGAAGATATATGAACATATGAGCAGATCATGCGGTGTGTGTGCGAAGATCATCCATGGATGTAACAGTTGTTTACCTTACCCTAATGTCCTTGAATTGTTAATCAGTGTAATTCGACGCACCGACACTGAACATTGTCACCCAGACCAATAGTTTGCGCCACAAAGGTTGCCTCGCAATCCGATACAGATGTAATACGCCTATATTAGACAACACACAAATCCCACAGGCCACATCACTAAATAGCTATAGGAAAGTGTGTCATGAAAAGCCACCTTGTGCTTTGGAACAAGTGGTATTAATACATTCAAACACGTACATAGTTATAATATACTTATATAGGAACTAATTATGTATTGATACATTCAAACATGTACATAGTTTTATTGTGCATGTAAAGAAAATATTTATATCAGTCTTGAAATGTAAAAATGAAACAAAAACTGATTTTTCAATTAAATTCTCAATTTCAGCTAATACAATATTTTTAATGGATTCTGTTAGGTCGTTTTGCATATTGCCTAAGAGGCCAGAAAATACTGTGGACGTCTCAAAGTGCTGCGACAATTCTGGATCATAAGTTGCAATTAAAGCAAGTAACTCTGCTTAATTGCCACTGTTTTTTTATTCTTTTGTCTCATCGTGACCACAGACAGGCAATTCCAGTACACCCAGGAAACAAACATCTTTTAAATGCTTCAAAATCTCTGTTTATTTTAACTTTTTCGTCATGTCGTTGTGTGCTTAATTGTTTGTATCTATCTACTCTATTTTTACGAAATACTTTAAGAGACGAAAACATATTTATGTGAACATCAGAACGCTCATGTTTTTGAACAGTATTGTACAGATTGTTAAGGTTACAATACCCAATTGCAGTCCACGTGTTAACATCCTTTGAAAACAATGAACAGGGCCAGCAAAACAGTTTGTTTAGGATGTTACATCCATCTAACCACAAGTGTTTTTGATAAACATTTTTTGTAAATGTCGTAAAAAATTACCTTTCTTGCATGTTGTAGTGAACATAAGTTCAGGTGTCTGCTTACCCTATTTTATTATGTCACATATTTCCTGAAAAGTGAAAACACTGCTGGAAAAATGCTTCACTCGTAATCCACACACACCACACTTACATCCACATGTTTCTGTTGCACTCATTCTATCTACTCAGTTCTCATGCGAACTTGCCCACACATGATTATAGTTACTGTAAAGTACACCATGCTAAATGCCAGTGGCTAGGACAGCTTCGGCTGTCAACAAAAGTAGTCAACAACTACAACTTACGGCCACATGGTGACCTTCGCCCGCCGACCGTATGCTGTTACTGAGGAAGAGGTGTCGCACGAGTAGTCTTCCTAAGTGGGGGGAGGAGGATTTGATATCTGCCACGTGTTCATCTCCGCACTATTCGTCCCGCACCACCAGCAGCTTCACCCAACGCCCGCCTGAGCAGTGCAATGCACCAAGCATGTTCTGCATGTGTGTGTGTGTGGTGTAATGCATTGCACTGCTATTTTCAGTTGAAATATGTAGTGTCTTATATGGGCATTATAATTAATATTTTGTTAATTGATTATTATATGTGCAATGCAGTGTCCACCTTCTAGTGTTTCTGCAAAAGGGTTGTTAATCTTTACAAGTGTTACATGTCATAAATTCTATTCCATTTGTTTGTATATATTTCAAGCTCATTACGCATGTGACATCACATGCTCTAGAAAGTATTTACAAATATGTTGTGGGATTTGATATTCATTTTAAAAAAAATATATCAAATTTCAGTTTTCATGTGCAATGCTGAAATAAAGAATTACATATCGCACCTCCAATTATATCACAGTGCAGTATGCATTAATTAAATAATAATATCTATACATATAAGCGCTTGCCTGCATGAGAACCTTTTTTTTATCATATTTATTTAATTTAAGTGCCCAGTATTTTTGTACTGTATTTTTGTCCAGAGTGTTAGTTTAGGGTTATGCAGTGACATGAGCCACAGGCCGGTTGCCGTAGCGCACCGGCCACGTGGCAAGGTAACCTCACTTTTCACATATCTACTATTAGTCAGTGTACCAGTGTGTATATTTGCATATCCAATTAAGCACCCAGCGAAATAAAATACATGGACTTAATTAGTTAATTAAAGCATGCACTACAAGCCATGTCAGCTAACATTGAAAACGAGCCACTTTTTATGTTAAGTCATAGGTTTACATCTAACTCATATGTAATTTTATATTTTCAGTGTCAATGATTTATGTAATTAAATATAGATATAAATTTATGTTCTCTCATCCCATCGGCGTTGCACACAGCCATTTCATCTCAATCACTATCATAATTTTATTTTAAATATTTTTTCATGTGTACGCAGGAAGTCTCGGCCACTTAGCAAGTTCTGTGCCAACTCGCGATCAGTAGCATCTGGGAGTCATAGTTGGATGAACGAGTGCGCACAGCCTCTCCGGCCTCCTTTATTGACTAACTGTGTAGTTGCAATTTTAATCAGCATACCGGAGCATTGTTTACTAGTTTTCATTGGAGAGAGTGCAGTCCCACACCCTGAAAATTTTCTACATGGCTGGGGCATAACTTACAACTAGGTTTCATGTAGTCCTCATGCCAACTTTGTCAGCATCAGTGCTCGCTACTCAACTATGAATTTGTACTTAAGTGCCTCTTCGGAGGATAGGTAGAAATGAAATGTGTTGTTGAACCGATGCTATGCATACATTTATTTCGAGGTTGCTTCTCAACCACTTCACCTGTTTTCATGATCTTTATAAAATACATAAAGCATTAAGGTGGCCCAAAACAGTCTTACATGTGTAAGATAAGCATATGGAAGGGGCTATACATCTTCCACTAGCCTAGGCCTTTGGATTTTAGCCTTCATCATCAACTGCAATAATTTCAACAGATGGAGGATCATCTGGGGGATAGCTACGTGGGCCATCTGCACACGACCCGCCATCAACATATCGTGCTCTCCACTGAGCCCTGGCACCCGACCTGGTAAATTACACAATCACTGATCCTGTCCATTTAACATGCATCCCCCAATGGCCCAGCAAACCAGCCACCGTCAAGTGTGCTGTCAATTGCAGTAGATATAATGATTGTGATATTTCCTTGTTTTTCTTGAAGTACTTTGCTTGATTTTGTGTGTTGTAAATAGTAATGTTAAGGGCACTTTATGAACTTTACTCGGATTTGGTCATAGGTTAAACCAGGGTCAAATGGATTTTCGACAGTGAAACCAGGTTCAAAAATATAACACCTCTTCTAATGTGCTCTGTGTATGAATCCCGTCTATGTTAGAATTAGCTTTATGTATCGGGATTATATTAAGGCTAGGTTAATTAATTACTATGTTTAAATCCAATCAAACATTAGGTTGCATAGACTGGAGGGTCCATACACATAACTCGATTTGTTTTTTTACCACCGTTGGTTTGTAAAAGTTAAGATTGTGTTAGGTCTGTGGAAAATGTACGGTGTAACATGTGTAGGTTAAAAATAATTGTCAAGTAACTTTTGTAAAAATAAATGACACTGTAAAAAGAAATGATGAACAGATTAAGAATAATTGTTGAGTGTCATGGGTAAACATAGATAATAAGATGGACGAGTTGTTTTGCGTCAAATTGCTGTCATAGTGTACTCACACACACAGAAGGCATATTTTGTAATGAAATTTTCTTGAGGTACCCATACCAAACAAATTGTGTACTCATTTTCCGGTATTTAAAAGTAGTAAGCGTACTTAGAACTATTTCTACTATGTAAACTTTCAGTGCCTATTGTGAATAATTCATACCAGATAATTTTATATTATAAGTGATGCGACAATTCACATATCAATTCCACAGATTCTTGTCGGAATCGACGAATTCCGATTTTTTTGCATTCAGAAATTCGATTCGATTCTGTAAAATGTTCTTACCTGGTAGCATACTCTGAAAACCTGGTGGTGCTTGTAAACACAATTGAAATAGTTTGTGTGCGTCTGCAGTAGGGTTTAATCAAACATAATTAAATGCACGATGTTGTGGTAAATCGCGATAAAACGAAATAACACCAAAATACAGACAAATGTGCCATATCTCACAAAATTAGCTTTTGCCCATGTTATATACACTAATTTACTTCGGCACTATAAAAATACAAAATCTAAAGTTGTGCAAGTTCCAGGCAATATCGAAGAATTCTCGAGATGAAAAAAATCCCGATTTTGTCTTGAGAAAGTTTTTTAAATCTCGGAAATCATAGTTCTACATGCAACAGAATGCATGTAATTATGTTATGATTTTTTCTTGCATAACAATTGTAAATATACATATTCCAAAGATCACACAAGCAGTAAAATATGCACTCTGAAATAAGATACAGTAGTTTGACAAACTGCCTCCAAGCACTAGTAACATTTGTGCGAAGCAAACGCTCGCAACTAGAATGTGTGCAGAAATCTATGGCTGTAGCATGGAATCTAATGTTTTTGGCAGTTACTTGTAATGTTTCATGAAACGAAAGTGCAATAGCTAATCTGATACATTAAACGGACTGTTTTCATAAAATATCTAGTGTCATAAATTATGGAAGATGTTTCAGTCGATGTAAAAGACTGTAAAATGTGTATCATTTGAACATTTTGACCATGCTAATGTACTTAACACCTCTAATGCATGGTGAGAGATTTGTTCTGTTTACAATCAGCGGTATTATAAAACGTTGCTAGCCGAAACGAAATTAAAAGTCGAAAACATCACATGGCAAAATTTACACAAAGAATATACGTATGAATGACTTGCCTTAATATTTACAACTCTTGAAATTATATTGTTTTTGGAGATATGCAGTATTCTTGAAATACACTATGCTGTCAAACTCGTTTTACCTTGCAAGGCCATTTCTACATGACAAAACTATAGATTACTTCCACACAGTACCGGATGACATAGTTAATACCACTAGATTAGTCAATTCAATTTTAAAAAAAATATTTCACTCGCTCTACATTTGTGGTCCTTGCTGTAAGTTGTATGAAACATAGAACTGTACAACTGTATACAAAATGTTGAAATTTTTTCAATATTTGTTTTTAATCGAATAGAGTTTAGAATCAAGAATCGAAACAAAAATTTTGGAATTGAATCTTGAATTGGCGAAAACCTTAAATCGTCCCATCATACTGACATGACAAAAGTCATGGGATAACCGTATAATAAAGTGAAAGGCTCCCTCTTGCCCGAAGAAGTGTCTTAACTCGACGTGGCATGGACTCCACAAGTGGACGGAAGACCTCTGGAGAGATGTTAAGGATCGGACTCATACCCTCATACTTCCTGTTAGAAAACTATGCCAGAATTGATATTATGTAACCTTTAAAAAAATTATTTAATTAATAAAATTGATTCAAATTTTGAAATTTTCAAAATGCCTAAATTGAATTGAGACAATTATACTATCAAATAAAATGATTAAAAAAATACTAATAAATAAATTTGTACACATTATAATTACGGTTTTCTTACAAACATAGAAGTAAATTATATAGTTTAGTTCTGAGCTTTGTCTGTAGAGAGCACAGTATAGAACTGTTTCCCCCACCACCTGCAGAACCACTACTTCCCCTTCGGCGGAGCTCTGGCATCCGATGAGCACCTGTTGTGTAACCCATTAGACACTAGTATTCTTCTGTATCATAATACAAGGAAGGAATTGATGAACCCTCCTTCTCAGCCTGACATGTCGGTCAGCTTTTACAACCCAAATCGATGGGTTGTCACAGGTCGAGTCACATGCGCCACTCATTTGCTATTCTCTGCTTTGCATGTTTATTTTCTGGATGCTTATTTATGTCACAGCCATTGTACCTATCTGTTAACTATTAATATTATAATTAATCCTACCATTATTTGACGCAATACTTTGTGTACTGTACACATCGATGTAAGAAATGCAGTTCGACTCAAATATCGTATTTTTGTTGGTATATAATCAACAGCAATACATAGGTCCGTACGAATAACTATAGAAGTATATGAGACTACTATATATATATATATATATATATATATATATATATATATATATATATATATATATATGTGTGTGTGTGTGTGTCCATTGTACCTCTTTTCGCAATTTTAGGGGTTGATTATTTCCTGTAAATTCCATTTTTCTAGAACCCATAGTTGAGGCTGGGCATGCGTGGAAAATCTGACTGACTGGTGTTAATGCCCAGCCTCAACTATGAGTAGAAAAATGGAATTTACAGGAAATAATCAACCCCTAAAATTGCGAAAAGAGGTACAATGTGTTTTCGAGTACTCATTAATTTCTGATTAATCCGATGAGGCACCTAGCTTAAAAATATAGCCTATAAAAATTGTCAAAAATTAATTTGAAGATTTTTCTAAATCCATCCCCAAAGGGGGTGAAAAGCTATAAAATGTGTTTTCCAGTACTCCTGAATAACAAATCAACCCGACGAGATGTCGTCGTGCTGTTTACTTCAAAAGTTAACTTAATACCTAAAAACATATTTCAGAATATTTTTTTATTTAACCCTATGGGGATAAAAAGGGTCAAATGTGTTTTCGAGGATTCCTCAACAGTGCTTCAACCCGATAAGATATTGTAATCATGTTTGCTTCAAAAGTTAATTATACAAATGCTGAAAAAATCATTTTGTTATATATTTTTTTAAATCCAACTCTTAAGATGTTGAAAAGGGATAAAATGTGTTTATGATGACTCCTCAATATGCATGTTGCTGAAATCGTTCGAAAGGGGAAAAAATTGTATGCAATTCAATAAACATGTTGGTAAATACAGACGAAGCAGTTCATTATCCTGTGGAATTTTGAACACTGTATCTTCTGTACCATAGTCTAATACAGAGTGTAGGCACACCTATTATGTTGCAGAGAAATTTGTAGCCACCGAAACTTTGTAATTGCACTTTAAAGTCAAGGCTATACACAGCAATGTAGTAGAGGCCACTATTTTAACTGGACTTGCTGAGGAGAATCAGCGTTTGTGTGGCATATTCCATTGATTCCAAATGATGTCCCTTTTGAATTCAAGAGGCCGTAGTTTCCCCTGAAAGTGTTCCTCGCGATGACGATAAATGTCGTAAGGGCAAACTATCAAATTCGCAAATTGAAACGAAACTTGACAAATACCAAAGTCAAACTTAATAGCGATAATTTGCTTATTTTTGGACTTTCATTTCATTCTACTTTCTATTTCAAAATATGCATTCTATTTTATAAAACGTATATACTTACTATTTAAAAAATATTATTACAAGAACACGAATTACATGTAGACAATATCGCGGGAAAAAACTAGCTAATAATAATAGTATATCTTGTAGGAAAGTTGTGTGAGTAGTTTTGTCGAAGACATTTCTTTACTTACTATCTCTATTTAACAACAATTTAAATGTAATTTAATCGTTGAAAAATAGTTTTGACTCAACTTCAAGCTAGTCATGGTGAGTTTCTTGAATATGCCCATTACATAATTGTATTGGGTTAGATGGTAACAATAAATATACGTTACTTGGTTTTGTCTTTTATACATAACTAGCGAAACGGCCCAGTTTCGCCTGGGCATAATTTAGATTTTAGAGTGATACACTAATAAATAAATTAGGAAAAGACAATTATAATATTATATGATATCGTATATAAAGTACATACACATCGTGCTTCATTTAAATTCACTAAAAGATATTCCGATACTGCTTGATTACAATGGATTATACGCATATAACCCTGACGCGTCTGCATAAATATCATAATGTGCGTCTCCAATTTTGTGAATTGAGTTTTGGTTTCCAAAGTATTCTCGCATTCAACATGGTTTAGCGACACAATAGGAAATATTGGGTCTAAATTATGCGTATTTTAGCACATAAACATGATATTCATAGCCCTTTTCTTATCACAATTCATGGTATATACTGCAAATTATGTGAAGCCAAAATGAAATTCCTTTTATATGTTATTAGTAATGACCATATACACAATTTGTAGGTATTATTTTCCAGCTTTAAGGCACCGTAATCAATTAGAATGCGCTGGCTGCAAATTACTTTTCTGACTTGATTCACTAATACTGTTAATGCTCAGCACCTATACGTTCTACAAACCTTTCTCGATAAATGCAGATCATAACAGTAAAAACCGCATCCAAATCAGTTAAATGGTTCTCGAGATTAGTGCAGCCATACAGACAGATGTGTGCCAGGGACTTCCTTTTATACTACGTATTGGTACTTGAGAACTTTCTTTTACTGGTAGTTAATAGTTTAGCTCATCCATTGCTTCTTCAAATTTAAAATACAGAAACTCTTTTCCAGAAAAATTTCGTACGAATCTGGATTGAAATTATGTCTTCATATTAAAATAAAGTTCATTATTGTTGTTCTAGACATAATGTTAATGGGGATAAATTTTTATTTATTATTTAGGATAAGTCACGTAGTAATATTTGTACGAAACTCGTATAACTTCAGATATAAAGAATTTATTCATTGATGTTATTGAGACTCGAAGATGTCGATATATTTTGAAGACAGGAACATTCTAGAGATTGGAATTTTTCAATACTATGCTCCAAATACATAAAGTGAATTATTCGTGACTATACAAAAGGTGAGTTAGCAACTTGAAAAAAAAAAAAAAGTACGATTTTTAGTACATAGTTCAGCGTTCTTAGCCTCTGCCGAAGAGATATTTCACCATCTTTCGGAAGCTCATTCCCCTCCCTCCATCACTAGTCGCATGCTCATAGTTCCATTCATCCTGGGGTCAGCCTGTCAGAAGGTAAACAAAAGAAGTCTTAGGAACCACTAGGCTTGGCCACGACGTACAAATGCTGTATGGAAAATGCCTGCAAACACTACAAATGATTTACGGAAAAATAAATGAAAGAACAGCAATACGCGAACTGGAAAGGAAAGAAAATATTGTTATACAATGTTGTAGCCTGTTCACTGACAAAAATACGTCTTATTTGGAAAGCTCAACCGATGAACTTACTGACAAAGATGGAGTCGTTGAGTTAAAGTGTCCTTGGTCAGCTGCTGAAATGACACCCGAAGAAGCTATCGCTGCAGGAAAAATAAAAGTCTTGAGACAAAAAGACAGAATCATCATTAATAAAATCCAGAGTTGGTTCTACTAGTTTCAGGGGCAGCTACATATTACAGGTAGGCAATACTACTATAGTGTATTATTGTACTATGGACAAGGTATTTGAACATGGAGAGTCGAGAAAGATGACGAGTCCTGGTACAAAAAAAAAAACACGCAAGATCAACTTGACGCATGTCAGTGAAGTATGACTGACACATATGTCGACGATTTTTCCGCTAGACCAAAACCGGAGTGGTTTACTCTGGTTCTACGGTAGGTGAGGGGTGTTGGCGATGGCTTGCTTATTCAGTCTTGATGGGTGTTGCAGTTGAAAAGGGTCTCACCCACTAGCGACTAGCTTGGTCGACTCCGAAGCGACGATTCTAGTCGCTGGCTTCACGGCTCACAGAAGTTGGGGTTCGCCCAGTCGTATCTGGTCTCTATCCGGTGTAGTAACCCTCTTACCACCAGATGGCACGAAGGGTGAATGCGATTGCACAGTTGAAAGACAATTGCCATTACCGAAGCAGGCGCTACTGTTTGTCATCTAAGTTGGATGGCGCGGTCCAGTTCTGCCTGCCCGTCCTGCATTGGATGAGGTAATACTATCCACGATTTGATAGCAGTGTGAGCCAGGTATTGCTCTCTATGCCTCTTGCCCCTCCTCACCTTGTAAGGCATAGGGCACACTGGTCTGACAGCCTATACAGTGCATTTAAACAGGAATGGTAAATCAATAGTGTCTTGCCGGCATGAGCTCGATACTCGTCCCCACTGATCCCCCGCGCATGCAGGCTGATCAGGGACGTGGAGCCGTGTGGGCCACCAAGCCTCTACTGGTTGTGTGTTCGTATCGGGTTGGGCGGCAACCCCCAGACTAAGGTCACTTCAGCACTAACTTAGTACTCAAAGTGAGAGATAACTTTGAGCTTGTAGCCGCTCCATGCACGAAAGTGTTACTAGTGGTTGGGGTGTTGCTGTTTCTCCCCACCAGCAATGACTTAGTGCTCAGGGGTTGGGAAGAAACAGGTAGCCATTTAATGTGGATATCAGTACTCTGGGCAGTGCACATCGTATTCTGTTCCCGACTGTCACACAAACAAGTACCCTGGAAATGAAAAGCAGAAGGGTAGTTAACAATGGGTGTTTATTGTAGGTGCAATAAACACGTAACCTTGTGCTACCGCCTATCAGACCATGGAGAGCTGAAGGTAACTGTGGTTCCAGGAGTAGGCGACCTGGTTCAAGTAAAAAGGGGAAATAAATTGTTATAGACGGATGTAGAAGTATTTGTAGATAAACTGGATAAGAAAAGGGTGTCTGGAGGAGAGAAAGTGAAGTTAAGTAAATGTGTACGTGTTCGGTGGATATCGACGCTTGGTGAGCAGCCACTGGGGGCGTACTCGTAGCTTCCGAAGCTCCCGGAGGTCCCAGCACTGAATTAGTGCTCTGAGATGTCATGAGAGAGTTTGCGAAGAATGAACAGTCCGAGCAAGACACCATCTGGTATAATATAACTGAAGCTTGAAGGCTGTCGTTGCAGGCTGCAGGGAGGGCGAGCAGAGCATCCTGGCTGATCAGAGTTTTTGCTTCGTGCCTCATCGGCGGTGCTGGCCTTATCCAGTAGCGGGCGGCTTGTAGGCTCTCAGCTCACGGAAGGGGGGTATCGGGCGTCCCTGCCGGGTATGGTAACCTTCAGGTAAAGAGAATCTGTTCATAGGTTTCTGTTGCCTGGTAGAGTAGGCTACCGAGAATTCATGGGGATAAGTCTCTCTCTTTCTGCAGTGATGAAAGTAGGAACATTTAGTGAAGAGTCGTAATCGTTGTAATTTATAAAGTTGAGCGGCATGCATCAATTAACCTCCCCCAATACCTTCATTTCGATGAGGACTCATTGCGGAATAGGTGATGGAGAAATGCATAGGCTCCCTCTCTGGAAGGTCTGGGTAGATGTCTGTAGACGTGGTGAGGCAGATAATACGGAAAAAAAAAAAAAAAAAAAAAATCCATTCATGTAGGCGGGACCCTTAAGTTTGGGTGGCTTGACCGCTGTAGCAGTACGTGTTCTGTGCGCTGTGGTTGCTCGGCCGGCGAAGCAAAACGTGTGACACATGGAAGGGTGGCGGCCGGCCGGCGACCTTGGTTCTCTCTCTCTCTCTCTCTTGGGCGGGCATCCTTCTCTGCTCCTCATCAAGGTGATGTGGCTTCGCTGATGCGGGGAAATGTGTATTCCCCCTGTCTGTGTAGCAAAGTTTACTGGGTTAGGAAGCCATGTGTCGGGTGTCCCACCGGCCTACATTTTTACACATGCCATTGACAAAATCCAGCATTTCGCTGGTGGGTACTACAAGGAAATCGTACATCAAAACATAAACGAAGAATTATGCATAACAATGGCACGACAAAACGAGGGGAATAAAAGTAATAATAATTAAAGTATGTACAAGCCTTACTCGCAGAAGGCGGGGAAACGTCACTACTATCATGGAGCTTGCTGCAGTGATTTAAGAAAGAAAAGGGAAATCTTTCCAGGGAACGTTTGTCTGTCAGCAAGCTACATAGTTACGTGTGACATGGTACTAGGTGGAGAACCAAATTGTGCACATATTGGTCACTTAATACACACTTAGCACTGGATAAAAAATTGGAAGTTAAAATATCTGGCACCTCGTTTTGAGAGCTATAAAGCTTAGAGTCTTTGGTTAGTTATTTAGTCGCTGCAGAAATATTGCAAACATATACACTTTGAAAACACATGAGTCATTTAAGATTCTTAACATAAGACCCTTTAAAAAAAAAAATATATATATATATATCAGATTTAAATGCTGAGAGAAATAAACTAACCTAGCTATCCCTTGCGGAAGTCCATCTTACCATATAGGTCTAACAGGTGATGTGTTCACTGTGTATTTTCATTGAAAGTGGTCAGATAAGTTCTCAAAAAAATGCCAACGTCAACAGGTACGGAAAATAGTCTTATACGACGGTATTCTTCATGCAGGTGACCTTCACAAGTACACTGTAAAAACGTATAGTATCATTTAGAGGTTTATCTACACATCAAGTCAGATTTACATGATGAAAAATTATAAGGATAGAAAAAACTAAAAATGTAATTGTTATGTCGAAGTCTCTATCTTCAACTTATCACTGGCACTGTGGTGAGTGTATTTATGTGATGCATTTATGGTAGCCATTTCTGTCACTGTGGTCCGTGTCTTTTTGTAATGCTACCTACTTTAGTGGATTGTCGGCCACTAACAATTACGGAACTTTGAGGTGTCAAATGTCTATATTACACTGTGGTGAACAGTATCTGTTTGACGTACAGCGTTTAACAGCTGTAATTAAAAGTTGTTTAGCACCTAGTAGAGTGACTGATTACCTCTTTGGTTCCTTAAACTTCTCCCCCCCCCCCCCCCCCTTCCCAGCGGCGCCACTATTGATGACAGTGGGGTGAGGCACTTTTACGGGATAGTTTTAATTTAGCCTAAATGTAATAGTTCTGCTTACGTCACTGTTCTTTGTTTGCTGCTAAATGAAAGGTAGCGCACGTGACAGGTCTATAACGAGTCCTTAGACACACACATTAAGTAGCGATTGAAGGCTACTGCACTGTCTGAAAGAACTGACCACTTACTGGCTATCTTCTTCCTTAGTTCTCGTGGGTCTGGCCCTCGAACGAAGGGCAGCATGTAGACGATACTGCCACATGTACCTTGCTGTGGGTCTCCATGGCGAGTCCCGGTACCGGCCACACGGACGAGCAGCCTCGGCGGTACGCAAGAGCATCAGGCGTCATGGAGCAGCTCGGGCGTCGTGGTGTCTGCTTCTTCTGCAACAGATTGGGAGGATACTGTTTACAGGGATGTTGAGACAGTGCGAGGGAGTGATAGGCCCTCCACCCCGACTGCACAGGTTCCTACCCATAGGGCAGGATATTTCTCTGATGGAGCAGCGCGAGGGAGAAAGAATTCCACCTTGACAGTGGGTGGGACAGCTTGTCGTGGGACCAGGTCGTGGGTGGCATCGACGGTCTCGGTGGCCGGGTCCTTGGACGAGGCAGTGGGAGGGCAGATCTCCTCGAATTCCACTGCGGGTGATGTACCAGATGAGGGATAATGGCAGCATCGACAGTCTCGATGACTGCTGTATCTTGCGTAGCAAGATGACGGGGCACAGCACTTCTACATCGGCAGCTCAACGTCCTCATTAGCAGGAGTTCTTGCGTACCAAGGTGAAGGGGCTGAGCACTTCCATGTAGGCAGCTTGATGTCCTGGGTGGCGGGAGGTCTTGCGTAGCAAGATCTTGGGGCGGAGCACTTTCATCTTGACAGCTCGACATCCGGTTGGGCAGAGTTTTCTGCATGGTAGGTTGCTGGGTGGAGCATGTCTCATCAGAGCTTGACATCCTGGGAGGTGGAAGGTCTTGCGTAGCAAGATCTTGGGGGAAAGCACTTTCATTATGTTAGCTCGACATTCGGGTTGGTAGTGTTTCCTGTGTGGCAGGCTCTTGGGCTGGAGCACTTTCATCTTTACAGCTCGATGTCTGGGGTGGCGGGAGTTCTGCATTGGTGGGTGCAGTAATCCACGTCATAGAAGCTGACATGTCCTTGTCCACTGCCCTTTGCGCTTCTTCCTCCTCCATCATTTCTATGCTCGTTCTGAGCCCAGTGTCCGCTGGACTAGCGGTTTCGGGTTCTTCCAGTGTCAGAGTCCTCGGCCGACTTCGTTGAAGTAGGGAATGCCTTGTCTGTCGGATTCGGAGTTGTACTGGGTGGAGAGGTAGGTGCTGAGGTGATTCTTGCCCTTCTCATTGAAGGTGTTTCCGACTGTTCGCTAATGTGGCTTGAGTGGTGGGGTGTCTGATGGGGTTCTCTCCTGATTCCTCCGTTCAGTGGGGTTGGCTTGGAGGTGGTTTTCCATTGACAGTTTATAAGCTGGGTGCCATTATCTGTCAATATGACCTTTGGACAACCCCATCGTGCGAAAACCTCTGTCTCCATTTTTTATATAATTGGGATGGTTTCTTGACTGGGTAGAGGACATTTTTATACCAATCATGAGAATGGGTCTGTTACCACGAGCAGGTAGCAGTTTTCTTTTGTGCTATGTGGATATGGGCCCATGCCATCTTAGGTCTCCTTGGTTTTGAGGTAGAGGTAGGGGAACTGGGTAGGCTTTGCCGCGGCAGCACGTGACACATTTGCTAACGTACTGCCAGACATCACAGCCTATCCCGTCCCAATTATAATGTGTCTTAATGTCGAGCAGGGTTTCCCTCGTGCCTGGGTGACCAGCTTGGGGATGGTCGTGATGGTGCTGGCATATATGGGCGCATAGTTGCGGCGGGACCCAGAGCTTCCAAGGTGCAACGGGGTGTCCGCTGTGCGTCCAAACTACATCACCCCGTAGCTCGAATCTTTGGGGCTGTTCCCATAGAAGGCGTCGAATGTCGGGGTCCTCCTGCTGGCTTAAGAATATTGGCTGTCGGGTTATTTGTAGTTGGATAAGTCTGATTTACTCCTCCAGACATTTCGACATGCGGTGGTGGAAACATCTTCTCCTCCTCTTCAGTTTTTTCTTCCTGTTTCGGGAGTCGAGACACGACGTCCGGTAAGTCATTCAATTTGCCAGGGCAATGTTGGACCTCGAAGTCGAACTCAGTAAGGAACATGTCCTACCGTCCGAGCTTGGATTTCCAATTCCAGGACTTGTGCAGCCATTGGAGAGCTTTGGAGTCGGCCCTGAGAATGAAGTGTTGCTGTTCGAGATAATACTTGTATTTCTTCATTGCCCAAATAACAGCCAGACACTAGTGCTCATTAATGTGATAGCACTACTCGGTTTCGTTTAAGCGAGTTGACGCATACGCTATCACATGTGGATGTCCTTCTTCACCTTGCTGGTACAGAACTGGGCCCATGCCATTTTGACATATGCATGTTTGCAGTGTTAATGGCTTGTCTCCTAGTGGTCGGTGGAGTTGGTGGATATTCGTGAAGTTGTTCTTAAAGTCGGAAAATGCTTGTTGTTGTTCCGGGCCCCATCACCATCGTGTGTCCTTCTCTACGAGGAGTTGTAGTGGTGCCAGGTATTTTACGATATTTGGAACGAAGTCTCGTAACCAATTACACAAACCCAGGTCCAGTCGAAGTTGCAACTTATTCATAGATTCTTCCGCTCCTTCATTTGCTCGTATTGAACTTTGTTGCGGGAGGTTTCCTTCCGGTGAGATGACGTGTCACAGATAATTTATTGAGTACTTACAGAAGAAGCTCTGTTTTCGACAGCTTAGAAGTAATTCCGTGTAACTAGAACCTTTCCAACACTCTTTGCAGATGGCTTAGGTGCTCCTCCCAACTATTGGAATATATTATTACGTCGTCGAGATAGGCAAAGCAGAACTCGTCCATGTGTCCTGTTAACACTTCTGCAGACACTAGTCGCTAGAACGTTGCTGGGAGGTTTTTCAACCGAATGGCATGACTCGAAATTGGAAGGTTTCTCCTTCCGGCGTTTAAATGCAGTATATTTGCGACTGTTCGGGTGGACCGCAATCTGCCAGTGCCCGGACTCCATGTCAAGAGTACTGAATATTTTGACCTTGCAATGTCTCGTAGGGAATGAGACATCTATAGCTAGGGAAGTGATCGGGTGGGGGACTTCGTTTACCGATTTGTTATTCACACAAAATCACAATTTCCCGTCTTTCTTTGGTGCGAGGACAACGTGTGAGTTGTATGGGGAATTCGATAGCTCCAAGATTCCCAGGTCCTTTATGTCATTGACGTGTTCCATAATGAGGTCACGCCGGTGGACTAACACTCGGTAAGGTCGGTTGTAGACCAGTACGTCGGTAGACAGCCATATTTCATGCTGAATAGAACAGGTTTGTCGTAACAGCCCTCCTTGTCCGAATGCTCTGGTGTACTAGTATAGCACTGCTTTTAATTGATGGAATTCTCATTCTTCCAGTCCATGGTTAATGCACATCGGGTCTATGGGCATCGGTGGAAGGTCTAGGTAGTCTAAGTTAGGAGGCGCGGTCCTGTTTCGCCTGCCTGTCCTGTGTAAGATGAGATAATACTATTCATGGTTTGATAGCAGTGTGTGCAAGGTATTTTACTCTCTATACCTCTTGCCACTCCTCACCTTGTAAGGCATAGGGCACACTAGTCTGACAGCCTACACAGTGCACTTAAACGGGCACAGTAATTCAAGTGTAGACCAATAGTCTTGCCAGCACGAGCTCGATAGGAATCACATTGATCCCCCGCACATGCGGGCTGATCAGGGACGTGGTGCCATGTGGGGCACCAAGCCTCAAGTATTCGTACTGGGTTGGGTGGCAACCCCCAGGCTAAGGTCACTTCAGCACTAACTTAGCGCTCAAAGCGAAAGATAACGTGAGCTTGTAGCCCCTCCCTGCATGAAGGTGTTACTAGTGGTTGGGATGTAGCTGTTTCTCCCCACCAGCACTTAGTGCTCGAGGGTTGGGAAGAAACAGGTAGCCATCTAATGTGGATGCCAGTACTCTTGATTCCTGCCGGCGGTGCACATTGTATTCTTTTCCCGATTGTCACACAGATAAGTACCCTGTAAATGAAAAGCACAAGGGTAGTTAACAATGGGTGTTTATTGTAGGTGACCTTGTGTTATCTCCTATCAGACCATGGAGCGCTGAAGGTAACTGCAGTTTCAGGTGTAAGCGACCTGGTTCTAGTAGAAAGGGGAAAGTGCAGTGAAAGTCCAATGTAACGTGTATACTTTATAACAAAAAGTTCGCTATAACGATAACTTTTATCGGCACCGTCAATTGCCCATATACTCAGTGGGAAAAAGAAGTCGGTAATATCGAATTTAGTGTGGGCTTATTTTTGCTATAGCGATAGCTTAAATAGCAGCATTCAACAGTTTCCTTCATGAACAATGCAAGACGAAATTATTGTGTACAAAAATTAAGAAAAGGTTTTAGTTTCCGTGCGTGAACTTCGTGAAACATGGCAACATTTCTGCCGCCAGCTGGCCGCACGCAGACTTGGCAAGGCCGCACAGCATGCTTGTCGTGGCCATGTGGCTGGCGCCGCGCCATGCTGTCCAGTAGTGATGGGAAATATAGTTTACTAGAATGATCTAGGCTTTTCCGAATTAGTCAAATTTGAGAACAGTTCATTGGTAACCGTTCTTTTGAACTATCTAGGCCACAGTCGAATGATCACGAGTACTGGCGAACTGCAGAGCGCAAGTGTAACCTCGGTCCGAGAACTAGACAGGACTTTCTCTGTACCTTGGCTGAAGAACTGGATAGGTCTTTCTCTGTACCTCAGCCCAATAATTAGATAGGCCTTTCTCGGTTTCCTCTTTCACAGTTCTATTTCCCCTCCCTAGAAGCACCTCGGCAAGCGTGAAACAGAAAGAGAAGCAAATAAGTGACAGTATATTTACTGCTAAAGAATTAGTGCATTGTGTGTAGACGAAATTACTTATTTTTTATATAGAAGATAAATGAATAGTAAAAATATCTCTATAGTGTGCTATCCACACTACGAGAATTTTAGTATGTCTGGCAACATTGTATTTATAATACGAGTGAGTGAGAGGGTTTTACGACACTGTAACAGCGAGGTTCTGAGGATGAACAAGTTAAATGGACAACACAAACTTCCATACACTGACTGGGTTTCGAGCCCGGAACCCCTCGCACCGCAGACCGGCGTGCAACCAACTATGCAATTGGGGTTGGCACGAGAAAGTAAGAAAGAACGAAAGATTGCAGCATAGCCATAGGTCTGCCAACTGTCTCGCGCTGTGTGTCCTGCAGTTCCCGACTGATTTGCGACTGTCACTATTGAACTAGGTAGGTCTGCTCTGCGATC
Organism: Dryococelus australis; assembly: GCA_029891345.1. Lineage (NCBI taxonomy): Eukaryota > Metazoa > Arthropoda > Insecta > Phasmatodea > Phasmatidae > Dryococelus > Dryococelus australis. Next base: position 82,406,029 of record CM056998.1, read on the forward strand.
CCTACAGTTCGAGGCAGTGCTGAATGAGCAAAAACAAAGATACTGATAGACAGACGCAGATAGCTAAGAAGTATACACATTGTGATGTGGCCAGTCACGGAGAATAGGATAGCCGGAGGGGGGAAAGCTACAGGGACAGACGAACGACGAATTATCTGAGAATGTAAAGTGGCGCACCTGTCGTCTTTACTGGTACTGATAGAATGACTGACCGATATCACAAGAGACTAGTTCTATTATGTCACTGTGAACTATTCACCTAGTTCTTTTTCAAGACCAGTTCAAAATGAACTGGTAATTCGTGAACTATCCACCACTACTTGCCACCCTCCCCGCTCCAAAACCGTGCATGCGTCACGTCTGCTCTCCGCTAGTGATTGAATTTTACGCCATATAAATTTAATTTTAATGAGTTATGTTTTAGTCTTTTTTACTTTGTTGGGTTGTGCCATTAAAGTTAATATACAGCACAAATAAAAAATTTGTAAATATGGGATTTTTTCAATTTTTTTTTATAATGAAAGTCCGCTACAGCTACAGATTTTTATGCCGATATAAACTATCTTCACAATAGAGTTTCACCGTAACTGGTTCTAGACGGATGCAGAAGTATTTAAAGTTAAACTGGCTAAGAAAAGGGTGTCTGGACACAAAGTGGTTATGTAAATGTGTACGTGTTTGATGGATATCGACACATGGTGAGCATCCACTGGGGGCTAATATTTTCGCTATGATGCACTTGATTGCTGCTTTGTTGAGTTTTCAATTCTACTACTTAATTCTTGGGAAAAAAAAAAAAAAAAACTAGTAAAATCATTCCGCTTATACTACTGAGCATATAATGCAATGTTTATACTTTGCAATGAAATGGTACTCTAGAATTTTGTTCAGTGCCTAAGAACAGCCTTCCAATCGCAAAATATAAATGTCATTGAAGATTTTTATTGTTAGGTATTTTCTTTACTATTTGAGATATGAAGTGGGCGAATGTTGCACATATTTCCATTTTGTTTACAGCAATACATTGCAAATAGAAATTAATTGTCACAATATACCATATTTAAGGTGGTTCAACATTTCGTTTCTTAAATTTGTAAATTTGCTGTTTTTTTTTTTTTTTTTTCATATTCAATGTACTCTTCATTTTTGAATGATTGATTTACTGTGTATTGATTTTAAAAAGAAAGGTGCAATGTTAATTTCATCCATGTATATTACACATGCAATGTAATTCTGTATGTTCAAGCTATTTCTTTTTCTGTACGAGATGTCAGTTTTGTAATGTAAATGTGATGTGGTACGTTTTCATATTGCACTCAATTTTTCAAGAACCCGTTATTTTACAAGTTTCAAAAGTAGCTGGTGCGTGACACTATTTAAATTTTTATAAGAGGCATTTGAATGAAATACGACGAGTACTTAATTATTCATCAAAATTATTTGATGCAAGAAAGCAAAGAATAATAATTAGAACCAATATTTACAAAATTTGGAATGCGTTATTAAAAATATCGGCCCTTAGAACCATAAGCATCAGTATTATAATTTTACCCAGCAAACAGAATGGGTGGCTCACATTGCACCTTGTGTGGAAAGGCCAGCTACCTAACATGCCATTTTCCTTGTTTCGCTTGCAAGAGGGGCGCCCCCCAGTGGTGACAGCCATTACCCTGTCGGCACCACACCACTGCCCTTGAGTGGGAATGGAGTGGTGGAAATTGAAGACACCCAAGTCCAAGACTTACGCCATGCTGTCTAAGTAGCTGCCCAAAGTTCCTTGGTATTTCTAGGTGCAGTAACGTGTGTGAATGGCTCTCTCCACCACGTACCATAAATGCTCAATTGGGTTCATGTCTGGGGAACATTTTGGCCACTCTATTCGCTGGGACTCTCCAGAAGGCTCTTCGCACCAGTCCTGAACCTGCAGCCCAATGAGATGGCACATTATCCTGTTGGGTATCCCATCATTTTCAGGAGAACTGAAATCCATGAACGGCTGCAAATAGCCCCCAAGGAAATTTTTTTTTAGCATTTACCAAATGAATTTTGAGGGTACATGGACAAGTGGACCCTAAATATATGCCATGTAAACACACCCCACATCATTACGGAACCACCACCAGCCTGCACAGTGCCTTATTGACAACTGTGTTCCATGACCTCATTGGGTTTGCACCATATCTGAACTCTGTCATCAGCCCAAAACCACCTGTATTGTGACTCACCGGACCAGATCACGTTTCCAGTCCTCCAGGGTCCAATTAGCAACCTCACAAGCCCAAGTGAGGCGTGCCTGGTGTCATGCTGTTAACAGGGGCACTCTGGTGGGTCATCTACTTCCATATCCCATGGAAGCTAATGCACGTTGCACAGATCTGCTAGATACACATGACACCTCCTGCATTGAATGTGGCTGTGATTTGAGCAAGTGTTCTGTTAGCACGGACAATTATACCCAACCTCCGCCGGTCCCAACCAAGTAAATTTGGATGGTCACTGCGTTGTCCACGGTGGATCGTAATGCCTTGATTTTGACATTCCCTCTACACACGTGACACCATGGATCGAGGAATATTGAAGGTCTCCACAACTTCTGAAATTAAACGTTCCATCCTGGCACCCATGATCATGCCCTGTTCGAACTCTGATAAGTCACGTCGCCTTCCAATGAGCATGTAAACCACAGTCAATTTGAGTGACACGACCACCTGTTCACAACCGAGACCGTTTTAGGTCGTGCAATATTGTTCTGCAGTGATGGTGCCACGAGTCATTCAGTTATATAGTGCTATACCATAACTTTTGTCATATTAATGCACAAGCAAATATTATTTTACATGAGTAGCATATCCAAAACCAAAATAAATTTTTGTGTACATAAACTAAGTATTAAGCAGTCCCTTTAATATATAATACTCATACTTATTATTTACGAGAGAAAACATTATTAAAACTGTGGAAGGATATAAAAACACAATACGTTTGCCATATAAATTACAAGCTTATGAGCCAAGTTAACTTTAGTTTTAATCCCAGCAGCAAACTTAAGTATTTCTTACAACGTTCCTATGTACGTGATGAACACTTAGTTCATTTCGGACACGAGTCGGGTCATTGTGTTTAAATTCTTTCTTCCCTTAATATCAGGTGAAACTTAGCTAAAAGATGTAACAAGGAAATATTCCCCTTGCCAATATTGTGCACTGACCCAGCAACCACCAAAAAGGAAGGTGCACGCTCCCAATAGGACAAGGAAAATCTTACACCAGCAGACAAGCTCTTTCTTTCACACGTCATGACCTTGTCCTTCTAAGTCCTCACCCCTCACTCCTGCCTTCCCGCTCCTACCAGCAAGAAAGTGGGACGCCCAAAAGATAGCTCAACTTGCCATGCCGGAGGAAGGGGAGATAACAGCACCTCTCTATGCCACACTCCTAACCCACCTCCGTGCAGAATAGAATAGCTGCTCCTAATGAACTAAAGCTATGTATAGTCGAATAAGCCTTGAGCCGGATCCCACCTCTTATCCTTTAAATTCCGACTGGCAGATGGGTCATCGGAAGGGAGGAGGGGCAATTGATGAATAATGCATTTCCACACTTAGAAGAAGCGCAATTCAAATGACCAATTTCGCCAAATCTAAATAATGGCAAAGTTCAATTGGGAATATAACTCCATTCGCTTCCAGTAATGGGGGCAGGGCATGAGGAACCTCCAGATGTTGACACACATTCAACACACCTCCAACCTCATGCTCCCAGCTTTTGCCATTGCTCCAAATCTCAGAAAAGCAGTCACGTCATAGACACTGTCCAAACTAAACACTATGCTTCGACGCACCCACTACAGAGGTGTGCACTTTTAAAATTTTGTGCTGCTGGAGTAAGCGGACCAATCCATGAAGAGTCACTCCTCAAACGCCTATGGGCGAGAGAGCTCGTCATCACGTGCCGAGAGGCAGACAAGATAAGGATTCAGCGATCATGCATGTGACGTCACAAGTTCCCCTGTCTGGAGAGGCGGGGCTAACTCCCCGCACTCCTTGGAGCACCTATAGTTGGCAGAAATTAATATAAAATGCCGAACCAACTAGAGATCAGTGGTTGCTCATAGTTCCCGGACTGCGCAGGCCGGGACACCCGAGTTACTCATTGTCCTCGAGGCTGCGAAGGCCCAGAGCGATACCACAGGTGGAAATCCCTTCAACACGGTGGCAAATCAGTCTTGCAATGCCCCATAGGCTTAGAAGGTCGGGGCATCCTGACAAGGACCGCGCCGGTAGCCGCAATTGAACTTCAACGACGCCAACCTAAGTCTCTACTTCTGCAGTACCTCCAACTTCCTGGGTCATCTTCACCGCCAGCAGCTACCACATGTTGACCTAACCCCTATCTCTACCGGTAAGTCAAGGTCACAGCAACGTTGTCCCTTAGGGACATTCCTGTAAGGCCTTAGTTTGGCCATCTTTGCCCGTTGGATAGAGAACTTTGTACACTTCAAGGTCCCTTCTGGACAACTACTTAAGGCTAAGACTCCCCAGGGCTTATTAAGATTTTGCACAATTAATTTAACTATAAATCTCTAATTTATATTTAACACTGTAATGTAACATAATCAGGTTGCCCCCACCTGAATTGCTTTTGATTGCACCTCCGCAGTGTATTTATCCACAGTGAATATTCACGTTAAATTTACTTACCATATTATTATTAAATAATTTTCACTGTTGTTATTTATTTGCAGTTTACGTAACTGTATTGCAATTGAATTCCAGGACCTTCTCAATTCTAGACAATAGTAACCTTGTTGACCCCAAGTGTAACGAGAGCTCGGTGACTAATTATTATTAAATTATTTTACATCTTTTGAATACATAAGGCAATGCCGGCTTCACAAACCAGTCACACTGCAAATACAAGGAACATTGAGCAGTATTCAGAGTATGGCCACGGTAATGCTCAGCGTATTGCATTGGCTAATCTTCGGGGGAGCCCTTCACTAGAAACTCCCTACACCCAGGTATTACGACTGCCTACGAGTCCCTGCGGTATAACCCTTTAGGGTAGCGAATGGCTAGGAGTTATGCGGTGAGACACGTTGGGCATAGCCTTGTATATGGACAAACACAGTAGGACCGCAATTATTATCGGCTTCGTCTTACATACTGTTTGGTTTGCATTGCCATTCTATTTAATGGCCTCATGCCAAGAGCTTGAAAGACTGGAATAAAGAATAAGCTAAAGAGGACTCTTAAAGACCTCTAGATAGAGATCAATGCATTGAGTAATTCTGAGATGACAGACTGCACTACAAGTATTTGTTACTGTTACACTGTGGACACTCACTAGTTGCAATAGAACCTAGAACCATCAGACCTCACAGAGGAATACACAGCCATAGCCCCTCGCCCAACACTTCCTTCTACAAGCAGTACGAGCACGACTCTGATGCAACCAGAGTCAGCCGCTGTTCCACAGCCGGCCACCGCAGCGCAGTCAGCGGAGTGCTCCACTTCTACTGACCCCACAGGTAACACATCGTAAAGTTGTGCCTATTGCAGTGTGTGACTTTGTTCCATCCCAGAAACCTTCACGCCTCACTCTCTACACTGGCTTTTTGTCCAAGAGGGATTAGCTCCCCGGGGCATGATCACCCCGACATTTAAGTTGACATGTGTTGCTTAGACTAGTCAATGTAACTTTGGCGTGTGCTAGGTCAGGCCAACTCTAATTATTGGTTCTACGCAGGCTTTCTGCCCGAGACTAACAATGGTCGGGTTGGATTACGACTCTGTACAAAATCAGGTGTGGGTGGTACCGCAAAAAACCGTGGAAGCCCGGAATACTTCGGCCTTGTATACCGCAGATTGGGTTATACCGTGGGGCAATTTACGTCCCACGGCCTGAATAAATAAGTGGAAAGTGTGCGGTCAGGTAGGCGTGTGGTCATGAGTCAGGGCCATTGATGGATGCAGCAGAAGGAACAGGCTCGTGTTGTCCCTCCTTTCAGCGCAGAGATATATTTTACTGAATCTTTACAGTTAATATTATATAGTATATTTTTCCGTATTAGACTTCGTAGGCATGTGCGAAGATTTGACATAAGAATTCCTAGTGGTCCTTTTTTTTATGTGACCGTATTACACCTGTTCTACCGTTTGGTTGTACACAGACAAAATAAAAAGATACTGTGGCAACCTTTCCATCTTATCTGGGGATTGGATAAGTATGAGGGGACGGCACTGCCATATTCCAAACCGTATATCATACTCGCAAGTGTCATGCATTTACTGACACTTACAAGTTAACATGAAATGTGCGCGAGTTGTATAGCGTAACATATTTCAGAAATTACAATTATTCTACGCCAAAATGTTTTACGTTAAAATACACTGGAATACTGTCATAAAATGGATGCAAACTTGTCATGAATTCTGTATAACACTGACTTGCAATGCAATGGGCTTTGGGTTCAGATTCTGGGTAAGGTAGGGACTGTCATTTACAGACCTATAATTAATCTACGGAGTATAGCACTATGTAATCATTACAATAATGCTGTAGACACTTTGTGTATACAGCAGCTATAATAGCAGTCTTCCCATTTTTGAAAAAACAATCCCCAAAATTGATGCGGGCCTCGAAATTCGCACTTCTGTCATTTCCAGGCCTATAATTAATCTCATACAGGGTACTGTTCTACGTAATAATTATAATTATGATATAGACACTTTGATAATAATGTGTACATAGTGGCTATTGGTATGTCTTCCCATTTTCGAAAAAAATAATTCAGAAATTTAAGGCATGCCTCAAAATTTGTGCTCCTTAGTCATTTACAGGCCTATAATTAATCTCCTACAGAATATAGCGCTATGTAATCACTATAATTTAGATGTAGACACTGATTATAATGTATATATACCGGCTATACAGTTATGTCTTTCCATTTTCAAAATAAAATTCCGAGTGAATGAGCTATTGTGGACAAGGCTTAATAAAGAAAAGCAGCCGTTCTTTGCATGCCATAATCCATTCACTTTTTTAGTTTTCCTTTTGAAAATAAAAATCAGACGAGCAAGCGACTTATTTCACAACACATGAGGCACTGATTGATCCCATCTGCAGTGAAAGTGAGCTTCCTTTCTCATTCTCACATCCTCCCAACCAGACCCAGCAGGAGGCAGTTATCGAGGAAGGGGGGGGGGGGGGGGGACCCCCTTCTCCAACCTGCGACACTTGCTCAGTGTTTGACAGATAGGTGCCACACCACATTAGAACAATGCCTTGATTTTATTTATGCTATTGCACTTGGACAGTCCTGGAATAGCGTGGAAAGCTATAACGCAGGTCTGTGTTATGTCCCCCAACAGCAGTGTTATATTGGGCTTTTACTGTATGTCTGACTACAACCTTACCAGAATACTCATACACCGGTTTCCTGGGCTCTAGTGTAGAGGCAGGTCTACTAGGACCAGCAGTTGCCTGGATGGCGCTGGCTGATGAGTTTCCCTAAAGAAGTACGGGATTTATTGCCCCACTCGACGGCTGCACTGCTTCCGATGTAGGAGTTGGAAATGCCCAACCTGGTGTCACCCAGTGACCAGGGCACGAACTGCAGGATGCCTCTCGATACCAAGCCTAGTGTATGTAGGGCAGTAAATAGGGATGCTGGCTGAAGAGGAAGACCTCCCCACGTGATGGGCGGCTTAAGCTCATTCCCGTGGGGTGTCTCCAGCAAGTGCAGAGGGGTTATCGGTGCACACTTGCTTAGCAGAAGAAAATTCTCCTTTTTCTCCTTCATTCGAGCACCGTGCCTCTCTCCAAATGGCATAGAGGCAGCATTGACACTTAACTTACTCTCAGTCGGGTGCAAGCAGTTGACGGTACTCTAAATAAATAAGTGTAGAGCCCAACAGCAGTTGAGGCGCAAACCCTGTGCTTCTATAGTTCTGCACCTTGGTGCACAAACCTAGAGAGGTGGGTCGTGTGAGCCGTCTTTCTACTACTGTCGGGGCATGGTTCAGCAAGTCGGGCCTCCAGTCCCAGGCAAAATACTCCTGCCAAAACCCGCAGCACTCCGGCAGCAATACAACCTGAGGTGACTACACTGCTCCTGTTAGATGAGTACTTAGGGCTCTACCTTTCTGTACACCGTGAAAGTGGCCATCAAAAGTGGTGTGTTTTGCTGACGTACAGAGTCCTGAAGGGGATCTGCAGTCCTACACTATGGTTTGTAAAGTCATAAAAACCTGGTCTACTGCTTGCTTCGTCTAAGGGTTGGGTACCTAGTAGTCAGAAAGGCTTTACCTCTATAACAGATTCACTCTTGGGATAGGATTAATATGTATTTATTACGAATAATACATACTGCCAACAATTACTCTTACTATTATTCAAAGTGCGAATGGAAGTAAGCTACACTTTACAGGTGGAGGTGACATGCTCCTAGGCTACTCAAGTTTACAATGACGTCGACGGCCATGAAAATAACTCAAAACGGTTGTCTAGGCGAGACTTTACAAAAGGGGCCACTACCAAAAGGGCAGTGGGTGTAGTTGCCACTTGCCAGCAAGTAGTCACGATTGTTAAACCAGGAGGATTAACAGCAGAAGTGTGGAGTGAAGTCTTTGCAGGTTTCTAGTGTCGAAGAGCTTCTGGAAGCTGTTGGTGGTAGAAGTCGCTGGAGTTTCTGGTTGTAGGTGGAGAAGCCTCTGGAGCCTCTAGTCGCAGGTGGCGGTAGCCACTGGTGGCTGCTGAAGACCTCTGGAGTATTTGGGAGAGGACAGTGAAGGTCTCAGGTTCAGTAGGGAGCCCCAGCACAGACGTGTCGAGGCGAGCCACTGGAGAAGATAACTGGCATCTTCGGCCGCGTAAGGCCTTATATAATGCGCTCGGCCGGCCTATGCCTGGGCTGGAGTAGGAGATGTGCAGTCACTCTGCAACGTCTGCCTGGAGCGAGCGGGGTGGGAGGATCTACCCTCTGCACTCTGCTATAAGGGTACATGCCTAGTGTATGATAGCATACTTATTAAAATTCAGGTTGCTCATCAGGGTCTCAATCTCCAGGTCACTCTCAGTACACGCCTCACATAATATCACCTACCAATGTGGGAAGCAACCCACAAGTTAAGAGCTATGTCCGGGACATGTGCACGACTTACATTGGGTCACTACTTAGATGTCCAGTCTGTTATTTAGTGTAACCCAGTTGGCAACAGACGATCAAAACCTCACCCTACCGCCCCAGCGGGTGTGGTGTTCTGCCAACTCCTACGATACAAGGATTAGCCTCCCCTTGTTATCAGATGGCGTTTAATTAATTTTAAACCTGTAGTGCTTTAACAGTGTATATATTTCATCTGACTCAAAAGAAACGTCTAAGGTTAGAATAAAATATATTTATTGGCTATTATTCAAAATGAGAGGGTGTCAAAAGTGCTCACTTTACCATAAATAGCCTATAAATATCATACCAATCGACTTCCGTGTCAATTCATTGAATTTTGCACATCTAACAAGAAAACAGGAATCTCCTTTTTTGTTATATTCCTGATTATACACTTTCCTGCATTCCACACCTATTTTATTCGGTCCAAAGAAATGCACATAATACAGCATAAATTACCCTTGTATTTTCAACCCTTCCTGCATTTCGCAAAACATATTTGTTCCTGGTCTCTTCAAGCATGTTAAAAAGTTTTCACTGTATATTATTATAAATGGCAATTTAAGAAAATATGTATAGTAGTAAATAAGAGAAAACTTAAATTGAGAGAAGACTAGCACAAAGATTTACCAAAGCAACACAAACTGGCTGTGAATCGGCTTGCATACAAATGTGCTGGGAATAACCCTAAACATTTATTTTTGCCTCCTGGTTATCACCTAGCAAAAAAGTGAAAAGGTAATAAACTGTACACATTAATTATAAATGTAATTTATTATGGATACCAATAAAAATGTACAAGAGTACTCTTATGCCACAAACTCATAAGGTATGGGAGCCAACATGATTGGTTTCTTCTTGCCACTCACAACGTGAGCAGGGCGGGGCTGCGCAGGCTGAAAACAGAAAATTGTTAAGATTAAAGAATACATTCCCCTCCACCCCTTTAAAGCAAGCTTCATAATTTGTATTTTTAAAAAAGCCTGCAATATTTAACAATAGATAACAAAGTAAATTCAATCATAATATTTGCTTGTTTGTTGTTAAGTTCAGTGCTCTGCCTAGGCTCATTTTACTCACTACCCTATGACAATCTAATAATACATTGACAATGGAGCAGAAGGAAAAAGAAGGAAGAAGGAAAGAGAAGGGGAAGGAAAGTGATGATGAGAGGAGGGGGTAGGAAGGATTAGGAAGGGAGACACACATAGAAGTCTGACAAACACATTTTCCACATGGATGCGCAGTTGTGCACTGTTTGTTTTGCTGGTCAGACCAGCTTCATTGGGGATGTGCGTCTATCCACAAGTACTGCTCTCAGTACTTGTGCATTATCTACTTTTTATAATGTAATCAGTAGCCTAGCTGCCTATTCCCATCAGATCTAAATAAAATTTTCTACAGTGGAAACTAGCCATCGAATTTCAGGGGAGTGGCATAAAAATTCTGTAGATGCAGACATTCTGTGGATGTGGAGTAGACATATTTGTCAACCAAAAAACCCAACCTCATTGAACTTTACGTTAAACACACTGATAGGCCTATGTTAGGTATTTGTCAAGTTGAATTAAAAGAAAACAATGCAAATGGGTAGGTCTGATCGGTTCTCACAATTTTAGTTTAGATCGGTTCAAAATGTTAGTTCTACGGTTCAGGTCGGTCATGGCTACACAATTTTATGAGTGCAACAAATATTACAAAATAATGTATGCATCAATCAAACAATAAAAGTAATAATATTACCAGTATACAGTAAAACTCTGTTTCTGAAGAGACTGAAAAAATGCTTATTACATGTGCAGATAGAACAGGTACACACTTACTTAACTTATTGAGCAGGAAAACTTCTTTCAGTGGGAACTTCTTAACAGGGTTTTACTGTAAATTACAAGTGTCACTTTCTTAGCATCACGATAGTTCTGTTCAACAACGCCACACTTTATTAGCATTGTTGTAAATACACGAACCAGAAACATTTTCCACTGGTTCATGTGCAATCACATTGTTTTCTGATTTTGGAGGTGGCTTATTCTCACAGACTTTATTTCGTTGTTGAAAAAGCATAAAAACTGCCAAATCATTTCCCAGAGACGAACAACCCACCATAATGAGATTTACTTTGTTTTCTGCATCAGCCATTGCAGACAACCAGCAACATTAAGTTAGTACGTTTGCATATGCACATGTTTCTACAACATTAACCAGCTACTATAAAACCTTATTTATTGCTAAAAGTCTGGGGGAAAAAAAAAAAAGAAAAAAAGAATTTCATTAAATTTGCATGGAAGTCGTTTCAGCTGAAAGAATGTAAACAACTATCTGCTACAAGCAATGCAAGAGGTATAAAAAACTCACTAAAAATATTCCCTCCCAAAGCAAAAACAAAAGAAACGTTCTTTATTATTCTTTTAACAACACTTGCGCAGGCAACGGAACACCACCTCACGCAATGGCGAGACCACACCTGGTTTATAATTAGGTAATTAAAAAAAACATAGTGGTTAACATAAATTAGTGTCGCTGAAGAAATTGACAAAATAGCCAGCAATCAGAGAAACGTAACAAGAAAAAACAATCCTGTACAGTATTCTGTCTGTGTAATGAACATGACTTGAGTCAGTACCCACTCACCGTAAGGGAAAAGCATGAGCAAGTGTGGCAGGACTACTTCCATAGTGCCATATTTATTTGCTAGATATTTACGAGGGAGCTGTTTACTCGCTTCATTAATATGAAACTATAATTGGAGCAATTAACATTACTAACATATGGGTACATAATTTGAATATACTGACACATACTCTCTAATTTGCCATCTCCTTTCGCCTTTTCCTCCTATTCGTCCCCTTTCTACCTGTGGGGGGTGCGTGTGTCTAAAGTTGCATTGAAAGTGCTGTTTTCCTTCTGGTCGGATGTAAGGAACCCTTCACTGGCAAAATTAAAGTTTGATGGGGGTTTTGCCTGCCAGGCTGGGCCCACGTCAAGGTCCTTGCTGGGGTACCGCCTAACAGAAGGGTGATGGGAAGTCAGAGGGGAATCAAACCCCATGACGAGATTGACTGTGTCTCCCTCCTAGGGAGCACAGCCTTGCTCACCGTGAAGGCTGCCAAAATCCGAGATGCCAATTGTCCAAAATAAATGAAACTTTGAGATGGGGCGTGGTCCTGGTGCGGTGATCTCCGACACTAGCAACAGGGGTGAATTATCTGGGACTGTGTTGTCTAACTGGGTGTTGTTGGAACTAGACAATTCTATTTGGAGGGTCCGTCAAGCCTGGCGACGTAGTCTGCTGGGGCGTCCACCTCCCTTCTTCATCATGAGGATACTGAGTCAGGAATGCTAACAAAACTATCTTAGAATAAAATATCCTAGGCTCTTACTATGTCACAAAACTAATGCCTCCCCTAGCCGCCAATTGATAGTCCTCAGGGAATGACTTTTCAGTCACTCATAGGCCCTACTGATGAGAACGACGGGCTAGAATTGGAGTGCATCCGCAGGCAAGCGTGAGTGTTCAGGACTCGCCCAGGTATCGGAGTATGTCTATGCAGACCCAGAGATACTGAGGAGCTCGGCCCACTCCCACTTGTTCTGCAGAGAGAACTTTAAATTGATGTTAAGCCAAATTATTTAAAGTAATTTTACGTGAAAAGAACGGGTCAAAGGTAAAATTGACAAATTCTACAAAATTGAATATTTTTTACATAGCATTTATTTACGCTTTGAGAAAACACAGAGGAACCAGATTATTTTATAAAATAGCCAAGTTATTATTAGTTCAGAGCCGATACAGGTTTTTTTTACCAATACCGGTACGAACCAATACTTCCTGCAGAGTCAACCTACATCCGATACTCATACAAAGGACATATGAATAATGAACTGAAATACTTCTACAAGCACTAAAAGTATTTTGGGAAGTTGATGAAAATCTGTGTTAAAGTCAGTGTTACACAATGTACTATGCTTTAAGTAAACATACAAATCATTAGGAAAAAATTTTTCACATTAATTCTCCAAAATCAGAGATTAAAAGCAGCACTCAAAAAATACTTCAGTAATTTATTTTTAAACTTAAGCTATTGCAATTTAAACATTTTCTAAGCAAATAAATTAAAAATATTAAATATACAAGGTTATGTATCACATTTCTCAGTATAATTCAACTTTGTTTATATTCAGAAAATTAAAAATTATTACTATGTATAGTTTTTAAATTCAGCACTCCCCTATTTTACTCTGAGTAAAATTGAAGCACTGCCAGTTCCGGGCTTATGAATGTCAGAATCACTGCTTTTAAAAGATTTCAAATACTGATATGACAAGGTGTACGGAAGTGTGGTGCCTGCAAAGCTGGTGATTTGGTGACCCGCAATACAAGCTCTAGATGATCATCTCCTAACTGCTGTCACAGCAGGTGGCCACAGTGGGCTGGGAGCAGCATTTATCTCTCTCTTCCTCACTCTTTCCTCTTCCTGTAGATGATTATCTCACAGCACCGCCCTTTGCAGTGCTGGAGTGACAATCTGTCAGTTTAATACTTGGAATAAGAACAGCAACTGCTGACTAAAAACGGCAGCAGTTGAACCCCTCTTACTCTAACATTACCACCCTATCATCCTTTGGCTAAACAGAAAATGTCAGGTCTCAATATCTGCTAAAAATAAAATTAGCTGGGTGGGCTGATATGACTAATATCTGCCAATATTTGACATCAGGTATCTGTATCGGCTCAGCACTAGTATTTATTTAATCCACTTGATGCCAGGTGAAGGCCACCTGGTTATTAGTTTCCCAATGTTTAGTCTAGAATTCAAAATTATATCGCTTTTAACAGCGAGGTACTTAGACTGAGGGGTGAGTTTGGCCATCGCGACGGCCTGCTACTGCGTAAACAAAAAAGACGGATGGGGGTAGTGGGTGCACGGTGCACACATGGTTACCTCTGGAGCACTTGCTGCTGGAGCGAGCTTTTGCAAGTTGCAGGCTGGGAGAGGTGGTGATCTTCTCAGACACAGCAGAGCCCATCGACCATTGCGGTCGGCGGGCCAACGAACTCTGGCAAGAGCATTTAGGAGGTTCCTTATATCATACAAATTTCATCTTGAGTGGCTCTCCCAGGGGTAAGGTTGTAAGCCTCTCAACACAGGGACTGGTTATCTTTTGCAATTGAAGTATGCAAGTATTCAAGTACACGAAGACATGTACTTCTCGTATACTTGTGGTATACGTGCTGATATTTTCAGAATCAATTTGTAGATTACAATTGATATTTGACCTAATAATTTTATTAAAATTTTAGTAGAACAACATTACTACTTGGGAGCTTAGAATTCTGAACAGAGAAAATAATTATCATAAAGTGTGCACCTTAAAGAAAGGTGTAAACAATAAATTTGCACTACGCCTATGTAAACAACCTACAAAACTAGGGCGAAACAAGTAATTAAAATTGAAAACTTACGTACAATCAGCAAGAATGCAAATGTTATAAATAAAATTGAAATATTATTTAATCCTTTATTAAACCCTATGGTTTTGGCAATTATTAAGTTATTTGTAGGAATACATATTTTCATTAAAAGTGATCACCTGACTAATAGATATTGCTAAATCCAACAAGACTGCCTGTCCGAAATCATAAAGTTTGGTGTCAAGAGTAAGTAAAGTATGCAAGTACATCAGTATGTACCTGAATTCGGAAACTGCCTTAATTATCACAGACAGTTACGACATAGGAAAATTTAACTGTTTTGCTATTTCCATTTTAGTCTTCTTCCAGGCATCCACTTCATTTACGAATGAGATTTTCTTCCAATGTAAACTTGTTTTGTTTGTGCTTCAGCATCATTGCACTGCATTACAGTTATGTAGAAATATTGCAAAATAAAATCACTAATTTGTCAATTTTGCACACTTTCAGATAAAAACAATAACATTCAGTACAAAGAGAAAAGGCAGCAACGCCATAGTGGTGTGCAGGAATGGAATTTTACCACCAAGAAAAATTTGGGTGGAAAACTTAAATTTACTGGGGGAATTAGGGAAAAATATTTTAGGTTAGGTAAAGAAGTTTGTGGGTTGCTACACCTAGTGAATAACATTCTGTCATGACTTATTCTATTAAAACAAAAAAATCCAAGAAGTTGGAAAGATGACTATAAAAGGCACCCCAACCTAGGCTTCAGGAGTGATTGTTACACTGTCTTGGCTGTGAGAGCCGACAGCTCTAGCATCAGTGCAGAGTCCCTCATTGTGCAGGTGACCATAAGTGGTCCAGTGGCCGAAGATGTAGATGGCTCCGGAGATCCACCATCACTCAGAAGGTTCGCAACCTGTTCTGCAGCTTCCAGTAGCAGCCTGGAAGATCGGCATCCACCAAGAGGCCTTCAACCTCTTCAGGCGCCTCCATCCAGCAGCACCAGGGTCATCGCCGGACACCGGAGGCTCCCACCATGTCATCTTAATCTCTCCCTCAATACCTCGCCTCCTTGTCTTCACTAGGTATTGCAGGTCACTGCGACATGTTCCTTCTGGACACCCCCTTAAGACCCTAGCCAGGCTACCTCATCATATGGGCAAGGAACACCCTTATTGAATACACGACTAGGTCCCTTAAGGAAATCACTCCTCCCCCGCCAAAATAAGGTTAGGAAGAATATTGACTTTAATTTAATTTAATTAATGTAATTAAATATCTATTAAAACATTATAATAATACGCTTCACGTACTTTTACCAGATTGCCTTCACCTGGCCCTTTGATAAGTTTCCACAGAGTAAATTATTTTATTGTATTAAATATTTTATTTCAAGTAGGAGAGTGCAGCCCACATGTATGTAACATTACTTTCTTTAATACGTGCTGTAGTAAAAGCGTATAATCCAATTTGATTTTATGGTTCTCGTTATTCAGAGTTTTGAAACCTGTTGTCTCTTTTGAAATGTTGAGATATTTTTGAGTTCAGTGAATTTTCTTATACGTAAGATAACGCCGGTTATGCGAATATCGCCAAACGGCAAATACAACTAAACACCTTAGCGGCAGTCCGAGTTTGGCCAAGGTAATGCAAATTGTATTGCAGTGGCTAATCTTTGAAAGAGGCCTTCACTAGGAACTCACCACTGACTGTCCATGTGCAATTCCAGTTTCATGGTTCCATCTCGGCTAGAGAATAGCCGGTTTGGAACTATACGGTGGGTCACACTAGTCAGCTGTCCTGTTAGCAGCATACAGTAGGGCCGCTGTCATATTAGGCTTTGTCTTGCATGCTTTGCTTAACAGTTCATTTAATTTGGCCTTATGCTACGAACTCATTACAGTGGGCAGAAATTAAGACTTAAGCAATCTTTATGATGTTTAGAGTAAGAGATATATAATTTTGTACCTCAGCCCCAAGAAGGTGATTTTTCCTTCACACCACCTACTAAAGAAATAAGCAGAATTTCTTTAGAACATTTATTAATAGTTTTTCTTAACACTGATGTACTGGGATACGACTCCTTTCCCCTCCCTGAACCTTACACTTTCACTCCTCCTCACATACCGCAAGAGTCTACGAGCAGCCAGTGCCCTCTTCCACCGCAACCAGACACGGCTGCTGTTCCACAGCCGGCCACCCCAGCAAGGCAGGAGGACAAAAAGAGGAACGGCAGCTGCCTCGTGAACAGCAGGTAAAGCTTCGACCCATTACAGTGTGTGTGCGCCCCAATTTCGTTCCTACACGAAGCCCACGCGTCCCACACTGTACACTGCCATCCCGAGATTAGAGCCTTGTTGGCATGGTCCTTGCAATACTTGCTTTCGTACTCTATTTAGAAGCTACCTCCGCCATCTGTACACACACTGTGTCGAGCAGTGTTTTTAACGTAAAATTAAATCTAGGGGTTACAACCTCCAAGTCGTCCTGCAAACTAGGACGCTCACCGCCCACATAGTCTTTAACGAGAAGACTCAACGTGAAGGGGGACCCCTCCCCACCTCTCTGAGCCAGTCAAGATCCAGTGAGAGTCCTTTGGTGACATTAGGGTTATAATTCAGATTTTGGTTGTACTGGGTAACGTGACATCCATACTCAATCTGTGTATTTGATTTGACATCATTTACACTTCATGGCTTAAAATTGCTTGAACAGAAATTTACTCAAATTAACATTCAATGCAAATTTTAACATCCGTGAACACACACGCTTCGAATAACATAGTGCAATTCGCAATCACAGCAAGTCGAATCGGGCTGGTTATGAATGCAACATACCAAATACTTATGTTAGCAAAGCTAATTCCTCTATTGATAATGAAATAGTAAATTAAATATATTTTCCCACAGAAAATTTGCTATGTTTGGAGTTTGTCAACGTCTCAGCGACGAGCGGGCACAATACATAATTAAAAACAAACATATTCCGAATGAAAAACAAAGATAATTTGCTGGTGTGTTACGAATTGTTTTAACCAAACCCATACTAAAAATAGGTTAGGCCTCAGTAAAATCTTTAAACGTTTGAAGCCAAATTAAAAATTGATTGTGCACTAGCTTATGTTTACATGAATGTTTCACGTTATGTATATTGAAATTTGCATCCCCCATCAACCAGCAATTGATACTTCAAGCTGACTACAAAACAAAATGTACTCGTTCGACTAATAGATACTACGGGACTTTGGTCCATTACTCGCATTAATGCTCTAGGCCACGACTACGAATCAACCTCTTTTGCCACCATGCATGCACAGAAAAGGTTATGAAAGGTCGCTATGCACCAAATACATACAGCCAGCATCTTTAGTTACAGATTTTAATGCTAGAAGTGCAAAAATTTTTCACACTGCATAAAGTAACGCTGTTTATATTGTATACTACTATGGTGCAATGATTATTTAAGTTAATTTTAGCAGTTCCTTTTATTTGCAATAATCATCCATATATTAAATTGACGCGCCACTTTCCCGTTTATTTACTAAACGACGACTCATGAGCCTCATGTATTTCTATGTAACCAGAGGAAGAGTCAAACCCAGCAACAGCTTTCACAAGGTCGTTAGATTGCAAGCATGAGGACATGAACTGGCTTAAAAAATATGTCCAAGGTAGGTTTATGTCAAGATTTTCTTGCAGGGAATTTTTTTAATTTGCTAGATCTAGGTCATTTCAACATACAATACTGAACCAAACCTCAAATATGTGCCACGGATTTTATTCGTCCCAAAGTTAAAAAAAAATTCATATAAATAAAATTTTTATGGAAATATTTCACTTCCTTCAGAAAAGCAACTAAAGTATTACTAACAAATTTTTAAAAATATAACTTTTACTTACTGCAGTGTGGTTTTTAATTTTAAGTTTTAATTTGTACACCTGCTGAAAGGAACTGAATAAAATGGAGGAAAGTGTAAAATAGAGGAAATTTATTTTCATGAACAAGAAAAAGTGATTTAAATAAATTGGCGCATTATAAAATCTTGGATTGTAAAAAATAAATTAACACACACAGCTATAGCAGTTAGGCATAACTAATTTTAAACTTCATTTCAGGTTCTGGTGATCTCACTACTGCCAATATGTTGAGGGGAACATACATACCAAAACTGAGTTGCATAAAAAAGAAGAAATATAAAGTTCTGTGTAAAAAAAAAAAAATTGATATTCATGTGCGACGAATCAACAGACAGAGCAAAACATTTTTGTAGGCGCAGTTAAATAACTGCAAAGTGCAACTGCCGCAGACTGCTCTCGGGCCATACTGTCAACCATTGCTGAGTAAGGCATAAACTATGAAGATGTGGTAGGCATTGTCACTGACTCGGCACGCTATATGACAAAATGTGTATCCAATCTGAAAGACATATTTTCAGGGAAAATGGTGCACATTCAGTGCTGGGCCCACAAGTTCAACCTCATTGCTAGCATCTGGAGCTGTGAATTAGTGGAACTCAACCTGTGTGTTCAAAATACCAAACATTGTTTCTTAAAATCACGCAAACGTAAACACAGGTACATATCTTTCCTCAGAGAAAAGTACCAAGAGGAAGAAAAAGATGTAGTCCTGTCCCCAATGCCAGTGATGACCTGGTGGAACTCGTAGTTTAAATCCACTAAATATGTTGCTGAGTACTAGAGGACCTTATTGAGTTCTTTCTGAAGGAAGAAGAGGGAAGTAATGCAGTAGCATACTTCAAAAACCTATCCTCATATAGCATTGGAGTGGTTCAGTGTTGAACTTATTTTCTCGCTGAACACTGTAATTCCACAGTTGAGGCAATACTAGAATTTGAAGGTTCAAACTATGCACTTTACCACAAAGTCCATGCAACTTTATCTAACATACTAGATACATATTTGCTTGTAAGGGGTGTCTAGGTGAAGCCACATCACAAGTTACAAAGCTGTCGACAGCAGCAGAGCAGCATTCTATGTGTGACACCTTGATTCAACTGGGCTTGAAGAGCCACAAAAAGATGCAGTCATTAATGGAGCATGATACTGCACGGCAGTACATTTTACATATGGGCAGATTATTTCACCCAGGGCATATAGTAAGCAATGTAGTCGATGAACATTTG
Organism: Dryococelus australis; assembly: GCA_029891345.1. Lineage (NCBI taxonomy): Eukaryota > Metazoa > Arthropoda > Insecta > Phasmatodea > Phasmatidae > Dryococelus > Dryococelus australis. The sequence continues at coordinate 82,425,759 of CM056998.1, forward strand.
TATCTTGCAGCTAAGACTATCCCTGTTCTTTCTCATCTACCAAAGTAAGAGTTCCAGGAAGGCTACTTGATGTTCCAAATTTCTGAGCTCTTGAGAGAAATGAAGACTGTAGATGTGGTATTGGTTTTGTTGGGAATTCAGGATAGCCACAAAAACTTATGTTGAATGAAAATTTTGATGTAATACCTGGATTACAGATAATAGTGTTTTAAGTAGCTGTATTTGTACCTGTTAGATTAGCTTAGCAGTTGTATAATTTTTTTTTAAATTCTTTATTGAAAATCAAGCTTAACAAATTTTTGTACATTTTTATTTTTAATATTTTGGTAACAGTATTTCTTTTGCTTTCATAATGTTGAATGTTAATTGTGTGTGTGATACTGAAAATATTTTTTAATGTATGTATTTGAGAATGTTAGATTTGATACCTTGTAATTTAAAATTGTTCATATAACAATTTATGTATGCATTGTTACCAATGCTTTGTATATTTTAAAAATGTTTTCAAGCCAGACATAATTAATTTTCATATTTTTATGCTATTTTTAGTCCAGAAATTTTTATGTTTAATATTTCGTTCACAATATTCACAGTTGAGTGCATTTAAACATTCTTAGTGCTAGCTGATTAAGTGAATGCATTTTCACTTGACTTTCATTATTAAAATAAGTAGGCCTACATCAAAATTATTTGAAATTAATAACAATAAAGAAAAATCAAACCCTTTCGGTTAATTTTAGCTCCCATTTTGCTAATTTTACAGAACAATTTTTTTCACAGCTTTAAAATTTTTTCACTGAATTTTTGTACCGCTTTAATATTTTTACACCGAAATTTGGCCAGTTTTATATATCAATTTTTGGAGTCCTTAATAATAACATAATGTCACTGTAGTAAGTCATATCAGCAAAAGAAATTTACACCCTCTATACGAGTACATACAGTACTTCCATCACTAGATGTCAGCCACTTTGCTCGAAAACACGAAACCTCACTTTGGCAGCATTTATACCATCCACAAACTCTGCTTTCCATAACCCTGGTTACAGGAACTCTGGTTTCAGGTGTAGGTATAAACATAATGACACTCAAACTAAATAACTTATTTAAACACCTCTTATGAAACCACATGCACAGAAATAGCTGCAACATAGCAGGCTTGAAAAATTCAATACTTCACATGCATAATTACTTGGTTTGTATTGCCCAGATTTCAAAGGATATTTGTTCAAAGGGTTTGTATTGCCCAGATTTCAAAGGATATTTGTTCAAAGACTAGTGGCAGCCCTGGTTTATAAGATTTAATGTTCCCCTTTTTCTTTAAAACAAATATTGTTGCAGTGCATATACATTACTGTAACCACAAAAGACTGACAACTAGAAGGTTTTGGGTTCATGAATATGCTGCTCGGCCATTTTGTTGTTGATCACCAACAGTTGACTATCAAACTATAGTTATTCAGGGGACTGCCAAGAAATGTCTATACATGTGGAATTTCAGTAGATGCTGTTTCTGAAACGCATGTCAATAAAATATAACTTTTAACCTTATAAAACTTTATGTTGAGTATAGTAAGAGCTGTATATTATCTGTGAATACAGTTTAGCTAATAAACACAATAAAAATGGGAAGTTTAGAAAAATATTATTGTAAATAATACATTAAAAAACATTTTACACAAACTAGTATAAATAAAGAAAACAACGTCAGAAAATAACGTATATAAATGATTGTAATCAGACACCAAATGCAAGCTGATCTAAAACTTCAAACCATCTGAAAATGAAAATATGAGACAATGCATGTCAAATTTTGAATGTCTGGTGTGGGCTCTATCAGCTGAAAGCGCATGGAGAAGTTATCAATCTAGCAGTGTGTTCACGGAGGCAGGCGGAGGAGGGGTGGCGACGGGAGAATTACTCCTCCACGACGCCACATGTTGCCGACACCTTGCACCAGTGACAAATGCCTGTCTTTTAAAGTAATTAATTACATTGTACTGCAAAGAAAACTTGTAATTTTGAGACAAAAATAAACAAATAAGGTGATTTAAAATTGATTTCTTCACTGTCTAATAAAATAATTAATCATTCAAAACCATATCCACTGATTTTCACTGCTCAGTGCTTACCTACTCATTAAGATGGCTAAAGGTGTCAGACAGATCCTTACATTTTATCAGTTTATTCAAAAGACATGTGTCTATTGAAATAAATTAATATAAATCCTCCGATTTCCCACAGAACTTACTGAAAAAGAATTTTACACTTATAATACAAGTCGCTCAATGTTCAAACAATTTTCGGTGACAAGGGGAGTTCAAGTATATGCTTCTGGGCATATAATTTTATTCACGAAGATGCTACCCATGAGTTAAATAAGTATTACGTTTCAAAACCATGTTAATTTTTAACCAGATACAATGAAACACCAACCTTACAGAAAAAACCACTTTAAATCACAAAAGAAAACACCTTTTCAAATAATAATTCCCCCGTTAAAATGTTTTGCATAACATTTTCAGGTGAAACCATTTGCCTTGAAATACAAGTGATGATAGGTGCAAATATTTTTAGAGATGCATAATCTTGATAAAATTACATTAGGCTGGTGCACTTTATTTGCTCTGCTGCCGCCTGGCGGCACGTGGAAGGTTAAGCGAAGTGGGTGTGACAGAGAGAAAGAGATGACATGCTTGATCTTTTGTTCGACAACTTTCCCTCTCAGCAAAAGGACTTGTGAGGGAAGGAAGGAAGGTGCGCAGCTGATAGAAGTGTGAGAGAGGATGCTAGGTCGCCACACTCGTTACTATGGGTAACCTTGTCCCCTCTCGGAGGCGTTTAGGGGAAGCAGTAAGCCAGTCTTGCACCATGTCACACCACACCTCAGTGTCGAGAGACATGCTGGGAAGACACTAGACAGCATGCCGCAGAGCAGTTATAAACAGCGGCGTGCGTGACGTATTTCACATCCAGTTACTAGACGCTTGCATAAACCAGTTTAAAAATTATAGTTGCAGGAAATATTATGTGAAGGGACCCAAAATATTCTTCGATCAATGCTCCATGTGATAAGCTGTACAAACGGTTTATGTTAACATTATTTACACAATTGTTGGTGGATGAGATTTATCGATACATGCAATAATGATACATCGAGAGTCGACTGTATATACCACTCTGCATAGCTGCCAAGATTTGAAAACTAAAAATAGTATAAATTTCCAGACATTGATTATTTATGCACATAATGGGCACAGAGCATACAAAACATCAATAACACAACACTTTGGTAGGAATAAAAATCCAGTGATAATTACTTCCCTTACTAATCAGTTTATTTTCCGCAGAAATAAACAAAACCCAAATACATATTTACAAATCTTATCCTCTTATAAGTGCTACTTCTACAATTAAGTACTCATAGCTGATTTCGCAACGTTCAGGAAACTGACAAAATCTTGTCCGTAGCACTTTCAACCACCAGATTTAGCTACTGTTAAGAACTTTGTCATAGAAAAACTAAAAGCAGTTTTTTTTGAGAACTGAACACCCTTTCACATTCTGCATTGGTGTTGGGCAGGGCTGCCAACCTCCAAGCACACCCATCAGTAATCACAGTTGTATGCAAAAAATATGCATAATTCATGAGCAATAAAATTTCTCTCCAAAATAAAGATATACTCACAAAATTGAATAGGCATACACATACACACGTATTAAATAATAAAATATGTGCATGTGGGTGAATCATAAAAATGATTTCAACATAATAATAATAATCACCAGAATATGCTAAAAACATAAATATGATGCAACCATACCTTCTGACGTATCACTCGCTATAGTTGATTCACAATAACTAAGGCCTTTTCTGAAGCCCTGCTAAATATCTACTTTTGGTTACTGATTGTGTATCCTTCCACTACACATAAACATAAACACTGTCTTGTGGTGACTACTTTTATAACTGTCAAATGCGTTGGTTGCTGTTCAAAGAATGCTGTCATATTTCCTACGAATGTTCACAATTTAGGCCTATAACAATATTTAGGTCACCTTTATAACTATTTATTACACACGATATAACATGTTACACACAATACACATTAATATTTTGCCACAACAGTGTTTGTTACAACAGCGGCGGAAACAACAGTAGTATTTAACCTGTTGTAATTAATGTGTTGGGTTATTTCGTTAAAAGGACAGCCTTATTTGGAATAAAAATTAAAATGAAAAGGGACAGTAAATTGAAGCACGCAACTCATGTCGCATATTTATTGTTTGTAGCATCGAGAAAACGCAAAAGATAGTGGTGAACATGCAAACACATAGGCCTACCGTAACGTTTATTCCGCTAATGTTTACATGGATTGGTACTTACTGGTTTGTAGGTTTATTCAATTATTTATTTAAATTTATCTGGTTGGGCTTAGTATTTTGAGGGGATAGAGAATGACATTCAAATAACAGAAACGTAAGCTAGTTACACAACTATGACTCAAACACCTAGCGCAAAGGTACAACGTTTTCAATAAGTAACTTCGCCATAACATCAGTTCATTGTTAAAAGTATACATTTTGCACATATTTGAAATCCACACACCTGGCCTGGGTAACGATTACAACGCAGCCACCACACCCTTTCAACCACAGCGAACACAACACTTAACCCTGCCATGGAAACACATTTTTATCACAACATTGTAACTTGCTAGGACGTTTAAAAAACACGAGTACAAACTTGGCGCTTCGTTCAGAAACACACAGTGTCATTGACACGTCGCCACATCACTGCCAGTCGTAAGGCAATGGATATAATTGCCCGCCATATTGGGTTGGGACAAGCGCGTATGCCAACCTGCTGGGTTTGTAAGCGGTGCGCCATTGCATCACATCTAAATGACATATAATAGGTATTTAAACAATAAAATCTCGTTTCAGTTGTAAATTACAATTTCAAACATCATTAATGTTGTAATAATTAATATAAAATGTGCTGAAATTAGAAATAACAAGATTCATACTTGTCCTGCCACATAGGTGGTACAAACTTCCAGAGAGAGAAAAAAGAGAGAGAACGACACGACCCACTTCGCTTAAACTTTTCTTCCGGACGGGGAAAAAATATTGTGTCAATAGAGAGAGCCTACGTACTGTAATTTCCACTGATATTTTTTACTGCAGCAATAAAAAATGTTTCCGTCAGTGCTACCTAACAATACAAATACATAATTTGGCAACATTAAATTTACTTATAGTATACATAAAAACGAGGTTAAAAAACATTGTAACTGTGAAATATTCCTTATCAGCCATTGCCAACACGTCGCTGCTCTCGCTGTTGTTAATTCATATTTAATACGAAATGAATATTAAAAGTTACAGAAGATACTAAGTAGATTATTAATTTATTCAAGAACACAGTACTTTAATGTTAATCACAGAGTTATATAATTTTGGAATACAAGTGATTGAACACAACAGGTTGACGTTTTAGTTAACACACCTCAGTGATTGAATTACTTTTTTACTTTCTCAATCATAAGAGCACCTTAAGTTGCTGTTGACAAGGATACTCTACATTCCGTTTGATTGCAGCGGACACTGCTGTAAATTATCTCTGTTGAACTATTGCTAGGTTGGCATTCCAACATGTTTTGCTTTTGTAATTGCCACATTAACTTTGTTGGGAATCTGTTAATTTTATTTTGGGGGAAAAAAGGAAACAGTGACAAGTTGGAGGCTTTAGTTTAACATATTTCTTAAGACAGCATTGTTTTGATGTTCTTACGAGTGTGTGGCATTTTGAGTTGCATATAGTTTTGATGGAAAAGTGGAAAGTTTTGCTCGTAAGGAAATTACATTTAAATTATTACAACTTTGAAAACTTTAACTTAATTGAAAAAATGAAAAGTGATACATATGTCGCTGTTCATATTCGTACAGATGCAGCAATATATATATACACACATACTTTGACCGAAGTTAACCTTACACTCGTTGAATTTACAAAATAGACAAAAACAAATATTATTCACGCACTACAACAATGTTGAAAGTGTGGTTTTTTTTCCAGGTCATGTGCATTTCAATAATTATAGTAATTGTTTACATATTCATTATTTACAAAACACGCAAACTTACTGTTGGTAAAATTCGCAACCTCCTGAACATATGTTTTTCAATAGTAACACTTGCAATTTTACTTCATTAACATCACGTCTGTTCGTCACCAGCATTAAATAATTTATTTGTAGAATCATTCAGTAAAATCAACACTGCGCACATTTCCCGAAACCAACAAACTTAAACTTAGATATGTATAATACAAAACAGAGTAAATACACAATGGCAATGATGTAACAGTGCTAGAATTCTCTTTCCAGTGTTGCCACGATCTTTACTGCTCACGATACCGAATTTAATACAAAAATTGTCGACTCGCATGCAAGCTTCTGGTAAACGTACAATATGTACCGTATGGCAAACAATATCTCGTACCATAAATATATATATATATATGAATTAAAAAATACGAAAAAATTCACACGCATTGTAAAGCTATAATTTTCAGAAATAAACAAGCATGCCTCCATAATTCCATAAATCAACATTAAAATCAGTAATAATTACGGAAAATCCGTAATACTTGGCAGTACTGCCGCTCGGTATTACTAATATTGACAAAATGACGTCATAAGACCTCCCCCACTGCCACACAAATTGTCAAATCGTTCTAGCCTCCACGAGAAACAATATCATCACAGGCACAATGTAAACAAAACCCAAAATGGGTTCCTGCAATGGGCAACCCATGGAACCCCCCCCCCCCCCCCCCACACACACGCACACACCATTTTTAGTGACTCCATTAGCCAATTAATGGTGATGTTTAAAAACATTTTAACTTTAAATAAACTTTGAAGACACGAAACACAGGAAAGGGCATGAGCTAAAAAAAAACATGATGCCACTCGAAAAGTTATTACTTCACAAACATCTTACGATAAGGCTAAATTATTTTAAGTATAATTTTTTTGCGACATTTCTATGGAAGACAGAAGCCATAATGGCTAACTGATGGATGTAGCAACCTTCTGCCACAGTTTCAACTACTTGAGCAGCTATATAAATTGAAAATGTCCTTTCCTGTTTACACTATCCTTCCAGAATTTCACGGACAATTCCATTGCAACCACTTCATCGCCTGCAATACCACACACTATCGATTAGTGACACATGTAGTAATTCATAGAAATAAATAGGGCAGAAGTACAATAATACAAAAGGACATAAAATCGTACATTGTATGGACAAATCGTACAGGTTGGCAGCTATGCATTCTGTGATGGGCAATAGTTTATTCAGCATTTTGGGACTCGCTATATCAAACATTTGTCCGTATCTGCAGATACTGGCATGAACAAAGAAAATCATCATAGAGACAAACCTGTCTCTTCAGTGATGCCTTCACACCCTTCTCCTTGGCTACCCGTCGCAGCCTCTCATTCTCCTTTACTCGCTTCAAGAAGTCTTCACGGCACTTTGAGTGAGTCACGTGCTCGATGCGGATGTTGATCCTGCACAAGTTCCCTCCATAAGCATACAGTGTTCCAAGCCACACAAATAAATATTGCGCTTATCACCATTAAGAGTATAACCACTATCAGACTTTACTATTCTGGCACCATACAAGGTAAACCAAACTTAGTTACATGTAGCAACCAATCAAATGTACTATTTTATCCATATGACAATGTAATTTATATTCTTTAAAGCTTCGAGAGAAATTTATTATGAAAATATATAGACAGGTAACTCTAAAAACTATAAACTTTCATGGATCCCAGAGAAAAGGCTTTTATTGGAATTTAGACCCATTCTTGCCCACCCTAAACCGCCTATATGCAAAAATTACATAAAAATTTTACTTAGCTCATATTTGCACTGCAGCAGCAAAATTAAGTTATATTTCTTAAATAATCAAATGGTTCTCATAATTGACTCATAAATCTATGCGCTTGTAAAATCAAATTGGATTAATGTATTTTGACGGACTTTTACCCCAAAAACTTACCAATTATATCCATCTTCAACTGTTTCCAAAGTGAAATAAACAAGTTTCTTTAAGCAAAATATTAATTTTAATATATTGATGTCTTCCACGTTAAACTATACCTAACATGTAAGTTTTCTCCTTGCCACCCCTCGCCCTTAAGGGAAGACTGCATGCACATCCTCCCAATTAACACTTCTGTTTTGGCTCCTTGCCTAACAGCCCCAAAGTACAGCACAAACTGCTTGCCTCGTAAATGTGCTTGCTTCTGGTGTCTGAATATTTAACCAGTAGTCAATAATTAGGCATGTATGAAACTTTATGTAACCAGCACGAAATATAAAATTATATCACATATATATTGTAGGGATGGGACGATCCCAGATTTTGGAAACGAACTGAACTAGAACTCAACTCAGAATATTTTTATTGAACCGAACCTTTAAATATGTACACAAACCGAACTCGAACCAAACATTATATATATACACACACACACACACACGCACGCACGCACGCACGCGCACACACACACACAAAAATTAATATGTAGAACCACCTTAAAAATACAGTGGATTATGGATGCTAAACAGTAGTAATCAGTGTGTGCACACACGCATATCTGCAAATTAAGTACATAACATAGATTACAGTGGTCCCGTGGATAATTTTAGCAGTGCTGCCCATTCAGTAATGAGAGTTTTGTTACTGGACCTCTGGACTTGGCTACGAGGTACAAAATGAAAACAACATATATACATACAGCCTTCATAGTCAGCCGCTATTTGTTCAAGTCTAAAACACAAACAAATACAACCACATTTACAATTTCAGGTCTAATTCTTTAAACACGTGGACCTACAATAAAGAGTAAAAAAAACACACACACACAACCTGCACAGTTTCAACACTTATAGTTCCAATATGTAATTGCCAAATTTTTTCTAGAGTGGAAAAAAAGGTACAAAATTAACATAATATTAACTTTTGAATTTTATAGATTTGGTTGATATAATTTACCATAACACTGGAAAATGGATCTTTCTAGTCGTTTTAGACGTGGTATGTGAAAACCACAAATTAGCAGCACAAAAAAAAGTTAATTGAAAATGTAATTTTTAAAAAAACTCAAGCAAATCACTTTTTTTGTATAAAATCATTCAAATAAAAAAATAGCACCTGGTTTTACATACTAAAGAGTTCAAGACATAATGCTGTCATCACTGCTATAATAACAATAATCAAATATGATTTGTTGTGTTGCATTGTTATTTTTCAACTTCTCTGAAGTGAAGTACCATATCTACCAGTGTATAGTGCACACCATGCAACAAGTTCCAAGAAAAAACATTTTTTATACTAAAACTGCACTTTTTAAGGCCCTCTCAACAGACAATAACCACTAATAAATATATATTATTGCTGCCTAAGGCATTAAATTTTGAGGGTGGTGAAATGTATACACTGTGTTTATTGGTCACATTGCAATATTTATATTAAAAATCAGCAGGAAGATGGAAATTGGATTAAAGAAAAAATTGCGAAAGGCCTTAAAAAGTGCTCACTTTACAGTGAACAGCCTATAAGTATGTATCAAATTATTCTGGCCTTTTTTTGCCATGGTGGAATGTGAGACACTACTCTCCCTATAAAAACACGTGTTGCCTTTTCCATTTCCACCCAGGTAGCAATCCTCTAAGACTCTTACACTACATTTCCCTTTAAACATCACAAGACAGTTTAGGAGTGGATAATTTATGACTACCACTCTACAGAAATGTTTTCCTTTATTTTGGGGAAAAAGGACAGACTGTACATGAGTAAATACTTAAGTTTGTTTCAAAATTCGTTAATGATGTTCCTTTCTAGCACATTTTCGAACTGAACACGAACTCCTGTAAATTTTTCGAACCGAACTAGAACAGACCTTTGACATGGCAATACATTTCGAACCGAACCCGAACATAACCTTAAAGTTTGGGTTCGGTTCAAAATTTGAACGTTTGAGCCATCAGTAATACATTGCAACCAAACTACAACATGCATGCATTATAACCACAGGGAACAATAGACATACATTTTTGTAGCCAAAATATAATGTTGGTTTTGCAATAAAAATTAATGCTTTACGGGAAAGGCGACCATTTCCTTGGTGTTGCAGCTTTATTTTCTGCGATCATCAGTTTTGTTTTCACTGATCATTGTTTATAAAAGGCGTGAAGTCATTAAGTTGATGCATGATGCAGTGAGTGTAACAAAGGAACATCACCACGTCCATAGTGTTTTTCGTGGGTGCTAGGCCAGGCACAACCAGCAGCAAGGGTTTCTGGTATAATTCAGTCTTTACGTGGTACTGCGGCACGTCCAGTGTAAAGTACTGGCCTGTTAGCTTTACGGCAGAGCATGAAATCATGTACTGTGAGAATGATCTTGTGTTTCAATGGATCACAGTTCTAGACAATATACATGGGCGGTGCAACCTGTGGAGACTACTTAACCTGTGTCAACTCTGGCTGGCATGAGTTTGAGCTAGGTTGGTTAGTGGGCAGGAGCATGAAGGTCGCATTGGCCGTAGGGGTTGGTTCCACTGACTAAGTTCCCAAAACCATGGGTTGGCGAGTCCCAAGGACTGGTCCTATTCACTTAAGTAAGCTGCAAACACTCATCTTGTTTCCTCACTCAGACGAATGGGGTCTTCGAAGAGATCCTTGGGAATCTCTGGTGTACATGGTATCTGCAAGTGGCGCAATCCCTGGGCTTGGTCCCTCTGTGAGAGTTTCGCGAGTGCACCCAGGAGGGGGGTAAGCTCCTGCAGATGCCCAGAGGCAGTAGGTACCTGTCTAACCTTCTCACTGATAAAACCCCGACGGGAGTAGGGCATCAGGGCAGAATAACACTGGCATGCCCATGAAGAGGAATCGGCTGACATGCCCTGTACAGGTGTACAGCCACGTGCAGTGTCTGCCAACCATAGGCGGTATCCCTATCCCAGCACTCTGCGCCGAGACGCGGTGAATACTGAGAGTCAGGTCTCACCAGTGGACAGTCCGAAGACGTGGGTGAGTGTCTCAGGAGGAACAGTCTCCCCCAACTCACGGAACACTAACTCCAACGCTGTAGGCATGATGGAGAGTAGCCACTGAGCAGGCAAGCTGACCCCAAGAGACAAGAGTACCTGTAGTCCATTCCCAACTGGAAGAAACTTTCTCAGAGCCCTGCTAAATATCTACTTGCAGGCCCGCATCCTTCCGCCAAATGTAAAGAAACTCCGCCCCCCTGCCCTGCGAGCCCACAAGCTGCCAGCCACCGGGCAAGGCCAAGCACCGCAGAAGAGGCACGAAGCAGAAACGCTGACTACTGCTGACCCGGGTTTTTCAACTCCCACACCAACCAGAGCAGGATGCTCGTTCTCCACGCAGCCCGCGCCGGCAGCCTACAAGCTTCACCTATATAAGTCCGGACGCTGTCAGGCTCGGCCAGTCATTCTTTCGCATACTCTCTCGCAACATCCCAGAGCACTAATTCAGTGCTCGGACCTCCAGAGATCTTGTAAGCTTCAAGTGCGCCCCCAGCAGTTACTAACCATGTCTCGACGACCAGCGAACAACAACATAAATACTTAACTTCACTTTCTCTCTTCTAAACACCTTTGACTTGGCTCAGTTTAACTTAATTAACTTTGTATTCGTCTAGAACCAGCTACTCCCCTTTTAGCATAGAACCAGGTCGCTTACACCTGGAACCACAGTTACCTTCAGCACTCCACGGTTTGGTAGGAGGTAGGATGGATCACATGTTTATTGAGTATTCAATAAATACTCATTGTTATCTACTCTTCCGCTTTTCATTTATAGGGCACTTGTCTGTGTCAACGGTTAGAGATAGAATACGATGTGCACTGCCAACAGGAACCTAAAGAGTGTTGACATCCACATTAGATGGATACCTGTTTCTTTCCAGCCACCCGAGCACTAATTTAGTGCTGGTAGGAAGAAACAGTGATGCCACAACCACTAGAAACACCTTCCCACAGGGAGGGACTACAAGCCCACGCTGTTTCTCACTTTGAGCATTAATTCAGTGCTGGAGTGACATTAGCCTGGGGTTTGCTGCTCAACCCGGAGTGAACGCACAACCAGTAGAGGCTTGGTGGTCGACACGGCTCCACGTCCCTGATCAGCCCACATGCGTGGGGGATCAGTGGGACTTATCGAGCTCGTGCCAGCAAGTCACTATTGGGTTACACTGTAATAACCGTTCCTGTCTAAGTGCACTACATGAGTTGTCAAACCGTTGTACTGTATGCCTTACAAGGTGAGGGGTGGCAAAAACGTAGGGAACAATACCTAGCTCATGTTGCTATCAAACCGTGGATTGCATTACCACCTCCTACGCAGGAAAGGTGCATGGAATGGGATTGTGCTACTCATCTTAGGCACCAAGTAGTAGTGCCTGCTCCGGTCCTAGTAATCTACTTGTTGCCTTGCTTTCACACTCATCCATTGTGCCACCCTGTGGTAAGAGGGCCGTTAAACCATAGTGAGGCAAGATACGGCTGGGTAAACCTGACTTCTGGATCAGTGAAGCCTATGACTGGAATTGCAGCTTTGGAGTGGACCGAGCTCGCCACTATCGGGTGAAACCCACATCAACAACACCCAAGATGACAGTGTAATGAAGCGATAACCAACACCCCTTGCAGCATGCCTTCTAACCAGAGGTAACCACCCCGCTTTTGGTCTGGTGGAAAAAATCCTTGACTAACGTGCGTGTCAGTCTAACCGGGCATGCGTCAAGAGATTTTCTGATGCCCAACGTACGGCGTCAGACAAGTAGATGTCCACAGTGAACAGCACGAACTAGATCAACCATACCCTGAGAGCTAAGGGTCGAAACCAAGCATTCAAGCGGACTTCGGGGAGTCCACGAAACACCCCATGGCGCCCTTAGCCACAAAAATGTCGGCCTCAGAAATCAGTGCCACCGCAGGCGAAAACCACAACAATGAGCCCGACGTACAGTGTAGCCATGCCGCCTGTCCAGGCCGTGGCACACTGAGAATAGAATGCACATACTGCGTTAAGATATTTAATTATGCCTGCTTAGGCAGATCTGAACAGGCACATGATAGAGAAGGATTAGAATACCGCTGTACCAATTGCTGTCAACAACCCATGAGTTTCTGCAATGAAATCACATGTCCTGGCCAAGGCATAAATCATATCAGGTGCACAATATGCAGCGAACCATATCATTACTAGTGTATAGGGTGGCCAGATGAACACGTCTCTATGCCCGGGATGGCCTACCAATGCAAGAGAAGTCGAAGAAAGCAAATCTCTCACTCCCGCAGATCCAAGCCATCCCGTATCTATATACAACCCGGAACGGGGCCTGACCATCCGGCAACTGGTAGAGACGACGACATTTAGATTACCGACTTCGCAGGCCGACTCCATGATGGCCCAGTAGCATTCACGCAAGAATGTGAAAAAGAATTCTGAGAAACCGACCTGCCACCGAAACAATGGGGTGACAGGGCCCAACTACATTTAACCTGGTGGGACATATATGGCAAATTTGTAACGGATTAAAAGCAGTTCAGTAACAGGCTCGAGGCAGAATTCACGGGCAAGGTGTTGGCCAGACTGACGACTCAATTTTATAGCCAGACCCAGGTACCAGATGATGAAGCGGAAATATTCACACAGAGGAAGGAACAAATGTTAATATGCATGTTCCCCAGTGTTGACGAAGCTACCAACGTTCGCGCCATCAGTCGGATGCTACTACCTTGTCTCACGAACGTCCTCCTTATCGCTAGACCTACTACCTTGGACGAACTGGTTGACCAAACCCGAGAAGCAGAACAAAACTTTGTAGCGCAAGCTAGTCTTGAAAAATCAGTATCAACCAAGGTCCCTGAGCACATCCCTTAAAAGAGCACATGCTCCAACCACTCGCACGGCATACATACCCAAATGCTGGTTCTGCCCAGAGAACCACTGGAATAAGGACTGCCCTCGGAAACCAGAAGGGGGCTGCCATTCCACCCAAACAAGTTGACAAAATGCAGTCAACTATCTCAGCAAGACCGACTGGAAAATCGACACCCGATAGCAAGTCGGGAAACACAGACGCCGCCGTATGAAATAGGCCACCACCCCGGTTTACAAGGGCCCATCCTCCAGGGATCAAGTGCGGAAGTACAGGTTCCCCGTGTCGCACACATAGAAGTGGAGGTAAATAACGACAGGGTGCTCGCTTTACTTGCCTCAGTGGCCACAGACAATTTTATCTGGAGTAATTTGTTAACAACCAAAAAAGCTAGCCGAAATAAGACCGCAAACCAGGTACGAATGGCGCAACCCAACTCCACCCTAATTGTAACCGGAAGAATTACCTTGACAGTAAAAATACAAAGTATTGCTGCACCGACAGAATTTGTGTACTCAACCCTGTCTGAACCAGTAATACTAGGGTGTCCGTGGCTCATCCGCAATCAATGCGTTCTTGATCACTGACAACGTAGAGCCTATCTGGGAGAAACCAACTGGATCACTGTAAACTGGGATCAAAACCCAGACAACATCCCACCAATTCCCATTGACCCGATGTGCATTAACCACGAACTTGAACCAGAATTCTACCAATTAAAAGCTGTACTACATGAGCATGCAAGAGCATTCAGACCAGGAAGACTGTCGGGACAAACACATTCTATACGGCACAAAATACGGCCAATAACCGACGTACTGGTTCACAATCAACCATACAAAGTGTCAGCCTGCCGTCATGAACTCATGGATCAGGTCAACGACATGCAAGGACCAAGGAATCGTGGAGACATCGAATTCCCCATATAACTCGCATGTGGTCCTCGTGCCTAAGAAAGACTGGAAAGTGAGATTTTGCGTAAATTACAAATCGCTAAATGAAGTTACTCACCCAATCGCTCCCCAGCTTTAGACTTGTCTCTAGCACTACAAGACATTGGAAAGGCCAAAATATTCAGTATTCTCGACATGGAGTCTGGATATTGGCAGATTATGGTCCACCCGGACAAATTGGCTTCGAGACTTCGTTCCCAATATTGCAAAATACATGGCATCACTGCATCCACTCCTCAAGAAGGACACATGTTGGCGATGGGGCCCGGAACAACAAGCATTTTCAGACTTAAAGAACAGCTTCACGAATATCCACCAACTCCATCGACTACAAGGAGACAAACCCTTAATACTGCAAACGGACACGTACCAAAACGGCCTGGGCGCAATACAGTACCAGCAAGACGTAGGACATCCACATGTGATAGTATATGCATCAACTCCCTTAAATGAAATAGAGCAGCGCTAACACATTAACGAGCAGGAATGTCTGGCAGTTATCTGGGCCATGAAGAAATACAGGTATTATCTCGAAGGGCAACACTTCATTCTACAAACAGACTCCAAGGCCCTCCCAATGGCTACATGAGTCTCGGAATTCAAAGGCCAAGCTCGGCCAGTATGACATGTTCCTTACTGAGTTCGACTTTGAGGTCCAGCATAGCCCAGGTGAACGACCTGTCAGATGCCGTCTCGATACCCGATGTTGGAGGAAAAAGCTGAGGACGAAGAGAAGATAACCCCCCCCCCCAAAGTCGAAAGAAGTCCGGAAGAGCAAATCTGGCATCTCCAACTACAAATAACCTTACGCCAGCAGGACGATCCCAACATTCGACACCTACTACAGGAACAGGCCCAACGATTTGAACTACGGGATGACGCCATGTGGACAAGGAGCAGACAGCCCAAATCACCTTGGAAGATCTAGGTTCCACCGCAACTACGAGCCGATATATGCCGGCACCATCACGACCATCCCCAAGTTGGTCACCCGGGTACATTAAAATCCATTATTATTCGAACGGGATAAGCCACGATGTCCAACAGTACATTAGTAACTGCGCCATGTGCTGCTGCAGCAAAGCATACCCGGTTCCCCCTCCCTCCGCAAACCACAGAGACCACAAGACGGCCTGGACCCATATCACTGCCAATCTAATGGGCCCATATCCAAGTAGCACGAAAGGAAACCACTACCTGCTCGTGGTAACAATCAATTTTCAAGAAGAGTAGAGGCATTTCCTCTACCGAGCCAAGAAACCACCCCAATGGTACGGAAAATAGAGACTGAGATTTTAGCAAGATGGGGTTATCCGAAGGCCATACTGATAGACAATGGCACACAGTTTACGAGCCGTCAATGGCCAACTTCGCCTGTCAAGAGTGGGGGACCTGGACTACCCCTACCTAATATCCCCAAGCCAACTCCACTGAACGGAGGAAGCAGGAGATCAAGAAGAGCCTCCGTATCAGTGTGGACAACAATCACAAGCACTGGGATAAGCACATCCCTACCATATTGTTTGCCCTTCGACGCAGAACAAATGAAACAGTCGACACCAGTCTGAGCATCCTACTCCTGGGACAAACATTACGCCGACCAGGTGACAGGCAGTGGGAAAGTGAGCCCACCCACATGCCTCAACCCGAGGACATCTGGCTAGCAGCGTTGGCCCACACCATGCACGCTCAGAAAGCCTACATTCTAAATAAATACCCCCAACCGAAAAGTGGGGTAAGAGAATTTAACCTAGGGGAAGATGTCGTCCTGCGGTCACCCTCTAAGAAAAGTCAGCAACCAATTCGGTGCTGGCCTTGCCGACAAGTGGGATGGACCGTACCATATCGTAGGCAAGCGAAACATCTGCTGGGCCGAAGAGACACAAGGACGGATTCAAAAAGCCACCAAGGCCAGGTACAACCCTACCCAGGGGACATGCAGACACTTGGAGATGACAACACCGAAGGAGAAACATCGGGCCAATCTGAAGTTGAAGATTACCCCCCCAACCGAAAGGGTAGTTCCAGATACCGAACCAGGACCCTTGACGAGACCTGAGCCAACACCTATAACTATTGACAGGGCTCCTAGTTACATCACGCCATGGAATCCAGATGTAGAACAACGCCAAGGTGCATTCTCTGTCAAATCAATGCCCTTGACACCACGCAGCTATGCCAAGAAAATCGCAGCCAAATGCGATAAAGCAATATCTAGCTGCTCCGAATTGTCATGGCGGAGTCCACGTGACAGATAACCCCGTCAGACACCCCGCCGATCAAGCCACAGTCGGAAGCACCTTCGGCGAGAGGGGTAGGAATCACACAAGCACCTACCTCTCCACTCCGTACAACTCCGAAGCCAGAAGTTAAGGCCATTCCTACTTCAACGAAGTCAACCTCTGATTCCGACGAGGAAGTACAAGACACCACTATACCACCAGAAACTGTGCTAAGCGTGAACGCAGATAAGGCGGAAGAGGAAGAATCGCAATGGGCAGCAGCCAAGGACATGCCAGAGTCTACGATGTGGACCACTGCACCCACCATCGAAGAACTCCCATCACCCAGGACGTCGAGCTGCAACAGAGGTACTCCATCCCAAGATTCTGCGACGCAGGAATACCCACACACCCGGACGTCGAGCTGCCAACTTGGACCTAGAGTTGCTTACGACGTACTCTATAATTTCAGTCTGTTTTTAAATTTATAATGTTCATATGCATGTAATGTATGTATTTTGAATTCATTATGCTAAAATATTACAAAAAATTCAATTTTTAAAAAGGAATTATTTGTTGTTTTAATATTTTTTCTTTCAAACAGTATAAATTTAATTATTTATTGTCTTGAAATGATGTTTGGATTATCTGAAATTTCAAATATCTGGGATATTGCTGTACGTTTTTTTTTTAAATTAAATATTTGCCATTCTCTCTGAGAAATCATTGAAAGTTTAACCACAACACTGTTCAAAATTGAATGAAACAGGTGATACTAACTTGACACGTGATGCATATCCTGACAATACTTAACATGCCTTCATGTCATGTCAACCCAGGCACGGCTGGAACAGAACTGCTAGCTACCCGAGTGCCTAAAGGATATGCCCCTTGTTGCTGGGGCTATTAAAGACACGTTAGCTTGTAATGTTCACCCAAAGTCAGACCTCACGTTCAACTTCCCCGAAGTTAGAGTGAACAACCACGGCAAATGCCAGAGAATGCATCCCCAAGGTCACTTAGTTCTACAGAGGACCAAGAGATGATGCTAGTGGTAGGAGGCAGAGTTGTCAACCCTGCACCTCCACATCTCGGGGCGCCTGCAGACAGGGGGAATGTATGTCCGTGCGCAGCCCAGAAATGCCAGTTCATCTACTACAGTCTTGCTCCACCACTTCGTGAGCTAAAGCTTTCTACCGCCCTCAAAGTCCTAACGACCTATCAGAAGCTCTTCAGCGACTGCAAAAGCGACCTTCCAGAAGTTCTTTAACACTGCTCCGGCAGCCCTCAAAGACATCTTCAACACTTCTTGCCTTGCCTACCCTTCTGGTAATGGCAAATGTACTTCCACTTCTAGCAGTGTTAACACCACCACTAGCCCCTATGTTAGTGGCCTCCGAAGGTCCCTTCTGGACAACGGTTAGAGTTAGTTAGGGTCAGTTATTTTCATAGCTACCTAGCAGCATCGTTCAGCTTAGGACCAGGTACTCTTCACCTGATATTAAGTAGTCTAACTTCTGTACAGTTCCTGTTAGGAGGTAGAATAGGCCGTATTTATCCTAATACTATTTTCTACGGTGACTGTTTAATCCTCAAAAGACGACACCCCGCCAGAGCAAAGCAGGACTCCGCGCACTTGACTTCAATTTAGTGAACCTAGTATAAGACTGCAGGCTCCTTTATCCGGGGGCACATACATTGATAACATACACAGTCGACAGTCAACCGTACTTTACACCTGGTGTGCAGTAAGGTAGATCCCCACCACTAGAAACTCAATCTAAGAGTCATCAGACAGCGAGTCCAGTTGATCCACTCCCTCCACCGTGCTGTACTGTCGCAGAAGTGTGTGATAAACTGGGTCTGGAGATCTCCTCACTTGGACCCATACCCACTGTCATTGCTTACCACCCAGAGGACACACAACACACTATAACAACCCCGCTTCGGGTCACCAGTTAGAGGAGCACCAGGTACAACTATGGTCTGTTCTGCTACGGCTTTGGTATTACACTTAGCCAAAGAACTTTGTTACCTGTTCTCTCGTGAGATTATCAGTAGCACATACTGTATGCCATACACCCAACAAAGTGGTACAAGGTGGCACGAAAGACAGGCAATTACTGCCACTGACTCCAAGGAGAGCTGCACCTAGTTGCAACTGCACTTTGTAGTGTAACCCCTTGGGAATGAGCTCAAGCCGCCTGCCAGCTGGAGAGGCCTCACCTTCCAGCTCCCTCCCAAACTTTATTTTAGCCACCTATTAAGACCACTTACTGACCTCACCCAGTGATCACTGACATCCGTCAGGGACATGAAGTAACTCTGGGACTCGCCAACCCTTGGTTCCAGAGCCACCGGGCCAGCACTGCTCCACGGGCACAACTCAACTCCAACTCCAGTCAATAGCCGCTACAGCAGCAGCAGCAGACCAAGGAGATACCCCGGGCCCCAACAAGCACAGGTAAAACAGTGGCAATTTGCCAGCCCGTTGAACCTCCGACTGACTGTACCTTGCAGCCAGGCCACGCGCCCCCTACATTGTACACTGGCCAGGGTCCAATCAGTCGACAGTAAGGACAGTAATTATAACTTGCCCGTGACTCTGACCTTCATGATAAAACCTTGCCAGGCCATGATGACCCCTCTCAGCCAACGAAGGTCACACATCAATCTGTTGACCATCCAGTTTTCTCCAATTTGTTTATGTAATTGTTAGATCATGTTTTTAATTGTAATTATAATCCATATGTGTGAACAAGATTTAATTTTGTTTAAAGTAGAAAGTAATATTTGCAAATGCCTCATGTGGTGTGGGAATGACAACTGGCCTCTCCATTTGCAATTTGAAGTGCCACCTTGAAAAATCAGACCTGTTACAAAAAAAGAAGAAGAAGAAAACTAGGGCTACGTGTTCAAATGCCACGCACAACAACCTTGTTTGAAGTTTCGAGCCAATCAACACAAGCTTTAAAATATAGTGAAAACCTGTCATGTAACACAGAAATATTCATGATAAAGTAACAGTTGACTTTCAATGTATCGTTATTCAGGGGAAAGCCAAAAAAAGTCCATACATGCAGGATTTCAGTAGATGAGGTTCCTGACATGTACATCAATAAAATACAACTTCTAACCTTACAAAACTTTATGTTGAGTATAGTAAGAGCTGTATATTATCTGTGAATAAATAAACACAATAAAAATGGGAATTTCAGAAAAAAGTATTACTGTAAAAAATACATTAAAAAATATTTTCCCTAAACTCGTTTACATAAAGAAAACATCTTAAAATACTGTACATAACTGATTGTAATCTGACCTAAACTTTCAAACGCACTGTAAATCACCTTGCACCCGTGGCAAATGTCTGTCTTGCATTCAGGCAAGGTTGAGCAGTAAGTCTCAGGCTATGGTCACTTCAGCACTAACTTAGTGCTCAAAGCGAGGAAATAACCCGGGCTTGTAGCCCCTCCTTGGACGAAGGTGTTACTAGTGGTTGGGGCTCCACTGTTTCTCCCCTCCAACACTGAATTAGTTCTCGGATTACTGGAAAGAAACAGGTGGCCGTCTAACGTGTGTGTTTTTATTTAGACTCACGGACGTCTGAAGGGGATCTGTAATAAGACTAATTTGGTTAATTAACAATCTTGCAGTTCCTGCCGGCAGTATGTCATATCTTGTTTCTAGCCGGTGAAACAGAAAAGTACTCTAAAGCAGAAAAAGCTTAAGGATAGAGAACAATAGATGTTTATTGAGAACTCAATAAACACATGACCCGTGCTACCTCATACCGAACATTGGAGTGCTGAATGTAACTGTGTTATCCAGGTGTAGATGACCTGGTTCTAGGTTACAAGGGAAAGAATATAGTTCTAGACAAATACAAAGTGAAGTACTGTTAAACTGTACTAAGTAAACAGGTGTCTAGAAGAGAATAAGTGAATTTAACAAGTATCAGCGTGTTCGCTGGTTGACTGGTCGAGACGGGAAGTAGTCGCCCGGGGCGTACTTAAAGCTTCTAAGATCTCCGGAGGTTCCAACACTGATCAGCGCTCTGGGATGTCGCAAGAGGATGAAGAATGAACTCCTGGAGCTCCGCTGAGCCAGGACTTACATAGTGCTGAAGTCTAGACTGATGCTGCAGGGTGCGGGGAAGATGTGATGTCATGTCCTGCCCTGCCGTGGGAATTCTCAGTGCTGGAGGGGAGGAGTGACCGCTGGTTGTGCAATCTTAATCCTGTAGCCACGTGCTCGGCCGCCTGGTAATTATAGGCGGCCGAGAACTTATGCGTAAAGTATTGCAGTAACAACTCTTACGCATGTTGAAGTAAGGGTATACTACACGTAAGTAAAAGGTGTCGAATAGGCTGTTAGGTTCCAGCAGTTTATTCAAAAGCAGTGTGTCTATTGAAATAAATCAATATAAATCCTCAGATTTTCAGTTAAATAAATATTAAGTTTTAAAATCATATAATTTTACGCCAGATACAATAAAATGCCAACCTTACAGGGAAAAATCAACTGTAATCACAAAAGAACACACTTCAAAAATAATTCCTCGTTAAAATGTTTTGCGAAATATTTTTAGGTGAAACCACTTGCTTTGAAATGAAAATGATGATAGGTACAACTACTATGAGCGATGGATAATCTTTATAAAATTTCAATGTTCGTTGGGTACACATTTGCTCTGTGACCTCGTGTGAAGGTAAGCGCACGCAGCTGAGAGACAACAGCTGCCCCTCTCTACGGCTTGCGAGGGGAGGAAGGTGTACAGCTGAGAGCCAGAAAGAGGGGTGATAAAGAGTGAGGATGATAGGTGTGACCTAATGAAATAACATTGGTTGCAAAAAGATTTTCCACTGATTCTTTCTTTCCTTTCAACTATGTGTATAGCCCATTCCCAATTGGAAGCGACTTATGAAAATCAACCTTTGAAAAAACACTCTAGGTATAACATGTCAACCTGTTATTTCAATAACCTGTATTCCACAAATATATAAAACTGTGATTAACTTTAGAGTACTGTATTATTGAATAAATGAAACTTTACCTTAATATCTTCTATAACTTGAAATATTTATTTCTTTTTTAAATGTGAATTAACAACAGCGAGTGCAACGACCGGTAAGAAATAGTTCCAGTTAAAATATTATTTTAAACTCGTTTTTTAGTATACTATTTATACTAAATTGTACCTATTGAAATATTTAAATATGTAGGTAGTCCCGATGGCAACTTCTCATTTTTACAGTTTAAAATAACAGCGGAAAATATTGTGAGTAGGCCGTAATGGTACGGTGTTGTTTTATTGAGAGAGAAAGAAACTGAAAAACTGTCTGCTGAGCAAGACTTGCCGCTCTCTCCCTCTTTCTTCGTCTCTTTTACACTCAGGAAATTTCACTTCGCTAGTAAGCAAGAACCTTTATACATGTTTTTAACTGTACCATATTTCATATTTATTAATGCAAAATTATGATTTTTTTTTTTTTTTGTAATTTACAACTGAAAAGAGATTTAAATGTTTAAATACTTATTTTAATATATTTAGATATGATGACAGGGCAGTTACCAAGTAAAGTTGGCAGATGTGGCGAGCCATGACTTGGCATTGCCGTGTTGCTTTTTTGTCAAACGAAACTTACAATTATTCTTACTCAGAAAAATACTTCAAATTACATCACCTTTGTAGACGTGTTTTTTAAACCTACCTAGGCAAGTTACGATGTTGTGATAAATCTGTGTTTCCACTGCAGTAATAAATATACTGCGACATGTGTTTCGTTAATCATTGGATCTGTGAAATGGCATGCCTTTGTGTATCGTGGCCGATATGCCGGCCCTGTGTGCGCATGATTTCAAAATTTCATTAGTGTTATTTATACGTTTTAACTGTGAACTGTTTTTATGACGAAGTTAATTACTTACATTCACATCAGTTTATTATTTATCACAACATTGTACCTTTGCCCTAAGCGGTTTGAAACACAGTCGTGTAACGTAAATTGCCACAATCCCAGAAGAACAATACTAAGCCCAGCCTGATAAAATTCAATAAACCTAATAAACAGTAAGTAGCAATACATAGAAATATGAACAGAATAAAAGTTATTGTAGGCTTATTTGTGTGCCTGTTCACCGCTATCTTTTAAAGTTTGTATCACAAAAATGAGCAACACGAGTTGCGTGCTTGAATTTAATGTGCCTTTTCGTTTGACTGGTTGTTCCTTCATTATAATATTTATTCCAACTGAGGCCGTCATTTTAAAGAAATGACCCAACACATATCAATAACAAAAGGATAATTAGTACAGCCCTTTACCTCGCAGTTGTAACAGTGTTAAACACAGTCGCAGCAAAATATTAACGTACATTACATATATTGAGCTATGTCGCTGAAAACAAATATGTTAATGTAAAATAACCGTAAGAACTGTCGCCAATTCAGGAACATTTTAAAATGTCATAAAGCTAACCTAAATAATGTTAAAAGGCCTAAACTGCGAATATTCATACAGAATGGTTTGTGGAATGACAGAATTCTTTGAAAAGCTGTAAACAGTAAACAACACATTTGACAGGTACAAAAGTAGAAGTCACATTTCAATGTTTATTTTTAGGTGTAGCGAAAGTATACTAACATATGTACACACACAATGGAATGTAAACATTTATTTTGACAGATGCTACATGGCAGTGTTTGTTTACATTTGGCGGAAGGATACGAAACGGGCCTGCAAGTAGATATTTAGCAGGGCTCCGAGAAAGTTGCTTCCAATGGGGAATGGACTATAGAACATTGTATCAGTATTGGATATCTGATATTATTAGGAAGAAAGTTTAGATTATAGGTTGTTTACTAAACAAACAGCCTTTCAATAACTAAGAGCTTGGTAGTTTTGATGCACCATCTCACATACCTCTTTGGGATGATCCTGGCTCGCACCCTCTTGTTCACAATCACACCAAGAGCATGTTGTGTGACATTGAACACACGACCTGTCTTGCCGTGGTAGAACTTGTGTGGCATGCCCTTCTGCACTGCTCCATTGCCCTGCAACATCAACACTCCTATAGCCACATGTAGGTAGTATGGCTCATTTGACATACTTGCATTGGAAGACACCTAGACAACTTGCTATATGCTGTTCATGATCAACTGAGCACTTCTGAAGGACCTGTATATGATCTTTTCTTCACATCTCGTATCCTTCTGCCACATGCAACATTAACATGGGCCAGATTATTTTGTTCTTATTCTATTCGAGTGAAACCGTGGTATTTTTTAGAATGTTAATGTATTGCTAACACAAAAATTTGTGTCCTAACATGCATAAAACAAAAAACACCAAATTCACTGGTAATTAATTTAAAAATAAAATTTCAGTCAGAATATAATACGAAGTTTTTCAACTACGTATGTATATTAGCTGCCAACTTTACCGGGGCAGCAGTGGTGAAGTAGTTAGACAAGGACAAGAGGATGACCCAGATAGACCCTACAGAATTCTTATTGAGCAGTAATGATTGTGTGCACACCAACATTGGAATAACGTACACACTGGCTTTACAGTGGAACCCCTGCATTACGCCCCCTGACTTTACACACACTTTTATGGTCTGAATGTCTGTTTTTACAGCATAAATTTCCCTATTTTACACTTTCCTGCATTTTGCAACACATTTTATCAGTCCCTTGAAAAGTGTAAAAATAGGGGTTCCGCTGTATTTCTAAATGCCATCAATTTTCTGGCAAAATATTATTAATTATTACTACTTCAATAATACTGGCTTTACTTACATAAGCAAATTCCACCAATAAAATGTTATGGTAAGCAAACATCAGCTTATGAAACTTGTAGAAATATATTAACGGTATTTAGGTATGTTTAATTGCAATGAATACATTTTTAATTTAGAATGTATACACATTTGTGTGTGCGAAAATACGAGCGTAATAATATTTTGAGTGCTTTGTTACAAAAATTCTAACCCCAAAATAAGAGCAAAATTCTTTTCCATGCTGATTTTGTTGATATAGGCAGTTCACAGTAAAGTGAGCACTTTATAAGGGCCTTATAAATTTTTCATTTTATCCAATTTCCATCTTACTGCTGCCCTAAACATTGCAATGTGACCAATAAACATAGTGTACACATTTCATTACCATCAAAATTTAATGCCAGAGGCAGCAATAAGCAATATTTATTAGCAGTTAATACCTGTTGGGAGGGCCTTAAAAAAAGTGCTCACTTTATCGTGAACAACCTACATAGCTGAATTAATGTTACAATGTCACAATCATGATTTAAATTTACTTCAAAGTTAAGGAAATTAATTTTTTGCAATTTTATGGACAGTATGAAAATGCTCAACAACTTATTTCTGTCACAAGATAACCTCAAAAAGCCATACATAATTGCAAAAAGGAAAACTTTTACTATAACACGGTTAAACAAAAGTGGACCTTTGAGTTTCAACGTCTTTAATGATGAACAACTATCGTGATCTTTGTTTTATCTTTTTTGTACTGTAAAACCACTTTCAAGTTCACTGCTAAAATATTGGCTGTGATGATAAAAAATGGCTTCATTGACAATTTACATTTAATAATGATTAAATGTTTTTTTGTTGATTTTGCTTGTATAATTGTAAAGTGAATTACATATTAAATTCTTAATATATCTAAGGATGTGACGACAGTGCTAGCACACAAACAACAAGGCTTGTAAGTCAATCTTGAAGTTTCAAAAGTTTAGAAATCAGAGAATTAGACTCTTGGTGAGTCTAAATGGAATATTGCATTGCAGTAATTCTTTAAAACAATAATAAGGGCAAAAGTATTGTAATTGTTTTGGTAGGTATATGTAGTATGACAATCTTATTTCATGAAACTGTTATCTGCCCTTTTTTTATTTTATTATAAATGTTACAATGTCGAAGAGATGAAAATTATTAACAAACAATTAGCATTAACAAAAGATTTTATTACATTGTAGGCATGTCACAGCTTGCTGTATCCATTAGGAACAGGTCAAAATTCCATGTTGAAACCTGGTATAGTTAAAAAATGTTTGCTGGAATTGAATAAGAAGACTGCACCATAATTACACCTTACCAGTCCGCAACTCTTATGTCTCAGTGTGAGAGTTAAGTTAACCAGTGCTGTATTGTGTGTCCTGTGCTTGTGTGTTTTACCATAAGTCTTCTTCATGAAAGTGCATCAGTGAACACTAAAATTTATATACTGCAATAACTTTTTTATGTTATATTTTCTGAACTACATTGGTTTATTGTGTGATAATGCTAAAATTGAAGCTGGAATTGATTGTGTGCCATTAAAATGTACTTCCTGCTGGGACAGTAATGGACATACATACATGGAAGAAAGATTTATTGAATATTTCTGAAGATTTATCACAAGAGCAAAAAGAACTTTTGGAATGGAGAACAGGTTTCACTTTTCACCAAAATGATATAAAGTGCTGTCATCATGTATGTTCATTTCTGACATATATACTTTCACATTCAAAACCAACGTACATTACAAAAAAGGTAAAGCAAGCAAGCACCCACTCCAGGAAAAAACTGGCATATGTAATGCAGGTAGAAGACTTAGGCAAGGATTCCTACCGTGATGAAAAATGTAGTTTCAGAATAGACCAGAAGAAGTTCCGAAGAAGTCTTGCTACAGTTAGCCAACCTCATGAAGGAGAAATAAAGCACTAATTTGAGCAACAGGGAAAAAATTTAAATATTGACAATTGCACCAACATCGTGGTCATATTAAGGAAGTAGCTGAAAAATCTCATGTTTCTGAATACAAGGTGACAAAAGCACAGGTACTAACTGTTGAATAAGTGATTCTTGTAATCCCTGAAATAAAGGAAGGAAGTAAAATTACTCCAGAAACCACTGCCGCCATGGAAAATTTCTATCAAGATGATTAGTATTCATATAGCCTCCACGTACAAAAGATAAAGTTAGTATTAGAAATGAATGACTACCAACAAAAAAAAAACTTATGCAACCGCGATGAATTGTACAACACACTTAAACATAAAAATCCAGATATAGAGACTGATATTTCTCAATTTTCCACACTTTGATGTAAATGGAGTGTTTTAGCTGGGTCATAAGGCATCCATGCTGTATGCGTGTACAATACACAAGAATGTGGAGCTTCTTGGTATTGCTATGAATCTTCACAATAAGGAGGCTGTACATGCTATGCTGGACATGTTAGTGTGTAGCAGACGTAAGAGAGAATGCATGCTATGGCCATGTGACACAGACTAATTTAATTACACATCTGAAACAAATTTTAGAAGTGTAGGATGATGAAATGAAATATTATACCTGGGTGAGTGATGGCCATATGAAACTCCCAAGTATGATGCTCCCTCTCAATGAGTTTATCGACCTTAAGAATATGTATGTGAAGCACAGAAAAGAAAACCTTGGCCGTGAAGAAGCTTTAACTTTCACGGATTTTGCAGAAAACCACAATCTTACTTTACAAAATGAGGTCCAACCAAACCATTGGAGCCATTTAAGCTGTACCCTCCACCCAGAGATCAAAACGCCAAACGTCGTCATGTTTTCTCTCAGGTAACTTCAATCATGATATTCCTTTTGTCTACACTGTCCAAGATAAAGTTGCTCCACTCATAAAAACTAGGTGAAATGTGTTTAGTACATTACAGATGGCTGTAATGACCAATACAATATCTTTAAAAGTATTGTACTGTCACATAAAAGATTTTGGACTCGAAGCACATTGTTACGCTGCTTGTGTTAACGAACAAGAATGTTGGATTGGGGTAGTTAAAGAAATAAATGAAGAGGAAGGAGATTATGACATTCAATTCATGCACCCTCATGGACATAGTAAAATAATTTACTGGCCACAAAGAAAGGACAAATGTTATGTGTGTCCTGATCACATCTTGTGTGATTGAACCTCCAGAAGCCACAACAATGCCAGGACATCTCTACTCTACAGACTCAATTTTTCCACAGAGAAGAAACCCATATGGGCTTGTGAGGTTTTTCTTGTGATAAAAAAGTTGCTGAGCATTTTCATACTATTTGTGAAATTGAAATTCCTAATAGACTACTAAATTTTCAGCTAAATAGCTGTATAATTATTAGGAGAAAGTAAAGTTAGAAAATCTATATGTACAGATGGTTTAAGAAAATGCACATTTTGCTAAAAACAAACCCAGCTTTCAAGACCTATAACTCTGGATTTCATTACATATTTTAAAAATGTATGTGGGTTCATACCATAATGCCTAGATAAAGTACACCAAGTTTCATCAAATTAAGACGGATGGGTTACAAATAATTTTTTAGCTGGATGTTTTAAGTTAGAACGACCCTGATCTCATGGTACAAATGTTACTTTCACAGCGATTCTCTGCAAGGATTAATATAATATAAAAGCATGGCTTAAGGCCAATTCATTGGATTAAAGATTGATTGAAAGTCTTTTTCAGCTACAAACATGCAAAAAAATGCACAATACCAATACCTGGTTTTCATTTAGACAATGTTGAGGAAATTAGTACAAATTTCAGTTTTAACACAGGAAGTGATTTCACATCTATCACCTGTCACTTTTGGGGCAATTCCACAAAGAGCTCTGGCAACTTTTCACTTTGCAATTTACATAAACTGCAAACCATACAACCATAATGTTTAACCTCTTTGCATTATATTGTACTACAGTGTAAGTTATTGTTTGTTTACTGTTTTACCTCTCAGAAAATTTTCTTTAATGAACATATTATTTAATTCAGTTTAAACATACTTAAAAAGAGTGTTCCCTCTTAGCACATTACTCAACACAAGTTTGAATTGTATTATGGATATGAACAGAAAGCCAAGAAAATTTTGAGAGACTAAGCAAACTTTCATTCAATAGAGATATAAATCTAATATTTCCATATTTTAAGTAGCCTACGAGATTTTTAAGTTAACCAAGACAACTCTCCTTGCAGACATCAGACATAATAGTCCAGCATAATGTTAGGGACAGCTGATCAACTATAAATATATACTGTATTGTGATGGACTACCCATCCTAAATTATATTCCACATGGGGGAGACGTGGGAGTATCACATCACTGCATGGACAAGACAGAAGAGGCCCCAGGTGCGAAATATTTTAGTGTTTTTTTTGTTACAATAACGCCATTGCGCAAACATCACTGGGTGATGCTAACTGTATAGCAACTCTTCAGATGGATTCATTGCAAGGCTGAAATGGTTTCACTTTATGTAATTAGATATCATCGCTATACTGTTATTAATTAGAACTTAATTTTAATTTTGGTTGAACTGATTTTTCCTTATGTAAGAGTGCATCAGAGGCATAAGATGTAAACATTATCTATTGATGCTAGCTAGTTCTGGCATATTAAGTTTGAACAATTTAATTCGAGAGCTAATATTTATAAACAAAGCTTTACTATCATAATTTTATTAATCACTATGTTTGTAAAGTGATTTTGGAGGCGATATTTCAGTTAATTTCACCTTAGTCATTGTCAATAATTAGTTAGTATCAGTTTTTTTGCCTTCCCATATCAGTATATTTTAAGATATCAGCTTTAAGCCAAATTCTTTCTTTCACACTATTTGTACTGCATCATTAATTCATTATTGCTACGTAAGAAATTTTATGCGTTTTGCAACTGATATATCAGTGTCTTTATATGTAGTATGATTATTCAGTTATTTTGCTTTATGCCACTGTTCGGCATATTTATTGCAAAAAAGTGTTGATATATTCAGGCGTGGAATGTCCCATGACAGTATTGTAATGGTGACACTGATCCACTCATATGAGACTGGGTACATTACTTAGATACTTGCTACACATCACTCACATCTACTGAAAATATTGTTATTAAGGCAATTATTTATGAAGCACAATTGTTGTCGTAATTTGATACAGTACTAGCCTATACTCACGTTAAAATAATCCTACCACCACTGCTCAACATTTTATTACAACAATCTGCTCCAATGCTACATACTCGCTTACATTAGTAGTGACGAGTCTTGTTTAATTTTTTCTCTGGTGTAAATATAAGAATAAGGTTGTAGTCATATAATTATCATGTATGGAATTGGTTACATTACTTCTGACATTCACATTTACTGTATTCTCAGGAACTTCATTATATATAATTTCAGTTTCACTTTCAACAGTGACCGCGTTTCCAGTAATGGTAACTAGATCGTCAACATAGCACAGCATACCTGGTGCACTTAATGTGGTCTCATTTTCCGCCATCTTATCTTCCTCTGTGTCACTAATCTTGAGGCAAGTAGCGAAGGAAATATGCCTCTCTTACGACAGACTTTCTCTACTGCCGTCACAATTGGCGTCAAGTGTATTTATGGCCACCAACCTCATCCTTTTTTTTTTTTTTTTTTTTGGCCACCCATTTCAAACATTATCATGGACATCTACCCTCCCCTTGTTCATCTACATACTAGTTTTCTCACTGCTTGTTCAATATATGCCTGCTATAACAGAGCAAACGTTTTACTTGTACTTTTATTTTCATTAAAAATTGAATGTTATTCCATTGCTCCAGACTCCCATCACTAATTTTCCAACGAAAGTGCAATGCACACAAACTTGTAAATTTCTCCTGTCACTCTGTAAAGACTGAACCAACTGCTCTACAACCAGACCAGTTCAAGATAGAACATGTCAGAACACACTCTGAGAATTAAATTGTCAAGCCTTGTATACTGGATGGCAAATAAAATAGCATTACAATCATGTTTGTACATTTTTACGTTTGTAGTGTCCATTAAATTATCAGAGACCAGAGGATTTCAATCACTCCCTTGGCTTCCCCTGACGATAAACTTAAATTTGAAGATCTACAGACTCATAACTCATATTCTATTTCTTTTACTACAAAAATTATGTACAATTAATAATAAATAAAACATTTATGACAACATCATAGCCTAATAACTTCGTACTCACTTTTATGTCGACAATGTCGCCAACTTTATACACTTTTAAGTACGTGGACAAGGGAATTGTACCATGTCGACGAAACTTTCGCGAGAACAAATCTCTGGTGCCTCGCCGGTACCCCTTGGAGTTTGTCATTGTGGCTCACCTACAAAAAATCAGTATCCCTTAACAACTTCCTTGTATCAAATTATTATTAGATATAACCTGATATGACTACAATAAGTGCAGTACAGTTTGAGTTATGATGTATGGAAGGTGGTAGTGAGACAGTATGGTATGAAGTATAATATAAAAAATAACGAGAATTTGGTACCAATTAAATATTGCTATGGGCTCTTCACAGTTCACTGACCACTTCTGAAAGTATTGCTTAGGTTCTGTGTTTCTTGTATCCTCCTGTTATTTAAAATTAACATTGCCAACAACCTGATAACTTAATTTGTGCACCATACAAGTCATAAAACCATGGCATTGTTAGAAATGTGTGTTACTAGGTAATATTCAAACACACACACTTGCACAAAAGTGTATAAAATGAGAAATAATAACTTCAGCAGTTGTAAATTCAAAATTATACTCCCAACGCAATACCAAGTGTTAAAACTATTTATATGAACTCTCTGGCAACTTACCTAGGGGTGTGCACGCCAATGTGTACTGTAGCATATACATATTAGTCATGAGTAATAACTGCTTTCAAAGCTAAGCAATTCAAAATTTGCAATTGCATTGCTCTATGGTGGGATTAAAAACTAAACAGTAATTGTTGGAAATAATAGCTTTTCCGTAGGAATATCACAATCCAATATTACGTATCGACATTACCAATGACTATGAATTTGAATTTCATGGGAGCATTACAATATTCTCAGGGAGGACTACTAAGTGGAAGGACATGGCGGAGTACAATTTTATTACGAAAATGTACATATTTTCCACTCATTTTACCATGCAATTTCCCTTTTGTTCATAACCCTCCCCACTATGTAAAGTTAAATTCAATTAGTACACTGCCATCCACACAATGTAGCATTCCATTAGACTCTTCATACACTCAAATCACCACACAAATATTATAATTTCACTTTCTGCATGCAGATATTACCACAGCAACACTAGTTTTTTCAGCCAATTATTTTATTTAACACATCTTACTGAATTAATTACAATAACACTTGCTTTCAAGCACTCTTTTGGAAACCTATGACCATTAAAAACCTAAAACGTCCATGCAGCAACTTCCTAGAATGCATTGCAACTGTGACTGACGTGAACAATTGACAAATCATTACACTACGAGGTATTCAAATTAATGGTAAACTGACACATCACAATGGTACATTCCAGCCCATTACTACTTCATCATAGTACACAGGGCCAAATACAAGTGCCATTACAATGGTATGTACATCTAAAAATGTCGCCTGTTTTAAACAAAGTGACCAAACTCCTTATATTTTAAATTTTCATTACTTTATTTTTGAGGTTCCACTTAATGTGTTAGGCCTAGTATATGCCAGGTTTTAAGAGTGCTTATAGAAGTGTAACATAAAACTTTAAAACATGTGTGCAAAATTTAAAAATAATTTTCTTTTCAAAAGGTAGTATACACTATGGTTTGAGCGTAGTGTGTACTACTGAAGTGTAACATGAAATCTCAGCACAAATGTACAAAATTTAAAAATAATTTATTTTTCAAAGGTTAATGTGCACTATGTTTTTAAGTATATTTGAAGTAGCGTAACCTCAAATCTTAGCAAAAATGTGAATAATTAATTTTTCTTTCAAATGTTAGTACACACTAGGTTTTTAAATGCACTTGTGGAAATGTAACATAAAATCTTAAAAGACTGCAAAACATAACACTAAATTACAGGGAGTATGTATATTCTGCTTTTACAAAGATTTCAGAAATTTTATAAAGGTTGGTAGGCTAGTCACTACGTTTTGAAATGTACTTAAGTGAATATGAAATTCGAATCTAACTTGTGTCCAGTTCGTCTGTAATGACAGATTAATGCTGGAATCACAATAGTGCGACAGACACAAAGTAAATAAAATAATTTTCCAGCCAATGAGGATAGAGAATTCTGTGACTTCAACGCGACGAAAATCGCCAGTGCAACAAGATTTCCTAATAAAATATTTCTAATTTATTCTCGTAGTGGGCGCAACAGGTCTGCAAATCTGTATAATCCACCATATTTCTGGTGTTAAAGTTTTACGTGCGCTATTATTTATTGTATTAATAAGCAAAGCACCACATTTTAATGCCTAGATGTAAGTAGAGCAATATTTTCACGCCCACTGTATCAGTGGACATGGGAATTTTTTTTTTTGAAGGACTGTAAACTAACAAGAAAATGGAAACATTAATGGCCATAGTAAAAGACGTTCGTATGTAGTGGCAAGAAAACATTTATAAGAGATATATTTTTATGTTGATCGCGATGCGGTAAAATCTAGTGTTCACTTTAACACAAATTTTCATTGGCATCGCACCATATGTCGTTCTATTGTGATTCCAGCATAAAGTGCAAGTTTCTGTTGTTTACAACAGAAGCTAGGACGGGAATTCCTTGTATTCGTTTAAGTTTTCACTTGCAAGAAACCATGGTTAGTTTCATTTGCTAACCCTCCATAAAATAAAAATACAAGATAAAACTGGTTGAACGACCAAAAACCGTTAAATAATATACAAGCACTCAACAGTTTTCAGTTACTTCGGAGACCGTTCGTCACCCATCTACAAGGCGCGAAGATAAACACAGAACAAACAAAAATAGAGCACCAGAAATACTACCTAGGAGACGAAACACGTGCCCTTGACCAGAGCGGATATTGTAAGGTGCATAGGTGCCCTAGCCGTGAATTCAAACAGCCATTATTTGACGTCACACCCAAGATGCAATTTTCTTGAGCACGAAGCCCGTAAGCAACCTTACCACGTGAATTCAGTGACGTACATGGGCTTCCTGTGGCACATGCGCAAAAAATAAATTATCAGTTTAAAATCGCAATCAGCAATAATTTGTTTACAACAGTGCCCATCAATAGCACGACGAAACAATCGAATTGAAAAAAAAAAAAGGTGAAACAGAAAAAGTACATGAGGTTATTCAACGGCCCGACATCCTGGTGTGTGAGTTCTAACAGTTAAAATAGCAGTATGACTAAATCGAAGCAAATTAGTAGGTAGTAATGAATAAAATTAGGAACGCTTTGCAGAATATTTAGAAATCAATGCAAATGCGTGACAGCATGAAAAGCAAATTGTAACTACAGCAACACGTGGCACAACGTTCCAGTTCTCCCACAACGTTTTACCAAAGTACAATTGTAACATATTAAAAAATATTTCCTTAACTCAAATTTAAACAGCACACTATCCAAAAGCAGAAAAATATTCACGTTTTAAAACAACTCATAAACTTACTGCACACAACTCCCTATTCCTTGGTTATAAAAGAATTTTTTTTTCAACAGGCCAAAGACTAGAGGACTTGGAGACGTAAACACTAAAATAAACATTAGGT
Source organism: Dryococelus australis (assembly GCA_029891345.1). Taxonomy (NCBI): domain Eukaryota; kingdom Metazoa; phylum Arthropoda; class Insecta; order Phasmatodea; family Phasmatidae; genus Dryococelus; species Dryococelus australis. The sequence continues at coordinate 82,460,484 of CM056998.1, forward strand.
GATTCGCGTGTTTTACTATTTTGATTTTAGTTCTGTTTCTGCAGTTGCCATTCGTGTTAAAAGAATTACTTTTTTTGTATGCTGTTCGGGTGGCGGTAGTAGATGATATTTTTGCTATGAAAAAAAGCTATTTCTGCTCATTCTCGCCGAGCCAAAAGCGTTTTTACATTGTTAACATGCGAGACACAGTACAACAGCGCTTTTTGCGGCTTCTACTGACGAATACACTGGAAATAAAAATTTGCATGGCTCGGCATGCGTAATTTAAGTTCAAAAGTTGCGTAAACATATATTTTGGGCTATGTCCCAAGATTGGAAAAAGGTCATCAAAGCACAAAAAAAAAAAAAAAAGGATTAGAGCCAACATTAAAAATCCCACTTAGTACAAAAGCATTTTAAATAACTAAACATTTTCACACATCTGAATATATGCATTTAAAACATTATTATTTTGGATTAACTAGCGTAATTATCGCATAAACAAAGTTATACATAATTACAACACAAGATAAAAGAAAGACATTCATATTACATCACATCGAAAAAATTAACTTTATTAAAACCTCTTACTATCATCAGTAAGATTTATTAATAAACTACCAACAGCACTAAAACAAGCTTCAAAGGGCAACAAATGGCCTGTTTTAAAAGAGACTGCTAAAAAAAGTGTTTATGAGAAATAAATGTATATTATAGTTTAGATGAATATTTTTAGGAAACATAATTTGCTTAATAAATTTCAGTTGTCTAATGTTTTAGTATTGTCAATTATAATCAATAAGTCTTTGTAAATTCCTATATTTATATCTTTATATTTATTATATTGTAATTTATTACATAGCACTGTTTCCTAAAACTTTCCTATGAAATTTGTGTATCTTATATATATTCATGTTTTCCTTTATGAGAATTCTCAACATTTTTGTTGTGTAAAAGTGGTAGCTAAATAAATAAAAATTAAAAAGAATAAGTTAATATGCCATATTAAAAAATGTACTAAAACAAAAATATTATCACTTGAAATAAGGACAATTAGCTTTAAAAGAATCATGTTACTGAGAACAAACTTAGATGTGGAAATTACAAAGGAAAAATGTAAATCAAATATAAGAAATACATTGGAATGCCAAAAGGAATTTCATTTGTCAGATACATAAGTAACTACATTTATTCAATAAATTCTTGAGAATGGAGCTGATACCAAACTTAAATTTCTGCAAACAAATCGGGAATGAACTGACTTGTGCCCATGATGACCCCTTCTCCTTAGCTGTTAGCACTATGCCCTGTAATGCAGTGTGTGTGCGCACTCTACGAGCGAAGTGCAGGACAGTGTGGCAAATAAGGCCCAGGTGCAGAGCAGAATGAACACGACCATGTGCACATGGTGCAAGGAATCCGAAAATAGACCCTGTGAAATTTCTGTTATCCAATTTGTGCAATAAAAGGGCAAGGTAAGTTCACAGAAGGGGACACGATAGATAAAGACGCCTGCCTTCGCAGCCCTAAAGCCCTCAGTGTTTTCAAAGTGTCTTTTTGTAATTTTCTATAATGTTCATTCACGTGTCTTTCATCTCCACATCATCCACACAGTGCAATGTTTTGGTATAAAGAATAATATTTAAAGGGTAAATTATAGGAGCAAAATGTAACAACCAGCATGCAGGGTACTTAAAGAAGTAGTGCATCATGAGGTGCCAGCCCGCCAAGCCAGCCGGGGTGCCGCACAAAAAGTCAGAAGTCGTTCGTTACTTTAGAATACTCGAACATTTTTTGTATTTCAGTTGCATGAGACTACCCTGCCCCTCGCAACAAGCCAGTGCTTGCATCGCCTGGGTACGCTAAAATTGTACTTAAGATATTTCATGTGACCATATGTCTTTTGCACAGTATTACCCAAGCTGACGGGTTCGTAAGCAGCACCAAACGTGAACTTTTCCCAATGGTAATGTAATCATGTACTGAATTAACCGCAGCAGTGACAAGTTACCACATAGTGGTTTATTTCGAGTTCTCCGCAAGGCATTTAAGGTACGGGCCTTTTCCTGCCAATTTTCTCATAGTGTAACTTACTGTCCAAGTATGATTGAAATGGTTACGAGTCGGCGTAATAAGTAACAGTCCTTTGAATGGGTGTTTGGGGAGCCCAGGTATCCCACAATGCAACAAGTAAGGGAGTTATTCAATCAGTATAAATGTTTATTCTATGAGGAGACAACAACTGCACTTGGAGGATTTTCCGTGGTCGTCGGCCGAACGACCCTAAGGAATGAGTCCACAACTGCTCTCCGACTTCATGATGTTATCAACCCGACAATATCTGGTGGTCGGGGTAATTATCTCCGCAGAGATTCCAAAACTATAGTTACTGTGCCTCACCTAACTAATATCCCTATTGACCAACACATTGACACTAGTTGCCAGCCTCCTGCGCATTAGACAAACATCAAAACATAACCAAATATTATTTTTATAATATCTTATAGATATTTAAGTTTAACCTCGCAACCAAGTAAGTTGCAACAAGATAAATTGTTCATAAATTTATATTCCTAACAGAAAATGGTTTGTTCTGCTTTCTTTTTTTCGTATAAGGTAGATTTTGATTAGAAATAAATCATCAAGAGTAACATTTTGGGGAAATAAATTTTTACATGATAAAAATGTACACTCAATCATTGTATAATTTTAATTTCCAAAATTTACCACCAAGATAAATAAACAAATTTCCAGCATATTGCAAAATGCATATTCGTGTCTGAATCTGTGGCCCATCCATCGGTCCACAGAAATTAAGATTTTGAGATATATTTGACAGATAGAAAAACATTACCTTGCAATTGGTCGAAGATCGTGTGACCGCGAGGTGGATGCGACAGATGATGGTGAATCCACCTTTACGCGAATAAATAAGTTTTGTCGTGCTGTTATGCCACAACTACACTGCCTCAAGTGAAATTGAGGCAGCTATGGTAAACCCACTCGCAGCCATGGTTGAACAATAAATAACAATCAGTTGAAACCTGAGTCACTTTTTCATAATGTGAGTAGACCAGTTATAGAATTTCGGAGGCTGTAACCAAAGAATTATACGCAAAGGACTATTATATTGTTTAGAAATTTCTTGGCCTGTTCATCAGAAAAACATAAAGTATCTTAGTAGTACAAAGCAACTCTAGATTGGGGGAAATTTTAATTGAATTGGGCAAACTGTCAAATTTGTAACTGCAATGAAGGAGAAAATCAAGTACAGAAGGGGCAAGAGAATATCTTCCTCCTTACCCCATTCCCATTTTCAAAGGCTGGTTTGATAGGCATTAATTGATCACTTCGTTATTTAGCAAGAATTTATAAATTATGGTTTACACACTTCACTCCTTTTGAAATGTTTAATTTGTACGTGTTCATATAAAACAAAGCAGCAACACCCAAACATACCACACATAGTGAGGCTGTGTTCAAAGTTAACATTTAGTACAACAGTATTTTAATATGTAATGGCATTCAGTTGAGATGCTATAAAGTCACTTGTTCAGACGTGGTTGCAATTTCGTAATTTAGTATTTTAATAATAAGCTTCGTTCAATAGAAAATATAAAATAGGTCATTATTTTGCTCTACTAATTAAGATCAAGTTACCTCTCTTACAAAACAAGGTCAGTGCCTACAGAGAGTACCCCAATTAAATTCTATAGAACTATTATGATCATTACTTCGAACACCACACATGGTGTGTTTATGTAAAACATACATGCATTGGAACACAACTTCCTACTTAATACATCCACTTTCTTGGCTTGTGTAGATAATCCAAGGAGGAAGCAGTATCATTGACTGCAAAATGCTTACTGCTTTCAACAGCGCAGTGGTACTCGAATACCAAATATAAAATGAACCATCGCCTCTGATATCATGCCACTTAAGTGGTATTTGAGAGATTACAGATGAGATAAATAATTTAAATATTACACAAATGTATTGCAAATAATTTCTACTCTATTAAAAGAGTATTTCAGACCATAACTAGATGGCAATCTATATTTAATCAACAGTTCCACCTACCACAGTTACTAATACAGTTTATGCAGTACAGGTGGCGCTAGGATGAAAATGCAATTAGTCAAAATATTTGATAATACTTACTAACTGGCGTCAGTTGCTTCCTCCAAGACCATTTGCCCACCATCCCCGGCGAGAGCTGCAAGGAGCAGCACTCTACAGTACGCTCGTACGTGGCAGTGCAGAAGTGCGCCGCATCAGTCGTAGGAATTCGCCATTTTACGAGTGCAGTGTTTAGTGGTCATGTAAGCGCTCGTGACATGAGATTGAGAGCAGAGCAGAACAGTGCAAAGCACAAAGCAACCAGGTGCGCCCACACATACATATTTTACAAGTAGATCTTGTGAAATCAAGGCGGAGTTAATTACTCTTTAACTAAGGAATGCTCAAAGATGCCGAGTCATACAACACGTATACAAATAGCCCTAATGTGTTTTAAATGACCCCGCAGATCTCAATGTATTAACTCTTATATTTATTTTCTTTGAATTCTTCACATGTTCCATCTTCATCTCATCTCATCCAGTATTTTGTATTCACTAAAGGGTTTTTGTGTCTTGTGGTTTTTTTTTTTTTTGGAAAAGTTACTAGTAATCAAACAATGTGGATATGTTTTTCAAGGGTATGTGTGTGTGTAAGAAATAAGTCCGTGTTGCCCACTTGCCCGACAACCTTGCCAGTGCGCCGCAGCAAAAAGTTTAGTTACTCTACCGTGTCTTGTGGAGTCGGACGTGCGGACGTACGGGGTCGTGTTTCGCGTATTTGGGCGGGACATCAACATTTGTTTTACATAATCACTCTCACTGCAATAGTCTTTAGTTTTACCAGAACCTTTTTGTTTAGCCACCCAAGACTTCTCCGCTCCTCCCTTCGCATGAAATAATACTGCCTGGGAAGGCTTCAATCTACACCGTAATTCTTAGTAGCCGAGTGCCTTTTTATCTGTGTAACCCTGCTGGCGGGTAAAGCCCGGCAGATCAGTGTGAACTGTTTCTTGAGGGAATGTTGATAAAACACAGTGAATTAACGTGCATTGTTTGCATCTTCATTCGGATTGCCTATGGGCCACAGGGGCACGGGTCCCCAACTTTCCCACATTTATGAAGTGTACTATGCAAGTGTTTTTCCGGTGTATTTCAGAGTGTTTTGATCTTCATATAACTAAATACGGGTGTGTTAGTAGCCCTAAGACCACACTGCATTGAAAGCATACTAATCACGATGGACGGAGCACCAGCGAAAGGGTATCGCCACGGCTGTCGGCACACGGCCCTGGAATGACAGACACCACCGATTTGACAATGTATCTTGCACTGTCTGGCGCCCACAATCAACATTGAAGTTTTTGGTCAGAAACTATGGGGGGAATTCCTTCCCAAAATTCCCAAACCTTGATATCTCATTTTTGCTCCACCAGCCAACCGTCAAATGTTACCCAACTTACGGGCGATTACCTTCCACCAGAATTTCCTTGTTTCGACCCGATTGGATTATTTTCCAAATATTTTTCCATATTTCAAAATTCACTATTTTCAATTCCTCGCTTATCCTGACATACACTTACGACATAAAGGCATAAAGAAGATCAGCAATAAACAACCGGAGCTGTGAGATGCCATCACGATGTTCCAGGATGCCAGGAATGCAAGACATGTGGTCAGTGTAAACGTGCAGTAAAAGCTACAAGGGCACCGCCATTATGACAACAATAAGGGAAGAAGCGAGAAAGGTAGTAGCAAGAGGACATCTTGGAGTGCCGCAGTGACGTCAGCCGTGCCACGCCCACTAGGCACCAAGCAGGACAAAGGGACTTCAAAACCTCCCCCTGCACCCAGATTGTGTGTGCTCGAGGAGGAAGAGGAGGAAAAGTATGGTGGGAAGGAGGGAAAGAAAAAGTTCCTCCATCTCATGTTCCCAGCATCACTTGGCAGTGATGAGCTGTGAGCAACACCGACCGTTGACCCCTGCCTCATGCCACACCGGAGCAGGTCTGCTGTGCAAAGATGTCACCCGTGCCTTGCCGCACTGTACTCCTGCGATCGCACTTCCATGTCGGCTCCCGAGACACATGGAACTATTTAAAAACACCATGGTTGGCCGGACATATAGCAGTATGTTGGCATTGCTGGGAGTGCGGTGCCTACGTCCATTGTCGCAATACTGGATGGCTAGATACGAGTAAGGCACAGCACATTGTCAGTGCACTCGTAACCCCAGTTCGAAGAGCATCCATGTCGCAATCAACCGCAATATCAATGAAAAACCACAAAACTTAGAGTCAGGAACTACAAATTTCAGTTAACATTTTTTGGACGTTAATGCCGCAAACTGGTGTCATGATCTAAATTGCTCGGGTCATGAAGCACCTCTGTTGAAGTGTAAACAATGTAGTAACTGGTATCACATCGCATTCATAAACATTCGGGATCATGATACAGTACAGGGATTACTATTTATGTGGAAAAATTGCACTGCCCATCTAATTAAACAAGAGCAGGCTACATACAACTGGGAAAACATATTCATGGAATTACAACGGATTAATGTCTGTGACTGTCCAGAATGCAAAGGGCCCATGAATGGGGGAATCCAACACAGTGTTTCGTGCAATATTAGGGTGCGCTATAAGTAACAAACAGAAGTAGAGCAAGCAACAGCAGAGGGTGACAACTTCGTGTGCCGAGATTGCACGGCAATATGGGACGTAATGTCTGCAATATCGCCCAATCGGAATACATGTGTGGTATCTGCCAGAGTCCCAGCCCCAGAAGTCCAACTGAAACCGCTGACAACCATTTCCATGCATGCAGCGATCACAGCTGGCAGACACACCCTATACGAAAACAATGCACATTTACTACTCTACTCCATACTGCAACACACAGTTTTCAGCAGTTTTACCGAGCCTACCAACAAAGTTACCAGCAGCGACAGCTGTTCCGAACACAACCACGAAAGTAAATAATACAACTGGAGCGACACCTAGTCACTGACATACGTCAGACATGCACTGCTGGCCAACGCTGGATGGAGACGCAAAGCAATTGTGGAAGTTCATGAACAATTATGGCCTCACCTGGACAGAGTTCCTTCATGCATTCCACTGCCGATTCGGAGGAACATTTACATCGATCCAAGCACAGAGTAAGTTAAAACTAAAGCCCCAACAAGAAGGGGAAACATTAATGGCCTTTATCAAAGGGAAGGTGCATCTGGTGAAACTGTTTCACCCGGAGCTGGCTGAACAAGAAATCCTGGAGGTGATCATGGAGATCGCCCTTCCCGAGTACAGAACAGCCCTAATATTGCTTCTAAATAGTGGACCAGAAGAAGTGATGTGAGCTGAACTCATTCTCGAGCACAATACGTGTAAATCACGATGGGAAGTAGGAAATGCACAAGTGCATCACGCGCTGCATGTCTTCAGGAAGGACCGCGGACAGTATCAAGGAAACATACTGGACTACTGTGCAAGACGATCAGAGCAGCAATGAGTGAGTAACATAAACAGTGTGCCGAATCGGCAACGGGGTGGTAGCCATGAGCAAAATGCAAGTAGGTATCGAGGAACAAACAGGTTCGTTCGGTGGAACCGAACCCAGCCACCCCAGTGCCATATTGGTATTGCCCAGGGCGACTGTACCATTGGCATGTCCACTGCCCAGGAAATCCCACCTGGACAACCGCCACAACTAACCTGTCAACAGCGAATACCAACAAAGAAACTGGTTGTAAGGGTAAAGTTGCCTGCCATGAACTTTACCCCTCCCCAGGATAACAGCACGACAGTAACACACATTAAGCAGGTCAGTGGCTAAGGTGCTAAGTTTATAAGGGTTCTTGCTCATGTAAATGGTTTGTTGTGTCACGGAATTGCTCTCTAATGGGGTGATAGAACCGACCCGCAGTCATTAAAACTCCGCTATCAAGCTAGCACCGAAAAAGCATGGGACCTGGATGTTTTGTGTCGACTTCAGTCCCATCAATCAGGTCACATATAATGCAATACCCCATACATCAGTGACAAGGACGGATTGAGTTCCTTAGGGAGGGCCTAGATTATGTCATCTTTAGACCTGCATAGTGGCTACTGGTAAAGTCCAGTGCGCTAGGACGATCAGGAGAAGACCACGTTTACTGCACCCGATGGTCGAAGATACCGATTTTGTGCTATGCCCTTTGGCCTCAAATGCACCCAAGCGACATTCCAGTATATGATGGTCAGCGTGTTGGATGGCTTCGTAGGCGAATTCATGCTTGCTACCTGGACAATGTCAACTGTTGGTCACAGGCATGGGAGGAACATATATACCACCTTTCATTGGTACTAAAAAGGTTAGAGATAATTGGTCTCACATGTGCGGTAAAGAAATGCCTTCTGGGAAATACGGACTTGGAGTTCTTAGACCACATCGTAAATGAATCGGGAAATAAACCAACGCCTGAAGGGCTGGCAGTTATTTACTGTCAACAGGCGCCGCGTACACGCAAGCAACTGATAGATTTCTTTGGGCTCATCAACTGGTTGTGGGAGCGTATAAAGAAATTCGCCCTTATTACCGCACCCTTCACCGACATGCTGTCAATGGAGAAACGGTACATGTGGTGTAGCAAACAAAAAACTACTTCCCAGACGATCAAGTAAATGTTCGGATGTGCCCCACACTGGCACGATATAACCCAGCATGCCACGTATTTTTACAGACTGATGCCAGCCAGGAAGGGCTCGGCGCTGTATTGTATCAGTACAATGATACATGCGAAAAATGTGTAATAGATTTTGCGAGTGCAAAACTAGGCAGCACAGAGAATCGCTATGACGTAAACAAGCGGGAGTGTCTCGCCATTATATGGACAGTAAGAAAGTACCGGCTGTACTTAAAGTAACGAAGATTTACTATGGGTACGGACAACCGTTGCCTGGTATGGGTGAGTGACATGCGCGAGGCGAGGTTTAAACTAACTCGTTGGGTATTATTATTGCAAGTGTATGATTTTGACATAGAACATGTACCAGGGAAGAGCAACAAGCTCGCAGACACATTGTTTCGGACTCGAAATGCGAGTGTTACTGTAACAGACGAAGTAGAGTGAGAAGAAGTTTTGCCACCGGTAACAACCAGAACTGTTCACAGAAGCAGTAATAAACAAAATCAATGTTGAGGAGAACGACACGCCTGTAACGGACTTGTGTACGGAAATCGTGGAGACACAAAAGAGCTAAGCATTTGCCCAGGAAAAGCGAAAGAATTGCGAACAACAGAATGTTGGAATGATGGCGAGTGATGGAATGATGGAGTGATGCATAGAGATGCCCAGAAGTTGAGTAAACAGTAAAATATGTTTAAGACAGTTATTTTGGCCAGGCCTTACCCACTGTATACGGAATTATGTAAGGAAGTGAAACAGATGTAACTTGTTTAAGTCATGTAGAACTGATGGCTACCAACAGCAGCAGAATAGGCAGCCAAGATAGCGGTTTGATAAAGTTTGTTTAGATTTAATGGGGTCCTACCCCAAGTCAGATGGGGGTAAATGCTTCATTTCGGTTGTCACAGTTTCTCGAGATGGTTGGTGCATACCGAATCAATAGTGCACGGACTGAACAGATAGCAAAAATCTTGAAAAATACGAGTTATTTGCATGCTGGGGCTATTCTAGGGAAATCCTGACAGGCAACAGTACTTAATTAACCAGTAAGCGTTGACGAGAGATATATGCATGGCATGGGGAGTGCTGCATTTGAAGATGGCGATTTATCACCCCCGTGGAACCACACAGAGAGGCACAGCCAGGAGTTAAAGGCACAATCTGGCTCCATGTGGGGTGAGCAGCACACGAGTTAGGCCGAACACCAGCCTGCCGCATTCTTCACGCTGTGATGCAGGCTGAATGCCACCACGGGTAAGTCTCCCACACAAATCCTGTTGGGAAGAGATATCTCATTACCCAGTAAACAGAAATGCCTATGTGCCAAAGATAGCAGCGCGACCTAGTCCAGTGGCGCACGAGAGGAGAGACACAGGAATCGATACCGCTAAGAACATTGGACAGCAGGTATGGTATGCAGCCAGGTGGCTGCCGTACAGGAAGACCGTCAGCTGCACTAACACCGGGGCAAGTCGTTAAGACACACCCGCAGTCAGCCACCAAGAAAAAAGTCTGTGTGGGGTTGTAGCCGAAGTTGACCGGCCCACATCAAATCATGCAAGCGATTGGTCAGACAACGTACTTAGTTCGAGTAAGGAGGAAAACACTTCACATACATCGAGACGACATCCGAGCAGCCTCTGAAGATGCTCCTGTGGGAGACAGGCAGGAAGAGGAAAAAGGCCACGATAGCCAATTTCCAGACGAGCAACTACAGGCAGGAGTGAGGGAGAAAGAGGTCCAGGACCTCAGGAGGAGGCAAGGCCATCAGATGCCAAACAGACTTCGATGCCAAACACCATGGAGATCACCAGGGGTCTAAGTCATGTCGGCACTGCATGGAACCAGGTCATCATGTCTGCCACCCATGATGGTGTGGCAAGAGGAGTGAAAGATGTATCTCTGTATGTAAATAACGAGCAGGTGGAAGCAGGAGAACAGCAGGAAGGAGTGGATGACCAGGTGCCCTACAATGGCGGTGGTGCTGACGAGCCTCCTGATGAAGTCCCGGTAGGAGATGGTGGTGTGGTACTTCATTGGCAGGGGTGAGCCTGGTGATGCACATCACTGAGTCTGACAGTGCAGCGCCGTCGAGCAAGATCGTGCAGGCTAGAAGGCTGGAGAAAGACCCGATAATACCACCAGAACATGCCGAAGGAGAGGAGCTGGCCCCCTCCTCGGAAAAGATCACCAACAACACGGCACGTGAGGAGGAGCTGGAGGCACGGTAACTGGACCGGTATGCCGGAAATGGGTCACCGGGTCGCTACCGGTACAAGTAGCAGCAAGACAACAAGGAATGCGGCGAGGCTAGCAGTCAAGAGGACAACGGGAGTAAGGGGTCGGCCAGCTCGCTACTTCGTCGGTGGTCGAGGAGAAGAAGACAGCCACAGCGGGAATGCACCACGTGCTGTATTGCCACAGCACACCATAGAGTGCATGTTCACCTGCAGCAGCAGCAGGAGATCAGCAGACTGCCAGCACATAGGGAGACCTACGAGCTATGTCCTCGCTGCAGGAAGCAGAGGAGGTGCTCCTGCTGTATGCATCCCCCCCTCCAGCAAGGCTGCAAACAGCCTCGCAGGAGGGGTGGTAATGCATTTGATGCCAGTGGTTTCACCCAAGACTGTTTGCCCGCCGTCCCTGGCGACCACTGCAGGGAGCACTACACTACTGGGTGCTCGTGCGCTCCAGTGCAGTAGTGTACCGCATCAGTCGTAGGAATTTGCAATTTTAAGAGTGCAGTGTTTAGTGGTAATGTAAGTGCTCGTGACATGAGTGCAAGTGCAGAGCAGAACAGTGTAAGGTGCAGCGCAAACACGTTCGCTCGAAAGTACATATTTTACAATTAGAACTTGTGGAATCAAGGTGAAGTTAATTACTCATTAACTAAGGAACACTCAAAGATCCCAAGTCATGCAACACATATACAAATAACCCCAATGTTTTTAAAGTGACCCCGCAGGCCTAAATGTATCAATTCTTATGTTTCTTTACTTCGCATCCTTCATGTGTTCCATCACCATCTCATCTCATCCAGTGTTTTGTATTAATTAAAGGGTTTTTGTGTTTACCATAATGCTATATGACATGAGTTTGGGATTAGGGGAAGACAAGATTTTTTGCAAAAGATTGTGTTGTATATGCAGATTTCGTAGGAGGGGGGGGGATTTTAAGGTGGACATTAACAGGATGTGGTTGTGGACCAGGGATAGTAAAATGCTAAGGTAGTGAGGTTTACAAGGAAGAAGGCGATAAGCAGGGACATGTACAGTTGGGAGGGACAAGAGATAGAAGAAGCAGCAGAATATAAGTATCTGGGGATTGTACTGCAGATGAAAAAAAAACAGGTAGAGAAGGTTGTTGAAAGGGAAGAAGGGCTCTATGTATGTTGGGAAGGGTGCAGAAGGGAGTCAGCTCTGAGGTGAAGGAGAAGGCATATGGCACAGCCATTGTTAGAATATGCTGCGGCAATGTGGGATCCATATGTGAAGGTGGAGGCACGAGAGCTAGAAAAGGTGTATAGAAGGGCAGCATGATGGGTGAAGGGTAGGGAGAGAAGGCCGGGGCTGGATGATGAGGAAGAAGGAAACTATAAGGTCATCACCAGTGATATTAAAAGAAATGGCGTAGAACTCATTGAACGACATGAGTAAAGTTGAACGGCTAGTCAGGATGTAATGGGTGGTGAATGAAGAGAGTGTATTGGCAGGGTTACACAGCAAACTAAGTAAGGGGGTATTTAGAGGGAGAGTAAACAACAGTGAGAAGCTTCAGAGGGTGTGGAGGAGAACAGAGCAGGGTAGGCAAACCAGACTTGTGGGGTCTGTGAGGGGGTGGAATGTGTTGAAGGAGGAACTGGTATCTGCGAGGGAGGTTGGTAAGTTCAGGAAGGGAGTGTAATACTGGTTATTACAGACCATATCCAGTTTGTTTTCAGATTGTTAAAATTTCATGATTATTTGCCCTATGTCACTTTGTTTGCATTGGCACCATAATATTTATATTTTGGTAACAACTTATTTGTTACTATATTTGAGTCAAAACAGTATTATAAAACATTTTCAGATAATTTTAACAAGGTATTGAACCCCTGCCAATGTGTTGCAGTCAAAGGTTATTTCGTCTTTACACCTAACCTCAATCTGTTGTCGACATTACTTTTCACCACACAAAAGTAATTTTATTTCTCGTAATTCAGTGTTCAGTGTTAACTTATAGAGTTAAGTGACATGACTTTGCACTATGAGTAAGTTTATGAACACACCCGACACAATTTTTTTAGTATTGGCCACTGTAATTTTAAATTAACGATTTCGGCCAATTAAGGGGGCAGGGTTTGCCCATTGTTAATCCAAGGCTTCCGCTATCAGTATAGCATGGGTAGGGGAGATGAGGCACTCTGTCTTGTTACAAAGGGTCCACCATGTGAGTAATAGCATCAGAAAGGAAGTCCTGACTTCTGGAGTTCCTAGGGCAGTGAAAATGTGGATACCATAGCTAATGTGTTGCAAACCTTGTGAATTTAGAGGCAGGAGACCTCAGATCAGTTTGAGAAGAGATCTGAAGGCTAAGGAATTCGTAGAGATGTACCACCAATAACCAGGACTCGAACCAGTTGTAACGAGGTAACGCACATCCAATATAGCAGCCTCTGGTCCGACTCCATGTCAGAGTTTCTGATTTACTCCATGGTATTTTGTGAAGAGACTTTTAATTACTGCACGGCCTAAGTGATTAACAATTTTGAACTGTGTTGGAAATTAATGTAATATTTTAAAGACTGGTGAAACAAGTTCATTCAAAAGTTCTACCCCATGTAATGCTATGTAATATTTACCTCAAACTATCAGTTCCATGAACTCAGCCATTCCGCATAACTATTGCAGTGAGAGTATATTTGAATATTACATTTTAAGGTCATTCTTGGAATCTAAGACAGCAAATTTTCTTAAGAGACTACAATCTGAACTGCTTAATAACACTTATTCAGAATCTCTTCACTGGTGGCAATGAAATCGTAATTATTTCACACAATGAAACTCTGATTTTCTAATATTTATATAAATCTTGTTTGCATGTATGTAGGCTATTATGTACTTTAATTTTAAGAGTGTCTTATTGTATTCAGGGTATATTTTCTTGTATGTTGCAGTGTTTCTATGTCTGAATTTTAGCTTGATTTTAGTCAAATGTGTCAATGATAGCCCAGAGTTATTTGTCAGTAGCATACCTGTATATTAGTTTGCATGCATGCTGCAAATCTAAGTAGGCTATGATAGATGTATCTAAAGAAAGGTATCACTAAGAATTTAATTGTTTCTACCAAAACAAGCGATATAAGAAAGCTGGAGATGTGATGCCATGATGCTACCCTTGACCTTCCCACTCTTATTCAAAGCTAAGCGCCTGGCGCCAAGCAGTCTGAATGCTATTCTCTCTCTCCTTTATGCTCTTTTGTATGTGTGTTCTCTGGGCTCACACAATATTTTTTTGTGCATTTGTATTATTTTTAATTTTCTATAGAGTAATCTGTGGCGATTGTTGTGATAATACTCTACCTAACCAAATCCTACGAACCGCGAGAGAAAGACCAATCAGAGTGTTATTCACAAGTGTGCAAAGTAGGCCTGGTTATATTTAATGTCACTACCTACACTATACACATACCACAACTCTTACAGGCTTAACACTGCAGCAATAACCTCATAGAAAGAAGTGGCTTTCCCAAAGTGGTGGCCGATGAACTTGGTTGTGTTTGTCACCAACTACAATACACTAATATTATATATGTACTGTAACCCTACAGTACACAGAAAGAAGTGAAGAAGTGACGCCAAATATAAGGGCCTGGTCAGGCAACCTGTGTACACACATACATATAAGCTGTATAATACACACAAATACTTATAGGAAGAGTTTTCTAACAACAGAGACCAAGCCTAGGGAAAGTTTGAAGAACGACATGGAAGAGAAAGGGTCAGAAACCATGAGCTTAGTAGAAACTCCAATAGTAAGTGATGAGGATTTAGTAGGAAGTGATAGCCTACTTAAGGGTGATACTGTGTTACGGGTAAACCGAGCTAGTAGTGAAGAAATCCTGGGGCCTGAAACAAATGCTAAAAGAGATGCTATTCCTAAAATGAGCTATGTAACTACTACAAATTATCCTGCCAGTGATAATAGCGAGTTCCACAGTATTATGTCAATGTTTAGTGCTCAGTTTAACAGTATTGACACTCAGCTTAAGGAATTAAAAGCAGTCTTTAAAGCACAGTTTGAGGAACAGAAAGTGGATTGTGACAGGTTTAATGCAGAAATAAAAGCAGATTTTAATGCTCAGTTTGAGGAATTAAATGCTAAGTTTGAAACTAAATTTGATGAACAAAAGGCTGACTTACGAGTTAAGTTTGCAGCTGTAGATTCCAGACTAGCTATGTAAGAAGCAAAGTTAGCAGAAGAGAATGAAACACTCACAAAAGATGTAATTCAGCTGAAAACACAAGGGCAGGAAACTCAAGTAGCAGTGGCAGCTTTGCAAAGCCACGTACAAGGTAAATAACAATGACAGGAAAAGTGTTCTGGCAAGATTGATGCACTACAGAGTAGATTCAGTCGACTAGAGATTGATTTTAGTACCCCATTGTCTATTTAGCATGAAAGAGTAGAATAGCAAATTGCAGACCTACACAGAAATGTAAAAAAAGAGCTTGCGAACAAATATAAAGTAGAACCAGTGCTATTAGTACATTTGAGGAAAGTAAGTCTACAGGAGCTCACATTCAACCCAGTTCGTCTACTGACGAAACTGACCTCTTGTCAGTACCCACTCATGTAAGAACTTGTATGTTCTCACTATCTTTTCGTAGGAAGAGAGTGCGATGTCGAGGCATGCCTTTTAGAAAATAACATCTTTTCAGAAAGATAGGACGCACGAAAAGTCACACGAAGGAGGATGGCATACAACAGAAGAAGAGATTTTGCGAGAACCATGGAATGAAGAAGGATAGAATGAACTGTAAGAGGAAATGCGGAAGAGGTAAAACTAAGAATTGCAGAAAAGCCTGCATCCCTACGAACTGTACCGTGGACATGTTCTACCACAACAAACATGGGACAAATTAAAAGCCTCAGACTGAATCAATGCTTGCATCTCATGAGACGAAGATGAAAATGCATGCGAGAGATGCTTTTGGAGCACTGCAGGAAAATGCGAAGTGTGAAAAGGACGGGAAACAAGATACTACCTTGGCCACCACCTAACACACGAGACAGTGTCTACAGGTGCAGCGCCCCGAGAAGTGTTGTCTGGTAGCCCTGTCAGAAACCTAGTTAAGGAACTCAATAATGTACCAAAACATGTCGTTTTTACTGAGATTGAAGACCCCAAGAAGACCTGCAGAACTAGTAAAAATCAAGATTTTCATGTAAATGATCTGGTTCTAAAGAGAACAAACCCCAAAAGCGAGCAATGGAATTTCGTCACTAGGAAGTTATTTCTTCTGTTCGAAGGGCCTTACAAGATTGTGGGTATTGTACATCGCAATTGCCACGAGCTCGCCGATCTAGATGGAAAACCGACTGGTGGAGTTAATATCATGCAGCTAAGCTAGTGTCATCCGCCGCCTGAGTCTGTTTCGCCAGACATGCAAGATCCTGTATTGTAAGAGGTTGTGTAAGTTAAGGGGAAAACTTAGCTACAGAAGACAAGGAAAAGTCAGTCGGAACTGACGTTGAAGCTGTAGTCAACTGGTGGAGTTATATCTCTACTACAAGATAAAAAATACATAACCCATAATCACAGATTGAAAAACAATTTCACATGATCAAAAATATGTATGGCACCAGTAGTACCAACTAATCACCGATACAACCAAATCTGATCACCAAGTTCAATCTTCATCTTCTTGCGTGAATAGATAGACGCAGTACCAAACACATTAATTACAGCGGTATTGTCTGCCTTGCACTCATGAACTGGAAAAGTCTCCCAACAGATTATCCTGTTTGGCTCAATCTCACTAATAACGAATTCGCCCCTGATTCATGTCACGATGGAATCTGCAAAAACACACTATCAATACTGTTAATAAATATAAAAATTAATATAATAAGCAAAAAGGAATTAAACTATTAATACAACACAGATACATGCCTCAAAGTAGTAGGTGCGGGCTGATCCTGGACTTTTCTGTTTTCGGTCTTTTTGTGTTCTTACCTTGTTTTGAGGTATGTACCTTTGTTATATTAATGGTTTAATTCCTTTTTGCATGTTAATTAATTTTTGCGATTATTAACAGTATTGATTATGTGTTTTTGCAGATTTCATCCTGACATGAATCAAAGGCGAATTCGTTCTTCTGGTTATTGCCCGAGGAAGGTTTATCGTAACATTGTCTCTTTTACTAAGGATGCCAATAAAGATGGTAGGTCTTGGACACTTAAGATAATTGATATAGAAGAGAGTTTTATTTTGTTGTTGTATTTTCTGTACCATTTTCGTCTTCAAGGAATAACTGCTAAAGGTAGCAATGGTTTGTTGGAAATATGTTTCTTCAGAAGGTCTCGTATCGAGAAGGAACCTGCACCAAAGTATATTAGTGAGGTTGATCCAAACAGGATGATCTGCTGGATGATTTTTCCAGTTCTAGAGGGCACGGCAGACAATACTGCTGTAATTAGTGTTTTTGGTAATGCATCTATGTACTCACGTAAGAAAATGAAGGTGGAACTTGGTCATCAGATTTGGTTGTATCGGAAATTAGTTGGTATTATTGGCGACATGCATATTCTTGGTCATATGGAATTGTTTTTCAATTCGTGATTATGTGTTATGGAATTCACGAGGAATGAGTATTTTAAGTGAAGCGAAACGAACTTGAAACGGAGGAATAGGAATGTGGAATGGTATGGACAGCTGAGACACCACCGTGTATTTACATTCCAATCCAGGGCAAATTCAAAATAATATGTGACTAAAAGTATAGATTGGATGGACAGCAAAGAAACATTACAAGCTAAGGCTAATTTATGCAACACTAATTTCCTTATTGACACTAAGTACAAATAACCTGAATTCTTGTACAACCGACAGCTAAGGTGCATTATCCCCATCTGAAAGTTTATGAGGAATAATATAGCTTGATGTGGCAGCTATATTGCAGCCAATATTATGTTTACGTTACGAGTGAAGCACAATTTACGTCGAAAGCTATATTTCTAGAGCCTTGTGTGTCAGCGACATATGCACTTTATTAAAGTGTCTATTGAAAGTGTACTTATATTATATAATTGTTATTAAGGGTATTTGCATTATGCCAATGTCTTCTTGTGTCAGCGCTAGTAACGTTTGTTCAATTTTGCCCAGAATAATTAAGTAATACAATGATTTCATTCAGGAAGTAAAACGTCGCTACGAAACATCCTCACAGGAAGGTCAACCACATTTATGGTTGCTACTTGCTGCTTAATAAAGGTGAAGAATAGAACACATGTGTGTAAGCCACACAGCTAAGCAATGTACGGCCTGTACAGCTTCAATAAGCCTATTTACTTTACGAATGTTTATTCATGTACGAGCCTAGCAATCATGCCCTACAATATTGACAAGGAGACGTAACATGTGAGAACACACATTAACATAAAACAGTACACAAAACATTACACTCCTACCAGTGAAAAAGTGTGTCGACGACATCAGTACTTACCAGTTTGATGTAAATCCCAGCTCGAACATGGAAATTGGGGAAAATTTTTAATTATGTTGGAAGAATAAATGCACTTGGTATTTACAGAGAATTCACCATTCTCTTAGTTTTCCCAGAACGACGAACGACACAATCTAACCGTGTAGTGTATGTCATGAATTTTGCTATTGTTGCATTGTAAAATCTTCTTGTGCTATAGTATTTTAAGGTTGTGTGTATTTTGAAATGTTGCTATTTTTAATGTCTTCTTTCAAGACACTGTTATTTTAAAAATTAGTTTATTTTCACAACTTACCCAGTGTTAGATTTGACATTGCTGAGATATTTAAGCATTGTCAGGACAATTGGAATAGATTTTCTTCACACCCGCTCTTTCTCATAGATTGACGTTATGTTCTTCTGGTATTTCAATTTTAGTTTGGAGGTTAGGTCGGCAACGTACCATATTTGTTGATGATATTAAATGTTTAAAATTCATTGGTGTATTTACTTGTCTCCTGCGTGTATGTAAATACGTGTTCCTTGTTTAGTTATTAAATCGCATCTGGAAGTGTAATATTTTATTATCACATTACCAAACACATCTTTCATTTTCACACTAACTGACATGGTAACAGATGTCCGTGGTTGGTGTTTTTAATTGCGGACTTGGACGATTTAATGCATATTTTTGACAGCTTCTTCAAGTGTGTGAACAAAGGAGTTCTGTCATGCAGGTTTTGTTGTTTATTGATTATGGACTTCTATTTTTGACGGTGGCAGAAGAAAATAGTATAGAAAAACTTACTGGAGAAGGTAATTATTCAACTTGGAGAATAATAATGAAGACCTGTTTAGAATGTGATGGTTTATAAGAAGTTGTTGATGGAAGTGTAGTAAAACCTAAACAAGGAGTAGAAGGTTATCAAGCTCAGTTGAATAAATGGATAAAGGTAAATGATAAAGCTAAGAAAATAATTATTTTGACCCTTGATATCAAACCATTATTAAGAGTAGCTGGGTGTGATAGTGCTAAGGAGGTTCGGACAAAACTCCAGCAAATATATGATATACAGTCGGAGGAAAACATTGACTTATTAAGACATAAATTTCACAACATGGTGGTATTAAAGGGCATGTAGCCAAATTTTATGATATCCATACAAAATTATTATATTAAATAAACCAACAGACGAAGGGTACTTGTGTGCTAGGCTGTTACAGACTCTACCTAGAGGTCATGACAATGTTTATATAACTTGGCATGACCTGCCTGCTGACAAAAAAACCTGGCCCAAGTTACAGAAGCGATCCTTGAATTATGAAATATGTATTAGAGACAGAGAAGAGCCTGTGGATGCTAGGGCTATGTTATCCAAGATGCAAAAATATGAATTGTAAGAAGACATAGAAATCCAATTTTATTCCAAAGAAATATGAAAATCTTGATAAGAACAGAAAATTTTATTCATGCGACAAGGTTGGCCATCTTTCAAAACTTGTAGAGTTGGTATAGTTTGTTTCAGAAGTAAAAATAAAGGCCATAAGTCTAACCTGTGTCCTAGTAATAATGATAAACATTCTGCAATGTAGTCATGCTCTAATATAAAGTGACTGTGATGAATGGCTGATAGACAGTGGGGCATCTCATCACGTCACCAACAGACGAGATTGGTATGTTTAATTTCCCTAAGAAGATGTCTTGTGCCCACCAGGGAGTTCAAATTGATGCTGTTGGGTCTGGACCAATAAACGTTAAAACTTTTAATGGTCACAGCTGTTCAATTAAATAATTTGAAGATTTATGGTACTGCCCAGATCCTACATGTAATTTATTTTCTGTTCGTAAAGCAGGACCAAAATTGTATAGTCTATTGACAATAATGGCAAAATTTGGACTTTTTTAAATGATAAGAGAGTTGTTGCTGTTGCCATGTCAAACAATGAGAATGATCTCTATCATCTGGCTGTCAGAGTCATTTACCCCTCGAAGAAGGCTTGCATTATTTCTGAACAATCTGATTCTTTGCAGGAATGGCATCAAAGATTTGGACATCAAAATAGTAGGCATGCCCAATAATTTCTAAAGGAATGGGGAATTGATGTTAAACTTGATAATGATTTTTGAGAGAGTTGTGTATTGGGGAACCAAGATGATGAAGAATCAACTAATGAAAATGAAGAAACGGGTGATATTGAAGATCAGATTCATGAAGCTAATCAAGAAGAAGATATTGAAGATCATCGTGTGAAGAGAAGATATTGTTTGGGGGATAGGACTGGAATAAGAAAACCTGCACATTACTGTGCTTTGAGTTTATTTTTAGTAGGAGAGGTGCCAGTCAACTATGAAGATACCATCAGACATAAAAATGCTCCCGATTGGAAGAAAGCAAAGGACGAGGAGATAGATTATCTTTTGAAGAATTAAGCATGACAATTTGTAACTCCTCCACCTAAATGCAGAATTATCGACGACAGATGGGTTAATAATATTAAAACGAATTCACACAATAAGGTCACCAGTTACAAAGCAAGACTAGTGGCAAAGGGATTTAGCCAATGTGAAGGTCTTGACTACTTGGACACTTTCATCCAGTTGTTCATCTTGAAACTATGAGAGCTCTGATTGGATGCGCTCTTCAACGTGATTAGGTATTCAATCTATTTGGGGCCAAGACAGCCTTCTTAATTGGAACACTTGAAGAAGATGTGTATATGAGGCAACCCAGAGGTTATAAAGATAAGACTGGGCATCTGTGCAAGTTACAGTGAAGTTTATACAGACCCAAACAAGCTTCCAACAAATGTTTGTAAAATGGTTGACTAACTTTCTCAAGGAAAATGGTATAAAGAAGAGCACTGCTGACTCATGTATGTTTTACAGTGAAGATCTAATTATATTTTTCCATGTGGACGATGTGATGATATTGGGTTCTCTCGGGTCTGTTACAGACATGATTAAGAAATTGGGTTGCTGTTTCGAATTAACCTGCAGTGAAGTTTATTATTATTTGGGTCTACAAATCAAGAGAACAGCTAGCTCAATTGAAATCAACCAATCTGCTTATGCTGAGATGGTGATAAGAAAATTTGGTATGGAGGACTATAACCCTCTTTCTCTGCTAATTGAACCTGGCTAGATCCCAGGTAATTCACTTTTTGCTGAGAATGTTGAAAACTTGGGAGCTCATCGGATGTTTGGACTATTTGGTTGCAGGGACCCGACCAGATATATCTTATGCAGTTAATCTCACATCCCGAGTTCAAGATAAGCGGGCCAACACTCACTCCAGTCATGTCAAATGGATACTGCGTTATATAAAAGGGACGATTTCCGAAGGAATCAAATTTAAGAAGACTAATAATAAATACATAGAAGCCTACAATGACGCCGACCACACGGGAGAGAAAACATTTCTAAGATTTACCGGTGGCATTCTAATTAAGTTCAGTGGTGGACCTGTTCAATGGAGGATGAAACTACAAGAAGGTGTCGCTCTATAATCTATGGAAGCAGAGTATATAGCCACAAGTGAAGCAGCCAAGTCACTTGTTCGCCTTGATAGATTGCTGAAAGAGGTCAATGCTATTGATGAAGAGAGTATTCCAACATTAATGATGGACAACCAAAGCACCATTAAGTTGATCGAAATTCCAGTTTTCCATGAACTCTAAAAACACATCGAGATCAGATTTCATTTTATTCGCAAAAGGTTGAAGAGAATAGAATCGAAGTAGACTATGTTCCATCAGAGAAGCAAGCAGCAGGTGTCTTCACCAAGGGCCTATCATCAGGTGATCTGCATAAGATGAAGAGACATATTGGTATGAATTTTCAGTGATTTTTGTTTTCACTTTTAATGTGTTTTTCTTTGAAATTTTATTTACTCAAATATTCTGAGTTATTTAAAAGTGAACATTCCTGAGGAGTATGCCTTATATCCAATGTTTAAAATTCATGCTACTTCCTCTTTATCATATTTACTTGTCTCCTTCGTGTATGTAAAAAGATGACCCTTGTTGAGTTAAAAAATCTAATTTGGAAGTGTAATGTTTTATTTTCACATTACCTTACATATCCTTTATTTTCATACTACCTGACAATATTAACGCATTTTACATTGAGCGGCTAAAACTCTCATGTGGTAGTCCTATGGGATGGGTTGATAGTGGAGACAAAACAAACTTTGAAATAAACATTGAACCCTCAGTGTTTACTTTATGCAAGAAGAATGAAAGTGAGTAAAATTGCTAATGTTGATTTAAAGTAAACTAGAGTGGAAAACCAGAAACTTTACGTTAGCATTCTAAACAACATTTGAAATGTCTGCCACATTAACTTGGGGAAAATGCAGTGTCACGTTCGCAAACATTTAAAAGTGAACTAACTGTGCTTGAAACTGTGTTACTTGTGTTACTCCTATCCTGCATGAATTCCACGAGACTTACCTTCTGATAAATCAACGGAAATCGGCGTACAAACTACAATATGCTGCAGTTTTTACACTAGCTTAACGCGACTCGATACATGGTAGCAGCCATCTTGAACTGACAGCCAAGTGCTGGTTTGGAGAGTGGAGTGTTTCCTGACTGCCAACCACCAATCAGCACGTCGATTGCAGTGTTGTGTGTTAAAATGACTGAACTATGCCATGATTGGCTCGAAATGTTATTCTGTTTGTATGTTTTGATTTTTCTGTTTCAGGAATTATATGAAATTGTAATAATTTGAAAGAATAGGTACATGTACTTATTTAAAGTTTTTTAAGGTCTTGTTTTTGCCAGGAAAGGGAAAAATGTTCTGTATAATGTTTCTTATATATGTACATTGAAATGTTGAAGTTATCAAGTTGCCACCATTGTCTTAATACAAATGGAACTCTCACAATAACCTTCATGGACATCAGAAAACAAACTTAACTACAGTCATACTTTTAGGGTTATTAAATGATCAAAACTGTACATTTGTATTTAAAACCCTGGTGGGGCATCTGTAATACTGGGTATTACAGACCTCGTCCAGTTTGTGGTCACGCTGTTAAAATTACATTATTTTTTCGTTTACATTGGCACCATAATATTAAATTTTGGTAATAACTTATTTGTTACTATATTTGTGTCAAAACCATATTATATACCATTTGCAGATAATTTTAACAAGGCATTGAACCGCTGCCAATGTTTTGCAGTCGAAGATTATTTCATCTTTATACCTAACCTCAATCTGTTGTTGACATTTTTTACCACCCGAAAGTGATTTTATTTCTCATAATTCTGTGTTCAGTGTGTACTAATGCAGTTTAGTAACTTGACTTTACACTTTGAGTAAGTTTGTGAAGACACCTGACACATTTTATCTCAGTATTGGCCACTGTAATTTTAAATTGACGATTTCGGCCAATAAAGGGGACAGGATTCTTCCCATTGTTAATCCAAGGTTTCTGCTATCAGTATAGCGTGGGTGGAGGAGATGAGATGCTCTGTCTTGTTACAAAGGGTCCACCATGTGAGTAATAACATCAGAAAGGAAGTCCTGACTTCTGGAGTTCCTAGGGCAGTGAAAATGTGGATACCATAGCTAATGTGTTGCAAACCTTGTGAATTTAGAGGCAGGAGACCTCAGATCAGTTTGAGAAGAGATCTGAAGGCTAGATAATTCGGAGTGATGTACCGCCGAAGACCCGATTACGCCAACACTGAGCATGAGGTTTGACCAGGACTAAAAAAGGTGTAATGAGGTAACGCACATCCAATATCACAGCCTCTGGTCCAACTCCATGTCAGAGTTTCTGATTAATTTCGTGGTATTTTGTGAAGAGACTTTTAATTACTGCACAGCCTGAGTGATTAACAATTTTGAACTGTGTTGGAAATTAACATAATATTTTAAAGACTGGTGAAACAAGTTCATTCAATAGGTCTACCCCCTGCAATGCTATGTAATATTTACATCAAACTATCAGTTCCACGAACCAGCCAATCCACAGAACTACTGCGGCGAAATTATATTTGAATATTACATTTTAAGGTCATTCTTGGAATCTAAGACAGTACATTTTCTTAAGAGACTACAATCTGAACTGCTTAATAACACTTCTTTAGAATCTCTTCACTGGTGGCAATGAAATCGTAATTATTTCACACAATGAAACTCTGATCTTTTAATATTGAGATAAATCTTGTTTGCTTGTATGTAGGCTATTGCGAACTTCAATTTTAAGAGTGTCTTATTGTGTTCAGGGTATATTTTCTTGTATGTTGCAGTGTTTCCATGTCTGAATGTTAGCTTGATTTTACTAAAATGTTTCAATGATAGCCCAAAGTTATTTGTCAGTAGCATACCTGGATATTTATTTTGCATGCATAGTGTAAATCTAAGTAGG
Organism: Dryococelus australis; assembly: GCA_029891345.1. Lineage (NCBI taxonomy): Eukaryota > Metazoa > Arthropoda > Insecta > Phasmatodea > Phasmatidae > Dryococelus > Dryococelus australis. Next base: position 82,485,265 of record CM056998.1, read on the forward strand.
CTATGAGTAGGCTTATCTAAAAGAAAGTTATCACTAAGAATTTAATTGTTTCTACGAAAACAAGCTATATAAAAAAGCTGGAGATGTGGTGTCATGACGCTACCCTTTACCTTCCCCACTGTCATTCACAGCTAAGCGTCTGGCACCAAGCAGTCTGAATGCTATTCTCTCTCTCCTTTATGTTCTTTTGTGTGTGTTCTCTGGGCTCACAATATATGTTTTTGTGCATTTGTATTATTTTTAATTTTCTATAAAGTATCCTGTGGCGATGGTTGTGATAATACTCTACCTAACCAAATCCTACGAATCCCAAGACAAAGACCAATCAGAGTATTATTCACAAGTGTGGAAAAGTAGGCCTGATTATTTTTAATGTCACTGCCTACACTATACATGTACCACAACTCCTACAAGGTTAACACTTCAGCAATAACCTCGTAGGAGTGGAAGAGGAATTGGTTGGGTAATAAGAGGTGAGTGATATCGCCCCTGGGTGGTAGCCTAATTGCGTGTGTATGTATTATATTATATCACTTGCACTCAGATAGTAGGATAAAGATATCATACGAACCAGATATTATTAAATATGTACTTATCTCTGATATAATCAAACCTATTATTCCCACAGACTAACAGACTCGCCTAGAAATGTAGCACCACTTCTTCTGTAGTGGAGGTTCCAAGCATCACTATATTTCCTATGCTCATTTCATGCATATTTCATGAATTTTAGTATGGATGGTTACTAAATACGAGGATACACGGGCTTGCCCGAATTAAATGTTGTCAGTAGATCTCCCCCAATAGGAAGTCGCTGAAACTATGACGTCTAATTTTTCTAATAAGAAATAAAATTGAGAGGTTTGTTCCTCGAAATACACATATTAATCTTATACTGTTTACAAATGTAATTTATATACTGGGATGAACAAAAAATGCATGTAGAATTATAAATACTGCCTGTCAATTAATAAATATATGCGGAATTGCTATTTATAAAATGTTGTTAATGAAAGTTTATGAATTAATGTTATTACAAGATTTTTTGAAGTGATATAAGCGGCAAGGCATTAATTAATTTTTGGCGATACTTCACACACAACTCCAGCCACAAACATAAGATATTTTATTGCTATTTGAACTAATCAACAAAGTGTATAATCCCTACACACATATGATTATCTAAATGTAATTTGCACAATCGTTAGCAGCTCATACCTTCTCCTGCGGGGTTGGTGCTGCCGGTTGGTCAGGAGGTGGAAGGCCGATGAGAAAACTTTGCACCTCCAGTCACTTTCTCATTCCAATGGCTCCCTCTGGACCCACAGCCATCGCCACAAGTCCATCTCCACCACCATTTTGCCCTCTCTCCGCCCTCCCCCTTCTCAACAACAACCGAGTCGGCCGCTGAGAAATCGGAGGCAATCTCGGTGTACCTCTAAACCACTTTCTCCTCTGTTCCCCTTCCTTCCCTCCCCTACTAAGACTCTTCTGGGGACGAGGGTGTCTTCCCCACCCTCTCTCGCCTTGTGAGTCTACCCCCTATTCCTGATAACCCTTCCTTCCACATGGCTGCCCTTGCAGAAATATTTTCCAATCCCTCCCACATTCGCCTCTCTGCCGCCACTTGTGCCGAAGCCATTCCAGCCCCGCTTCCGGATGCCCTTCCCCGAAAGGCCACCATCTTCCTCGCCCGCCTCGTCAATGCCATACTCCTCCATTGCTACTTTCCTTCCTCCTGAGAGACCGCCATCGTAGTTCCGATTCCCAAACCCAGCAAACACCCTGCTCTCCCCTCTTCCTAACGGCCCATCTCTCTTCTCCCCTCCCTGTCCAAGTAAGCAAAAAAGTCATCTACCGCCATTTTCTCCTCGCTGTCTCCGCCGCCGAAATCCTCCCCAACCACCAGTTTGACTTCTGCACTCGCCATTCTACCACTATTGCCATTGCCAGTGTGGATCGCATCGTGGGGACTGGTTTCTCACGGCAACAACACACGGGCATGGTCCTCCTAGACTTGGCCAAGACCTACGATTCCATCCTCCACAAACAGCTCATCGCCCGTCTCTCCTCCATGGACATCCCTGCCCACCTCTCGCATCTCCTCTGCTCTTACCAGGAGGGTCGCTCTTACTGGGTGCAGATAGAGGGCACTCCCTCTGTTTCCCAACACATTTTTGCCAACATCCCCTAAGGATTCATCCTAAGCCCCCTCCTCTTCACCCACTGCATCCCGACCTCAAAGTTCCTCCTGCCATCCACATAGTCCAGTATGCCGACGACACCTTCCTCCTCTCTTCATGCGTCCACGAGCACACGCTCAGACACCGCCTCAGCCGCGGCCTCAACTCCCTCCAAATCCAACTTCATGCCCACGGCATTGGGCTGAACCACTCCAAACCCGAAGCTGTCATTTTCCCTTGCCTGCACCCCACCGAGGTACACACCTACCGACTTTCCGCCTCGGCCTTTCCCTAGTACCCTGAGGTCCGCTACCTCGGTTTTCATTTTCGACTCCCATTTCAACTTTATTCCCCACCTCGACTCCATTACCACCAAATCCTGCGCCGCCAGGATCCACCGCACTCCCGTTCTCCGCCCTTCTGCTGGCACATCACCCGACACTCGCCTCAGAGTGTTCCACACATTTGTCATCCCCATTATCACCTACGCCTGCCCCACTTAGTCCGACATTACCACCCACACCCTCCACCACCTAACCACATTTTCTTCCACTCTCTTTGCCTCATCCTTTGCCTCCCCCTGCCCGTTCATCCCTGCCAGGTCCTTGACACTGCCCACATCCCAAAATTCCACTCCATCCTCGCAGTGAACACCGACCGCTTCAAGTCATTCTGTGCCCATCACCTCACCAACCTTCTCATCCATCAACTCGCCACCCCTTACCGTTCACCCCTTTTTCTCGCCGACCTCTCCTTTCCATGCAGTACTTGTAACCCGTCACCGAGGAGGAATAGGATGACGAGGAACCTGCCAGACCCCTGGATGCCAGACCCCAGACTGTAGCCCTCCATCATCTACACTTTTTGGCCCCAATTTCTCCTTCACTTCTGCCCTTATGACTTTCTGACACAACTCACCCCACATTTTCTTACACATTTTTCCTACTTATTCATGATCAGGGTCCTTTGGTAAGCACATCCCCTTCATTTTCTGGCTTCATCGTCCAGCAGCCCACACCATCTTCACCTCTCACCAACTTAAGCCCTAAAGTACCTCCTGGTCTGGAGGTACAATTAGACTCTTGGGCTCCACACAAACACATCACTACACATCATTAAAAAACAAAACAAACCAAATGGATCTAAAGATTATGTATACTGATCTCGCTGGCTGTGCACAACTAATCCTTGAATATCCGTGATCCAACATTGAACTGATTTTTTGCCAAAACTTATGAAAAAAACTGCATGGTTTGGATTTTAGGTTAGATAACTGATTTGTAAACAATTGCAAGAAATGTTTTTTTTACTTCCTCTAACTAATTTGCAATGCAAATTAATTAAATTCAAACTGGAATAAGGTTGTTTTATTAATATAATAGTGCTTGTCATTTAAATATTGAGATATAAACAAACATGTCATATTTGTTGCCCATGTGATTTTTACAGTTGTGTTCTGGCGTGTGCCACATTTCTGGCCCTACACCATTCACCACATCTTTCAAGAACCCATTCAAGTCCAACTCAGCACCACATGAGGGCAGAAGACTGTAAGCTAGTGTTCTGTGTACATGCTTGGTTTTGCAACACTAGATGTGCTGTATATGTGTAATTACATTTGTTTATATTATGCCGGGGCCCTGTTGTGTTTTTATTTTTCATTATTATTCATTTGTCACAGTGTTAAATATATTTATGTAAATTACTTCATTGATGCAAAGTAAATATTATTCTTCCCATGTGATTGCGTGATATTGTGTATGCCGTACCGTATGCACCAATGGTAGAAACCACAATGTAAGTGGGAATATTATTTATTTGTGTGTATCGCCCGTGATGCCTTTAGGATGGTGGAAAAGGGTTAAAAATGATTTTGGGGGTGGTGAAGGTGAGGTCTAGAATTTAATTATACCTGGTTGACACCAGACGCCAGACGCTGTCAAGGCGATGTCAATGTGGATGTTGACTCTCTTAACTTCGAAGTTGCGGGCTGTACGCTAGGATCAAACTCCTCCCCGAAGATGCTGATGACCTCTGCCCCATTGATTACTGCCCCAGATGAATGGTCGACTACGTACCATTGTTGATCTTGGTGGGAAAAGTGCTAGCCATTAACACTTGCATACGTGGATTGTCAGGGCTAACCACATGCCCATAAGATCCAAAAAATGCTTACTGACACTTGCAAAAGAATAAAGCTGAATTGAACGGCTATTATGAGGTCCCATCCCCCCACGCGCATAGAGTGATCGAAAATAAATAGTGCCACTCAGTTCACAGACATATTTATTCCGAGGAATTTACACCTCTCTCTAGGAGATCACTTGACATAACACCTGCTGTCTTTAACCGGCCAATAAGACGAAACTGTAAATTGTGGCTTACAGCATACAATGTGTTACTATGAAAGCTTTAACTTCCTGGAGCAAAGCAAATCCCACAGGAAGAGGAAGTGGCTTACCAGATAGTGAAAAGAAAAGAGGGTTCCAAGTGATTACTGTATATTGCAAAGAATGTAGATATAATAATTTGCACTCGTTTACTAAACTCTCCGCCTGATGTGCAGGCTCGCCTCAGCTTACCCATTCGCCAAAGCGGCACTACTTTCTGCTACAGCCTGCAACTCCATAACTTACAAAATGCTAGTAATTAAACATACATATTAAAATTAACAAAACAAACCCTGCAATACAAAACCTGTATGAATGAAATGGACAAACCACAAAATGCTTGATGAGAAAGATGATAACAGGTTAACAATGCACTATAAACAAAAGGAGATAAAACAATCAATACATATTTTAATACATATAACAAACATTGTGCCACTTAGGCCCTGAACTCACAAGTTAAGTTATTACTGGGGCCTGTTTGTGTCCTTCTACCACGTGGTTTCCTGGTTTTCATGGCAACTACCAGCTGCTCTGCACTGGCATGCCCTTGCACTTGCACTGCGCTGATCAGTCTGCGACTGGGAGCAAGTTATATCCGTTGGTAGAGCGCACAGCCCTGCCGCTGTGGCAATGCAAGCTACAGCTGGAGGAAAAACAGTCTTAGGGAAGGGGGCACATCGCACATGTCAGTTGATATGTAAATAAAAGCAATGAAATCCCGGCACATACAGAGCCATGCACAGAAAATACGTAACCTACAAATGTGAGGTTAGGTTGTCCCTTAAATGGTAAGTCATTATATTTATGTTTTATATTTTATATTTTTATTTGACTACATGATAGTTGTAGTGTAATATTTTGTGTGCTACGTATTCATTAAAGGCCATGTTCAACCACATCACTTCATTTAATAATTGTGTTTTATGTAAATTATAATCACGTGACATGGTGGCGGGATTTGGAGCCAGTGAGAAGGCAGCCCACCACCATGTTAAGTAGCCGCATCTTAGGTACAGAGTGAGGCGGACTCACATCGGGTGTCCTCGCCAGGCACTTCCCCATTTTCGTACCAATCATGTAGTTTGCAATAGTTTCACATAAATTTCAGGAACCTAGTTTGTATAGCCACATGGGTAGTAAGCTGCCTCACAGCCCGCTCATTTGTCAATGACCAGGGTTTAACTTTTCATGTAATTCATATTCGGCATCTTTCCGCCTTTTTACTGTGTAAGCATATCCCTGCTTTAATGGGAAAATAATGTAAGTGCTTCATACGAAAATGTCTGAAATAAAAAAGTACGTTACATGACTCGTCATTCTATTATTTCACCAGCCACTTCATGGTTATATAAACTGTAGTTTAGTGTTGAAATTTAATGGTCATGGTGAGACGAGTGAGTTAAGCATTTGAGGGGTGGCAAACAGCCCTCACTAGCCTAGACACTTGATATATCACTTGATAAGGACTACATCATGCTTGGTACATATTGTGTCAGGACGAAACGCCACACACTAGACCAGTCCATGTCTTGTACTGCATTTTGAACACATTACCATAAAGATTATACGTAACACCGACTTCTGCAGATCTCTGGAGGAAGCCACATCCAGAGTGGTCGACCAAAGGATCCAACTTCATGGTGCTCTTTACTGCTGAGCGCTGGTGCCCATCCTGGTAACTATAACTTGAAATCAACTTTCCTAAGGTATGATCATTCTCCTCCGATCCTGGTTGCCATTGAATGGCTTGCCCAAGCATGTGGCTATGTATGATTGCCAAAAATTTCATGCTGCTGCTGGCACACCAGTCTCCTGTAATTTCATCAGTGTCTTTCCTAGTGTTGTTCTACTCCTGTTGAACTATGCTACCCTGTATCTAGCCTGTAATCCTGTTTCAAAATAACCTTTAGTGTGCCATGTATGACCACATGTGCCCACAAATATCGTTTCCATTGGGCCATAGTGGCCCCATTGTCACTACTGGCGAATTTCCCATCATATTTGTGCCAAATCTACAAAAAGTGTATGAGAGAGGATATTCTGTAACTGCAAGAGGAAAATTTACTGCCAAATAACCATTGGACTAGTGTGTGTGAAGTAGGCCATCTTTGGATGCATCTTCTTCGGTGAGTGCACAATCATGATGTCAGCCACCCACCATCTTGAAAACATGACTAAGGGGTAGTGCACCACCTGCCGCTTCCTTCCATCCACGGTGCATCATGCCTGCAGGGACCACCTCTATCACACAGTGCCATGTGGGTGTTGCCACTAGCCAAGATGCATGTGACCCATCAGAACAAACAGTGTCATGGACTCCTTATGTCAACCATGCCATATTATCAACAACAAATACTTGGACTTTCACATTATCAATGGAAAATCTTCCACATTGTCCCGCAAATGTTTACATCCTACACCCAAATTGGATCCGTTCTTGCTCATGGACTTGCACAGGAACCCATGTGTATGCAAGGACACAACATTAATACAGCAGCTTTGTGTCACAGTGGAAGAAACGAATGCTGAACTACAAGCTGAAGTACATCACGAGTACTTACCTAACCACCATTCGTCGCACTCATGAAGTAGCGAATTCCGATGACTAATGCAGTGCACTATTGAACCGGTGTGCACGAGTACCCGGTAGAATGCTGCTCCCTGCAGCAATCGCCGATGATGGTGGACAAAGAGGCTTGGGCGGCATTACAGTTGGGATGTTTTCCTGGGGAGGGGTAAAGATCACATCAGGTGGCATTACCCCTACAACCCATTTCCCTTGCAGTCTACGCTGGTCGCTGGTCATCTGTTCTTATTGTGTGGATTCCTGGGGCAGTCAGTGTTCCAATGGAAGACCTCCCCCGGACAGTATCGATATGGCACAGGGGGTGGCTGCGATCTTTCCCACCTTGCCAACCGGTGTCCACCTCTGTACACACTCGAACTTGCCGCATTACTGCCTCCTCTTGCGCGATTCTGAAAGCTGTTGTTTTTTACTCATGGCTGTTCATGTCTTTTAGGTTTATATTCTGGTTGATTCACTCTGTTCGGTTCACAGCGGTTGTTTCCAGCATCGCGAGACCCATGGCACACCCATGTGCCTCCCATTTCGCATCGCAAAACACACGTGCTGTGCTCCAGTATGATGATGGCATGCATAAATTCTTTAAGTACGCTGTTGTATAGTGGGATGAGAGCAGTGAGATACTCAGGTAGGGCAGCCTCGGTGATGACCTCCAGTACCTCACGTCCAGATAATCCTGGGCGAAATATCTATACCAGGTGAATTATTCGATTGTTGATAGCTGTGAGAGTTTCTCCTTCCAGTTGCTCTTGCAGGGTCAATTTACTTTGTGCTTGTATAGATGTGAAAGTTCTTCCGAATCTGCACCGAAATGCATATATAAACTCTGCCCATGTCAGTCCATAATGGTTGATTTCAACCAATCCCTCGCATCACCTTCCAATTGCTTGCCAACACAGCATGTTCACTCGTCTTCTGACACCCTGTGCCATTGTAGTCATGTAGTGCAGTCATTTATGAATGCCGATGGATCCTCGTTCAGTTGTACTGAAAACGTTGGCAATGTTTGGAATTGGGTTGGAGTTGGGCAACTTACAATTTCTGACCTGTTGTTACCAATGGCCATAGTTACCATGGTGCTGTTTACGGTTGGTTGTGCAATAGTAAGTGGTGTGGATCCTGGGAAAATGTTCTGTAAATTTGGTATCACCGAAGGAAAATACATATTGTAAAGGTGTGGAGAAATATGAATGCATAGGCGGAACATAGGATGTGGTTGGTATTGGTGGTGGAGACATGAATAGAAGTGTAGTCATAGGTGTGGGTTGTGATTCTGGCACGGAAGTCCTGACTGGTACCACGTGCATGTTATGAACGAGTGGTGTGGCAGGTATGCTCTTCCTCATGGCTGTACAATCCCAATATGTGAATTTCTCTTCTTCAACTGTAGTCTGCTCTGCTTGTGTCTGGCACTCGCTGTGCACCCTTGTTTCGCACATGCTGCATGTTTGCATTCCGCCACTTGTTTGTCCCGTGCAATCCGGATGATCGCTCGTGATCATTCTTTGAAGTTCACAGGAAAATGAATCCCAGTTATACATCGTGTTTTGCTTTGTTACCGGTTGGACGTTGCATTTCCTGCATATAAACATCAGTCAGTTGATGGTTTACTGCCCACTACTGTTCATACATTCGGTGTGGTACCGGTTGCTACACTGTATGAAATTCAGTGTGTGTGTTGATTTGTACAAAGTAGATAGCTACACCAGTTGATCTGTTGATTGTTCAAAGAATTTATTTTGGGTTTCTGTTCATGTAAATCTGGCACTTAGTTCTGTCTATTATCACTGTCACGATTGACCGCGCCATGGATGTTCGATGAGCTGGACTGTCGTTCGCATTTACAGTACCTGGTACATCGCTCATACTGCGCAATGATGTCCTGCGGAAGTAGGCACAAGTAGTGCGGACATAGCAATGCCAGTGCATCGCTATAAGTCCGGCCAGCCATGTTGTGTTTACAAACAACTCCACATGGTTGCGGAAGATCCAGCACGGGAGTGCGATATGCAGGAACGGCCAGCGCTAGGCATGGCATGAGTGACGTCACGGGGCTTCAGTCCCTGCGGCGCGGCACGAGGCAGGGGTCAATGACCCGCTCACTTGTCGGCAGCGAGGTCGTGAGCACGGAAGGGCTGCTTGTTCTTCCCTCTTTTTGTTTCTCCATATCCTGTGTGGCACTTCGCGGGCGGAGGGAAGGTCACACGCCTGGGTGGCATGGTGTGGCTAATGTCACAGCGTTCCAAAATGGCTGCTGTCTGCTACCGATCATATTCTCCCTCATAGTTGCTGCAATGGTGGCGTCCTTCCAGTCTTCGCAGGCTTTCTCACCCTGACCACGGGCTTCGTTTTTCCGAAGTCTTGGCTCATTGGTACGGCATCTCACAGCTCTGGTTGCACACTTTAGATCTTATGTACATCCCCTTGCTGCAGACATTGGTCAGTATAAGCAGGGAAGCTGCTGGTAGGAGTTTGAAAATTTGGAAGTTTTTCGGAAAAATTTAGAAAATAATTCAGATTGGTTAGATTTTAGGAAATATTGCCGAAAGGATATCACCTTTAAGCTGGGCGACATTTGATGGTGGATGGTGGAGCAAAATATGGCCAATTAACAGTTGGGAGTTTGGGTAGAATATTAATCGTGAATATCTGTTGAACCTCTATTGTGATACTTGGATGCCAGACATTGCACCCAACTTGTAGTGTAGAGCTGACTGCATCCTCATGTGGCCAAAGGTGGCATCCTTCAGGTGTTGCTCCTTAAGGCGAAATTATTGCGGTATGTGTAATACACTGTGGATTCTCGAGCGGCCCACACACCCATACACAATACGACGAAATAAACACAAAAACATTACATGAACACTTTGTAAATACTTATCAAGTTGTGGGAAAGATGGGTCCTGCGCCCCTAAAGCCTGTAGGCAACCCGAATGAAGACACACACAGTTCCTTTGCGTAAATCAATGGGACTTTATTAAACTCTTCTGACGAGAGACAGTTTACAAACACTTCCGGGCTTAAACCCTCAGGCTAGGTAGTACGGTACACAAAGGTGCGAGGCCACAAATACTTAAATGGAAGTTATGCATTCCCAGGCGAGTAGATAGAAAATGAGAGAGCGAAAGCAGGTCACTTAAATCGGCAATTTCCATCAGAATAACACGAAAAACTAACATAAATATTTCCTACTATTTTTAACGAAAGTACAAGAAAAAATTAAAAACTCACAATCTGAAATTCAATGAAAAACCAAGCATTTTGAGCTCAAAATCAAGTAATTTTATAGTTTTCAAGCAACTTTTTCATGTTTCTAGAAGCATCAATTTTCGATCCTCAAAACTAAGGAAATATAAGCCAAAATCATGTAATTTTAAGCTACAAACAAGCAAATTTTTCAATTGTACACAAATGGCCGTGTAGGATTTGTGTAAATTAAAAAACAGCAAATTTTAAGCCAAAACCAAGTAATTTTTTGTATTTCAAGCAACTTTTCCACGTATTCTAAAAACGTTAATTTATCAAGCGAGCAATCTAATTCATTCTAATTTAATAAAAAAAAAAGTAAATTAAGATAAAATCATATTTAATATAACTTATTATTCTTTAGAAATTATATTCGAAGCTCTGCTATATTTTTTAAAACTTTTTCTATCTTCTCAAAGTTGTCACGTATTTCATTAAGTACATATTTATCGCCAATGTTTTCTTAGTGTAATAACTGTAAGTTTTGTAGATTTAGACGAGATTTGAAAACTAATTCTCTGAGTTCGTCAGAAGCATTATCAAATTTATAGGTAGATGTATTTGAAACATTACCACCATAAGAAATTTGTCATACTGCATGGTAACATAGGCATTTTCATTTCTATTTATAATGAAGGAAAATTATTAAGCAGAAAAGTAGATTACACAATATAAAAATTACACACTAATCTTGCACAAATAAAAATGTTACAAACCACATTTTACATTAGGAGAAAAATATCATTATTCTTTATCAAAATTATGTTTATTTAACTATAGATCTAAAATTTGTATTAAACTATCGAAACATTCTGTTGTTTCAGTAAAATCATTTACATCCTCAGTTTATGAATTAATAAATGTATATATCTTCAGTAATATTTTCTTTCAAATAATCATAGTTCGATTCCTTTGACTAATTAGAACAACATTACAAATTGTTCCTGCTTCAATAGTTTTGTTAAAATATACACTAATTTTTATGTTTGTTTTATCTTTAACAACAGTTGTTTTTCTATATAAACGATCAATAACAAATAATGGTCATAGCCTCCAAAATGAATAATAATTGATGTCACCTTCAGAGTTTACAGTTGATTTATAATAAAGTTCATTATTTCTAAATAGAGTATTTAGTCTTAATTTTTAATTTCTAAACTCATTATATGCAAGAAACATTTTATCACCAAGGCCATTTTCAATACCTAGATTCCAATTTTCTTTAGGAAAGATTTCATTCCTTCAATTATTAACATAAATATTTTTTACATTACAGTGATCAAACATAGACGCATGTACATACTGTTCAACACAATTGTTTCTATTAGTTTGAAAGCTTACAATTACAAAATCAGGCATATCAAGTTGTAAATTATTAATCTGATATGTTATACCAAAATTAAAAACAGTTGTTACTGCAGGAACTTCTTTTTCTAAAAATTGTCAATAATTAAAACTAATAGGTATTTTTGGATGTTTGTGTACTTTTTCTTTAATTGCACTGGCTATGTTAGATTCGTATTAAAAAATTGGCCACATAATTTCTAATTTTTGAATAACAATTTTACTTGGATCAGCATAACTTTTCTGAACTGTGAAACCCCAAGCGTGAGGCAACTGGGGAGGGTCAAAGCAACCTCACTCGTATGGTGTTTTACGATCACAGTAAATCAATTTTCCCTTCCCCTACATCTGTTTTTAATTAAAGAAAAATTATGTGCCGAGTTTTTTGTTTATTTCAATTTCTATGAACAGTTTTTCTTGCCACAAAAAGTATGTACATTATGATGTCACTATTCTTTTTGCCAACTGAACGGCACTATCGCCAACATTATCCAAGTAGTAATGGGCCACGAGCGCAACCTGCCCCGACATAAAAGAACAGCTGGAGGGTACCTTCAAATGTGAGAACACAGAGAATCTTGCAAACATAGCGCGCCACCACACAAACATCCACAGCTCGCGGACATTTATGAACTGCAAGCCACCGTCTGGGAAATGCACAGGCGAAACTCCCTGCTGATCATGCAGGCAGCTCCCAGGCAAATTTCGTGGCGATGATCCACGCCAGAAAAAAAGGGCGCCACAGCAGTTTGGCAGCGTTTTTCAACCATGCTCAACACACAAGACATTAGCATTTAGAACGAGCGAGCTGACTAATTTCCACGATTATTTCCACAAGTTTTATAACAACCACGTTGCATAAAGTGTTGAAAGAAAGACTTCGTAAAAACGCTAGCTCATACTGAGGCTCACTAGGCAACGCCATACCAGAGCTGGGTGTGCTACAACTTCGCACATGTTACGTCTGCTGCCATTACAAGACTCTCCCCGCCCCGCGTGGCCCTTACCAAGAGTGGCAGTGCTGGCGACACGCGCTTGCTCAGCTAGCTTTCTACAGCACTCAGTAACCATACAAAAACCCTATAGAATTATTAACTAAACTTTAAAATATTACACAATGCTAAAATATAAATACTAAATATAAATATAATACAAAACACATTAAAATGGCTGACTGGCCTAACCATATATTTAATAACATAGTAACCACTAATAAGCAAGCGCCCAATTCAAAATTACCAACCGCTGGATACCTTTCTTAAGTGATGACTCACTAGTCACAACTGCACCATGTACATTCTTCATTTCATAAATATATAAACAATTGTTATCAGACGAATTTCGAATAAATGTAGTTTTATGACCGCCTTTCCAATAAATTTCATTGTTATCTCGAATAAACCAAAACAGATATCTCACTGGATAGATTATACCATTTGTTTTATCACTGTGGACAGATTTTACGTTATAATTGTTATCAACGCCAGTAAATTGTATATAATTTTGTTCACTTGGGGATCTTAACAAATTATTCATCATTGTTGAAGTTAAACCTCAATAATATGTCCATGTTTTGCGATTTCTACTCTACAAAACTGGAAAGGGGAAAAATTGGCATAAACATTAATATCATCTAATTTTGTATATTTTGCCTCATCTCTTTCTTTGTCTCATCAGGAGCCTAAATTGCTCAAAAACATAAGCATAATTTGGGAAAGAAAATCCATCACATGTAGGAATATCAAATTCAATTCTATTACTGTAAACCTATAGATTTTCCCTATTTTGATCAGTTGGAGGAAAAGTTAGCCTTTCAAATCTCTCGATTCTTTTATAACTCATTTATAAGTAAAAAAATAATATACAAAAGAAAGATTCGTCAAAGGAAATTTCTCTGGTTAACTTACTCATTGAAAAATTCAACAATTATAGGAAGAGTCATGAAGCAGACAATGAAAATAATAAGAAGAAAGATCTACCTTTGATTCACGAATTGCGAAATATCGGTAAAAAAAAAAAAAAAGAAAGTAGAACAAGTGAGTGAAGAAAAAAATTTAATTACAACACTAGTCCTATTTGAAGCAAAAAAAAATTGATTATCCACTAGCACCAGAAGAAACATCATTTGAAAGAAAATTATTTGCTAATGATAGGTCTTCAAATTTTGGTATAATACCTTATGGAGATATTCATAACAGTAAAGAAAAATATGGTTTACGAGGAGGACATAATTTTTATATCAGTGATACGAAAGTAAATGTAGATGATGATATTATATTTGTCAAATACAACGAATATGAATTAACAGAAGTACTTTCTAAATTGTTAATAAATAATTGCACAGAATAACTTGAAGGTAATTAGAATGTTAATGATCTTAAAAATAAATTTCACCGAAATTGTTTTATTAACCAGTGCTGTATTTCAAAAATATATTCCTAATAATAAAAGGATTAATCCAAGTTCAAGTATTTGTTGGAAAATAATAATATAATTAGACCAAGTTATGAAAACTATAAAAAATATTCAAGCTCAAGAACAACACCAAGTACACCAGAAAGAATGATTTCTCCAAGAACTCATAGATCTGGAGAAGTTATAAAAAATACAACAATTTGCCAAAAGAATATGCCTGGATGGATGATGTTAGAAAATAGGTTGAGAGATTATTAGTTATTCATGGTGAAGAAAATGCTGGAAATAAATATTATTGCAATGAAAAAGTGAGCATAATGAATATGTTGAATAACTTTCTGATTTTTTTATTAATAACCCAAAAAGAATTCCATATCTTATAAGAGTTTTTAATGCAATTCCACATTCATTTTGGAATTCTGAACATCTTGTAAAAAGTATAATAAATTGGGCATTAAATAATTTACATTTTCCTGGAATGCTTTAGCCAGTGTATAATCATTGTGGACCATTTACAAAATTGAATGAAATATTGGAAAGAGGCAATACAGGAATAAATAAATTAGATGAACCATGTAAATATCATGACGTTTACAAAAAGAAAATGAGGATAGGGTGTTAAAATTTATTAATTACTTTAATTTTTTTACTTATAAATGAAGTTAACAAATATAACATTCAATATACCCATTGATTTACTTAGAGATTTGGGTATAGAAACAATTTTAACAAGGAACAACTTGAGAGAAAAAATTAAAAATTAAAAGAAGGCAAAGGTTTCAAATTAACTTTGTCAATACCAACAATAAAAATAAATACTAAAAGGAAAATCTGGAAGTAGTTTATATCATGGAGGTTTTTTACCAATTTTAATTCCAGTTTTAACTCTACTCGGTTGTTTAGCTAGAGGAGATATATGTATTTCAATTCTGTTGAACAAAGTAGAAAAAATAAAAAAAGAATTAGAAGAAAAAAATAGACATAATTTGGCAATTGAAAATAGATCAGGGAGTGGAATAGTTGCAAAAAAGGGGGGACAAAAAAATTGAATATATCACCTTTATCTAATTTCGATATTGAAAAATATGTAAAAATAGTAAATGTAAAAAATTTCAGAAATATTTATATGACTACCAAAAACCAATACACATTAAAAATTTACTGTGATAAATTTTTATATTTCATCAAATCCAGTTACTCAATGGGTTTGTTATTTTAAAAGAAATAAATAAGTTTACTATTTAGATTCATTTGGAGGTAATATTCCTAATAATTTAACTAATTACTTCAAAAAGACAAAAAGAAAATTAAATTGCAATGATAATCGAATTCAAAATTGTAATGCAGTTATCTGTGGACATTTATGTTTAATTGTATTACATTTTTTCGAGGGGTTTTAAGTTTCATGATATACTTGCTTTATTATTCAATGACAGATTTATTTGGGAAACCATTATTCAAATCTTTAAATAAAAACTCTGACACAAATGCTAATGAAATAAAAACATATGTTTATTCAATGTACACTATAATTGTTTCTGCTTTACAAGATCAGATTAGTAAAGTTTTTGTTTATACAAAAGATTATGTTTCTCTTCAAAATCGTAGAATTAATAACATGGCTGAGCCCATAGACGGTAAAGATGCAGTCAATAAAATATTTCTTGATAAAGAAGTATCTGATAAATTGCCAAGTTTAAACCAATCAGTTTAAACTATTGTAATTCACTTGTTAACTGAGAAGTTGAAAAAGTAAGGAAGAAAAGTCTCATATTTTATTCACCCCAAAATGAGATAAAAATAAATAATATTTATCACGTAGATAATAATCTAATTTTCTTTACCTTTTTGATGGATTGTACTGATTATAAACTAATTTTTCCTAATATCAATTTACCTGATGATACTGTAAGCTTTTTGGCATTAACATTGGTGATATTCCATCCTTTAAAAGCAGAAAAAATAAAATAGTTAGTTATGATGATGGATTGATACCACAATAGGAATATTTGTAAAATGTGAAGTTAAATTATTTCTTTATTATTAAATGGAGAATACTTGGTGCTTGAAGTGTAAGAAAGTTATTAAAATAATAATATACAAAATGTAAATACTAAAAAATGTATTATTAGTTCAGAAAAGTAGATGTTCAATATTTAAATCTAATAAATGAACATTTAAAACTATTTGCTCAGTGTAAGAGAAAGAATAATTAATGCATTATATAAACCAGCAAGAATAAATTTTCCAAGAAGAGAAGTAATTTAGTTTGGTAATTATGATTTATGGCGAATCGATCTTTTTGAGATACATTTTGGAAATATAAAGGAATATCACATTTAGACAATGGTTACAAGTATATTATGACAATGATCAATGTGTTTTTTTTCTCAAAATATGTATTTGTTATACCAATTTAAGATAAAACTGCTTAAAATGTAGCAAAAGCTTTGTAATGTATACTGATTAAAAGAAAACTGCATCATTTACTAAGTGACACTGCATCCGAATTTTATAGTAAAATATTTAAAGAACTTATGCAAAAATGTAACATCAATCATTATTGTACATTCAGTGAAATTAAAGCCAATGTTGTAGATAGATATAATTGTACAATGAAGAACCAAATGTGGAAGAAATTTGCTTTAAATAACAATTACATTTCTGTAAATATATTAGATGATTTAGTTAAAGAATATAACAATACAAAACATCGAACTATTGGTATGAAATCAATTGAAGTTAACAAAAAAAAATAAAAATAAAAGTTAAGACAACAATATTTTGTGAACATATTTACTCAAACGAAATATAACTTTGGAAATATTGTCCACATTAGAAAAAGTAAACAAATTTTTGGAAAGGATTATACAGCTAATTGGACAACATAAATATTTGCCATTTTCGAGGTTTTAAATTATGATGTGCCAATTTAAAAACTGAAAGATGCTAAAGGAGAAAAATAAAGGGCAGTTTTTTTTAATATGGAATTATGAAGACTAACTACCCAAATGAATATTTGGTTGAAAAAGTCTTAAAAACTAAAAGTGACAAAATGGATTTAATATTGTTAGGTTTTGATAACTCACATAACTCATTGATTAATAAAATAGATATTTTCCGAATTTTACATAATATATGAAACAAAAGCAAAATTAATTATTGTAATTATAATGTTTGTATTGTTATGAGTAACAGGTTTATTTTACTATCCATCCAATTTCATAATTGTTTTGTTTCTTTCCAAGATTTTGTACTGCTCATGTTGTCTAATTTTAATCTCACTAGTAAATCTTTAGGTGATACTTATATTTTGTTTTCAACAATGAGGTCGTCTAATAGTTTGAATAGTTTTGTTTCCACCTTACATGATATGTTATCATCATTTCTTAAGTCTACTTCTTCTGGAATATTAGTTTTGGAGAATATATTTCTGTTAAATAATTTTTAGTTAAATTATTGCCTCATTTATGTTTTTAATTGTTAATTTTACAATTTCAAGTAAAGGAGTGAAATGTAAAACAAATATTTCCTTGTTATTTTTATCATGAAAATCATCCAATAGCTAATGAATTAACTTTTCTGTTTTGTTTACATTATGAACTTTCTTATGAAGACAAAAATGAAAATTATCATGTTCATTATGAGAAGAATTGAAATTTGCATTTATAGACATTAAATTGTCTGTTTAACCAACCTTAAAATTGTTAATTGAAGCATATCGATCAGAAGTTGCAATATATATAACTTTTATTTTTATTTTTTGCATGACTTTGTCAATAAAATTTTTCATTTTCAAGTTAAAATTATCTAGTTTTTTATTTTCTTCTTGTAGTTTCAATTTTTCTTTTTGTTCTGTTCTAAAGCAAATTGTTCTTTTTCTTGTTGAGCTCAAATTAATTTAATTTTTTCTAAAGTTGCAGTATATTTTAGGTAATTGATTAATTTTTTTTATAAAACCAAATATGATTTTTACTTGCTTACATTGTTTTGTTTATAATGTCATTGCAGATTTTCTAAAATCACCTACTGTTAGTATAAACCTCTTCTTTTCTACGAGATGATTAGGCTTTAAAATTTTGTTTCATTTTGAATGTATTCATATTTTTAAGCAAGAGGGTTATCATATTTTATTTCTGTATATGGAATTTCATTAGTTTTAAGAAATTTATCACAATGTCTCTTATTTAATGACACATTCTCAGGCATCAAATAATTGTCACCTGGAATACCATATAAAAAAGCTAAAACATTATTAGTGATCAATACATTTTTTCTTCAAACAAAGGAAACCAACTATCTTTAAACCAATTCCTAAGGTTATATTATAATTATTATTCCTAGTAAATTCAAAAATATTTAAACATGAGTTGGTAACTAATTTAGTATTATCAATCTTGCCATCTTCTTGTTAAAAGTTCTCTAATTGTTCATCATTTGTTAGTTTGTTGTTCGTTCAATGCACATTGCACCTATGGTGAGCTTTTTTTAAAAAAATTACAAAATTTTTATGGCCTGTAATGCTATGCCAGGGACCACTCAGGTTTACAGGTTGTTACACCTCAACAGTGAAATGTTATATAATTTTCCAGACTTGTTAGTGACACAGTGTCACAGCTGCTGCACTGAGCTCACCCAAGGTCAACTGTTGCCTGTAGAGGCCAGCATATTATGAAAATTTTCTTCTGTCTCAACCAGTTTGCATCACATTAAGAGAGCTTTCATTTGTCTCAACTAGGTTGCAGCATGTTTGTTGCAGCAGATAAAAGAATTCTCGCACAATGAGTGCAGCTTTCAGTTACACTTCTTATTGAGAGAAAGTTATTTTATAAATGTCTTGTATGTTATTACAATATTTTCTTCTGTCGTTTTTCTATTCAAATATATTGTGATAAATCCATTATCTTTGCCCCACCATTTTGAATGAATCTCTTTAAATTTCTCATATGTCATATTTCTGCCAACAAAATAGTTATACATGTGTTTTAAATATGTTTCATCTTGTCTAAATATACCCAACAAATATGCATGATCTCTTACTAATTGTTTGGGTACTTTCGAATAAGTCTGTGCCAAATAAAATACATCAACTTTTTTTGTCTTCACATAGTAAGGTATTCGAGGAAAATGACATCATCGAAAATAACTACAGAATTATTCTCACACTGCTCTAATGGAATCATTTTGTAACTACTATTTAAAAAATAAGCCATCTTTTCATTAAACTTGTTGGATATTACATCAAAGTTATTTTGTAACTGACTATATTTTGGTTGACTTAAACTTGTTGAGCAAACATAATGATAAACACATATTACTGGGCCCGACGATATTGTCTCTCATGTTGTCAGGCAAAAGTTCACCATTCTTTTGATTTTTAGCATTTTGTTTGGAAATTATGACACCAACACCCCAATCGAGTTTTTTTTTTCTTTCATTTATAGCAATATTCTTTTATTACATGGATAATACTGTGTTTAGGTTAACAAATAACAGTTCCATTCTAAAGAAAAAACTTAATGATGATATCATTCATAAAGATAAATCTATAGCATTGATCAGTTTTTGCACAAAATTTTGTGACGGCCAGTATATCCGATAATACTAAACAAAAATTGAAAAATTGAGTGGTGTGGTTGATAAAAACAAAGTCATCACTATTCCTAAAGGACAATGCAATGTTGAATCATTAAAATAATCTACAAACTCTTTTGAACCATTTTCAACAAACAGCGTTGAATTAACAGCATATAATGGGAAAAGTGAAATATCTATTAATCCAAGTTTGATATAACATTTGATGATCAATTATCTGATATTCTTGGCTTTGAGAGAAATTTACTTAATAAAAAAGACAATGTTGTTGTATGTACAAAATTACCTAATTTTAATCCTTTAAAACAATAAATGTCTACTGTAATTTGGCATATAGAATTTTCATAAAATATGATGAATATAAAATTTTGAAACGAATATAATTGCTAGTTTTCCACCAAAAACTATGTTTGATTTTGGAGATTATATAGATTATGAGCCCTTATATCCAATTTTTTATAAAATAAATAATGAATGTTTTAATCATAACGTTTTAGAAATTAGAGATGTAAATGGTAAAATAATAGATTTTGATGGCACTGATATTGACATTGTTTAGGAAATTAAAGATATTAAAAATATAATTTGTGTAATTTCAGTGGTCGGTCCATCGACTGCTGAAATTTTCAACTTTCTTATAGTCCTCAAATGTTATTGTTTATACCTTTCGATCTTTTGTTTTCTTTATCATCAACTCTATATGCAGTAATAGCTCTTAAACCAAGAAATACTTGCATTATTTTCCCATTACATTCATTTTTCACCTTACCTAAAACTTTCTTATTTATTGAAGGTACATTATATATATTTTCCTATGGGTAATCACTTATCACTTGTATCAGATTTTTCTATCGTTCTGTTTTTGTGTTGTAAATGTAGGAATTGGTATCCTGATAACACAATTCAATGTTATCACCTAATTTTTCTTTAATTAATTTATAATGGAAATCATGCATCAATTCTATTGACATGTCTAAAATTGACATGCCAACATAAATAGGCTTATTGCATTTTACATTTGTCTTGTTCATATCTAAGGCTGTAAGATTCTCATTAAAAATGATACTTCTTTTGAAATTGGTTTTTGCTACTAATTTTATGTAATTTATGTACATCTTGGGGATACTCTAAATCTACTTCTAAAATGTCACCATGATAAGAATCATCCTGATAATTTAATATATAATTTTGCCAAAAATCTAATCTAAATTCTGGATAGTAAATCCACTCGAAACCACCTTATGGTAAATATTGATACATTGTCCAACCATATAAATTATTCGCATCTGGATATGCTAAATAGTTAGACTATTAATTATGATTAAAATTGTCTAAGTATTTATTATTTACTTTTACGTATCTCTTACTACATTGTGATATTCTGCCTCTAATTTCTTTTTCTACCATTAAAATAATATCATAATTATGTAATAAATCTGATGGTTGTTTATTAATTTTTAACATTTCATCCCATGATAATACTGGTGCTGTAAAATAGCATGCTTGGTCTCAACTATATGCAGTTATTTATATATATATATATATATATATATATATATATATATATATATATATATATATATATATATATATATATATATATATATATTCTAAAGTTTTCAAATGCATCTGCTAATAGTAACATCACTTTTTAAGTAAAAAATAATGATAATCCACAAGGTTATTCATATTAAATTGATCCCATATACATTTTGTATGATCATAATCACAGTCAGTTATAACAGATTCATTTAATTTATTGTAAAATTAACTTTTTGGTGGAAGCTCAGTTTCATAGAATTTCTTCCAACTATCCATATAATCGTAAGGATAAACACCTTTCCTAATTACTAAATCTACTTTATCTTTTGGAAAATGCATTTTGTGTATGTTTCATTTGATCTTTACTTAAATTAGATGATTATTTATCTAAAATACTAGCCATAAATTTTAATGTGTCTATAAATATCATTTTTAAATTTTCTGTTGCTTTCCCAAAAGTAATAAACTTTTCTTAATTATTTGCAATTAAATATATTTCTTTTTCATCATATCCTAGCCCTTTAAAAAATAATTAGTATCATATCCAGCTAAGTTATGAAAATAAATTGCAACAGAATTGGGTAATTTGAATTGTAGATTACAATCATTGCATACTGGGTTAATTAATTTTCTAGTTATATGATCATGATGATGTACTTTTTTATTCGCCTTCTTATATTCACATTCATATACAGTACATTTTTTAGATCTATTATATAACAGCTTTTTCTTCTTTTGTAAGAGGATGCATTGCTTCATTTTACGAATATATATCCCCAATCGCTTCTACTTCCCTTTTAATTGATTGTATAAACATGTTATGTGCATTTGGACCTCGATATACAATTTGTGGTTTATAATCGCCATAACTAGGTACAATATAATAGCAAACACTAGAAGCTTCGTGTAACTGATATTTCATTGTATATGATTCATCATTTAACTTCAAATCAATGGTCTTTATTTTATCATTAGTAAGTTTATATCTTTCTTTAAGTACCTCCTTATGAAAGCCTTTATCGGTATCATTCTCTGTTAAAATTGGATATTTTTATTAGTTATTTTATTTTAGTTATTTTAATAGTTATTTATTTTTGACTTGGTTTAGTTGTTGATTTTTTCTTTAGAATTGATTCTTTATCTGCCTATATTTCAGAAGGAACTTTCATTGTGTGTGTGTGTGTGTGTGTGTGTGTGTGTGTGTATATATATATATATATATATATATATCTGGGTGTGTGTGTGAAGTTTTTGAAAAATATTTGCTTTCCTTCCAAACGTAAACTGATTTTTACTGATTAATTTTTGAGAAGTCTTCTGCATGTTTATTTAATCTTTCTTGGGAATATAATAATTAAAGACACATATCTCATATATAAGTTTTATACCATTAAGTTTAGTTTTTTTGTGCAGAAAGCAACTTCGATAAATCTTTTATCCAACAGTTATGCGAGTTTGTATCATTTTTGAAAAAAAGTACATTTATATGTTTATCCTTTTTATTTTTTGTAAGCTTTGATGGATAAACTGGAGACTTATCTTCAATAGAGTAATAATTTATAGAAACATCGATTTGATTTCCTATGTTTGGTATAGCGTCAATTGTAATAGGATGTTCATATTTATCAATTACTTTATCAATATTAAGCCCAACATTTTTATATTTAGTTACTCTTTGCAAATCTTTTTCTGCTGGAAACAATGCAGACTTGATTGCCCAAAGAAAACTATTTTGATCTTCATTTTTCACATTAATAAATGTTTGGTTTTTCTTAATCTTTTATAGTAAGTCAATATACGATGTTCCATTTAATGGATTATACTTATTTATAGCTAACTGTAATCCAATTACTCTATCTAATTTCCAATATGAGCCTATTTTTCAAATTTGGATAAATGTGCAAATAATTCTTTTTTTATGGTTTTGAAAATATTTTAATTTCTTCTCCATTCAATACGGGAAATTTTTTGTGATTCAAATTATTTTTCATTAGTCTCTTTCTTGCGATAATTGGCATATAATTTAATGCTAGTTTTCACCCCTCTAAATTTCCTAAGATGGTCTTGTATTATCTCGAATGCCTTATTTTTTTACTGAAGTTAATAATTGACTAAGTTGTACTAAATTAAAGGTATTTCAAATGTTATATGTTGATACAATACCTTTAAAAGCTTGATTTACTATATTTGATTATTATTATTTCTGGCAAGCCCCCAAATACCGCTATGCCAGCGTGAGCACCTTCACAGTTCTGTGTGCCCTTCGGCATGCATGTTAGTTGCTAAGTCAGTTGGAGAATGATATGTATCTCAGGGCAAGCCCTACACGCCTTAGGTCGGGTTTAATTATTATAATGGGCACATGTATCGTGACTAAGAGGGTTCTAGTGCCATGGTCGCAATAGATTTACTATATGATTTTTGTTGGTTCTTCTATTTCTTTTCTTTATAGTTACATTAGTGGACAATGCGAATATTTATTCTAATTCCTTTTTGTCTTCCTCATATAATTTATTAATATTAGATTCAGCTAACGGTAAATTTATAAAATTATTCTTTGTTATCCATTCTGTTACTTGTTTATTGTTGTTTCTAGGCTTTTCAAAGTTATTATTAGAGAATGGGAATATTTATTTTAATTCATTTCTATCTTTTGAATGTTGCTCTTTGACATTGTCATATGAAAATTGTAACTTTGCAAAGTTGTTGTTTGTTTCTTCATTTAAAATAAATGGTATAAGTGTTCTAATTAAACTAGATTTCTTTAGAAGATGCCAATAGTTTTATTTATATGCTTTTGCTAAAAATCTTAACTCCTGCGCACTCATTCTGCTCAACTCAACTGCTAGATTGTTCACTGATAGTTTTGATTGTTTATTTAATAAGGAAAGAATATTAATTAAGTTATATATTTTTTACTGCAATTTGATACACTAATTTTCACTCAAGAATGGTATAAAAATAACTAAGTGAATGGAATTAAACACTGTTTTAGTTAATGTTAATATTGAAAACAATGTTTAAATTAAAATGCTTGTTTTGATAATATTACTTTGTATATTCGCTAAAACAATTTTTACATTTTGTTGTATGTTTGCCCATGGTAGCTTTATGGGAATAAAATGAATCGATATATTTATTCTCATTACATACTACACATGCCTTAGTTGAATAATCATTATGGCTAATTTCATTTGAATTGTGTAATTTAATATTTTGATGCTTTTCCATATATGGAATACAAACATATTATCCACATTCACAGACTACTTTATTTATTTAACCCATAATGATTTCTCAGATATGCATTTAAACATTTTTTACATGTGTTATTATGTTTATCTTTTCTGAGTTTATGTGTCGGAAACCATTAAATGTTTAATACTTAACCACATTTTTTACATTGCTTGCATGTAATATTATTTTCCATTTAGAGAAATGATTACATTTTATTTATAAGGTAAGAAATTTATTAAAGTAAAAAATAGAAATAAATTTATTAATTATTTATTTTAATAAATCTTTTCTTTCCTTAAAATAAAACAAAATGGACTCACTTATCAAGAAGTTCAACAATTCATATGAATTGACTAAACTACAAGATCTTGAAATTAATAAAAGTATGCAGCTTCTGAATTTCAAATTTATGAATCTAAGTTTGGTAAAAAATATATATATATTGTATTCTAGATGGAAAGTACAAAAATACATTACCACATCGCTATGTAAACATGATTGGTAAAAATGCTTTAAAATTAATACATGAGAAACATGATTTTTAATCTATAAATGTTTAAAAATACTGAAAAATGGAAAATCTGTACATAAAATTGAATTCTCTAAAAATATATACATTTTTATTATTTTAAATTTATCAATTATCTTTTTTATATATTTAATCGGATTTTAGGCAATTGTTCTTGATTTTGGATTAAATTTGATTCAATTAAATTGTTTGCTTGTAATATTAGCATTTCTATAAAACATGAAATGTTGCTTAAAATCGAGAAATTTACTTGATTTTGACTTAAAATTTGCTGTTTTTTAATTTACACAAATACTGATGTCATTTTTTTTTTTTAAAGAAGAAACATTTGCTTGTTTTTTAGCTTAAAATTCCATGATTTTCGCTTAAATTTCCTTGTTTTTTAGAATTGAAAATTGATGCTTCTAGAAACATGAAAAATTTGCTTGAAAACTATAAAACTACTAGATTTCAAGCTTAAATTGCCTGGTTTTTCACCGAATTTCAGATTTAAATTTTTTAGTTTTTTTCTTGTACTTTCATTAAAAATAGCAGGAAACATTTATATTAGTTTTTCATGTTATTTTGACGGGCACTGCCGATTTGTGTGAGCTGCACACGTTCTCTTATTTCCTATCTACTCAGGCGATGCAACCCATGGGAAGGACAGGGGTGGAGAGTCTCGGGTGGCGATAAAACAAACCATTCCGGTAATTAAAGTGTATTGCAATGAAATTATTAGTAACAAGACTTGAAGTACTGCCCGAGCTTGCGAAACGTGCCCCCGCCGGTCTGCATGTCCACACCCTCGAGACACGGAGATATGACAAACTTCCCTTGCTCAGCATACTGGTCTGTGTTGGCGGGCAAGCAGGCCACGCAGACTACTTTATTATACTACACAATATGAGTATCAATACACACATTGCTTACCTGCTTAAAAATGTTACATAAATAATTACACAAGATACAGAATCCTTTTATACATAAAATGCACTTAATGAAATAAAGTGAGAGTGGAACAGTGAAGAATGAAAATTACAAGAACAGGCAAAAAAGCACACTAAATCCCGCGGGGGCACAAAAAACACTACAGGGCTCTCGTTTATGTCATTGTGTGATAAGGCAACCTTGAGAATCTTATATTCTCAGCCTTTTTACTTATTCCCTGTTTCACAAGGTCTACTTGTTGTACACGTGTGCATGGGCGCAAGTGGTCGTTCTGCCACTTTACACCTTTTGCATTGCACTTGGCTCACGACACCAGTACTGCACTTGGCCCCACTGGCCGCACTCGTTTTGTGTTTGTACTGATGTATCTGATCCAATGCAGTGCCCAACCGGAGCAGATGAGCGCCCGGTAGAGTGCTGATCCATGCAGCGGATGCCTGCGATGGTGGGAAAATAGGCTTGGGGAAAGCGGATAGTGTCAGGAACAATTAGAGTTTGTTTATGTGTGTACGCACCCCCAATCAGCTGGACAGTGGGGATTCTGCACAGGTTTTGCCACCAAATGGAGCGGTCCCACCAAGTTATTAGGCACAAGTGGACACCTGCTACAAAGTTTTGTTGAGCCACTGCCAACATGAAATTTACCACCGTGGTGCATTACAGCTCACCACCGCCGGCATTGCGATGCCTGACTCTGCTATTGACGAGGCACCTTCGGTTCTACCCAGTGAAGCTTTTCATTCGTCTCACGGAAACAGTAGGCAAGTTACACCTATGGAGGTATTAGTTTATGGACTGGAAGCCAAGACATGAAAGTGAAGCTGGAGAGCAGTCGATAATGAAAGACAGGTACAAGGCTAGAAGTGGCAAAACGATGCATGTTTAGATGTATGTAAATGGGCATATTTTTCATTTAATTAATTCTTGATAGTGGCAGAATATTGTATAGCATTTTGAATCATAGACTTATTTAGGCCATGTACAACTGATTACATTCCACAAGAACAAAGCACAATTATTATGTCACTGGTAATACAGATGTACAATATAACTTTTGCCACTTATCATATGGCAGCTGACATAAAAAAAACGGTCCGCACATGCGCAGTTGAAAGAAGTCTGAAAAGAAATCAGCTTCACTTGATAATCGTGGAGAAGATAGGCTGTTGCCACTCCATCAACTATTACCTCCATGGTTACACCATGTGCGATCCCTACAAGAGCACCCAATTCCGAAACCTTTATACAGGACACAACGAGGCATACTGCAGAGAAACGGAGAAAACCCCCTGCTCAGCAGACATTTCGCAACTCCCTTCGGCGGCAAATCACAATGTCACAGTGGACGAGCCGGGTGGGCCGCCAGAGGACCTGAAAGATTGCCAGGTGAGGGTCCCACTCGATGGCGTACCACCAGTTTTCAAGCTGATGTAGCAGCAGCGACGAGTCGGGAGGAAGGAAAGGTTCCTCCTCTCTATGCAGCTTGAAACGTGCTCGGGTCGCCTGATTTGCTTCATGCACAACCTGCAGGTGCAGACATGCGCCCATCACAGCTGTTACTACACATCTAGCAATGCAGGAGCAGGAGCAGCCATACCCACTTTCGCCTAGTTGTAGTGTTTACAACTTGTGTCCGCGAAGTCCGCTGCCAGCTACACCCGTCACCAGCCACCTCTACACCACGTGTGGGCAGTTTGTTAGCCGAAGCCAGAATCCAACATGAGTGTGTGAGTGTGTTTATATATATATATATATATATATATATATATATATATATATATATATATATATATATATATATATAATGAGATTGCTGGCCAGCCCATTATTTTCATCAAAATATCGATTTTTTGCTCCAAAGCTAAATGCAGACTGTAAATTTTTTTTTTTAAGAACTCTCAAAAACAAGCCATTTTCCTTGAAAATAATGTAAATTTCAGACAGAATGAAGCAAATTTTCAATTTTCTCAAAATTGTCATGCAGGATTTGTGCCAATTAATTTAAGCAAAAAACATGCATATTTCTTGCTTTTCAAACCATTTTTCACATTTTATAGAAATGCTATTTTGCAAGCAAGTAATCTAAATCAAGCAAATTTATGCAAAAAATCAAGCAAATTAAGCTAAGATCGAACGAAATATTAAAAATATTGAAATTAATAGAATTTATATATTTTTAAGAGAACCCTAGAACATGGATAAATTTTCCATTTTTCATTTCTTTTAAGCCTCTATGAAAATCGTTGTCGACAGATCAAAAATATATTTTTTCTTTATAAAACTTATATCTTATAAATCATCATATATAAAAAAAAATTCAAAAGAATGGATATTAAATATCAGAATACAAAGATGATCCTGATTATAAGGGATTTCATATTGCACATTACCATTACGAGGAATTTCTAACTGAACATTGCAGTTACAAGGAATTTCCAATTGCTCATTATCTGGTTATGATTCAGATATTTTAGATGATTTAGAAAATTCAGATACAGATAGTTCAGATGACGAATCTGGTTATGATTCAGCTGTTTCAGATGATTTAGAAATTTCAGATGCAGAAATTTCAGATGATGAATTTGGTTACATTGCAGATAATGAATCAGATTGAGAAACGATGAAATCATCATTATCGAAATTCTACTTTTTTTATTATTTCTTCTATTTGCACTAAATTTGCATCAATTTCTCAAAGTTAATATATATCATCAATGTTATCTAAGATTGATAATTGTAAGCTCTGTAAATTTAAATGAGATTTGTAAACTATATTTTTAAGACCTTCAGAAGCATTATCTAAGCTATAGTAAGAGATTTTTGAACCACTGCTATCACCTTTTAAAATGTTAGTCAAACTGCATGTGAACATTTTATTTGTAAAGAAAATAAATTTATTAGGAATTATGAAAATGATTTTTTATTTGATCAAATAATTCATCTATATTTCTCAAAATGTTTAAACTTTAAAATATATACACTCAACTATAAGTCTATAATATTGTATTAAAATATGGAAGCATTTTGTTGATTCTTCCATTTATTAATTTTAAAAAATGTATAAACCTTCAGTAATTCTGTCTTCAAATAATCATTATTAAGATTTCGTTCACTAATAAAAACAGCATTACAAATGGTACTTTCAACCTCTTTATTAAAATCAATGCTTATTTTTATATTAGTTAGTTTTTTTAACTACAGTAGTTTTTTTATACATACAATATATAACATATAACAGTCTTTGCCACCAAAATTAATAGTAATTAATGTCACCTTCAAAGTTTACAGTTGGTTTATAATAAAGTTCATTATTTCTATAGCCGGTATCTAGTTTGTTTTTTAATTTCTAAAATCATTACAAGCAAGTAATTGTTTAAGACAAACACTGTTTGCAATGTCTTGATTTCAGTTTTCTTTAGGAAAAATCTCATTTCTACAGTTTTTAACATAAATATTTATCACATTACAATGATCAAACATAGTAGCAAGTTTATGCTGATCGGGATGCTTTCTTCTATTAAGTTGAAAACCTTCAATTACAAAATCCGGCATATAAAATTTTAAATTACTAGACTGATCTTTTATATCAAAGTTAAAAACAGTCGTTCTAGCATAGACTTATTTTTATAAATATTGCAAATAATCAAAACTAATAGATTTGTTTGGATCTTTGTATACTTTTTCTTTGATTTCAATGGTGGTGTTAGATTCATATTCAACAATAGGCGACATAATTCCTAATTTTTAAATATAATTTTTACCAGGATCAGGACAATGTTTCGTAACTTTATAAACTTTATTTCAAGTTTCATAAAGAAATAAACCATCGTTATCAAATGAATTACGAAAAAAAAAAAAAGTAATTTTTAACCACCTTTCCAATACACCTCAATGTTATCACGAATAAAATAAAACATATATTTCAGTGGATACAATATTCCATTTGTTTTATTACTGGAAACAGTTTTAACCTATTTTGTTATATTACTAGAAACAGATTTATCTCGATAAAGATTATCAACACCAGTAAATTCTAAACAGTTTTGTTCACTTGATGATCTCAATAAAGCATTCATCATTGATGATATTATACCTGTATCATCAACAGCTTCAATAATATTTCCATGTTTTGATATTTCTACTTTAGAAAATTAAAAAGTAAAAAATATAGAACAAACATCAATATTATCCGATTAATTGTATTCTGCCTCATCTCTTCATTATCTCTCTGTAGTAAACTAAATTTCTCATAAACATAAGCATAATTTGGAAAAGAAAAACCCATCTCCTACAGGAATACAAAATTCGATTATATTATTGTAAACATTTAAATTCCCCCATGTTTGACCAGTTGGGGTAAAAGTTTGTTTCTCGAAACTCTCAATAGTTTTATAGCTCATTTATAAGAAAAAAATGTATATAAATCACTGAATCAAAGGGAGTTTCTCGAGTTAAATTATTCATTTAAAGATATAAAGAATATATAAGGTATCATGAAAAAGAATATGAAAAAGTAATAATTAAAAGCAACCATTAATCGATGAATTACAAAATATTGGTTTAAAAAAGTAGAAAAAGTAAATGAAGAAAATATGAATTGAATAACAACACTAGTTCCAGTTGCAGCAACAAATTTAGATTATCCACCAACACCAGAAGAAACATCATTCGAAAGATAATTATTCTCAGAACAAAAATCTCCTCATTTAGGAGAGCAAATGGGAACTGTTCCTTTGTAAAATTTACCACACAGTATCTGATTCGACGCATACCACATCTGATTCGACGTGTTCCACATCTGATTCTACTTAAAAATTGCAAAAAAAAAAAATGGTATTAATGCAATGTATAGTTTACAAGGAGATGGGCATAATTTCTAATATGTTAACAAAAGAAAAAGAAGAATATCTTGATGGTGAATTCAAATGACTATGGAAATTACACAGATATTGTTTTATTATCCAATGTTGCATTCCAAAAATTTAATCCTAATAAGAAAATAAACTCGAATAAAAGTTGTAAATACATAAATATAATTAAACCAATTTATGAAAAATTTATAAAAGAACCAAAAACACATTCAAACCCACCAGAAAGAATGATAAATTCTCCTAAATCGGGGGAAGGTATAAAAAAATACAACAGTTTACCAAAACAACATATTTGGATGAATGCTGTTAGAATCTTGATTGAACATGCAAAGAAAATTCTAGAAATAACATTTATTACAATGAAAAAGTAAGCATGATGAATATGTTAAACAATAATTTTTCGATTTTGTTATTAATAATCCAAAAGGAATTCGATATCTTATAAGGGTTTTTAATGGAAAAGGAGTAATAAATTGGTCATTAAACAATTTAAATCTACCTGAAATGCATTTGCCAGGTTATAGATATTGTGGACCATTTACAAAATTAAACGAAAGATCAAGAAGAGGCGACACAGGAATAAATAAATTAGATGAAGCGTGCAAATATCACGATATTTTAATAGAGATCATAAAGATTTAGAATCTAGACATGAAGCTGATAAAATTGTACAAAAAGAAGAAAAATAAATTATGTAAAATAAAAATACTCCAATTGGAGAAAAAAAATTGCTTCTGCTGCAGTTGCTTCAACTATGTTTGCAAAAAAATAAGATAGGGAATTAAAATGTTTTATTGATTATACGTATATATATTTTTCTACTTATAAATGAAGATAACAAATATAACCATTGAATTTCCCTTTGAGGAATTAAAAGATTTGGGTCTGTATAATTTTTTAACAAATTATCTAATTGAGAGAGAAAATAAAAAACTGAAAGAAGGCAAAAGTTTCAAACTACATTTATCATTGCCAACAGTCAAAAAAATGGCCAAAGAAAAAACTGGCAGTGGTTTACATCATGGAGGAATTAAAACAATTATATTGGCTGCTTTAGGGATACTTAGGACTTTAGCTGGAGGAGCTAGTGCAATTTACAATTCTGTTCAACAAACAAGAAAATTAAAAAAGAAATAGAAGAACAACAGATTCATAATTTAGCAATGCAGAATAAATCAGGTAAAGACATAGTTGCAAAAAGAGGAAGCCCAGAATAATTTTTATATATACCCTCTATCTAATATCGATATAGAAATATATGTAAAAATATTAAATATAAAACATTTCAGAAATGATTATATGATTGATGAATTATCTTAAAGTATGCACAAAAATTATTTTGCATTGGTTAATTTTAACATATCATCTAATCCTGGAACTCATTGGGTTTGTTATTTTAAAGAAAATAATGATGTTCACTATTTTGATTCATTTGGAGAAAATTTTCCTTCTAATTTAATTAATTACTTCAAAAATAGAAATGTTTACTACAATGATGATCGAATTCAGAATTTTAATTCAGTTGTTTGTGTACATCTATGTTTAATCGTATTACATATTACATATGTTTTCGAAAGATTTTAGGTTTAACAATAACATTTCTTTGTTATATGATAGATATATTTGGAAAACTATTAATCAAATCTTTAAATAAAATATTTGACACTAGTGCTTATGCTTTTAAAAAATGATTTTGATTTAAAATACAGAATTATCTCTTCTGATTATGCTTTAAAAACATATGTTGATTGACTATGGAATTCGGGTGTTTTTGATTTACAAAGTTATCTCAGCACTCGGTTTGATTATACAAAATCTTATGATTCTTTTTTAGGACATAGAATTGTTAATATAGATTATGCTAAAGATGATATAGATGCAGTCAATAAAATATTTTTTAATAACCAAATAGCCCATTATGTTTCATAAGAAGATATACATTTACGATTCAGTAAAACTATTTCTGATTACATAAAACTAATAATTAATGTAAAGCAGGCACTAAAAAAAGATGTATATTCGAAACACAGTAATTTTGTTTCTGATTATGCCTTAAAAACCGATGTAGATTGAAAATACAATACTAGTGTTTCTGATTTAAAAACATATGTAGATTCAAAATACAGTACTATTGTTTCTGCTTTACAAGATCAAATAAGTAAAGTTTTTGTTTATATAACAGATTATGTTTCTATTCAAAATCGTAGAATTAATAATAATGCTGATCCTGTAGATGGAAAAGATGCTGTCAATAAAAGATATTTCGATAAAGAAATAACCGTTAAATTACAAAATTTAATCGAATCAGTTTTGAATTATGCTGATACACTTATTAACTTGAAAATTGGAAAATGCAAGGGGAAAAATCACATATTTTAATTACCTGTAAAGTGGAATAAAAGTTATATTAATTTTCACTTAGATAAAAAATAAAATTGTCTTTACTTTTTTGATGGATTGTAATGTATATAAAATAATTACTTTTAATCCAAATTTACCTGATGATGATGCTATTGTTATTAGAGGATCTAAAAAAAAAACAGATTACAGTAAGCCATTTGATGTTAATATAGGTAATATTTTAACTTTTAAAATAAAAAAACTAAAATATCTGAATATGATGGTTTGATGACCACAAAGGGAATATTCGTAAAATATAAAGATTAATTATTTTTTATTCTTAATAAATGGAGAATACTTGGTGCTTGAAGTGTAATGAAAAAAATTCACTAAAAATAATAATATAAAAATTGAAAATACTAAAAATGGACCATTAGTTCAGAAAAGTATATGCTCGATATGTGATTATAAAAAAGTCTACATTTCTAAAAAAAAAAATTGCTCAATATAAGAGAAGGAATAATTAATTAATTATATAAACCTACATGAAAAAATATTCCAAGAAGAAAACTAATTTTGTATAGTAATGGTGATTTGTGGCAATTCTATATTGTTGAAATGGATACTGGAAATTTAAAAGGCATATCACATATAAACAATGGATACAAGTATATTATGACAATTATTGAAGTTCTCTCGAA
The DNA here is from genome assembly GCA_029891345.1 of Dryococelus australis. Taxonomy (NCBI): domain Eukaryota; kingdom Metazoa; phylum Arthropoda; class Insecta; order Phasmatodea; family Phasmatidae; genus Dryococelus; species Dryococelus australis. The sequence continues at coordinate 82,519,175 of CM056998.1, forward strand.
ATATGCATTCTCTATACCAATTAAAGATAAAACAGCCAAAAACATAGCAATTGGTTCAGAATCTATATTAGTTAAAAGAAAACTATGTAATATTCAAAATTATAATGGGACCGAATTTTATAATAAAATATTTAAAGAACTTATGCAAAAATATAACATCAATCATTAATCTACAGACAGTGAACTTACATCCAGTTGTGTGGATACATATAATAGTATAATAAAATTTGCTTTAAATGGCAATTACAAATGGGTAAATATATTAGACAATTTAGTCAAAGAATACAGCAACACAAAGCATATCACTATTGGTATGAAACCAATTGAAGTTAATAATAAAAATGAAAAATATTTAATTCAAACATATAACATGTTTACTGAACCAAAATATAAAGTTGTTGGTATTGTACATGTTAGCAAAATTAAATTAATTATTGGATAAAGGGGTATACTGCTAATTGGATAACAGAATTAATTACCATTATTAAATTTTTATTTATGATATTCCAAATTAAAAGACAGTAAGGGAGAATAAATAATAGGCAGATTTTATGAATATTAAAGTATGAAGACTAACTTTCCTGATGAATATTTGATCGAAAAAGACTTTAAAACTAAAGGATATCAAATGTATGTAAAATGGTTAGGTTTTGATAATTCACATAATTCTTGAATTAATAAAACTGCTGTTTTGTTATTTTTAAATACTGTAATGTAATTAAATATTCCAAAAAGGAACATAAAAACACATTAAATATTACTTTTTTTTTCAACAATATATCTTTACGTTCATAAAACATGTTTTAAAATAGGTTGATAATTTTTGCAAAAAATAATAATAATAATGTCTTTAATTTTATTTCTGTACTTTCCTTCTTTCATTGTTTTACTTAAATCTAACTTAATAAAGCCATATACTTTTTCCCAACATTTTGCACAAATATCTTTAAATTTCTCATAAAGCATATCTCCCCCAACAAAATCATTATAAATGTGTTTTAAATTATTATCATCTTGTCTAAATATACACAGGAAATTAGTGTTATCTCGTACTAACTGTTTTGGAATTTTTGAAAATGTCCGAGCTAAATAGGAAACATCAATATTTTCGTGTTGTCCTCTTGTAAAATAATTCCTGATGATGTCTTGATTTTCTAAAATGACATCATCGAAGATAACCAGGATTCGTTTTCACATTGATCTAAAGGGGCCATTTCCTCAGTATTATTGAAAAAGTATGGCAGTTTTTCTTTGGCTTTTAATTTTTTTTTATGCCTCATTAAATACGTTTTGTAACTGAATATATTTGGGCTGATTCAAACTTTTCGAGCAAACATACAATTTATTTAAATTTAGCCAACCAGAATTATAAATAAAATTAATCATCAAAATTGTTTTTCCACCGTAACTAGGACCAGCAATTAAGGCCCTTGTGTTAACAGGCAATAGTTCTCCATTCTTTTTATTTTTAGAGTTTTCTTCAGAAATTAAAACACCAACACCTCAATTAACTTTTTTGCATTTAACAAAAATAGTTTTTATATAAATGGCTAATAAAGTTTTTTAATTATCAAATAATAGGCTGGTTCTAAAAACAAAACTTCACTATGATATCATTCATAATGAAAAATCAGTTGCTTTAATTAGTTTTCGTGCGAAATTTTTCTCCTAATATAAACAACAATACGACAAATACAATTGAAAAATTGAGTACTGTTGTTGGTAAAAATGAAGTTATAACTATTCCTAGAGGCCAATACGATATTGAATTGTGAAAGAAAACTATAAATTCAATTCATCCATTTTAAACAAACAATATTGAATTAACAACAGATAATGTAAAAAATAGAATATCTATTAAATCTAAGTTTGATATTAAATTTGACAATCGATCATCTGATATTCTTGTTTTTGAAAGAAATTCTCTTATTGAAAAAGACAAAATTGTTGTATGTACTAAATTACCTAATTTGACCCTTTTAAAACACTAAATATTCACAGTAACTTAGCATATTTTATGTTTATTAAACACGATGAGTCAAATCATTTAGATACAGATATAATAGCCAATTCCCCACCAATAAAAATGTACGGGTTCAGAGATTCTATTATTTATGAGCCTGCATATCCAGTTATTGATCAAATTAATAATGAGCATTTTAATCATATAGTTTTGGAAATTGGATACAAAAATGGCAAACTAATAGATTTCCAAGGTGCTGATATCGATATTCTTTTGGAAATTAAAGATCTTTACGATTCTATGTTTCGATAACCGTATGGCACAGTATTGGTTTTATTTTATAGTATAATCCTTTTGTCATCATAAAGAATTAATGATATTTTATTAACTTCTACTTAATATATTTTATGCTTTTTGCGTCTTATTAGATTCACTGTTCTATATTGTATTGTCTCTTTAAACAAACTATTCTTATAATCATCTAAAGTAAATTGCTTGTTAACAACGCATTTCTTTACACCTTTCGAATCTTTGTTTTCTTTATCGTCAACTTTATATGCATTAAATTTTGTTCTTAACCAAAAATTCTTTCATTATTTCGCCATTACATTCGTCTTTCATTTTACTTAAAATGTTCTTATTTATTTGAGGCATGTAATAAATATTAACCTTTGGATAATCACTTGTGTCAAATTTATCTAACATTGTTTTCATATCTTAGTCAAAATATTTAGTTTTTATGTTATAAATGTATAAATTGGAATCTTAATAACATAATTCATTGTTATTGCCATATTTTGGTTTTAAAACTTTATAATGAAGATCATATAACGCTTTCGAAATGTTTGAAATTGACATACCCATATAAATTGGTTTATTAAATTTTACATTTGTTTTATTCATATGTAGGGCCGCAAGATTCTCATTAAATATAGTACTTTTCTTAAAATTTCGTCTTGATATTAATGTTTCGCATTTTTCTGAATCTGAAATTAATCTTATATCTACTCTGTTTCTTATATTTTCAAATGTCTTACCAAACACAGAATTATTCATGAACTTGCAAAAATATTTTCAAAGTTGTTTTTGACATTAGTTATCTGTATTCATATCTATATACATTTCAGCTAATTAGACTGATTAAACTTTAATATTCTATGTGTTTTAGTAATTTTTAATCCATTCTGTAGGCGCTGTTTGAAATTATGATAGTGTATTACATACTTTTCTTTTTTATATAATGTTAATAATTTAGATTGATTGGTTTTTGAAACTAACTTATTTTTGGGGCAAAATGGTAGATGTTTATGTAATTTATGCAATTTTAGTGGATATTCTAAATCTACTTCTATAATGTAACCATATTTTGAATCATCATCCAAATTTAATATACGTCAATTTTAAAAATTAAATTTTGTATAATTCTCACATTCGAAACCGCCATATGGTAAATATTGTGACATTGCCCAAACATATAAATTATTAGCATCGATATATGCTAAATAATTTGATTCTTGGTTAGAGTTAAAATCATTTAAATATTTGTTATTGGCTTTAACATATTGCTTACAACATTGCGATATCCCGCCTCGAATACCTTTTTCTACCATTAAAATCATATCGCGATTGAGTAATAAATCTAGTTGTGGTTTAGTCATTTTTAACGTTGCTTCCCACAATAATCCTGGTGCATGATATAAATCATATGCACTTATACACGTATTTCTAAAATTTTCGAAGATATCCACTAATAGTAATACGTCACTTTTTAAATATAAATCATGGTATTCACCAAGATTCTTAGCATTAAATTGATTCCATACACATTTGCATACTAATAATCATCATAACTTATATCACTAATGTCTAATTTGTTATAAAAGTCACTGTTTGGTGGAAGATCGGTTTTGTTAAATTTTTTCCTAACTGTCCATATAATCATATGGATAAACACCTTTCCTAATTACTAAATCTACATGATCATTTGGGAAATGTTTGTGAGTGTTTTGCAGTTGATCTCTACTTAAAATCGATGATAATTTATCTAAACTACTGTTCATAAATTTAGATGTGTCTATAAATCGCATCTTTAAATTTCCTGTTTGTTTCCCAAAAGTTATAAACTTTTCTTCATTATTTGCTTTTAAATCTATATATTTTTTCATCATAGCCTAACTCTTTAATAAATAAATGTGCATTATATCCAGCTAAATTGTGGAAATAAATTGCTACAAAGTTGGGTAATTTTAATAACTGTAGATTGCAATTATTACATACAGTGTTAATGAATTTTCCACTTATGTGATCATGTTGATGTACTTTTTTATTTTCCTCCACATATTCAAATTTGCATAGAGTACATTTTTTTATTTCCAATATAATATTTTTTCCTCTTTGGTTAGTGGATGCATCAGTTCAATTTGTGAATTTATTTCCCTAATTTCTTCTACTTTGCTTTTTATTGATTGCATAAAAATTGTATGTAAATTTGGGCTTCGATATACTACTGTCGGTTTATAATCACCATAATTAGATACAATATAATAACAATGTAATTGGTATTTCATAGTATATGATTCATCATTCAATTTTAAATCAATGGCATTTATTTGTTCATTAGTAAGTTTATATCTTTATTTAAGTGTATCTTAATAAAGGTCATTATCAATATCATCATATGTTAAAATAGGACATTTTTGGATTATTTTAAACTTAGTTATTTCCTTTGGATCAGGTTTGGTGGTCGATATATATATATATATATATATATATATATATATATATATATATATATATATATATATATATATATATATATATATATATTAATAGATTCAAAATCGGCATATATTGCGAAAGGAACCTTCATTGAATGTTTATAATTTCTGAAAAATATTTGCTCTCCTTTCGAGGGTAAAGTGCTTTGTACTGTTTCATCTTTAGAGCATTCTTCTGTATGCTTATTTAATTTCTCTTGAGAATAAAAGAATTGAAGAGACATATCACATATATAAATTTTACCATTATGATTAGTTTTTTGTACTGAAAGCAGCTTTGATAAATCTTTAATCCAACAGTAGAGTTATCGCCTTCTTTGAAATAAAGAAAATTTATATGCTTATCCTTTTTTACTTTTCGTAAGTTTTAGGGGGTATATCATGGATTTCTTGCCTTCATATTCAATGCAGTATATATTTATAGATGTATCAATTTGGTTTTCTATTTTTGGTATATCATCGATTTTAATTGGATATTCATAATTATCTATTACTTTATCGATATTAAGCCCCACATTTTTATATTTAATTGTTCTCTCTGGCGGTTTGTACTGACATGCAGAGGTAAGGTTGTGGGCCACTTTGTATGCAATAATACTTACACTGCTTTTACACTGCATAGGGAGGTCCCATATATTTCCTAGGAAGAGAATACACTCGTCACTGAATTTAACTTCGACCTTAAGGATGCTGTGCCCAAAATTACCATGAGAAGAAAACAAATAAAAGGCGATAAATATCATCTAGCTCTTTTATTTGGTGGTTGATTGTACATGCATGAAAACTGTACATACAAAGTTAAACGGATCCGGCACTGTGACCCACTGGTAGCTGATGCTGCAAAAAGACAAGACATGCCATGGCATTATGATGCATTAAGTTCTGGTTATAAACTGGTGGTCGAACTTGGCACTAAAATTAAAGAAATGTTCCAGTTAATTACATTACTTTTGATATGCTAATGATTCCAGCTTAAATTGAGAGGACCAAGGGTACACACTCGGAGTGCCATTCCCATGCAGCTACTTATGCTGATGGCTGAGATTAGATTGCAATTGTGGCTGTGGTCTCAGAAAAGGATACCGAGGCCGTGCCAAAACTGTGAAAGTGAAACATGTTTACAAATTGATTGCTGTTGATAAGCAAATGATTTATGTTTGGTCATTTTAAATATATTGGTGACATACCAGTACCCGTGCCTGCTTAAGCCCTTATTGTGGCTGAGAATGTGATGTCAAGGATATGTCGGAATGCTCCAAGAACAATAAAAGATGATGTGAGGCATTTATAGCAGTTTGCTGGTGGATAAATGCATGTGAACTCTTATAATTAATAAACATAATCGCCACTGTTGAAATAGACCGAATAATGAGATTTGTTCCTGTATTTCATCATTTGTGACGTCAATGCATTTCATTATTCATGGGTGTAATTTGTTCATTATTTCTGTGGAATTTGTTGTACCTCCTATGGAAAAGCGGACAGCCTCTCTAGTAAGTTATAACCAAACACAATGAAAAATAATTAGTTTTATTAATTGTCACTATATGAAAATAGGGAGCCCCCTGAAACTTTTTCTACAACTTGGGAATATTATTCCCCACTATTTGACACCTGTTGGGGACACACAGCACTTTCGAAGTGGCCAGAAGGCCTGTTGATGTGTTGCATTGAAGGGATATGAGGTATCGTAGCAACCCCCTCCCCCCTCACTCTCCGATGGTTCCTTCTATTTGCTTTTGCACCCAATGACTGTGGCTTTAGGGTAAACACCATTTGAGGCTGCCTACTAATTTATTACAAGAGTTACCTCTTGTAATAAATTAAAGTAAGACTGGCCCATGGACCTCACATTGCTGTGTATATGCCATTCTTATCAACCTGCACCTACACGATCATGACCTGATGTAAGTTGGTCTGGTGTAGCAGGTGTGGATGATGCGACTGTGTTGGTGCAAGCAGGGATGAGGCATAACATGGACGTCTGTTCCTTGTCAGTACTTACAAGAGCGTTATGTGGGTAATCTAGTAGTGAAGGGTATTGTGTTAGCCCTTGGTTGTTTCTCTCTCAATAAGCATGTGGTAGAGGCTTCCTTATCGTTTTTTAAAGAAGGGTTTATGTTATCCGGAGATTTTAGTCATATTAATTCATGCTATTTGGTTTGAGTCACTGGGTATTAAAGGTTTTTGATGATTCCCTCTTTTACCACCTTCTTTACATTTGGTTTCGGCCCCCAGGTATACAAAAAATTTTCAATTTTTTTTCTTTTTACTTTTTCACATTTGTATTAATATCCTCTTTGAAAACATTAATAACATGTCTGGTAAGAATCTGTTTTCAGACAAGGCATTTCATTGACAGAAATAGAAAGACATTGCTGTAGCTTAACACTGATGAATTATGATTATGTTTCCTTTGAAATATTATTTACAGGACATTTCATCCATTAGAGCGGAATATTCTTGCATACAGATTGACATAATCGGCTTTAAACATATTTTTTTGAGTTTCGTTAACTTTATCTAGCTTTTACTCGCATATCATATTATCGTAACTGTCTTATTTTATGTTCACTATGTTTCTTTTTTACTTTAATACTTCGTTAGTCCTACCCTAAGTCCGGACTTAAATGTTAGGATGTACCACGGTAAAGCAAGATGTTCCTCATACTAGAAATAATATGGCTATGTGAATACGAGAAATTTTGGTCGGTGGATGATTGTCCGGACTAAAAACGATTTTGAATAAGACCCTAAATGTCTCGTGCCCGGTTGCACCAACATCTTCCCTGGTCGTGCGAGTTCGAATTATCCTAGGTCCGTAAATGTGTTACACCAACGAAATTTCATTATTTTTTATCTCGGATTCGTCGATTTCTTGAATCCAAAATATTAATTGCTTTATCACAGCTTTTCGCATATTAAAAAAAAATGGAAAATCTACAATAATTTAAAAAATTGTTTGCATTAACCAATTATTTTCTTATGGTACACGAGTTGTAGATAATTCCAGAAATTTACTTTTGGTCTTTTTTTTTTTTTTTTAACTGGGTTCATTAAAAAAATCTGTGTTATATTTTCATGTGGAGACTTGAAAGCTAATTGAATACAATTCATTGAAAGGCAAATGAAGTAATTTTTTAATTCAATAAATGGAATTCAAGTAATTGAAATTCTTAAATATCAGAACATGTACCTCATTTTGAATAAACTTCTTATCGTGTGAAAGGGACTTTAGTTTTCACTCTGCTGTAAATCATAGAGAACAATATTACAATTTTACACCATTGTGATTTTTTTCAGATATCGAAGAAATTTTCGATAGTCTAATTATTGAATTTGAAATGTTGGGATGTAAAATTAGAAAATAAAATATCGATATAGCAATTTATATATTTTTTATTTATTCCTACTCTTTTATTATATTGCTTTTAATTCATGCTTCATTTTATACTATCAAAATATTTGGTTTCAATTTAAAAGGTTTTAAAATACGAAATATAATTTTATACAAGTACGGTACACGGTAAAATTTAAAACTACAAATTTATTTACTGAAATTGCAAAATCTTTTTACTAGGAGAAATTTCTTGTTAGGAACCAGCAGACATCCCAGTTCCAAGAATAATCTTTTGCGCAAACCAGTATTTTAAAAGATTACTTTAGACTTTTCCTAAAGGTTTTTTAATGTTTTTGATTTAAAAATATGTTTTGCTGCATTTTCAAATTAATGCGCCATTGTGAATGCCTAGTAAAGCAATGGCATTCGTTGGCTGTTTTTATCACATGAGATGAGATGATGTGGAAGGAACAGATGACTTGCGTTGGCGATAGAGACGAGAAGTAACCGCCTTCAAAATCTTGTGGAGAATTTGCTTCCTGCAGTAAGTAAGAAACTATTAGTTAAATGATGTTTTGAATCCTTATTAGGTTCACTTAACTACATCTTTTACTATAGTAAATCGGTTGTAAACTATTCTTTTTGAATTTAACCATAATTTTTGACAGATATGAAGACCTTCAAAGAATAGTGAAATTTTCATCAGGGTTGAAGACTTGCAAAAAATACGTTGGTATATTGTATGAACTTTATTTTTACAGACTATGCGGCTGTTAATTGACATACTTTATCCAGCACTATTACTTTTGGCTATTAGTGTGGCTTCAGCTATCCCCAAACAAGATGAGAAGGATAAGAAGGATCGTGTGTTGGATAATGTGAGTATTTCCCATTTTTTTTTCCAGTAGAAATTTACAAAATCGTAAGAATCGAATAGTGATATTAGGGGCTTTATTGCAAAAAAAAAAAAATTTTTATAACATAGTAAGTATGTGCAGTATTAATGTTGGAACATAATCGCATTGGTGCATTGTTATATTTGCAGAACGGACCATGAAATATGTTATTGGGGTTCTAATATGGAGTGAAAAACAAAACGCCAAAGTTATAAAAAATACTACATATGCCCACCCTAGCACAATTGAAAAATTCCAGAATAGGGGATTTTTCGAAAATGGGAAAAATAATACCTGGATATGTTAGATATAATTAATAGTAATCTTAATTATTAGAAATTTTCGAGGGCCTTCGAGTAGTTTTCTGTAAAAAAAAAAATGTGATAGGGAGGGGGTTATTAAAAATTCTGTGTTTATTCTATAAAACACGTATAATGTACGTAGAATATATTTATCTTGGGTCTAATAATTGTATTACATGCAAGAATACCGTTTGAAACAAATCTTTAATGTATAAAACTACATGTCCAGGGTGTAATTAAGTCGCAATACTGAGGTTATACATGTATACAGCACAGGTAACAAACAGTGTCGAAAGGTAATGTAATTCTAGTGAAGTACTCGAGGCTTGCCTTGTCGTACAAATACTTTGAGAGATGGTGTGTTTATACAGTAGACTTGCATTGCCAATTTAGTGTTGTTCAATACAATGACTAATGAGACATTGGTTGACGTCAGGTGCATTGTGGTTGTGTCTGTCATGATTGTAAGTTGTAATGGTGTACTGCAACAATGATATTGCTCTGGGCTGCAGGTGTTCATGTTAAAAGTGCTGTTTGGCGTGTTGTATTATGTTTGGTGTGTGAAGTAAAATATAATTGTGCGGAAATATGAGTATTATTGTGATAGTAGATTTATTGTAAAAGTTAAAATATAATATTTGTGCTGTATTTTGAGTGTATTGAGGGAGTGTGGTCAAATTAAATACACCATGTGGCATGGTTTATCATTGATGTCCAATTGATTGGGTGAGTAATGTAATACATTTTAAATTGTAGAGGTAAAATGCATTTAATTGTGGAAATATGTGTGTGGAATTATGTGAGGTTGTGTTAATTTTGTGGTACAAGTGAAAAATATGTATGTAATCGTAATAGTTAATAATCCAAATGCGTTAAAATGCACAAAGATCTAACCGAACAATACCTAAATTGAGAATTTTACCAATACAAGTTACAAGTACGATCTTGATGAGGGCTATGTACATAAGGGAAATTGCGCGGTACAATGAATGTAAAATAGGTACGTTTTCATGATAAAAGTGTACCCTACAAATTACCTGCTGTTCATAGCCCTCCCCACTATCAAGTTTGTAACTTGTATTGGTAATTTTGACAATTTAGGGTTTTTTATGTTACGTATTTGTGCAGTTAAACTTTTTTTTTTGTGATAAAATATGGTTATTTCAGAAATAAGGAAATACGTTAAATTGCACATCAATCTAACCAAACCATACTAGATGCACAACATTATCAATACACTGTCACACACGTCCAAGTGTTACTGTGATAATGTATGTTATTCAAGTGTAGCCACCTCGCAGGGGAAAATACTGTACTAGCATATACAAACATTATGCACCGAGCCAGAGTCCCAGTACCAGCAGGGGAGTAAATCTCCAAAACAGTGGAGTTTCCCTGTAAATGGTTTTCATGTGTGGCCTATTTGCACTGAGAAATAATAGGCGTGTGTTTTGCTTTTTAACATATTTTCGTGCTATTTGTAATATATTATAATATTGTATCATGAAAACATCTTGAAAATGCAACATGTATTTTATAATATAAATATACAATGTAACAGTGTCTTATATAAGCTTTTAAATGACGCTAAAAACTCCACAATAGGGGGACTTATTAAAAAAGTTACTGCTAGTTGCATAAACCTCAGAAATCCGTGAAATTTGCTTGCAGCTTATATGAAAAATGGCTGCCATCATTGACTTATAGGTAAAAATCTGAATTAATATTTTTCTTTCACCTTGAGGATAGGGTAACATAGGAACAAATTTTTATCGAAATCAAAAATGTGCAGCTTCAGCCTCTCGATGATTTCATGTGGAATGACCCTTCCACAGGCAGTTCAATTACAGTAACCTTGTGATCTACTAAATACTCAGAAAGACAGTACCTAATGTCAGTCGGAATTAGTACGCATCCAGAGAATACACTTGGATCTGGTAATCTTCAATATTCTTGAAACAGTTTCAACTTCTGCACACCGTTCAGATATAAATTTTGATACAGTCTGATTGAAAAAGACCACAAATGCATACAATACCACTCTACAACTATACTAACAGAAAAAGTGACAAAATGTGTACACAAATCTGTGGTTTTGTTTCATGTTTATTTGTGGTAGTTGGTATTGCCAACTAGGTCAAATTTGTAATAGTCAAACTACAAAATGTAATATGTTGAGACCACTTTATATACATATATATGTGTGTGTGTTGTTAGTGAGTGCATGTGTGCATGCGTGTGTGCGCACATGTTGAGTTGTAGAGTGCAAATACTAAGAAAACAGAATTGCCCCAGTGTCTGCTGTACACAGGTTCTTGCATATATACATTGAAATTATTACCAATATTTTGGTAGTTTTCACGTGAAACTTGTTTCTACATGTTTATGTTTACTCCTCAGCATTACTGATCTTATTTATTCGGTTCTACATTATTTTGGCAGGACTTGAGTGATAAGGAACATTACCAGAATGAACAGCACAATGCACAGTATGATCATGAAGCATTTCTTGGGGAAGACGAAGCCAAGACTTTTGACCAATTGTCACCGGAGGAGAGCAGGAGAAGGCTAGGGTAACTATACTTGTCTTATGTACTCATTCATTGGAATATTTTATGGTGTTTGCTGTGAATGTCTTGCATATAGGTGGAATCCAGCACTCATTTAATGTACCTTTCAAAGTTTGGCCGTAGTAAAATTTTTAGTTTTATAGTTGAAAATTTTTTTACATTGAATTTACATTTAATAAACACTTTGTGCCAAAGACAAGTTTGAAGTTCCCATTTCAACTCCAAAGGTTATGGCTAAAATGGCTATTTTCAAATGATTATTAGCTGCTTAATTTTCTATACTGAAAAAGTTAAGAAATGGTGACAAGTATGCCACTAGGCTACCAATAGCATGTAAAAGGACAGAAGCACAAGTACTCACAGTCTAGTTCTGTCAACAGGCTCCCACACAAGAAGGATGAAAAATTTTGCGACTTTTCACTGGCTGGGCCAGTTTCATTGTGCGGTGAGTTATAGGGCACTGCAGTATGGCGAACCATGTTACCCTCCAACATTCGTACCCACTAGGAATGGGGAGATGAATGTTGTTCTACTATCACGCCAGGCTTCCAGGTGTAACAGATGCTGGTCCTAACAACCACTTTTTCACCCTGGACAAACTTGACTTCCTGTCTATGAGCAGTTCTATTATGAGCATTCTTCATCTGTTGCTCCTTAAAGCCCATCGCCTGGACCACATGACGAGGCTAGATGACCTTTTGTTTCAGGGAGTTATATGATACAGGTAATTTGGTTCGGAGCCTCGTGTTAAATAGCAGTTGAGCTGGAGACCAGTCCAAACCAGGAAGGGGAGTGTTCCTGTAGTCTTGAAGCATCTCTCTGTAGTCGGTACTCTGGCTTTTGCGCCACCCTCATCTCTGCCAACCCATTGCTGTGGGGGTAATGTGGGATACTGGTGCACAGCTAAATTTCATTCTGCATATAATATTGATGGCACTCAAGAGAACTGAATGGATTATTGTCTGCTAACAATATTTGTGGGAGACCATAAGTAGCAAAGACAGTTTGCATGGCATTAATAACAGCAGAAGTTTTGCTAGGGAGTTCACTTATATCAACTCACTTTGAATACTTATCCACAAGAACAAGGTACGACTTTTCCTTAAAACTCAAAGATGTCTGCACCCACTTTTTCATATGGAAGGTTTGGTATGCGATGTGGAATCAACGGCTGCTTGAAATTAGATGGACAAAACTTTTCGCAGATAGAGCACTGTTCAATAAAGTTGGCAATGGCCCGTATGAAGCAACTGCAATACACATCTTTGCAAGGTGACCGGAACAACTACTTTGTCACCAATGAATATGACCCCCTTCTCCAAGCATAGACCATCCTTCATATTGTAATAGTGCTTGCAGGGGTCAGGCACTGAATTATAAAGTGGCCAAACCTGACTTACAAAATTGGGATATGAGACTCAATGAGGGATCAGTGCTAGTTTCTAGCTGAAACTGAGACAGACACTGTTTGGATATAGGCAGATGTTTGCTGATTGAATTAACCACCTCCAAAATGGCGGCCTCATCAGGTACCTTGTCGGGAAAGTAGGCTTGTGACAGATGGTCTGCAAAATACTGAAATTTACCCAGCAGATAGGTTATATTGAAGTCATACTTAAGTAGCTAGAGTCTTAATCTCTGAAGCCGTGGTTAGTCTATGTAATGAATTGACTTGGCCATCACATTAACAAGAGGTTTGTGATCCAACTGAACTTGCGACTTTTTCCCCATACACATAGTAATGAAATTTAGACACAGCAAATGAAACATCTAAAAGTTCTTTTTCGATTTGAGAGTAGTTTCTTTCTGTATCTGTCAGTGACCGGGAAGCAATATGCACAGGTTGAAGGCCCTTTTGGCCTTTTTGAAAAAGGATTGCCCCCAGACCATTTTGCGATGCATCACACTGAACAAGAGTAGCTGATGGGTCAATTGTTACAAGGACTGGTGTACTAGAAATTAATGGCTTAAGTTTAGGGGAGGGAAACCAGGCTCACTCCACATCAGATTTCAGAAGGTCATACGAAGGGCTACAAACACTGGACATATTTGGGACATAGGAATGGACATAATTAAACATACACAAAATTTGTTTGTACTTCCTTGCGGGAGCTGGGCGCCGGTAGAGCGGTCAAAGCTCGAACTCTCTCTGGATCAGGTGATATGCCCTCAGCAGAAAATATCTGACCAACGTACTTAACCTGTGAAACTTTATGTTGAAGCTTGACAGCATTGAATTTGAGGCCCAGACTCGCAGCACACTCAACTACCTGTTGCATACACTCATCATGCTCAGCTTCCAATCTTCTTGTGCATAAAATATCATCGAAGAAAATCACAACACCTGGGATGTCACAGTTCTCATCAATAAACTTTTGAAAGGTTTCTGGCACATTGGTTATGCCATATGGCATGCGCAAATACCGATAGCACCCAAAAGGCGTGGAGAAACAACTCTTTAGGGATGCATCTTCATCCAGTTGCACCTGATGGAAAGCCTCCTTGAGATCAAAAACAGAGTAGTATTTCTTGCCAGTCAACTTCTCCGGCATCTCCTCAATAGTCGGAGTTGCATGATAGTCCCTAACTATCACCTTGTTCAGTTCAGTTGGATCCAAGCAAAGTCGTAATTTGCCAGTAGACTTTTCAACAAGTACCAGATTGCTTACCCAGGCTTTGGAGTCAAGTTTACGTACTTTACTTATAATCCCTTTCTCCACAAGTATATTTAGCTCTGTTTGTAATGCCCCCTTAATAACTCTAAGCACCCTCCATGAAGGTTTACACACAGGCTGGCTAGCTTCTCTGGTATTTATTTTGCACACTTGAGGAAAACAGCCAGTACCAGAAAACACTTCCACATGTTATTTAACAAAGCGGTCTTTAGCGACTGAAGAAGCAGAATGAACTCCTTTTACCAGGTTAAAGTCAACACAGGACTGCAGCCCTAGCAAGGGGGTCCTGTCAGAGTCAATGATTACAAACTGTATGTAGCGTTCATGACCCATAATAGAACACAACAAATCAACACAACCTCGAGCTGGGAGAATGGTACCAACCGAAACTTCTATTTTGAGATTTGTTGGGTGAACTTTAGATTGCTGATCTACTGTTTGGAGTAGCTTGAGTGGCAGGATGTTTATTTCCGACCCAGGGTCCAATATGATGTCAACGGACCTGCCTTCAATAAGTACTCGTTCCCTCCATTCATTTTGATGCACTGTTTTAGAATTTTTGCCGGGCCAACAGAATGAATTGTTACAGTATCACAATACAAAGATTCATTGGAGGAGTCATTGACTTTAACCTCCCTCACTCTGCGAATTGTACAGGACACAGCAAAATGATTTAAAATTCTACATTTGGCACATTTTTTACCATAGGCTAGACACTGTCTAGGTTTGTGTCGAGTTTGACACCAGGAACAAGCGTACTCACCGTTGTTGTTGTGTGCTGTATTATTGGTAGCTCTGGGTTTTGAAGACTGCCTACTTTTTGCAGCCATAAAATTAACACTTGCATTGCTGCGAACTTAAACATAGTTCTTGGCTTGGATGTCTTTTGCTTGCTCCTGACTGCTCTGAGCTGACAGTACGTAGTTACTTTCGTAAATGTTGCATTCTCCATTTGTAGCAGCGCCTCTTGCAACGTCCCATCCCTGATGCCCTGGACAATACGTTCAACTAACATTTTGCCTCTTGTGCGACCGGAAGGTCATAACCGCACGTTTTCACAAGTCCACAACATTCAGTCAGGAAATGGTCAAATGTTTCGCCCTCAAGGTGCACACGTTAATGAAATAAGAAACGTTCATAAAGAGGATTAGTCTTTGGCACCACAGATGTTTTGTATGCTTCCTTTACTGTACTATACACTAACCTGTCCTCTGGGGAAATATCAAAGGTTTCAAACAGAGCACGTCCTTGTGAACCGAGCATATTTTTAAGAAGGGCAATCTTAACCTTATCGGAGCACTCATCTTGACCAGTAGCGATAAGGTAATTTTCAAAGTCCCCCTCAAAGATTTCCCAGTCTCTACTAGCAGTAGGACTCTGCAAATCAATACTTTCCGGAAGCTTTACAATATTTAGCCCCACCATCACAAACACATTAGCGGAAATAGCAAACTTTCTAAACACGTGCAGTAGCGTTACCACCCAGGCTTGCAGGTTAATTCATCAGCTGAGCACAAGAAATGTAGAGACATTACTAATTGGTTTCACACTAGACTGCGCCATGTTTTGCTATGTGATATGAGGTTGGTTGTTTAATTAAACAATATCCCAAGTAGATTTCCATTGTTTTACTTACACGACAACTATACACATGAAAGCATAACATACAACATGGCGGCTTGAGGGCTTCCGCTCGCTAGGCTGCCAACTCTATGCGAGGTTGTCAGCTCTGGCACACAGGTAACATCTACAACATTGGTGGTGAGCAGAATGTATTTTGCATTACAATGTTGGTGCTGTAGCTGATAGTTCGGATTTTCTGTGACACAGTTATAGTTGCCTTGGATGGGGTGTATGGCTAGTGAGTCTGGTATTGAAAGAAGTTGATGGTTAGTGGATGGCACATGAGCCACGACATGGACTATTGCAGGGGTGGGATCCTCTGGGGGGCGATAGTTTGGTTGTCAAGGTTAGGTGGCATTTTGATAACTAATATGGGTAGTTTAGAGAGTAGGTCTTGTGTTTGAAGTGAAGAAGTCAGAATTTTGTATCCAGAGTGGAAAATGGTTGTAAGTTTCTTTGGTCTTCATGAAATAGGACCACCATGGGTATTGCAGAATTGTTGTCTTTGGTTTTTGCTCCGGTATTGGAGAAGATGGCTTGCTGAATATGTTTGTGGACAAGGAGCCGGGGAAGCCCCTATCAAGAAATGATCTGGCTATTGTGACAGTTTCTAGCAGACACATGCAAACAGCAGCTCCGTCTCTACTTCCACAGCTGATTTATTCTTTCCCAACTAAATAGAGACTCCCGGCAGAGTGGCTCAAAAAAGGTAGTTTGATCATTTTCAGGTTCACACAGAAATAAAAGTGAGTGATTCCTTGTTACAAAAATATATATATATTCTTGAAAAATTTTTGCCAAAACGTATACATGATATTTTTTTAGAACCCCAGCAAGGATTAGGAAATGTTACCCCAGCTTTTAAAAACAAATATTATTCCCTTTGGTACAAAAATAACTCTTTTTATAACAAGAAATTACAAGTAACTTATCTTTTCAAAATCATTTTAAACAGAAGTTCCCACAGAGTTCCAACTTATTTCACTCCCTGGCCCTCTCTCCACAAAGAGGGGAACACAAGCATTATATTCAATTTGCTCCCCCTTCTAGAAGGATTTCTGATGTTCAAGTAGTATAGAGCTCGTCTGGTGACATCACAAGCTGGCCCGCGTAGTCCGTTGTCCTGTAGACGTACAGTGGAAGGGGTAAGGCATGAAGAGGTTTCAAGTAAGTAGATCAGGAGCCATTGCACTCTCGGGGCGCTCGCACCCAGGTAAGCCAAGTCCACATCAGCACTTCCCACGTAGCTCACGTAGAAACAAACAGCAAATATGGTGAGGAATTCTAGGCACTTACACCCTGTGACAGGTGTGACACAGTTACATCCCTCCTCCCCTGAAGAAAGAACCTCATCTGTGTTGCTCATGTGAAGAAAAATCCAAGGCTTCAGCTGGCCAGACAGTTACCCCAGGCTTTGATTCATGTGGAACACGAGTGTCGTAGATAATCGTAGACAGCAAATGTAACAGACCATACCAGGGACTCATAAAATGACAAACGGGACGTAATAATCATACAATTACAATTCATACATTAAACCATTATTAAACATTAAAAAATACCCATATAAAACACTCATTCTGAAATCCAAAAGCGTAATTAAGTGTATATTCCAATGTGTACCTGTATCTTTCCGTGCATTTCTGTGTGTGCATAAAATACTTAAATTAAATTCAAAATACTAGGGGTATATTATTCCCATTAATTAAAATACAAAATAATCTTTAGGATGAGTAATAGTTACATCCAAAAAAACAGAGGGAGTGATATTTAAGGGAGGGGTCGCCTCTTTATACTGCATTAAGTGTACATAATACTATTTTCATTTGGTTACATAAACTTTTTCTAATTTGTTTGGAGAATTTGGGTTGGTAAATAACAATATCACAAGCAAAAGAAACCTGTCTATCTGATACTGGCCTCGCCATTTTACTGCCAACTTTGCACTAAAATTATTAATTTTAGAACTGAAATGATGTACTTCAACTAAAATCAAATTGGCAGGCTTCAAAGTTGAGTCTTTGTATGAAAATTTTCTTAGTTTTTTGGTGCTAAGCAATTAAATTACGTGTCACACCCACCCATTTTTCTTCCTGTTTTTTACTGTCCACATTCTCCAAACAAATGCTATGGAGTGACCATACATTTACAAATGGGTGCACCAATCGTCTTCCCAGAAAGACCTCAGAAGGAGCATATTTATGTGCACTGTGTACAATGTTATGAAAGCACTAAAAAAAAAGTATAACTCATTCCAATGACGTGTATCGAAATGGAAACTACGCAAGGCAACTTTAATGTTTCTGTTCACCTGTTCAGCCAAATTTCACTGAAGGTGGTATTGGGTGGTCTGCACCATCTTTACCCCCTATATAAAATTTAAATCTCTGTACTTCTGGGGAAAATACAAGGTGTTGTCATTTACTACAAATACGGGCAACGCAAGAACACTATATCATCTCTGCATAACTACCTTACATATTTCTCCTGCCTTTATAGTACGTAATGGAAAAAAAGACATATATATATTATTGTTTCATATGGAGAGTGTAGAAAATTAGAATGACCTTACCTGATAGTGAGATACTAGGGGCAATAGTATATTGGGTTATGAAGGTCAGGGAGTGTAGAAAGTAAAGTTACAAAAAATGATGTACAAATTTGGACACCTTTTTAAGTGCAAAGTTGTAAAATGTTTAATTTTCTAATAATTTCAGTTTCACTTGACCAACAGATGAGTAAAGTGATGAGGCCCATGACAATGTTAATTTTACATATGGTTAAAGAATACACAATGTGTAGAAAGTAGATCATAAGCAGGTCTTTCAAAAGTGCCTAAGTTAACTGTGAACAATATATTGCATGGTTTTGTTAGGGTCAGTACTTATGATTATCAAAGTGTGTGTAATTATCTTCAGAAAATAGCATGTTCTTCAAAATTTTACAATGACTGGATCTTCACCACCTATGTAACTTCGTTTTTTTGCTAGGTGCTTGGCTGTAAAATGGGAGAGATGAATTTATTGAAATTGGCAACTGTATATTAAAAATATCTTCACCACCACCGCAGCTCTGACCATTGCGGTTATTATATCTATTCAAACAAAAATAGTTGAATTAGGCTTATAACAGTATCACAGGTGGAACAGAAGGGAAGATATACAGTAAGTGTTGTTTGCGATCTGAGTCTTTTCTTTACAAGATTACTCTGGCTACATAGGAGGGCAGGGTACAATAAATGCAAGAATCTGAACCTAAAATTGAGCAGTAGTATAAACTATACGCGTGTGCGTGTATGTATAATAATAAATATACCTTTCATGAGAGATATCTTGGGAATAAAATCAGTGTACATTAAATTTTCAATGCACTTACTTTTCAGATGTAGTGTTGGCAAAGAAAGCCTATAAGCCTCTTCGTTCCAAGACTTCTGCAATTGTTGGAAAAGAGGTTATCGCATACAAAAAAAATTCAACATTTCTAGATTGTCTAAGGCCCAGTTGCACCATCGTGGTTCGAAACTCTCAGCCGAGATCGGATCTAAAATTGACACAGAAACTGTTGCACCATTCAAGTTCAGAGCTGTCTTCCATTAAGTACATTTTTATGACCCAATATGTCCCATTGAGTTGATTCCCCATGGTGTATATTGCAACATGTATTTTGAAATAATATAAACAATTAATTCCTCCAATTGAAAATGAATTCCATATGTGTAAATATTTTTTTTTAGTTACAAGTATTATACCATTAAATTATATTCCGAACACACTTAAATAGTATTTTTAACATGTACGCACACTGATTTTGCACTGTACACAGCATTTGCATAAATTGGAGTGGAAGTTGGTAGTATCAATTCAAACTTCCCGCCTGTGCGCTTATAGTTCCATAGCGCTTTCACCGAGCGCTAGTAGTAACAGGGGTCGAAGAAGTGCTGAAACTTTGCATTATATAAGCATCTGTGTTCTATGGTTGTAGATATATACCTAGATTTGAGTGAAAATATAAACATAATTGTTTCTCGGCTTTGTATAATATGGATTGGCATGGTTGGAATCAGCATTAAACATAGTTGTTTCTTGGCGTTGACAGTTGTAACTTTCTTTTTCCAATAATGAGCTATTTGTTTGTACGGAACATGTCGGAATATGAGAAAGAATTGTTAATATATTTAGTAGAAGTAAGAATGAGCATAATTGAGAGCAGAAAAACTGGTGCTGTGTCTTCGAAAGACAAAGAATTTGCGTCGCAGAACGTCGTTCACAGAACTGCAAATCATTTAAAGACGTGTTACAATAATGCATGTGTACAATTGTCTCAATGACACCAGGATAGCCTGCAGTCTCATAAAAGTTTTGCATGATAGTACGCTGTTCTCGTCTACTGGTTGGCATTTTAAAAACATCATTAGCCCAAAGTGCAATCTGTTGTGTTACCCTGTGTACTATTCTACAGACTGTGTACTTGTGTATACCCATTAGATCTCTACATACAAACAAAAACAGACCTATTCCTGTTGCTATTAAAATTTTAATGGTTTTTGATTTTATGTAGCGATTCCAAAGTAGTCTGTTTCGAAAGGTGGAACCGCATCTTAAATTTCTCATCATATAGGTCCTGGAAAGGGTGCTGTCTCCTCATATACTGTCTTGACCTAGGTACTTCATGGAAAAATGCTGCTCAAAAACATTATCCATTTCATCAAGTTCATGTTCTATTTCATTTTCTGAAGAATACATCGTGATACAAATAATTAGCTCTAAGTAACTTCTAAAGTAACAAACTTGATAGACGTTAAAACATTTGTATGTTACACCAAACTCGACAATGCATCTGCTAATTCTATTTTTCCTCATAATAAAAATACAAACTAAGCAAAATAAGAGCCTTCTTTACAAAAAATCTTTATTGACAACATTGACGTAAACATTATCATGATTATAACCTCAAATATAATACAGACCCTAGATAAACAACAGCTTGAACCAAGATCATTTGTTTTGAACCATCGGATCTGGTGGTTCATGTACAACAAAAAAAAACTAACCTGGTTCAAGGCATGAAATGCGTTGGTGCAATGCTTCATATAAACTGATCTTAGTTCAAACACACAATGAACCTGTATCATGGTTGTGAACGCAAATGGTGCAACCGGCCATAAAACTTAACGTTGCCCTCGCTGTACTGCTCGGAAGGCAGACCAATTTTGCTTCTCTCATGTACCAGCTACGCACAATGTGCGTTAATGCACTTGTCTCCAGAGTTGTTCATGCATGATGGGTCAGTGAACTGTTCCATGACCCGAATGACCCACCTCGCCAAGAGTAAACGACTATATATATGTTTATTGTGGTGAAATGTTGTGTCCTCCAGAAAGCAGAGTCTATAGTAAACACAGGAAAGTATTGATGCATGACGTCTTTCACAATATTAATAAACGACTGCTACTCATCAGTGCAACTACATCCCTGGCAGTTGTCTATAGAGTTTAGTTACTGCCGCCACCTGCAAGATTGTTGTATCTACCAGGCCGGGACAGATGCCCCAATACTAATATTTAATTTTGCCCGATGAGCCACCGGGACCATGCAAGAGGCCCGTGGCGAGTACAGCAGTGTGCTGTGGGATGCAGCCACAAGTAAGATCCCTAGATCCCACTGCTCTCCACTACACCGCTCGCACCAAGTATCTAGGTGCTGGGCTTGCACCTGCTAACTCCCTCTGCAGACATCCTATGCCAGTGGAGGAAGGGGTGGCCGAGAAGTATAAAAAGAGATGCATCCCGGCCTCCGGATTGTCAGTCTGCTTCAGTTTTCGATCTAGTCTTCTGACTCTTCTCCTGAGCTCTCACCGCTCTAACTATTGGTGCAGAGACTCACACCTATCCAAGTATTTTACAGTTTCCTCGCGGAGCTGAAGATCTTCTCCAACTTCATACCGAAGGAAGAACCAGTGGCGTCACCAGCAACGCACTGATACACATCAGTCCCTTACGGACAAACAAGGAGTAGAGCTCGCTCCGAGATTTTTAGCTGCACGCACTAGCTACTGCCTTTTCCCTTAAGCTTTGCACAGGGTGCCTTCCCCTGTCAACGCTAGGGTGTTCACCTTCCGCCTAGCCCGTGTGGAATTAGGAGATAGTGCTTCCACCATCAGTGTTTATTTCCTTACAGTCAATAAACACTGATCCTATCAGATCTTTTGACTTTCTTTCTGAGTTCCTTCCTTGTGTTATTATCGGAGCTAACGGAGTCAGCAGGAGACCGGGTTTGCACTTACAACACACCAGAACATCCTTGGAAGGCCCCCCATTCTCTGCCCCGTGCAATGAACGGTAGAGCCACGACACTAGGATACCGTCCCTTGGAAGTTGGCTTGAAGTTATGGTCTCCCCCTTGTCTCATCACCTCTCACTTCATGGTGCCGAGGAGGGGAATTTCTTTGAGTCTGGTGAGACCACTATGGGAAGACTACCTGTTCCTTGCACCCAAGTGGGAGGAACAGTAGAGGTACTCTCCCGGTGGGATCGGCTTGCTTGCTAGGGTGCACTACTATCACCGCTCACTGGTGGTGCCGAGAGGGTTGCACTCTGGTGCAGGGGAATCAACCCCATTGGGACAACACTGTGCGGTTCCTGCAATCAACACTTTGCAGCTCGAGTCTTCTCCACCCCCGGTGGAGGAGTCAAAAGTTAGGTGCGGGGTTGGCAGCATCAATTGCCACCCACACTTGGACACTCACACGTCAACTGCCTACCTCCTGCAGCCCCAACTTTAGGATAGTGCCTAATGCCTTACACCCATAGGGTAGGGTTGAGAGACAGGTCAAGAAGGCAAGGGCTATCTCAAAGAATCCACAGAGGCTACGTATCCTACCTAGTGGGTTCGGACTGCCGAGTCCGCGTGAACAGGCTGCACTGCTGTGATGGCTCACCGTACCTATACCTACCGTTACGTCAGTTGATCTGTTCGAGCCACCTACGAGAGTTGCGGAAGGGTACCACCCCATAGTGCAGGAGGAACTGTTTGGCAAAAGGTCCACCAGCACATCAGAGCTAAAACCTAGCACCCCACTCGTCAACTACACCCCCAGTCGAGTGCCAACCCAGGTAGTGGGAACAGGGGCAGTACAGCCACCCACTGAACAGACATGCCACGCAGGGTGAAACTCGCTGAACCAGACTTTGTGCCAAGCAGACGACCTACCAGGCTGTTGCTGTACTCCGGTCAGGCCCCAATACCCCGAGACGAGTAACTGCTCTGAGACGCGACTCGCCTAGCCTCGAGTAAGTAATCCCAGACAGGGGCAGACGCCCAGCCGGGACTGTCATCCATAATTATTAACTCCTGTTTGCTCCCCTTGGGTGTTGTGCTATTTAATAGTGTTCGACCACGTGGCCTACGAATATTTATGAACCATTGTTTTGTGACACTCTAAATTCCTATTATAATTTTACAGTGTTTGTGTCATGCTTGTTTTATTTCTAAAGGGCCTATTTTCATTTTTCAGTTTTGTTAAAAACGTAAGTCGATAGATAATCTTGGCAGTTCCGACGACCGCCTTGCCAAGCACCCTAAATTTAAATTCTATCTTCACTTATCTATATCTACACATCTATACTAATATTATAAAGACGTAATGTGTGTTTGTTTGTTTAAATGTAACTGCTAATGTCGGAAACTACATGGCCGAATTGTATAATTCTTTCACTGTTATAAAGCTACATTCTTCCAGATGGATTTAGGCTGTGTTTGATTTTTAAAAAAATACTTCAACAAAGTCGGAGAAAAATGAGCTACTTGGCTGCTTTCTAAGCAATGTCTACCAAAACCATTAAAGATAAATAAAAAATGTTGTGTATCTCAATATTAAAAAATTCTTTAGTAGTCGCATGTAGTCTTAGGTAGTCATGGTTTGTCACAAGTTGTGGCATGTAGTCACGGGCAGTCGCAATTAGTCACTGGTTGTTGCAAGTAGTCGCAGATAGTCACATGTTGTAGGTAGTTGCAAGTAGTTACTGATAGTCATGGGTAGTCACGGGTATTCGCAAGTAGTCACATATATAGGTATGTATTTCAATAACTCCATAAAACCTGAGCGAAGCGATGGCAGGCTGCTAGTTAAATTAATATTTTTATTTACTAATGTTGATTTAAAGGGTATGGTGTGTGTAAAGTGCTTTGTATATTTTTATTTCCTATGTGTTCTGCAAGTAGTCCAGGCTTTTCTCAGGTAAACTCATTTTCCACAACATGCATAGTAACAAGGACTACAGACATTATTAAAGAAGTCTGATGTGTAGATAATGTTTGTTTAAATTCGCAGTGTGTTTGCTTCGTTTAACTGCCTTCTATATGTATGCTGTTGAGTATATGTATTTTCATGGTTTTTTCTTCATGGTGCTGGCAGGAGATATCCATTAGGTAATGGCATCTCCGAGCCACCATCTTTAGTCTTGACCAGTGGGCCGAACAGGGTGGACGTGTGTGTCGCACTTGCTGCATAAGCTTCATCTATTTGCATCAATCACGATAGCTACAATAATAAATTTTAATTTGCAGAAACCTTTTTAATCATTTTGCTCCTCCAGCATAATCAACCTTATCTCCGTTAGACTCGCTGCTCCGGAGAGTTTCATACCAGTAATTTTTATGTGCTGTTCAGCACGTATTCCATATTGACCTATGGCAGGCCTCATGTGCCATGCCCTCTTAATTCGAGGGAGAGTGTGTTGTTTTCTATATGTGCTCTTATCATTCAATATACATATTTTATTTCTCAATATTAATGAATTTCGGGATCTGGCCCACTCCAGAAATACCCACGTGCTCAGCTTCTGAACTGTAAAAGTGTGCTAAGTGACACTTGTATTAGCTTATTTTGTTAACGTGTGCTGCGAGGGGAAATCGCCACATTACTGTCAACCTGCTACTGCCCTGAGATACCGTCACCACGTGCTCACCCGTGTATTAGATGAGCTGGCGTCCTGGGAATTTATAACATCTTTACTGAACTTTATCACCATGCATCAGGGTTTCTCTCAAATCTGGTATTTCCTGCCTCTCGCTAGCAGCCAAGCCACGTTAAACTGTCTATCCAGAGGTACTCCTGGGCAAAGGACCCATAATGTGTAAATAAATACGCTCCTAAGGATACAATGGCACTATGCCAGCATATTGCCCTTCTGGTTTTTGATTTTTCTGTTTTGCATGTTGGCACGCACTGCAACACTTAACCAATTTTTCAAAATCGTTAAACACTCCGGACCAGGGAAAAGTTCTAACACAGGGTTAATAGTTTTGTCCCATCCTACGTGTCCACCATAAAAAGATTCATGATATCATTCATAATATCATAGCCTTTAAATTTTCCGGTACAAAACCCTTAAATTTTCCCTTTTTCGTCCATTCTCCCAGAAACCCTTTATTTACAATGTAACTAGAATTCCCATCTTTCATTTCAGAAAATATATTTGCTTACATTCAGTATCAGAATTTTGATTTTCTTTCATATCTGTAAATGCACTAGGAAGTTTTTGCAGCGTGTGTAATTAGAAACCATTTATACTGTCGGAAACATTGCCCCAGACAGCTGACTGCCTACCAGAGCCCCATTTTCCACTATCGTCTCAAACTTATCTTCATGGTACATGCAAGCCGATGCATTGGTAACGGAGTTATCTAGCCACTTTATATGTTGCACGGTAAATTTAAACTGAGCGATTCAATCTAACCACCGAGCTAATTGACCAGCTGCTTTTGTGATTTTAATTAAGGATGAGATCCTCGATACCACGATACTTTATAGTTTATAGTATCGAGTATCGCATGAGAATATCTGAAAGTATCGAATTTTAAGACCCATTTTACAAGTGTACCATAATGTTTGGAACATGTACGATAATTTCTAAAAGTGTACCATAGATTTTGGAATGTGTACTATAATTTTGAAAAGTGTACCATAATATACCATATTTTATTCATAGCATAATATTCACACAGCTGCGAGTGCCTTGAGGTGTTTTAGGCAACCCATACATATCACAATTATTATTTTTAAAAACATTGAATTTTATGGTACAGTAAAAACTGGTTGTGAGCGAGTGCCGATAGGCGCGAGTGAGCAACTTGAAGTAGTTATTGTACACCTAATACATACCACAATTACATGATGCACCTAAATTTTTCATTTAATTCTTTTTGTATCCCATGAATCACTTTTATGGTATATATTTCAGGTACAATAAAAGCCAGTAGAATAGTTATTGTACATCCCACAAATACCATAATATATGGATTTGGAGGACCCTGGGCCAAGGGCTATGGGCTCGAAGATTGAGGATCCAACATTGCGGTGGTGCCTTCATCTTGTTTCTGCCATTTTGTGCTTATCGACCATCATTTCAGCCAGTAATGTCACCATTTTGGCAGCCAGTATTCCATTTCTCCTGCTCTATCATTCTGTATTCTTTCATGCTCTATAATTCCTTGGTTTTTCTTCAAGTGTTCACATTTTCTTTCTCTTTTTCATTCTTTCCTTCCTTTTTCTCTTTTTGGCTTTCTCTCTCTTTATTTCCTTTCTCTTTATTCTCTCTTGTCACCTTCTTCGCTCCGGTGTCTACGTAGTTTGGTGGCCGCCCTGCCAGGGGCGCTAGTGTGTCCGCCGCCATATTTGGTTCCTCCATCACCAGGGGGTGCTGGTGTGTGCCCACGCCATCTTTGGTTTCTTCAATGCCCGCCAGGGGTGCTGGTCTGCCATCTTGTTTGCTGTATAGTTCGTTTGTTTATCGCCTGTGCTGGTGTGTCCACCACCATGTTGTTGTTTTCTTCATTGCCTGCTAGGAGGCGCTGGTGTGTGTGTTCACTATATTTTTTTCCAGTGGTTATTAATTTTTCGTATCTCAAAAAGGGCACGGAATATTATAGCGGTAAACCTTTTTTTACAATTGAATTTTAACTACCTGCCTGAAAAGCAGATACCAGTATTAAATACATTTTATTTTACGAATTTCACCAGGTATGGCTTATATAGAGTCAACTATGTAGCAACACCAAATCCAGTCATACCAGTTTCCATTTAATTTTGAATCACCTGCTACTAAAAGATAAAAAGAAAATTAAGAAAATAGTTTTTCGGTTGCAAAAATAAAATTCTTTGTGAAAACATGTCCCGCAAGATAGCCAAGTGCGGTAATTTCCATGATTAAATCATTTGGATTGATGAAATGAATTAAGTGGACTATGGTCAATTGTAACCGATACAGATTTTGGGATAATCTGCAGATGTATCGGTCCATCCCTATATATTAGTACGTCATACTACTGCTAATACAGTTTAAAATAATACAACTGTAGATGCATTATAATTATGATATATCCATTTCCTGAAATAAACACGTATGTATTGAATCAAAGGTTTGCAGGTTTGCAAAAAAAAAAAAATATATAACTAAGTTTTCAAGTTGCAATCCATTGAGTACAAGGTAAGTACAGATTAAAAGACATAACACAATATTACTTAAAATGTTCTTAATAACACCACATTACATTACTTTTTTTGTGTTCATGAGCCTTTATAACTCTGTTACTGTTGTATTTACTTATCTTTCCTTACCTCCCTTACACTTCCTGCTGTACCTACTTCATCCCTCTTTACTATTGCTTTCACCTCCTTATTACTCTTTATCATATAAACGCTCAACCCCTTCACCTACTTGTTCCTTGTTCTTCTTTGCCACACCTTTGCTTCTTCCTGACACTACTACTCTTTTAAACACTAGTATCATATGTTAATACACTGACAATTTTTTGTACATTTCTCTTTAAAACATGTGAAAATAACCACTCTTAGTTTCAGAATAATAATTTCTTACCAAATAACCATTTACAGGCCAGCAAATCTGAAACCTTTCATTAACCATTATAATCTAACACCTTATTCTCCGTTGGCTTTCCCAGGGCTTGAGAAGGGTAATATGATAATTTACCTCCATTTATTCTGTACACATTGTGACCTACTTCCTCCTCAATCTCATATAATCATATAGCAAAAGAATTTTCCTCATATAAACTACTCTCTTACTGTACTAGAAAAATTTTAAATAACTAATTAACTATTTTACTAGCCCAAGTTGCAGTTTATCTGCTTCTTTTCCTCCTTGCCATTCTCACTTTTTATCACCTTTTACTTTCTCTACTGTCTTAAATCTACCCCTCTATTTCCTTTTCTCTTTCCTCACTGTTTTTCTGACCCTGTTTTTCAATCTTTTCTTTCACCTTGAAAAATTTTTTCCTGAACACATCATGAACAATAAACAAGTCCGTCTTGTAGTTCTGTGTAAATAACCTTGTACTGTTTGTACTGTGCTCTCAACAAACCTGGGCTGGTGTAACACAACTGCTGATCCTAATTGCATGCAATAGTTACCGGGGTACCTGTCTACCTCAACATAACCTGACAAAAGTGATGAAATGGTAACCACTCCTGAATGGCTTGCCCCACAACACATTGCAATGATTCAGGAATTTTAAACATTACTGCAGCGTACTATACACACACATCACAGGTATTACGTGAAATGACTCCTAGCCATCTGGGTGAGTAACTGTATTACCATACCTTAGTTCACACTATGTACTACACCAAAACCATCACAGATATTGTTAGGCAGATATTTAAGTTGCTTGAAAATGGCAATGGACTCACCCTCGGTTGCTCCAGCCACTCCCTTTCCGTACCAACTCACCCATAACTTGCAGTGTACGTCAAGGCTGTCCTCAGGGTTGATCATGATTCCGGCATCCTTAAGCGTGGATTGGAGGGATTCTTATCCCAGCTGTTGAATCCAGGCTGTATGAATTGCTCCTGCAGCAGTCCCGTTGGTATGAGTTTTTGTGCACCAAATTTCTAACCCCCTCAACACTGTAGCAAACCCAAAATGTTAACAACAAAGTCAATACCCTAAATGACATACCCCTTTAAACTGTTCACACTGATGGAAGCAGAGTGGCACAGATTTCTGTCTACATGTGATGGTTTCTAGCAGACAATGCGAACAGCAGCTCTGTCTCTACCTCCTCAGCTGGTTTATTCTTTCCCAACAAAACAAAGACCCCCATAGTGTGGTTAAAAAGGGGGGGTTTGATCTCATTTCAGGTTTGCACTGAAATAAAATCGAGGGATTCCTTGTTACAAAAATATATATATTTTTGAAAATTTTCCCAAAACAGGTATACGTAATTTTTTTTTTTTTTTAAACCTCAACAAGGATTACAATATGTTACCCCAGCTTTTAGAAATACATTTCCAAATATTCCCTCTGGTTCAAAAATAACTCTTTTTATAACAAGAAATTACAAGTAACTTATCTTTTGAAAATAATTTTTAACTGCCGTTCCCCCATTTTGCAGTTATTTCAGTCCCTGGTCCTCTCTCTCCGCAAAGGGGTGAACACAATCCTTATATTCAATTTGCGCCCCCTTCTAGAAGGATTCCTGATGTTCAAGTAACATAGAGCACCACTGGTGGTGTCACAAGCTGGCCCACATCATCCGTTGTCCTGGAGATGTGCAGGTGAAGGGTTAAGGCACAGAGAGGCGTCAAGTAAGCAGACCAGCAGTCTGCGTGCTAGTATAATGCCAGCTCTCAATTCGGCACCCAGCAGGCAGAGGTCAGACAGGGTGCTCGCACCTAGGTAAGTCAAATCCACATCAGCTCTTCCCATGTAGCTCACGTAGAAACCAACAGCAAATAAAGCAAAGAATTCTAGGTGCTTGCACCCTTTTGTAGGTGTGACACCCAGATACACTATTTGTTCATAATATTTGTTGAAATCACTATTGGTGGAGTAAGTGTAAGTACTGGAAGTTGCTTGTGGGCTTGGTGTGTACAGCAATTTGAATTGTGCCATTGTGTAGAGTCAGAACAACATCCAGAAATCTGACATGTATTTTGGAGTATTACTGGGTGAACTTCAGTGAACTGTAAGTTGTTCAGGACGTGAACTAGGTAGTCCTCAGTGGAAGTCCATATCATGATAATGTTATTGATAAAACACATCCAGCAGTATGGTTGGGTTAGTTGGTAATTGAGACAGTTTCTTCCAAACTGCCTATAAACTGATTGGCATAGGATGGGGTCATTTGTGTACATATTGCTGTGCCTTTTACCTGATGGTACTGTGTAACTTGGAATCTAACGTTTTTTTTGCTATGGGTTAACCTGGCAAGTTCGTCAAGCATTGCTCGTCTATGTAGTACATATGTATGATGTTACAGTGGACACATACGTTAATAAAAAGTTTTATCATGAATTGTACGTTGTCTTGAGTGTATGTACAGTACAGCTTTGTAACAGAACACAATAAAAAACAGAGAGTTTAGGATGTATTCACCCTTGGTATGGTAGCGAATAAGCAGTTGCCTGGCATGAATACATTCATTTCTTATGGAATTTTCTTTTCTTTTTTTGTGTTTGTGTAGTGTACTGTGATTTTATATGTAATATAAGGGTGCTTTGATTGTGTTCCAACTAGGGTAATAGTTGATAAGATAGACAGTGACAAAGATGGGTTCATCACCCAAGAGGAACTGAAAGACTGGATCCAGTATACTCAAAAGAAGTATGTGATGGATGACATTCAGAGGCAGTGGCAGACGCACAATCCAGAGAACAATGATAAGATGGAATGGGATGAGTATAAGCAGCGTGTGTATGGATTCATGGATGGTGAGTTTGTGTGTACTCTATCTGGTGGTTATGCATTGTCACAATATGTAGGTAGTTCTGTAGTTTGTTCCTGATTTTCTTATTACTAATTTTTCTTAAGGGGGCTATTTACACGGGCCCTCAAAAAAAAGCACAAAGGTTCCGTCATACAGTTGTCACATGTAAACTGTTCAATAGTTTTAAGTGATGTCTGCTTACGAATAGCAGTAAAAATGTATTTCATGTCTGAATACTAGTTTCATTTTGTATTTCCGTTCCTTTATATATATATATATATATATGAGAGAGAGAGTGAGTGAGAGGTAGGTCTTTCGCATTGATTTTAGGTACTGCATGAAACTTCCAATATGGGCTACTTAACACTGAATAGGGACACACACCTTACCTTTGTCTTTATCATCACACCATAAAATGAGGCGGTCGCCAGTGAAATTCTAATGAGGCAAGTCGACGAGAGAAAGACTGCATGTCAGTTCAATGTCTTGTTAAGGTGACCAGACATTTAATGCACGTATCTAGATCACCCTCAGTGGTCCCATGCTTCTTGACCTCAGACATGCAAAATACATCTCGCCAGTTGGCACCCTTAATTTTATTTCTCTCCATGATATACAACCTTCACCATCAATGGAATATTTGCACACACAGTTTTGAATGTTTCCACATTTACAGTTTAATTTCACAATAGTATGATGATATCTGCAACAAGACTCTGAACAAGTGACAGTAATTAAAATTGTTTATGCCCATCGTATGTGGTTGAGGGGAAATGAATGAGAAGTGGTTGGAGGAGCAGTAGAACGTTGATGTAATAGGAAACAAAAAGATCCTTTAATTTATGTAGATTCAGAATATGCCTACAAAATGGCTTTTCCATTTGTAAGCAAGATTCGCGTAACATTTACTTACATTACACACAGTGTCAGTTTCCTGGTAGTTTTTTTTCTCTTTCTTTCTTTCTTTCTTTCTTCCTCCCCCTCCTCTTCCCCCCCCCCCCCCTTTTTCATATTAGTCCTTAATTATATTTAATTTTAATCTTATAATTAAAGAATACATTTCCAGAAACAGTTAATTTTAACTTTTCTATGATAATATGTATTGCTCAGTGTTTAAAAAAAAGATGATACTATTTGCAGTTTTCATATTTCTATCTTACTATTTGCCAATGAAAATGTATTATACATCAGTATGCTTTGTAACTGAAGCAACATTATATTAGTAAATGATTGTGTGTGATAGACATGGACCCGAAAGAACTGGAGAAGGACGAAGAAGGCTTTTCGTACCAGAACATGCTGAAGCGGGACCGGCGCCGCTGGGACGTGGCTGATACAGATGGGGACTCGGCCCTTACGAAGGAGGAGTTTGCTGGTTTCCTGCACCCTGAGGAGACAGGCCACATGCGGGACATAGTCGTGCTGGAGACCATGGAGGACATAGACAAGGACAAGGATGGCAAGATCTCACTACAGGAGTACATAGGGGACATGTACCGAGGTGCAGAGGGGGAGGAGGAGCCGGAGTGGGTCAAAAACGAGCGTGAACAATTCTCAACGTACCGTGACAAGGACAGCGATGGCGTCATGGACCAAGAGGAGGTGAGGAATGCCCTTAGGCTATAGTTATGGCTCATTCATGGTGAATTCATTCTTTTATCTATTTTCCTATGTCGATTTAGCTAACGGCATAAGTAGAAGTGGTTTAGTTGGGGTTTGTATGCAGATTGCGTTTTACATCTGTAGTACAGATATCCCAGGAAAAGTGTCAGTCATAAAATCTGAGACATTGCAGACATTGCTTGTGGTCGCAAAAAATTGTCAAAATTTAATTTAGTACTTTTATGGCTGTAATTGAAATACATAGTGAAAATTTGAGAATTTAATCTAATGGGTAATAATTGGATGGTACCAAGCGGATAATCAGATGAGCCAAGCCGAGTCTGAGCTGAAATTCTAGACCATTACGAAAATCATGACTGCTGCTTTTCATTGCAAGTTGTGATTTTCTATAAACTTGAGAATGTAGAGTTAAGACTTCAGAGCACAACAGCGATATAAATCAAGCATGCTTGTGATGCATTAAAAAAAAACAACTGCTGTACCTGCAAGTCCATATTATATGTGCTGTAATAGATATTGTAAACCGTGGACATTTTTGCGAAAATCAGAAATAAAGACTATGGACTCACAGGTACAGCAGTTAATTTTTTTTCTTTCTATATCCATTACTTGGACACTTGAATTTTCATTGCTGTTGTAGTGTTCAGAAGTCTGAAACATGACTTTTTTTTTGGTCTCGTCATAAATAACCACAATTTGCAATAAAAAGCTGTCATTATTTACGTATAACAGTCATCAAAATGGCATTTGTTACTTGTCTATCAAACTACAGTAAGTGTGGGAAGTACTGCCAGCATTTTTAGATGGAGAAAATATTCTATTTATAGATATTTATAGAAATCCAAGTAAATTTATGAAATGGAATATTGCAATGGAAAAGTAATGATGCGCGACACATTTCTACATGTCTACAATGTGCACTCTACTTGCCGACTTTGCCCCATCTTTGAGCATGCTGCTCATACAGGGGCAAGTCATTACTCCATAACTGCAACAGAACACGTGCCTACAGGGTGCGTTGGCACACCTAAAATGAAACTACAGACACATGGTCCGAGATTGTACTATTTGTTGAGACATCAGTATCCTCTAAGAAGCTCAAGCTAGTGTCACAGCTCACCGCTGGAGGGCAGCACCCAGTCTACTGCAGCCTCTCGCCGAGGAGATAAGGGATGTCAACGCCTCCAGCTGAGGCGATAATAAATGAAAGGCACCTCCAAGTCCCTACAAAATTAGTATAAAAGGGCCAGAAAAATCGTGGCTCAAGGCAGTCACTGCACCTCCACCACTTGCAAACCTGCCACTGAAACAATGGGTTGACGGGGCCCAATTACATTTGAAGGGCCTCGCCCTCACATGGTGGGAAAGATACGAAGAATTCTTAACGGACTGGAAGCAGTTCAGTAACCGCATTTCGGGCGGAATTCATTGACGAGGTGTTTGCTAGACTAACGACGCAGGTTTATAGCCAGACCCAGGTACTCAATGAAGAAGTGGACATCTTCATACGAAGGAAGGAGCAGATGTTTCGACGAGTGTTCCCCGGAGTCGACAAAGCTACCACCATTTGTTCCATCGGTCAAATGTTACTGCCTAATCTCAGGAACATACTCCTGATGGCTAGACCCACCACCTTGGACAAATTAGTTGATCGAGCCCGAGAAGCCGAGCAAGACTTTACAGCACAGAGAGTCTCAAAAAACCAGTATCAGCCAAGGCCCCCTGAAGTACAAGCATCACCGGTCGTGTCCCTTAAAGGTGCACCATCCTCAACCCCTCACATGGCATTTGTATTCAAATTCGGGTTCTGTCCAGAGAATCACTGGAATGACTGGCCTTGGAAACCAAATGGTATACTGTTCCACCTAACCGAGTTGACAAAACGCCATCAAATATCCCAAGACGACCACCTGGAAAACCAGCTTCCGAGACCAAGCCAGGAAACTTCGACGCCAGGGTACAAAGTGGGCCACCAACCCCGGTTTACAAGGGCCCCTCCAGAAGTTAAGTGAAGAAGTACCAATTCCCATAGCCCCACAAATTAAAGTGGAGGTAAATAACTACAGGTTACTTGCCTTACTTGACTCGACAGCCACTTGAAATTTTATCACAAATAATTTGTTAATACGAAACCAGCTCACCGAAATAAGACCGCAAACCAAAACAGTAAGAATGGCGCAACTCGACTCCACCCTGGTCGTAACCGGCAGAATTACTTTGAACATAAAAATTAAAAGTATTACTACACAGACAGAATTTACTGTCTCACCAACCATGTCCAAATCAGTAATACTAGGGTGCCCGTGGCTCATCCGCAATCAATGTATTCTAGCTCGCGAACAATGCAGAACCTATCTAAAAGAAACTAACCGGATCACAGTAAACTGTTATAAAAACCCAGACAACATCCCACCAATGCCCATCGACCCAATGAGCATTAACCACAAACTTGAAGAACCAGAATTCTACCAATTAAAAGCCATACTATATGAGCACGCCATAGTGTTCGGACAAGGAGGACTGCTACACGACAAACACATTCCATACAACATGAAATTTGGCCTACAACCGACGTAACAGTCTACAACCGTCCATACCGAGTGTCACCCCGCCGCCGTGATCTCATCATGGAGCAGGTCAACGACATGGAGGACCAGGGGATCGTGGAGTCATCGAATTCCCCATATAACTCACTCAGGGTCCTCAATCCTAAGAAAGATGGGAAGTTGCGATTTTGCGTAAATTACAAGTCGTTAATTGAAGTCGCCCACCTGATCGCTACCCCAGGTATAGACTTGTCTCATACACTGTGAGATATTGGCAAGGCCAAAATATTCAGTACTCTTGACATGGAGTCTGGATATTGACAGATTGCGGTCCACCGGACAGTCACAAATATACTGTTTTTACGACACCCGAGGGCGAAACTCTTCAATTTCAAGTCATGCCATTCTACTTGAAATTGCCCTCGCACCATTCCAACGATAATGTCTGCGGATGTATTAACAGGTTACATCGGCAAGTTATTTTTTGCATATCTCGGCGATGTAATAATATATTCTAGTAGTTGGGAGGAACATCTAAGCTATCTGCAAAAGTTTTGGAAAGACTCGAATTACAGGGAATGATTTGCAAGTTGTCAAAAAGCTTCTTCAGCAAGTCATCAATTGATTATCTGGGACACGTCTTTTCACCCGAGGGAAACTTCCCGCAACACAGTTCAATACAAGTAATTGAAGAAGCGGAAGACCCTACAAATAAGTGACAACTACGGCGGGAGCTGGGTCTGTGTAATTGGCTATGAGACTTCGTACCAAATATTGCTGAATATATGGTGCCGCTACATCCACTCCTTGAGAAACACACCTGTTGGCGATGGAGCCCAGAACAACAACGAGCATTTTCTGATTTGAAGAACAGCTTCAAGAATATCCACTAACTCCATTGACCACAAGGAGACAAACCCTTAATACTGCAAACGGACGTGTGTTAAAATGGCCTGGGGGCATTACATTACCAGCAAGACGTAGGACAGCCACATGTGATAGCTTTACATCAACTCGCTTAAACGAGACTGAGCAGTGCTACCACATCAACGAGCAGGAGTGTCTGGCCGTTATCTGGGCCGTGAAGAAATACAGGTATTATTTTGAAGGGCAACACTTTATTGTACGGACCGACTCTAAAGCCCTCCAATGGCTACACGAGTCCTGGAATTCAAAGGCCAAGTTCAGCCGGTGGGACATGTTCCTTACTGAGTTCGACTTCGAGGTCCAACGAACTCCCAGAAGCCAGTCTTGTTCCCCGACATTGGAGGAGAAAATGTTTCCCCCCAGGACGAAAGAAGTCCAGAAGAAAAAATCCGGCTTCTTCAACTGCAAATAGCCCGCCAACAAATCACCTTGAGCCAGCAGGAGGATCCTGACATCCGACGCCTACTACGGGAACAGTCCCAACGGAATGACGTTGTATGGATGAGTATGGATGATCTGGGTTCTATCGTAACTACACGCTGATATATTCCGGCACCATCACGACCATCCCCAAGCTGGTCACCCGGGTACTAGGGAAATCCTGCTGGATATTAAAACCCATTACAACCTGCAAAACCACAGAGACCCAAGATGGCCTGGATCCACCTCGCCGCCGATCTGATTGGCCCGTATCCACGTAACACGAAAGGAAACTGCTACCTGCTCGTGGTAACGGATCAATTTTTAATGTGGGTAGAGGCATTTCCTCTACCCAGCCAAGAAACCACCCCAATTGTGTGAAAAATGAAGACGGAGATTTTCGCACGATGGGGTTATCTGAAGGCCATATTGACGAACAATGGCACATAGTTTATTAGCCATCAATGGCCAGCCGCCTGTCAAGAGTAGGTGGGGGGGGGGGGTAGAAACCTGGACTACCCTTACCTAACATCCCCAAGTCAACTCCACTGAACGGAGGAACCAGGAGATCAAGAAGAACCTCCGTATCAGTGTGGGTAACAATCACAAGTATTGAGATAAGCACATCCCTACCATACTGTTTGCCCTTCAACGCCGTACAAACGAAGCCGTTGACACCAGTCTGAGCGTCCTACTCCTGGGACAAATGTTATGCAGATCAGGCGACTGGCAGTAGGAAAGCGAACCCACCGATATGCCTCAGCCCGAGCACATCTGGCTAGCAGCCCTGGCCCAGACCTCGCACATCCTGAAAGCCCAGAATGCCTACATTTTAAAGAAATACCCCTAACCGGAAACAGGGGTAAGAGAATTTAACTTAGGGAAAGCCGTCCTTCTGTGAAGTCACCCTCAGCAGATCCAGCAACCAGTTCAGCGCTGACCTTGCTGACAAATAGGATGGACCGTACCGCATCGTAGGCAAGCGAGACAATGTCTACTGGGCCGAAGATATATGCGGACGGATCCGAAAGGCCACCCGAGGCCAGATACGACCCTACCTAGGGGACATGCCGAAACTTAGGGATGACGAAGCCGAAGGGGACACACCTGGCCAATCAGGGGATGAAGACGAACCCCCACCCAAAAGGGTAGTTCACTATATAGAGCCATGACTCTCGACAAGACTCGAGCCGACGCCCATCATTATTGACAGGGCTCCTAGTTACATTGCACCATGGAAGCCAGATGTCGATTAACGCCAAGGTGCATTCTCCATCGGATCAATGCTCTCGACGCCACGCAGCTATGCCGAGAAAAACACAGCCAAAGCAAAATCTAGCTGCTCCAAATTATCGTGACAGAGGACCCTGTCAGACTCCACGCCGATCAAGCTGCATTAGCGAACAGACGTAAGCACCTTCGGTGAGAGGGGTAAAAATCCCACAACCACCTACCTCTCCACCCCGTACAACTTCGAAGCCAGAAGTCAAGGCCATTCCTACTTCGACGAAGTCGACATCTGGCTCAGAAGATAAAGTACAGGATGCCACTAGACCTCCGGACACTGTGCTCAGCATAAGCGTGGATAATGTGGAGGAGGAAGAATCACAAGGGACAGTGGCCAAGGACATGCCGGCATCTACGACGTGGACCACTGTACCCAACACTGAAGAACTCCCGCCACCCAGGACGTCAAGCTCCGACGAAAGTGCTCCATACCCACAACCTGCTACACAGGAACACACGCCAACCGCGAGGCGTCGAGCTGCAACGGAAGATCTCCATCACAAAGTTCCTGCGATGCAGGAACTCCCGCAGACCCATTCGTCAAACTGCCCAGACGGGAATGCTCCGCTTCAACAATCTGCCAAGCATGAATCTTCACAGCCCAGATCGTCAAGCTGTCTAGATGAAAGTGCTCCGCTTCAACAACATGCGACGCAGGAAGACCCGCCGACCCGGACATCGAGCTCTGGAGAGAGTGCTCCGTACCTATAACCTACTACACAGGAACAACCGCCACCGGGGCGTCGAGCTGCAATAGACATGCTCCGTCCCCAGACCCTGCGACGCAGGAATACCCGCAGACCCGAACGTCGAGCTGCCAAATTGGAAGTCCTCCGCCCTGCCATCTTGCTACGCAGGAAGTCGCTTTCATCGAGAACGTCAATGTCACCCACAACCCCTCACCAGGCACATCGCCCGGAGTGGGGGTTGAGGTGAACCTCTCTTCCACTGCCTCGCCCCAGGACCTGGCCACCGAGACCGTCGATGCCGCCCATAACTTGGAACCATGGTGATCTGTGCTACCCGCAGTTAGGGTTGAGATCTTTCTCCCTTGCACTGCCACGTCGGAGAAACATCCTGCCCTACGGGTAGGAACTCGTGCAGTCAGGGTGGAGGGCTTGTCACTCCTATACACTGCTTCAACATCCTTTGAACGAGTGCTCTCCCAATTTGTTGCGGCAGAAGCAAATGCCACAATGTCTCAGGCTGCTCCACGACGCCTGATGCCCCCACGTACCGCCAAAGCCGCCCATATGCCTGGCCGGTATCGGGAATCGCCATGGAGGCCCACAACCAGGTACATGTGGCCGTACCGTCTGCACGCTGCCCTTCATCCAAAGGGGAAGCCCACGGACGGTGAGACCAAAGATCGCCAGTAAGTGCACAAATATTAAGGACAGTGCAGTAGCCGTAAACCACTACTACATACACATAGCAAAAGGACTCGTTATAGACTGATCACGTGCACCACATTTAATTTAGCCGCAAGCCAAAGACGGTGACGTAAACAGTCACATTTAGGCTAAATTAAATTTAAAGTATCCAGTACAAATACAAGTAGGGTTGGACAAAAGCTTTGAAAATTTGAATTCAAATCAAATATTTTCAATATTTGGCTTCGTATTCAAAATCAAATTTTTGCTTAGAACTTCGAAACAAAAAAAAATACTTTTGGACAACTTAAATTATTTATTATGATTTGCCCAAAAAGCAAAAGAAGACAGCGTGTGCTTAATAATATCAGCGTTTTTATCTCACATTTGTCACACACATGGCTAGTGAAACATGAAAACATAACCTCAACTCAACAGAATGCTCACAAATTAGTTCAAACTGCATTCTGTGTAAAATAATTGTCAGTATCTAATTTTACTCACAATATAACAAAACTGAATTATCTGGGAAAAATTTTTTTATATTACTAAACACTTCATTATCTTTCCAAACTTAATTCGGCAACTCACATTTTAATTGGAATTATGTTTATTTTCCTCGTGTACAACAGAGTTTTGCAGTGTGATAAATATGATATTAAACTGCAAGTTTTACAGATTTAACTCCTGTGGAAAGAGTGAAATTGAACCCACTGTTATTCAAATCTCACTTTTCAATAATGTAATTTTAAAAACACGGGAAATTGTAAATAAAATAAAAGTGATGTTTCATGCAAGAATTATTGTATTGACTCTTTACGTACACGATTATGAGTTTATGAATCGACTTTAGTCGAGAAAATTGATTTTTCCGCATATTCACAGACAGATTTGAAAGTTTGTCATATGAGAAAAAAAATAATTGTACGGCATATTATGAAACTTGAACAATTTTGCTTCCCAGTAAAGCGCTTCCTCTTTGCAGCCATTTGCAAATTAATCAAATTAGGATTAGCCATTAATCGGATTAGCCCTTAATCCACAAACTCAATTGTTAGACCATCCCATCAACATATAATTCACCTATTGAATTAGAACCGGCCTGCCCCCCCCCCCCCCTCCCAACACCAAAAATTGTATTTCTCTGGGGGACATCAGATAAGGGGACCCTTGTCAAAGTTGACAGGTACAGTCTCAGCACTACAAAAAAGGAACCAACCATAGGACACACTATTTAAGTATGAAAAGTATTTGTCGAAATCGTCTGTCTCATGGCATGCTAATTTTGGAAGATTAACTGCTTCTTGAGTAAGAAATTATGAATAGAAGCCCGTAGTAATGTTGTGCATGTAACACAAACTTAAATACTGAACTAGCAGTGTCACACATTTATGGTATTAGGTTTTGAATTGACAGCCACCCCGAATTGTGGACGACCCCTTATTTTTCTATTCCTTTTCTGTCAGAAAAACTTTTTTTTTTTTTTGAACTCGGTGGAAAACATTTCTTTTTTAGCTGCCTTTTACCTATCTTGTAAAATGTATGTAAAAAAAAAAAAATTTAATTGGTGCAATGTATACTTGTCAAAATATTCAGCTTCGCCCACCCCTAAATACAAGTATTAAGAACCAAGGAGGTAAATGCACTCCGTAAATTAGCATTTGACTATGTGCTAACAAACTTTTTTTTATACAGCCGTTAAAAGCAGTACATCGGACAGTAACTTTATCATGGTGAATACAGACATTTTACACCTCAAGGTTCAGTTTTTCAGTGGTTGACAGTCCACTTGTCAGTAACATTACAAATAGACTTTCACCATAGTGCCAGCAATTAGGGAAGACAGAGACTTCGACGTAACAATGACAATTTAGGTTTTTATATTTTTATAATATTCATCACTTAAATCTGATTTGATGTGTAGGTAAACCTATAAATGTCGCCATAACGTTTTTACAGTGTACTTGTGAAGATAGCCTACATGAAGAATGCCATCGTGTAGGAGTGTATTTTCAGCACTTACTAACGTGAACATTCCTTGGGGTACTTACCTTAAACATTCCACTGAAGATACACAGTTTATAAATTATATGTTAGACCTACGTAATAAGATGGACTCCTGTAAGGGATAGCTAGGTTAGTCTCTTTATTTTCCAGCATTTAAATCTTATTTGATGTGTAGGCACACAATTATACATCTCTATATGTTTTAAAGTGTATATGTGAAGATCGCCTTCAAGAAGAATGCTGTTTTGTAGGAGGGAATTTTTATGTTATACCTTTGTATGCTTATATTTTGTGTGTGCTTTTGTTTGCAATATCTTGTGCACCAACTCAGTACAAAACCAAAGACTGAGTATCAAAGCTCCCAAAACCTGGTGCAAGATATTTTTAACTTCAATTTTATTCAGTGTCTATGTATGTTTTATTAAGTGATCAGCGTGCGCACAATTGGCCTTGATAGTCATGCATGTAGTGTGCTCGCTTTGTTAATCGATTAGCTGGTCAACCCAGGTATTGAAGGGCCTGTGGTTGTCCACCTAGCACCCTGTCGCACGTAACTATTTAGCTTGCTGACAGAGACAATGGTTCCCTGTAAAAATTTTCCTTTTCTTTCTTAAATCACTGAGCAAGCTCCAGGTTAGTAGTGACGTTTCCCTGCCTTCCGCAAGTAAGGCTTGCACATATTTTAATTATTACTACTTTTATAACCATTGTTTTAATGTGTCATTGTTTTATATAATTTTTCTTTCTGGTTTTTATGTACGATTCCCTTGTAATATCCACCAGCGATATGCTGGGTTTTGTCAATGGTATGCGTAAAAATGTAGGCCGGTGGGACACCCGACACGCGGCTTCCTAACCAAGTAATCTTTGCTACACGGGAGAATACACGCTCTCGCTGCATCAGTAAATCTGCATCACAAGGGCGAGGGGCAAAGAAGGACGCCCGCCCAAGAGAGAGAGAGAGAGAGAGAGAGAACCAAGGTCGCGCCGGCCACCCGCTACCACTCCACGTCTCACAAGTTTCGCTTCACCGGCCTAGCGACCAGAGGGCACAGAACATGCGCCGCTACAGCGGCCAAGCCACCCAAGATTAAGGGACCCGCCTACCTAACTGAAATTTTTTTTCCCTGCTATCTGCCTCATCTCGTCTACCGACGTCTACCCAGGCCTTCAAGACCTTCCAGAGAGGGGGCCTACGCGTCACTCCACCACCCTTCACAATGAGACTTCATCGAAACGAAGGGGGGGGGGGGGGTGAATTGACGCATGCTGCTCATACTACTAGTCAACTACGATTACGACTCATCACTAGTTTCCTATTCCCACTACTACAGACGTGAGAGACACGTGGAAAGGGAATCTCCAGATGAGTTCTCGGTTGCCTACTTTACCAGGCAACA
This sequence comes from Dryococelus australis, assembly GCA_029891345.1. Lineage (NCBI taxonomy): Eukaryota > Metazoa > Arthropoda > Insecta > Phasmatodea > Phasmatidae > Dryococelus > Dryococelus australis. Next base: position 82,561,630 of record CM056998.1, read on the forward strand.
GGAACTTATAAGTGAATTCTATTCACCTGGTGGTTATGCAACCCAGTCCATCCCCCCCCATCAACACCACGCCCACCAAGCACTGAGAGCCTACAAGCTGCCTGGACTTCAGGCAAGGAGTTTTTCGACTCCCACACTAACCAGGGCAGGATGCTCGCAATCCCGGCAGCCTACAAGCTTTGTATATATAAGTCCGGACGCTGCCGGACTCTGGCAATCATTCTCGTTTCATATCTTGCAACATCCCAGAGCACTGCTCATTGCTGGGGCCTCCAGAGAACTTCAAAGCTTTGATTACGCCCCCTGCGACTATTTCACTGTCAACGATCAGTCATCTCGACAACCAGCTAGCACGCTCACCAACAAGTATTAAAATCAAGTCTCCTCAAGACACCTTTATTAGAACAGTTTAGAAGTAACATATATTATCCATCTAGATTTATATTTCCCGCTTACAATCTAGAACCAGGTCGTTTATACCTGGTCAACATAGTAACCTTCAGCACTCAATTGCCTGGCTGGAGGTAGCACGCGTCACATGTTTATTGATACTTCAATAAACATACTTTTGTTTCCTACCTTTCAGCTTTTATTTCTTAGAGTATCTGTTTGTTTACCTGCTAGATACCGGTTGCTACGTATACCCGTGACAAGAACTGGGTATTTTATAATCAAATTAGCTTCAACTACGGGTGCCCTTCAGGGGTCCGTCATATTTTCTCACACGCCCATTAGATGGCCATCTGTTGCTTTCCAACTGTAAGTGAACTGTCTAGTGCTGGCGGAGAGGAACAGAGGAGCCACAACCACTGGCAACACCTTCATTTAAGGAGGGGCGACAAACCCAGGTTATTTCTTTACACCACTTCTTTAGTGCTGGGATAACTGTAACTTGAGTCCTGCTGCTTGTTCGTGTATGAACGCACATCCAGTGGAGGCATTGGTGACCCACCCAGCTCCCCGTCTCTGATCAACCCGCATAGCTTGAGGGATCTGTGGAGACTTTACAGAGCCTGGTCAGCAAGCCAAAACCTGACTGACACTGTAAATTGTGTTTAGTTTGTTCGTGTCAGGATGTATGCAGTAAGCTCTGACTAGAGACTCTATGCTTTATGGGCAGAGGCACGCCCAAAAGCATAGCGAATGAAATGCAGCATTCCTGGCCACCAAACAGTTGAGTGCACTTCCTCATTCGGCACCGGAAAGGCAGGCGGAACGGTACCACGCCATCCAATTCAGGCACGAGTCAGTATTGATTGCTCCGGTCACTGTATTGTATGTATCTCCTTGTCTGCGTATTCACCCCTCATGTCACCCTGTGGTAAAAGGGTTGTTGACCGGTACTGAAGTGAGATTCGGCTGGGGTAACATCAACTTCTGGACCAGTGAAGCCTACCTGTGGAATCGCCACTTCGGCGTGGTTAAACCCACCATGACCACAGCACCCAAGAAGCAGGAGTAAGTAAGTGCTAACTAACACGTCTCACCGCCTGTCATCTATCTAAACTAAAACGTCCCACTTTTGGTCTAGCGGACAAAATCCTCTACCAATGTCCCAAGTCAGTCTAACCGGGCACACGTCAGGGTTGGGGTGAGTCAAAATTGGTTCAACATTTCCCCACAGCAACCAACCTGCTTCAACAATCTTATTTTTGAAAATTGTAGAGGTCGTTTTAATAAGATTCTACATGTGTATTAGATCTGTTGGGTTTTGGGAAGGTGTGGTTTTTATCTGTATCATGGGAGAGGGAGAAAATGAAAATTAAATGAATCTGTCACATGTTTATAACAGTTTATTGCTGAGTTGCAACCTTGTAAACCTACATTGTCTTATGTTAAAGGTGAAGAACTGGATCATCCCACCAGATTTTGACCATGCCTTGGCAGAGGCACGTCACCTAATTTATGAGTCGGACACAGATGCTGACCAGAAGCTCACAAAGGACGAGGTCTTAGCTAAGTACGACCTCTTTGTGGGATCGCAAGCAACTGACTTTGGGGAAGCCCTAGCCCGTCATGATGAATTCTAGTTGGGCGGCAGCTTTCAATTTCTAACAAGGCAATGAATCTCATATCTTTCAGAACCATTCTGTTGCAGCGCCAGCAGCACTTGGTTCTCCAAGCTTCCATGGGATGGAGTATTACAGTGTCTTAAATTCCATGTTGTTACATTCGTATGAAGTGAATGGCATTTAATTTTTCAACATTCAAAGGACTAATTTCTGTTTAGGAAACTATTAGTATTAACAAATTCTGTAAGTTTCGCTTTTGAGTGTGACTTTAGTTTGTGCAAAAAGGCATGCAGAATTTTCATTTTCTAAAATACTTCTCATCCATTATTGTTGTCACAAAAAAATTCATTCCATTAAATGTGGGTGTTAAACATAATTATTCTTGATCAGTTGACTGCAATAGTATGAGGAGCCAAGATATTTTTAATGTGACATAATTTATTTTGCATGTCTTTGGCTATGTTCATGCACCAGAGTTAAATATTGGTAGTGATGTTTTTATGATGATTTGATTGGACTATGTCAAACCATTATAAAAACATGAGGTCACCATTGACATTAAACATAAAGATAAAATTGGTCACTGTGAACAACTGTGGCCAACAGATGTACAAGTTGGTAAAATTTGGGACTTTTACTATCTTTGTCACCATTCAACTTGATTTGATTCCCAGCACACTTAAGCTGAACGTGTTCATTTTGTAGCAAGAATATTATTTATATTTGAGAGAGAAAAGTGTGCTAGCAATTTTATGTTGGTTTTTTGTAATTCGTCTTTCCACATGTATGACAGTTAATTTTTTCAAGTGGTGTATTTTGCACATTTAATTTATTTGGCTACAACATACTTATACGTATTTTATTCACTTGCGTGTTGGTTTGTTTTGTGGCAAAAAATTAACGTTATGTGGTATTTATTAAAGGGATATTTTGTGCTCAAGGCACTGTGATTTTATTGTTTGAATTTCTTCTGTTTGTACTTTGGAAAGAAAGTTTATTGGCTTTTAAGGGAAATTGTGTTGTTGTAGTAATGAAATGCAATGTTGAACACATTTGAATTTTGTCTCTTTATAAGTGGACTATCTTATACCAAAATTATTGGAGAAATTGAGATTGTTACTATAATTTTACAATTGAGATTTAGAAAGAAGAAAATGGTAAGCTACACTTTAATGTAGCCTGGGAAAATGATAAATGAACTTGTATACCTTTAGTTTCCAACTCATGTGATGACATGGAATATGTAGTTCTACTTAATTAATGTATTGTGAAATAAATTTGAATTGCAATTATAATTTTGGTTGCTTTAACGTGAGATCTATGGTATATTTGCAAATATTTTTTATTTATTACTGTTGAAGGAGGTAAAGTTAAGCTTCACTGTGTTTACCAATTATGAGGCAATGTAAATCAAGTCTAATGAACATTTCTGTGCTTTCTGCACTGCTATCAAAACTAAACATCACATTGAAGTTTACATGAAGCTCGTTACATTAACTTAGCATTGTTATGTTCAAATATAGATTGTGCAGCAATGTATTCACATTGAATTAGTGACACAAAGGTAAAGTTTCCTTGCAAGAAGTTGACTCAACTTAACACAAAGTGGAGATAATATAATTTTTGCCAAACAGATTCGAGGCACATTTCTTTTACATATTTGGTTTTTCTGTATTCATTTTTTTACTATCAACTTCCGACTGAATTGTTTATTGTATATTATGCCAGAATTCAGATAGACATTAAAATCAACAGTTTTTGGGTGTGTGTGAATTATTAAAGAGTTGATAATTTTGAAACTATGCAATTAACGTAAATAATTGTGTGCAAATTGATGTTTATTTACGTGAGTGATGAAGCTATTATTTGAACGCAGAGGAAAATGTAGTAATGTGTCAATACTTAAAAATTGAGTCTAGTCAAACTACTATAAAGATGACTTGTCATTCGAGTCAAATTTTTTCCCAGCAATCATTAGGCTACTGAATGTACAAGTCTAGTCACTATGCATTTAGGTTATAAACAAACAACTAATCAAATCTAGCAATCACCTTTTCTGTCTTATGAATCAATAGTTTTATATTACTAAATCGTTAAAGTTGCACCAGAATGAAAACAACTACTCTGCTGCATGCGTGGACACTTGGTTGATGTTTGTGATGTCCATTGTATATGTCTGCGATAAAACCGGATGGTACGCAACACCCGCGTTATTCCTGCAACGAGATTGTGAAGCACTCATGTACAATTTGTCTGTAGTTTTTTAAGGCCCTGTCCTGTTCACAATCAAATTTCACTTCAAATCTTTCAATTTATTAAATTCCCTTCCTTCAATGCTGTGTGATGTCATTTTCGGACGTCATAATCCCAGCCATTTTGTCATTCAAACCATTGAATGACCCAAATTCCTTCAAATATTTTAGTTGAACATGTTCTTTGCTTTTTAGAATCAAATAAAATTTTTCAAGTAGCACTCCGGATTATTACAAATGTGTAGATATACATCATATATAAAATGTAGTGCCTTTATACAATATATATGCATTTACGCTTCAAAATTATTTGCCTATATTTATTTTGTACAAAGTAAATATATCGTGTAGAAAACAGTGTGTTTTGATTTTGACAAATTATTTTTAGTATTATATGGTTTGTAAAGATTTAATATATAAAAAAGTTGCTGAACTTCATTATAAGTTTTGTTACTGATGTAGTTGATATATATATATATATATATATATATATATATCCCCCCAGCTTTAATATTTATTGAATACAGCTGCATGTGTGAAAAGCCTTTCAAAACTTTGAAGTTCCGTATTACGTAAGTCAAATTCTGTCAAATTCAATCCACTGATGTGCATGTGAACACTTTCTGTATTAATAAAATATTTGATTGTATGAAATGGCCTTTAATGATTTTAGTTTGGCAACTAAACATTTTCGCGTGGGTGCACTTGTCACACATGTACCGGATTTTCCCATTTTGTATGTAAATAAATGGGTTAAATCACAATTTTCGTAAAATAAATGTAATTGTGTAATATTTTCCAATTTATATTATGTTAACCTTTGTAAACTTGGTTCTTTGCACTAGAGACAAAATATAATTAAATATGTCTACATGTTATTTAAATATGACAACTGAATCGAAAAAATACATAGGAAAATGTTTAAAAATATTATTTTTAAGCCTTTCCTGCACAGTTTCCGTAAGGGAAAGGTTCAAATATCCTTTTGATGACAGCTTTATTTATTTTGCACTTAAATTTGTAAAAAAAAAAAAAAATTCTGTTGAAACAAGCTTGCCTAGCGGTTAATGCCAAACACAATTGTGTTTCTATTGTTGCTTATGTGTATGTTATATTACAAATATATACAGTATACACTAGTCTTTTCTCGGATCCCATATACAGCATTTTTGGTAGTGTTGAATTACAACTTATCGAAGACGAACCTTTTTTAACTTCAATATGAACACAGGTACAATTTTATAAAACAAAATTTGAACACTTAGTTATTGCAAAGGTAACATAATGAGCCATATGTTAACTTCAGTATTTATCTGCTTTAAAATTAATACCTGCAAAATATGCTAGATATACACTTTTTTTTCTCATAATTGTTGCTCATTTTAAATTAAAACATTTGTTGAAAATTTAATGGTGCAGCGTGTCCCTTAATTTTTTTTTTTTTTTTTTTTTGCAAACATCCAATGGTGGGAAATGTACTGCCTAGCAGCAGGCATGGTATCCATAGTGCTTGTAGGTGATAGAGAAGGTTTTATTCTTTTTAGCACTAAAAATTACGGTGTGACTATTGTTTGATAAATATGCGATCAAATACAATAATGTGATTTACCTCTGCACAAGTCTGAAAAACAGAATTACATAATGCCAAATACTGTAGCTGGCTCTACTTTGTAATCTTATTAGTTATTAGTATAGTACTGTAATTTGTTATTTCTGTGTGTAATACCTATACTTGCCTGTACACTTATCTTCGTATATTTTTTTTGTAGCCAGTTAAAAACATTGGTTAAATGCATAAATTCCATTCACCAAATGATATTAAAGCTAGGTTTTTGTGCCCAAAAATGAGTAGTTTTAATTCTACAAACTTGTATATTTTTTAAAGAATTTGGCTAATTTAATGATGGATGTCTCAACAAGTTCTGTGGAAGACTTATTCACAAGATTGTATTTTTGATTATTTGTGAATTTACAACATAGTGTTACTCACAAATAAACATTATTTTTCATTTTATATATATACATATATATTATATAAAATAAAAGTTTACATGAATCTAACTAGAGGTATTTCCAATAATATCGGTTTTAGTACTTAATTTAGCTACTTTTCCAGTGACAATAATATACTTGCTAATGATTACAATGAACAGTGCTGTTTATTGGCATAACTTATATTTTAGAATTCACTGTGGTTTATATAAAAAAAAATTTTATAGAGCTTTTTCCTTTATTGTTAAAACATTTTTATAGTTTATTTCCTTGATTGTGTATTTTTGCTGTAATTGACTCAAGGACTCTCTTTTTCTTCTTCCTTCTTCTTGTGCTTCTGTTCAGCAGTTAGCATTTGATGAAAGTAATGAATGAAATAAAAATTATAGTTTAAGTTCTTTTAAAGCATAATTTGTATATAAACTTTTTTACATTTTCATTTATTTGAACAAACCACTTAAAATAAGAAACCTTCCTAAAATTAAAACAGTGAATACGCTCTGTGTTGCTAAGTAACAATGAACCCTTTGGTCATGTTTTGGACAGTCTTGCTCTGCAGAGACAAAGATGTTAGTTTTTTGAATGGTGAGACAGAATCAAGAAACCATTGAAAAACAATATTGGTGTTCAAATTCAATTTACAGGTAAAGTCCTGCATTTTGTACCTCTTGGTGTAATAGTTAATGATACTGTATTTTGTTTCTTAATGTTAAAATGAATTAATGGTGCTCTTACTTTATTTTTAATATCTAATGTCTTTGTTATTTAGTTGCAGTGAAAGTGAAGTGGAAGATTTAATTGCCAGGTAATGCTCCATATATTGTTTTAATACCAAATCTTCTCAAATAGTATTATACTTGTGCCAAAGCTCAAGGAAGCATGTTTTTACAACAATTGTCTTGAAAGAATCCCAATGAAATAATGCAGTCGTATTATGGAGTGCCAGTTGTTTTAATAATGATAAATGGAGAACATGTGAATGCTGTTGAGTGTTAGCCATTCTTACAATGTGACCTTATTTCTACAAGTGTTTGTAATTTTTACCAGATCTGTTCAAAATATAAATATTAATAAATATTCTATTCAGATCTCAAATTGTTTTTTTTGATGCTCTTTTTGGATTCAAAACATTGCCGCGGGACATCCTATTGAATGGGAGACTAGTACATTGAGACTGGTGTTTATTGGGTGCTTAATCAGGCGCTCTCTATTCTGATGTAAGTTCATTTGCAGGGTTTAGTCCTTGCAGGGTACAGGTATACAGGACTGGCTTGGTAGCTTTCCAGCAAGGCACAAAGTCTGGCTCTGGCAAAGTGATCTTGTGCTTAAGGGTGACCGTCTTGGCTGATGTACCTGGGCAACGTTAGTTTCTGATTACTGGACTGGCGATTGGTGGAATGCTACTGCGTGGTGGGGCTACAGGTATGGCTGTTGGTTGCGAGGTGGAGCCAGAACAACCAGCATGAGAAATGCAATGGCTTCTGTGGGTGGCTGGTCCGGTCGGCTGAAGTAAGCTGCAATCCACGGGTGTACTTCTTGGCCTACGCGGACTGGTTCCGCAAACAGGCCCTGGGGTATCTCTGGTGTGACTGGGTCCTGTAGTCTCGAAGAGCTTGAGCCTGTCCCTTGTGTTAAGTTGTGTGATAGATGCTACTAGGGCAGGGGTAAGCTCATCCTCCAGTCCGGCCGTTACCCAGGGTGGCAGAGTATGATACTAGTTTCATGATTCCACAAGTGGAGGAGTTTCTAAGGTGCTTTAGGCGCTCCTGAAGATCTACCTGCTGGCAAATGCCAGTTTGCCTATCTTACCTTCGTGGCTTGATACGCGAGTAGCTGGCTTGACCTTAGAACTAGAGTAATGCTAACTCTTAAAAATACCTTAAGGGTCTAAGAAGGGTTTCAAAACTATGTTTAAGAACGTTTAGGTAATTTAGGTTTGAAAATAAAAATACGTTTATTAAATATGTATTGATATCGTATGGTTCTGTACTGTCATTGAATTATTAGAAAAATTGCTTACTATTAAGATAAAATTAACTGAAGTTAATTTTACGTGAAATGGCAGGTGAGGGCAACCTGGACAAACTAATTGACATTATGTATTGTTCAAATTTCTAGCTAAATAAATTAAATAATTAGTCAGTTAAATCCTATTTTATTATCGGGTATTGTTCTAAAGGAACCTAAGTTAAGCAAGAAGGGGATCCTCACCAGGATGGCGAAGATGATGGCTTGACTAGAGCCCTAAGGTTTGTCCAGAGGGGACGTCATCGCTGTGACCTGTATTTCTAGGGTAGAATACCAGGAAAGGAAAGAAGGTTGGTGTGGTAGCGATATCGGCAGGACCTTCTGGTTGGCGTCAGCGGCCCTTAGGAGCTGCTGGAGGCGATTGAAGAGGTGGAAGACCCTCTGTTAGGCTGTGGTCCTCTGTAGCTGCTGAAGATGTTGACGGCGCGGAAGGGAGGGTCTAGTGGCTGGTGCACCCTTGCAGATAGTCTCCTGGCTAGCAGGGAGGAAGGGTTAGAACAAACAGCACTTGCCCCGGACTGACACCTCCAGCCATTACAGCAGTGAGAGGTTTAGCAGACTACCCTGAGATCTGCTTTGTTAGTCCTATTTATATTATAAATCAGAGCTTCTTGGACTTAAGAAGAGTGAGTGGAAGCTATCGTCGCTTCGCAGGGGTTTAGAAATTCCAAATTTCTGCAGGTGCGCCTTTTTCATATTGCCTGTGCCTGAGATGTTAAAACATTTTATTGCCACTGCTGGAGGTGCGAGTGGCTGTGGCACTCCAGTGGAATGTGTGCTGCCCTCCAGCGGAACACTGTGGAACTGGTACATTCTTCATGAGAGGGGTGTTGACGTGATGTCTTCTGGGCAAGTTTTTGTGAACAGTAAAATCTCTGAGCGCGTCTGTAGCATCAGTTGGGCCATGCCAAAGTACCCTGTAGGCATGTATCCCGACTCCATTACTGTTCGATTGGTGTGACTTGCTCTATAAGAATTAATTGCGTTCCAAGGGGAACCAGATTTTATTCCCAGTGGGATCACCCAGATTTTCATATGTAGGGAATATGGCAGATGTTGCCATTGGCCAGTGGGTTTTTGTGGGTACTCCTGTTCACCCTGCCTTTGCATTCCATTGCTCCTCCATCTTGACCTCATTTCACTCTCACTGATGCTCAGGACTTCAATGTTAAGCACCAACCAATACCTTTCAACTTAACATGTATACATTTGAAGTCCTTACAGTTTTTATTCACAACGAACACTGGATCAGTATTGACTGAAATATTTGTTTCTTCTAAAACTAATAAGTGTGTGCATCATGGTAGGCCTAACTCAGCACTCCTACAATATGCTAGAAATGTGTGCACAATGTCTTGTTTTTTTAATGATGACTCGAAATTTTACGTAGTGATGATGGGAAACAAAGCCATCAAGTTTCTTGTCAGTAACGAAAGGTTGGTCCCCTACATTTGTGCACAGCCATAAAGTTTCTTGTCAGTAACAAAAGGTTGGTCCTCAAAATTAGTGCACAACGCTTACTTGTAAAGTAATGTTAAAATAGCCCTTTCAATGTAGTGTTTTTACAATTATTAATCAATTTTCCAATAATATTAAATATTATAAGCTTCTATTGACACTTTGTCTTTAACTGCTTGTATAATTTTGATAATCCTGAGTTGACTGGCATGTGATATGTGATCTTAAGGTAACTTCTGTAAAGATCTAGCTAGTACTTATTCGCTGTGCTAGTCAAATATGTTTTCAAGATAAACCAGCATATTTACTAGAAGAGAATAAAAAAATTAATTATAAATTTTGATATCAATGTGGCAAAGTATCAATTTTATTTTCTAGTATAATTCTTTGGTTATCACAAGTACTCATTGCTATTTTGTTAACTTCTACTGTATATATATTGTGTTCCTCAATGATCAAATTCATTGTCTTATATTGAATTTTCTCATCAAACACACATTTATTATAATCCTCAAAATTAATTCTGTTCTTGACAATACATTTTTTCATACCTTTTGTTTTTTTAACCTCAAATCTATATGCATACATCTTTGTTCTTAAGCCAACAAATTTTATAATTACATTGCCATTACACTCATCTTTCATTTTACCTAATTATTTTTATTTATTTGGGGCATGTTATAAATATTGTCTTTTGGATAATCACTTGTATCAAATTTATCTAACATCGACTTCATGTCTTCATAAAAATCTCCTGTTTTAATGGTATAAAAATAAGAATCGTATCCTGGAAACATAGTTTAATTTTATTATAATTTTATAATGAAAATCATTCATTAATTATTTCGAAATATTCAAAATGGCCATACCCACATAAATTGGCTTATTAAATTTTATGTTAGTTTTATTCATGTAAATAGCTGCAAGATCTCATTAAATATAGTACTTTTCTTGAAATTTGGCGTGGCTACTAATTTCTCGCAAATGTTTTTCACTTGAAACTAGTTTTATATCAATTCTGTTTCTTATATTCTCCATTGTTTTACCAAACACAAAATTATTCATCAGTTTGTAAAAATCTTTTTCAAAATAATTTTTTGCATTAGTCCTCATCAATGTATTAAAATCCATGTACGTCTTTAACCAATCAGATTGATGAATTGTCATTATTCTGTGTATTTTTGTACACTTCAGTCCATTATTTAGGCACTGTTTCAAACTACGATAATGTAGTAAATATTTTTTTATGTAAATTGTTAATAGTTTAGATTCATTGATACCTGGAACTAACTTATTTTATGGACATAATGGGAGATATTTGTGAAAATTGTGTAGTTCTTGTGGATATTCTAAATCAACTTCTAATATATAACCAAACTCAATCATTTTTCAAATTTAGTATTTTTTTCACTCCAATAATATAAATCATTTAATGCCTAGTACGCCCACTCGAAACCTCAATTTGGTAAATGCTGAGACATTGCCCAACCATAGAGATTATTTGCATCGAGATAAGCTAACTAATTAGATTCTTGATTTGTGTTAAAATCTTCCAAATATTTATTTGCTTTAACGTATCGCTTACAACATTGTGAAATACCACCTCGAATTCCTTTTTCAATCATTAAAAAAATCGTATCATAATCATGTAATAATTCCAGTGATAGTTTACTAATTTTTAACATTGTGTCCCACGATAAACATGGTGCCATAAAATACCATGCAGGGTCTAGACCATAAGAATTTCTACATGTTTCTAAAATCTTCCAATATTTCTGGTAACAGTAGTACATCATTTTAAAAATATAAATAATGACATTCACCAAGATGTTTATATTAAATTGGTTCCATATATTTTTGTATGTTCATATTCATCATCAGATATACTATTTTCATTAAATTTATTATAAAATTCACTCTTTGAGGGAAGTTGAGTGTCGTTAAATTTTTTCAATTATCAATATGATCATAAGGGCAAACACCTTTTTAAATAACCATATCTATTTTATCTTCTGGAAAATGTTTTTGTGTGTGTTTCATTTGTTCTTTAGTTAAATTAGACAATAATTTATCTAACAGCCATAAATTCGAATTTGTCTATGAATCACATCTTCAATTTTTTTTCCTTTCTTCTTCTTCTTCTTCTCCTCCCAAAAGTTATAAACTTTTCTTCATCAATCTTTTTTTCATCACAGCCTAACTCTTTAATGAATAAATGAGCATCGTAACCAGCTAAGTTATGGAAATTAATTGGTACAAAATTTGGTAATTTTAATTGTAAATTACAATTGTTGCATGTTGGATTAGTAAATTTTCCACTTATATGATCGGTGGCGCACATTTTTACTGTCCATATATTTACACTCGCATACAGTACTTTTTTTTAATTTAATTTATAATATTTTTTCTTCTGTTAGTGGATGCATTGGCTCAATTTGCGAATATATGCCAACCAATTTCTTCTACTTCTCTTTTTATTGAATCTATAAAAATGTTATGTGCATTTGGACCTCAATATATAACTGGTGGCTTATAATCACCATAACTTTATACAATATAATAAGAAAGACCAGATGCTATGTGTAGCTGATTTTTCATTGCGTATGATGCATCAACTTTAATCAATGTTATTTATTTGTGCATTTGTAAGTTTGTATTTTTCTTTTAGTATTTCTGTCTAAAGACCATTATCGATATCATCCTCTGATAAAATTGGATATTTTTTCCTTAAGTTAAATTTTTTTATTTCTCTTGGATTTGGCTTGGTTGTAGGTATTTTCTTTAGAATTGATTCAAAATCTGCATATATTGTAAATGGGACATTCGTGGTGTTTTATATTTTTAAATTTTATTTGTTCACCTTTTGAAGGTATGATTATCTTCACAGGTTCATTTTTGTAGCAGTCTTCTGTGTGTTCATTAAATTTCTCGTGAGAATAAAAAAAATTGAAGACACATATCACAAATATAAATTTTACTTTTGTGTTTAGTTATTTGTGAATTTGTATTAATGAAGTAAATTTATGTGCTTATCTTTTTTTTATTTTCAGTATGTTGTAGTGTATATACATTGAATTTATCATTAATAGAGTAAACATTTATAGAAACATAATTTTGCTTTTATATTTTTGGAATATCATCAATTTTTATAGGATATTCAAATTTACCTTATTCTTTCTCAATGTTAAGACCCACACTTTTATAGTTGGATATTCTTTGTGGGTTTTTTTCAGCAGGAAACAGTGCAGATTTTACTGCCCAAAGAAAACATTTTTATCGTCATTCTTCACATGAATGCATGCTTGTTTCTTCTTAATCACTTCTGGTAATTCTATATAGGACAAACTATTTAATGAATTATACTTATTTATTGCTAGTTGCAACCCAATTATGCTATGTAAAGCCCAATCTGAGGTGATTCCTTCAATGTTTTCTATTCGTGCAACTATTTCATTTGTTGTTTGTTTGTAAATTTTTTTAATGTCTCCTTCATTCAGTATTGTAAATGTGTGTGTGAATGTCGTCAAATATTCAAATCAAGCCAGTTTTTTTTTAATGTTGGGACTTTAGAGCTCTATGTTTTATAAGTTGATTGTGTAAAATTTTAAATATTTGTTGCTTTACTGAAGCTAAAAAATTTCTGGGCAACACTATATTAAAGTTGTTTTCAATGTTGTATGTTGATAACCTTCATTTGAAAGCTCTTTCAACTTCGTATGTGTTATTAGTTTTTCTATTTCTGTTGTTCGCATATACACTATTGGAAAAGGGGAGAATTTCTTTTAAAACTTCTTTAGCTTTTCTGTATATTGGTGCGCCATTTGGAAAAGGTAAATTTTGCAAAGTTTATTTTTCTTTGTTCATCAGTAATATGGGGCAACAGTTTTCTAATTAATAATTTTTCCTTAGTCTATTTATATATTTTATTTCATATTCTCTAGCTATACTTCTCAACTCTCACATTCTAATTGGACTCAACTCACCCACTATGTTACTCATCTCCATATTATATATATATATATATATAAATAAATTTTATTATAATAAAAATTTCTGAACTCTGCAAATGCTGAGTTTCACATCGAAAATCCATTCTGTAAATGTGCATGTTACTATTTTAATGCATTTTTAGAGAATGGTTATATACAAATTTTCCACATTCGCACTGCACATATATATATATATATATATATTTTTTTTAAATGCAAAATCATTGATAGATTTATTCTCCCTGCATACTATGCAGGTCTTGCTTGAAGAATCACATTGTAAAATTTCAGGTTTAGTATTTTTGTGCTTTTTGAGATTTACCTTGCAAACAGATTTTCCACATTCGCAAAGTACTACCTCTTTTTTAAACTCAAAGCAACTTCTAGAATATTCACTGTAACATTTTTTACAGGTGTTAATGTGCTTATGTTTTGTGTGTTTATGTTGTTGAAAACATTCAATGTTTAAAACTTCACCACATTTTCTACGTTGCTTGCTTATACTACTATTTATAAAGAATCAAATTTTATTAAAAAAATAAAAAATAAACATTTTTATATAAACCATATTCATTAACAAATAGTAAAGATTATTTGTTTCCAACTAACCCCACCTTGTAGGCAGGGTTCACATAACAAATAACATTGACACAAACAAAAAATATTATATTCGAAGCTCTACTAATTTTTTTAACACTTCTTCTATTTGCTCTAGATATTCACTCGTTTCTTAAAGTTCATATTTGTCGTTAATATCTTCTAAAATGGTTAATTGTAAATTTTGTAGATTTAAATTAAATGTGTAAATTAAATTTTTGAGCTCTTCAAGTGCTTTATATAATTTATAAGATGGCGGACTTGCGCCATCGCCACCTTTTAAAATATTGGACAAACTGTAAGGGAAAATAGGTGAAGTCATGTTTATTAATTTATATAGAAATAAATTTGTTAAAAAGAAATGCTTTAAACATGTGCTTAAGAGAGCTCTAGGTCATGGACAAATTTTCCATTTTTAATTTCTTTTAAACCTTATACTTTAGAAAAATTTCCTTCTCATTTATTAGTTTCAAAGAATTTTTATCGAGTATCTTGACATAGCGCTCTGGTAATGAAATTTTTAATTTGCCATTAGAATTTTTTACCACAATTAGATTCGTAAATTTCAAAATGTTGCTCTAAACCATTTATTATTTTCTGCATCATGCAGTTTGGTGAATTCAAGTGAATTGTTCAACTTCTTGTTGAGCAGAGAATCCATTTTTTTTTTATTCAGAAAGAAAAGAATTTATTAAGAAGAAAAAATTTGGTGCTGAAATTTTACCTAGATAAACTGATTTATTTCGCAGATGAGGTTTAAAATATAGACGGCTCTAAGAGCCCGAAGAATGTTGATTCTATGTGTGCAAACATTTGCAACAGAAGTTGATTTTTTGGATAGCACGAGGTGTCAGTGTTTTACTTACACCAAGTGTCGGTGTTTTACCTGCACCTAAAAGATATGTGTGTCCACGAATCATGGACACTAGTGGTAAAGCAATTTATCTATGAATCTGGGTTTTATTGTTTAACTCCTTAAGAGCTATATAATTATAGAAAAAATATTGATAAAGATGATACTATTTTATTAGAAAACAAAGGGCGTCTGCCAGACGCCCTTAAGAGGCAATTAAAAATCTGCTATATTTTATAAAATTATTTTCTTAAATTTTTCGAAAATAATTTATATATATATATATATATATATATATATATATATATATATATATAATATATATATATATATATATATATATATATATATATATATATATATATATAAACACTTATTACAACTCACCAATTTCACTTGCGCATAGTTTCGTAAATAAAAATGGAGTCACTTCTGGATATAAATATCAACAAACTTATTTACTTTGGTAAACAAGTTTTTATGATTATTGATAAGAATAATAATCCCTGGTTTAAAGCAACAGATGTTGCTAAAATTTTGGACTATAAGCTAGAATAAGCTACATTTTGAAAATATTAAATGGCGCCCAAAAACTGGGCTTCCTTCAAATATGCAACCACATACCATATTTATTAATGAATCAGGACAAACTTTTTTTTTCCCCCCAAAAAATTAGCAAAAAAAAATTTAAAATTGGTAACTTCTGAAGTTCTTCCATCAATAAGAAAGCATGGTAAATATAAATTACAAATAGTAATTAAATTAAAAGACATATGATTAAAACAATTACAGCATACAAATAAAATGATAGAAATAGAAGTTAATAATTTAATAGATATAAAAAATTTCAAGATAAAAATATAGAAAATTTAACACAGACAGTTGATAAAGCCGTAGATGGAATAAATCGCAAAAATGAGGTAATTAGAGATATGGCCCCTCATGTTGTACCACAAACACAAAACCAAAATTTACATTCAAATTTTATTCTTCTAAAAGTATCTGATAATGATTTTGAATATGATTGTCATTTAATTATAACTCAAAGAAAATATGTTCAAAGACAATTCTATATGATTCAAGTTAGATATCAAAATTGTGAAGAATTATTGAGATTGGAGTATATTCCAAATTCTATAAATTTATATCAAAGAATGAAGGAAACAATGAATGACAACATTGAATTTTTCTATAACTATTTTAACATTGTTGGAAATAATTATACTAAACAACAATTAATAAATTATGTAAATATTCTTAGTGGAATTGAGTAAGAAACTGGTGTAAATATAATATAATATATTTTTATCAAAATTATTTGAGACCCAAATTGGTTCCCAACTTCACTAACATAGTGGTAAAGCAATTTACACTACATCTGTTTTATTAATCCATGAATTATGCGAATTATCAAAACCCAACCACTTTACAAATATTTTATTGCCTATATATAGTTTTTAAAACTTCTTCGGCCAAATATTTAATCATGATAGTTTGTTTTCATATTCATAAAAACTACCTCTTATTTCTTCTCCATTAATATCTTTTAATTTATAATTTGGCAAATCAAAATTTAAAACTTTACAAATAGTAAACAATTATGTTGACCTTTTAGCAGTATATAGTGGGGGGGTGTGCGCGCATGCGTGCGTGCACGTGTGAGAGAGAGAGTTTTTTTTAAATTGGTTTCATGCCAATAGTGGCGTTCATTTTGTTGCTGTATTCTTTAACTAATTCATCCAATATAATTATCCACTTGTAGTTGCCATTCAAAGCACATTTTTTCCACATATTTTTTAAAGTTCAATTAAATTTTTCAACAACACTAGCTTTTAATTCAGAAAATGAATAAAAATGATTTATATCATGCTTTTTCATAAGTTCTTTAAATATTTTATTATGAAATTGTAAGCCATTATCATTTTGTAAATTTTTTGGTTTAATTTTCATCAAAATATTTTCTAAAGCATATGCTATAGTTTTTCTGTTTTATCTTTGATTGGTAAAGCGAAAGCAAATTTTGAAAAAACATCCATAATTGTTATAATATATTTGTAATTATTATTTATATGTGATATACCTTTTAAATTTCCAGTTTCCATTTCTACAAGATCAATTTGCCACAAATCATGAATTCCATATGATATAACTTTTCTTTTTTAATGAATGTTGATTTTTTAGAATTTCACAACGAGCATATACTTTTCTGGACTAATCGCATATTTGTTGTATTCTCATTTTTATATTATTATTTTTAGTGACTTTCTTGCACTTCAAACACCACGTGTTCTCCATTTAATAGTAAGAAAGTTATTTCATCTTTATATTTCAAGAATATTCATATTATTATAGTCATAAACCCATCAGTATATTCAGATATTTTAGTTTTTTTTAATTTAAAAACCAACTTATCACCTCTTTTAGCATCAAGTGGTTTACTGTAATCAATTATTTTTGAATCCTTAACCACAGTTAGAGTATTATCAGGTAAATTATCAGAAATTATTTTATAAACAGTACAATCCCTAAAAAAGAAAAGAATAAGTTATCTAAATGAAAATTATCAGTTTTTTTAATCCACTTTGCAGGTAAATAAAATATGTGACATTTTTCTTCAACTTTCAAGTTAACTAGTGTGTCACATTAATTCAAAACTGATTGTTTTAAATTTTGTAATTTATTGGCTATTTCTTTATCGAAATATCTTTTATTGGCCACATCTTTGCCATTCACAGGATCATCCATATTATTAATTCTACGATTTTGAACAGAAACATAGTCTGTTGTATAAACAAAAACGTTACATATTTGCTCTCGTAAAGCAGAAACAATGGTATTATATTTTTTATGTACATATGTTTTTAAATTAGAAACACTGGTATTGTATTTTGTTGCGACATTGCTTTTTAATTCGTATTCAGAAACAGAAGTTTTGTATTTTAAATCTGCTTCTTTTTTTAATGTCTGTTTTGCATTATTTATTCATTTTATGTAATCAGCAATAGTTATATATTTTGAATCAACATCTTTTTTTAATGGTATGGTATTTGATATACATATCTGCTATATGTATATCAAAAAATCTTTTATTGAGTGCATCTTTTATCTACAGGTTCACCTATATTAACAATTCTTCGCCCCCCAGAAAAGAAAGAAACATATGATTTTGTAAAATCAAAACAAGTGCTTAACTCACTTTGTAAAGAAGAAACACACAAATTGCATTTTGAATCTACATATTTATTTTTAAGCTTTAGCAATACTATCAAAGTTCTTATTTAAAGATTTGATTAATAGTTTCCCAAATATATCGATCATTTAATAACATGGAAATTATTTTGCTAAACTTAAATTCTCTCGAAAAAAGATATAATACTGTTAAACATAAATGTCCACAAATAACTGAATCGAAATTCTGAATTCTATCATCATTGTAATAAACATTATTATTTGAGTGCCAGAATTTGTTGAAATATCAAAATTAACCACATCGCATTCATTTTTAAGCATATTTTTTGGTAGTTTGTCAATCATATAAACATTTCTGAAATATTTCATATTAAATTTTTTTTTTTTTACATATTTTTCAATATCGATATTGGATAACGGAGCAAATTTATTTTGCCTTCCTCTTTTTTTCGAAACTACACCACTACCAGCCTTGTTTTCCATTGCTAAAATGTCTCTCTGAGGTTCTATTTTTTTTTTTTTTTTTTTTTTTTCCCCAACAGAATTATAAATGGCACTAGCTCCTCCAGCTATTGCGCCAACAGCTCCTAAAGCTGCAAATAAAATTGGTAAAAATCCTCCATGATGAAAACCACTTCTAGTTTTTGTCATTGGCCATTTTTTTTTAACTGTTGGGAATGATAAAGTTATTGTAAAACTTTTTCTTTCTTCTGAATTTTTATTTTATTTCTCAGGTTGTTCTTTTGTTAAAAATTTATCTATACCCAAATCTCTTAATCGATCAATGGGTATATCAAAGGTTTAACTTTTTATCTTCATATGTAAGTAATAAAATATTAATAGTTTAATCAAACATTTTAAATCCAAAACCTAATTTTCTTTTTGTAAACATTGTTGAGGCCAGGGCCTGCTGAAGTAATTTTTTCTTCAATTGGAGTATCTTTATTTAACATAATTTCTTTTGCTTCTTTTTGTAAAAAATTTTCTGCTTTATGCCTGGATTCTAAATCTTTACGATCTCTATAAACAATATCGTGAAATTTGTAAGCTTCATCTAATATATTTATTCCTGAGTCTCCTCTTTCTAATCTTTCATTTAATTTTAAAAATGGTCCACAATAACTATAACCTGGCAAATGCAATTTGGATAAATTTAAATTGTTTAATGTCTAATTTATCACACCTTTGCCATGGTGTTCAGAATTCCAAAATGAGTGTGGAATAACATTTAAAGCAGGTATTAGATATGGTATTTCTTTCTGGTTATTCACAACAAAATCAGAAAATTTATTGTTTAGCATATTCATAATGTTTACTTTTTCATTGCAATAATTTTTATTTCCAGAATTTCCTTCACCGTGAATAACTAATAACCTATCAATTCATCATCTACCATTGTCCATACTAATATATTATTTCAGAAAATTATTATATTTTTTATGCTATCTCCAATTTTTAAATCATCATCGCTAAAACCCTCCAGGATATATTTTGCTTTCAATTTATTTTTTTTGTATATCTTGATAAATTGATCTAATTATATCTGTATATTTCCACTTACTTGAAGCAAAATTCATTTTACGATTATATTCGTGATATACTGCATTTGTTGCTTTAATAATTTCTGCATACTTTTTATAGTCCTCATTAGTAAATTTATTTTTGCTTGTGTTTTCATCTAGAATATCATTTTTTTTTTTTTTTACTTTCTGTTAACAAATTAGTGAAACCCTCTGTTAAATTATATTTTTTTATCTATGACAAATAAAAAAATCTCAATCAATTTTTACTTTCGTATCTCCAATTTCAAAACTGTAGCCAACTCCTTGTAAACAAAATTTATCGTCAATAACATTAATATGTTCAGAAATATATTTCCCCAATTTTATAGTAGAAATGTCTGCTATAATTGGCTAATTTTTTAACGGAGTAACACCCATTAGTGATTTTAGAAATAAATCTCTTTCAAAATATGTTTCTTCTGGTGTTGGTGAATAATCTAAATTTTTTGCAGCAACAGGTACTAGTGCTGTTATTAAATTTTTATTTTCTTCACTTCCTTGTTCTACTTTTTTTGCCAATATTTTGTAATTCACAAATTATTGGTAGATCCTTTTTTTTTTTTTTTTTTTTCTGCCACATAGTTCTTTCTATTATTACTATACTTCTCGATGAGCTATTTCACTCGATGAACTCCCTCTGAATCCTTCATTTATATATTTTTTTTAACCTATAAATTAATTATAAAAGCATTGAGAGTTTTGTGAGACAAACTTTTCCCCCAACTGATCAAACGAGGGGGAATTCGAATATATACAATAATAGAATCGAGTTTGATATTCCCATAGGAGATGACTTTTCTTTTCCAAACGATGCTTATGTTTTGGAAGAATATCGCCTACTAAAGAGAGATAAAACTGGAACTGAGGCACAATACGAAAAATTATATAATATTGATGTTTGTTCTAATTTTTTCCATTTCAGTTTTCTAGAGTAGAAATTTCAAAACACGGACATATTATCGAGGCTGTCGATAATCCAGGAATAACTTCAACAATGATGAATGTTTTGCTAAGATCACCAGGGGAACAAAATTATTTAGAGCCTACTGGTATTGAAAATAAATTTTGAGTACAAATCTGTTCATAGTGATAAAATTAATGAAACAATGTATCCATTAAGATATTTGTTTGGCTTTATTCGCAATGATAATGAAGTTTACTGCAAAGGTGGTTATAAAATCACCTTTTTTAGAAATTTGTCTCATAACGATTGTTTATTTGTTTATGAAACTAAAAAAGCAGATGGTTCAGTTGATAAAACTTATGCTGATCGAGGTACAATTTTTATTCAAAAATTAGAAATTTTGTGGCCTATTGTTGAATATGAAGCTAACATATCAATTGCAATTAAAGCAAAATATATAGAAATCTTAAAATTTATATTAGTTTTAAATATTGGCCATTTTGTAGAAAAAGAAGTTACTGCTGGGACAACTGTTTTTAACTTTGATATAAAAGGTCAGTTTAATAATTTACAATTTGACATGCCTGATTTTGTAATTGTGGGTTTTCAAACTAATAGAAAAAATCACGCTGAGCAATATGTGCATGCTTCAATGATCATTGTAATGTGAGAAATATTTTTGTTAAAAATGGTAGAAATGAAATTTTTCCAAAAGAAAATTGGAATCTAGATATTGAAAGTGATCTTTGTCTAAAGTGTTTCTCGCTTTTAATGATTTTAGAAATTCAAGAACAAAATTGGATACTATATATAGAAATAATGAACTTTATTATAAGTCAACTACGAACTATCATGGTGATATAAATTATTATTCATTTTGGGGACGATGACCTTTATATGTTGTTGACTGCCTATATAGAAAAACAGCAGTAGTTAAAGATAAAATAAATATAAAAATTAGTGTTGATTTTAATAAAGCTGTTGAGGCTGGTACAATTTGTAGTGTTGTTTAAATTAGCCAATGATATTTAACTTACAATAATTTGAAAGAAAATATCACTGAAGATATAAACATTTTTAAATTTATTAAATGGATAATATAAACGATTTTACAAAAACGAGAAATTGTTTCAATATTTTAATGCCATTTTTTAGGTGTAGTGTTAATTTGTTTGATAGAATAAAAAATCATTTTATTAAACCTGAATGAGCATTTTTCTTTAGAGCTTTGCGCATAAACATTATTAATTTTGCGTCACTTTTTTTTTAAGTGCCATATGTGTTTATACGTACACATTTTTTATACATCTGTAGATGTATAATGAGGATCCCAGCACAACTCAATATGTAGGCTAGAATTCAAGCAAATTTCTCAACTTTTTCAAGATCTCAACTCGAATTTACAACAAATTTTACTCTAAAATCAGGCAAATTTGATCCAAATTTTGTGATCTAAACCATGAGCACCTCCCTTATAAAATATCATTAATGCCACTCCTTTTTTCGGTGGCAATTACATAAATATTTACTTTAATTTTGCAATCCAAATTCACAACATTTATTCTTGAAATTTGATCAAAAATATGATTTTTTCTTGGGAATGTCACCATAAGATGAAGTGGCATAATGTTTTTTTTTTATTAAACTTCACTTGATTTAGAGCACAGATTTGGGTAAATTTTCCTGGA
Organism: Dryococelus australis; assembly: GCA_029891345.1. Classification (NCBI taxonomy): domain Eukaryota; kingdom Metazoa; phylum Arthropoda; class Insecta; order Phasmatodea; family Phasmatidae; genus Dryococelus; species Dryococelus australis. The sequence goes on from CM056998.1 coordinate 82,584,154, forward strand.
TTTTGACCTCAAATTTCTTGATTTTGAGGATAAAATTTGAAGAGATAGATGATTATTCCAGTAGATGTTGAATAATTTGATTAAAAGCAAGAAAATTACATGAGTTTTAGCCTAATTATTGGCATTTGCTCGGATCCTCATTATACATATACTCAGGTGGATGACTCTCTGCTCTAGAAGTGTGGATTGGACAAACTGTACCTAACCTCGGTCTGATAAACTAACCCTCTCAACACTTGGTAGTACTCCTGGCTGGTATGGAAGGACGGTGTAAAGTATACAATTATAACCAGAGCAGCCGCAACTGCTTGGCATCTGAGTGTGGCGGCAAGGTCCCATTCCGCCTGCCTTTCCTTCGTAGGAGGTGGTAGTGCAGATCACTGTTTGGCAGCAATGTAAGCTTGGTATTGTTCCCTACGCGTGAGGCATGGGGAGCCGTTTGGTGTTCAGGCAAGGTTGAGCACCAACTCTCAGGCTATGGTCACTTCAGCTCAAACTTAGTGCTCAAAGCAAGGAAATAACCCAGGCTTGTAGCCTCTCCTTGGATAAAGGTGTTACTAGTGGTTGGGGCTCCGCTGTTTCTCCCCTCCAGCACTGAATTAGTGCTTGGGTTACTGGAAAGAAATAGTTGGCTATCTAATGTGTGTGTTTTTAGACTCACTGACTCCTGAAGGGGGTCCATAATCAGACTAATTCGGTTAACTTACAATCTCCCGGTTCCTGTCGGCAGTGCACGTCATATCTTGTTTCTAGCTGGTGAAACAGAAAAGTACTCTAAAAAAGAAAAAGATTAAGGATAGAGAACAATAGATGTTTATTGAGAACTCAATAAACATGCGACCCGTGCTACCTCCTACCGAACAGTGGAGTGCTGAAGATAAGTGTTATCCAGGTGTAGGAGATCTAGTTCTAGGTTACAAGGGAAAGAATATAGTTCTTGACAAATACAAAGTGAATTACTGTTAAACTGTACTAAGTAAACGGGTGTCTAGAAGAGACAAAGTGAATTTAATAAGTATTGGCATGTTCACTAGTTGACTGGTCGTCGAGGCGGGAAGTAGCCGTTGGGGGCGTACTTAAAGCTTCTAAGTTCTCCGGAGGTCCAAGCACAGAGTGCTCTGGGATGTCGTGAGAGAGGATAGAGAATGAACGCTTGAGCCCCGCTGTGCACAGACATATAGTGCTCACGTCTAGGCTGCTGCAGCAGGGTGTGGGGAAGGCATGTGACGTCCTTCTGCCGTGGGGTGGGAGTTGAAAATCTCTGGTCAACAATACTGCTTCGTTCATCTTTGGTAGTGCTTGACCTTGCCCGGGGTGGGCGGCCTGTAGGCTCTTAGTGTGGAGAAGGTGGCGTGCCTGCTGGTTGTGTAACCTTGTGACCACTGCTCGGCCGTCCGGGAGATTTAAGCAGCCAAGAAATTATGTGAAAAGTGTTGCATGTACAACTCTCTCATGGGTGGTTGATGTAGACAACTCTTACGTTGAAGTAAGGGTACACTTCACGTAACTAGCGATGAGCCGTAGTCACAGTTGATAAGTAGTAGGAGCAGCATACGTTAATTGCCCCCCCCCCCCCGCCCCCCCGTGCAATGAGGACTGAAGACTCATTGTGAAAAAATGGTGGAGTGAGGCATAGGTCCTCTCTTTGGAAGGTCTAGAAGTTCTCTTAGAAGGTCTCGGTAGGAGTAGCGAAGAAAGTCGGGAAGAGAAGTGAAAAAAATTTTAATTATCAGGTAGGTGGGACCCTTAGTGTTGGGTACTTGGCTGCTGTAGCAGCGCGCACTCTGTGTTCCCGAGCTGGCCAGAGAAGGTGAGACATATGGGATGCAAAGACTGTAGCTCTGTCTCTCTCATGGCGGGCAGGCTTCATCTCTCTGTCCCTTGCCATGGCGGTGCGGCGCTCGCTGACACTGAAAATGTCCCCCCCCCCCCCCCCTTCCAAAGATTGTTGTGTTAGGAGTGCCGCGTTTGTCAGATGTCCCGCCGGCCTACTTTATTTTTGCATGCCGCTGACAAACACTCAGCATAGCGCTGTGGATATTTACAAGACAATATACAACGTGAACCTAAAAGAAAAAGCCACTCTCTCAAGAAAAAATGAAAATGATGGCATGCGGAAAACTAAGGGTAAACAGAATAAGTATGTTCAAGCCTTACTAGTGGAAGGTAGGGAAACGCCACTACTATCCTGGAGCATGCTGCAGTGATTTAAGAAAGAAAAGTAAAATCTTTCCAAGGAAACCTTTGTGTCTGTCAGCAAGCTAAATAGTTTTGTGTGACAGGGCGAGAGTTCGGCAATCGCAGGGCCTTCAACATCTGGGTTGACTGGCTAAACTAATACAAAGCGAGTACACTAAAACATGCATGATTTTGCAGCAAATTTGCACACTGTCACTTAAATACAACATACATAGACACTTAAATATGTGGAATTTAAATATATTGCACCATATTTAATCATAGCTAGTTCATTGGGGGCTCTTTGGCTCAGAGTACTGGTTTGACTCTAAAATGGTGCAGAGGAATACAAACATATATGCTGTAAACACACATGAGTAATTTAAGTTGTAAGATATATAAGCACATTTAAAAAGAATTCTTCATGGTAATTCTCTTCACATAAACACTTTAAAAACTTATAGTTATATATAATTGTGTGCCTACACATCAAGTCGGATTTAAATGCTGGAGAATAGAAAAACTAACATAACAATCCCTTACGGAAGTCCATCTTATTACATAGGGCTAACAACTAATTTCTACACTGTGTATCTTTGTTGAAATGTTTAAAGGTAAGTACACAATAAATATAAAAGTCAACAGAGTGGAAAATGCATTCCTACAAAATGGCATTTCTTCTTGTAGGCGATCTTCACAAGTACACTGTAAAAAATGTATTAGCATATTTAAAGGTGTACCTACACATCAAATTCTTTATACAAAAATTTAAAACTACTAATTCCTTTGCAGGAGTCTTTCTTATCATAGCCTAAGGCTAACTTGTATTTCGTCAAAATCTCTGTCTTGAACTAATCCCTGGCACTGTGGTGAGCGTCTATAGGTAATACTACCTTGTATGTGGGCTGTTGGCCACTTATTTTACAGAACCTTGTCGTCGGCGAGGTGTAAAATGTCTGTTTTCACCAGCTTTAAATTACGTACAGCATAATAACTGCTGTACTTGCAAGTTCAGTTTGTACATAGTTGAGTGTCTAAATAACTGTCTGTTGCATTTTCCTCACCAGTTCCTACACTTCCCCTGCTTGATGACAGCTGGGTAGGCACTTTTACTGGATACACAATATTTAATCTAGTCTAAATTTGAGTGTTTTTGCCTATCTCACTGTCTTTGACTGCTTGGATAGATTAAATGTCACTTTGTTACAGATCTATAATGAGTCCTGTTATGTTTAACATAGTGGTTTACAACTACGTGTGTTTAACTTCGTCGAGCACTGCACTTACTTGTGTTCGTCCAGCTTTGGTTTAGCTGGCCTGCCCCTGAGACATAGTTCAGCATGCAGGGGGTACGGCCATGTGTACCTAGATGTAGATTGCCACTTTGATTCTCGGTACCAGCCAGGCGTTGAGTCTGCCTTGGCAGCACGAGGTGGCATCAGGCACCGTGGTTCTGCACGTGGTGTCGTGGCGTCTGCTTCTGCCGGAACAAATAAAGAGGACACAGCTACAAGGGACATGGCAATGCGGAGGAGTGAGTCCAAGTCCTCCATCCCGACTGCTCGGGTTCCTACCCGTAGGGTAGGACGTTTCTCTGCTGGCGCAGGACAAGAGAGTTGCAGCAGGAGAACGCTCTCCACCTTGCCTGTGGATGCATTCCATTGTGGGGCCGTGTTGTTGGAGGTATGGGTGTTCTTGATGTCCAGGTCCCGCGATGAGGCAGTGGGAGGGAGAGAACTCTCGACCTCCACTGCGGGTGTTGCTCCAGCTGAGGGGTAGTAGGAGGCGTCGGCGGTCTCGGTGCCTGCTGTGGCAGCATAAGGGAGCTGCGGATCACTGCGCTCGACCTCGGCTATGGGTGGTGCGTCTTGCTGTAGGGCCGGGTAATTGGAGGCGTCGATGTTCTCGATGTCTGTCGATATGGTGGCCTGTTGAGAGAGAGGTGGATCACGCCTCTCGTCCTCCATGGCGCCGTAGGGTTGTTCCTGCGTGTCAGGATATTGGGACGGAGCACTCTCATCGTTGGAGCTCGACGTCCGTGGCTGCGTAAGTTCCTACATCGCAGGTTCTTGGAGCGGAGCACTCTCGTCGGAGCTCGACGTCCGTGACTGCGGGATTTCCTCACCGTTGGGTGCAGTGGCCGACTTTGTGGTTGTTGGCATGTCATTGACCACTGCCCCTGGTGATTCCTTCTCTTCTGCAGAGTTTGTGCTCGTGCTGAGCACAATTTCCGGTGGTCTAGTGGTGGCCTCTGTGCCCTCGTATGGAGCATATTCTGGTGGTCTAGTGGTGGAAGTACTTCATCCTTGGCGCCACAGATCGACTTCGTGGAAGTTGGAATGGCCTTGATTTCTGGCGTCGGAGTTGTACTAGGTGGAGAGGTAGGTGCCTGGGTGATTCCTAACCCTCTCACCGATGGTGCTTCCGATTGCTCGCTGATGTGGCTTTATCAGCATGGTGTTTGATGAGGTTCTCGGTCACATGGACTCCGCCATGACGATTCGGAGCAGCGTCGACGTCGTCTCCAAATGTCTGCATGTCCCCTGGGTAGGGTCGTATCTGGCCTCGGGTGGCATTTCGGATCCGCCCTCATACGTCTTCGACCCAGTAGACGTTGTCTCTTTTGCCGACAATACAATACAGACTGTCCCATTTGTCAGCGAGGCCAGCACTGAACTGGTTACTGGCCTTGCTAAGAGGGTGCGTCCAGAGTTGTACCGTTCCACCTAGGGAGAATTCCCGTATCCCTGTTTTCGGTATAGGGTACTTTTTCTGAATATATTCGTCCTGGGCCTTTTGGGCTGTAGTAGTTCGTGCTAGTTCGTCGGATATCCTCGGGTTGAGGTATATCGGTAGGCTCACGTTCCCATTGCCAGTCGCCTGGTCGGCGGAGTGTTTGGCCGAGGAGTACGTTAGGGCTTGTATCGACCGCTTCATTGGTTCTACGACGAAGGGCACACAGAATTGTTGGGATGTGCTTGTCCCAATGTCGGTGGTCGGTTTCCCACACTGATACGAAGGCATTTTTTGATCTGGTTCCTTCGTCCAGTGGGGTTGGCCTGGGGATGGTATAGCGGGGTAGTCCAGGTTTCTACTCCCCATCCCTGGCAAGCTGACTGGCATTGCCTACTCGTGAATTGAGTGCTGTTTTCAGTTAAAATGGCCTTTGGGTATCTTCATTGTGTGAATATTTCCGTTTCTATTTTTTGCAAGATTGGGCCAGTTTCTTGACTAGGTAGAGGGAAGGCCTATACCCACCTTGAAAACTGGTCAGTTACTACTAGCAGGTAATGGTGCCCCTTTGTACTGCATGGGTCGGCTGCGATGTGTGTCCACACCGTCTTGGGTCTCTTCGGTTGTGCTGAAGGAGGCGGCACTGGGTATGCTTTGCCACGACAGCACGGAACACAGTTGCTTATGTACTGCTGGACATCGTGGCTTATCCTGTCCCAGCTGTATCAAACTTTGATGTCTAGCAGGGTCTCCCTTGTGCCCGGGTGCCCAGCTTGAGGGTGGTTGTGGTGGTGCCGGCATATATCGGCGCATAACTGCTGCAGATCCGATCTCTTCCAGGGTGTATTGGGTTGTCCGCTACGCGTCCACACATCATCCCGTAATTCAAAACATTGGGGCTGTTCCCTAGCAGGCTACGTATGTCGAGGTCCTCCTTATGACTCAATGTTATCTGGTGGTGGGTAATTTGAAGTTGGAGACTGATTTATTCTTCCTGACTTCTTTCCCCTTCTTCCTCCTCAGCTTTTTCCTCCAGTGTAGGAAACTGGGACAGGGCATCTGGCAGGTAGTTCGTTTTACCTGGGCAGTGTTGAACTTCAAAATTGAATTCCGTGAGGAACATATCCCACCATCCGAGTTTAGCTTTAGTATTCCGTGACGCGTGTAGTCATTGGAGTACTTTTGAGTCGGTCCACAGAATGAAGCATTGTCCTACAAGATAGTAGCGATATTTCTTCACTGCCCAGATAAAGGTCGGCTATTTCTGTTTGTTAATATGATAGTGCTGCTCTGTGGGGTTAAGGCATACACTATCACGTTAGGTTGGCCGTTCTCATCTTGTTGATATAATACTGCACTCAGACCATTTTGACACGTGTCTGTTTGCAGTATTAATGGTTGATCTCTTTGCAGATGGTGGAGTTGCCTAATGTTCGCGAAGCTGGCTTTCAGATTGTTAAAAGCTTGTTATTGCTCCGGTCCTCATTGCCAACGAATGTCCTTCTCGAGGAGTGGGTGAAGTAGTGCCATGTGTTGTGCAATATTTGGTACAAAATCGCATAGCCAGTTGCACAGACCCAGGTACCGTCTTAGCTGTCGCTTGTTTGTTGGTCCGCTGCCTCTTCAATAGCTCAAATCAAATTTTGTTGCGGGAAGTTCCATTTTGGTGACACGACATGTCCCAAGTAATCTATGGATGACTTGCCGAAATAGCTCTTTGACAGCTTGCAAGTCATTCCCTGTAGTTCTAGGTGTGGGCTGTAGGTGTTCAATATGCTCCTCCCAGCTCTTGAAATAGATGATTACATCATCGAGGTATGCAAAACAGAATTCTCCAATGTAACCAGTTAGTACCTCCATGGACATGAGGCATTGAAATATGGCAGGGCGTTCTTCAACCCAAATGGCATTACTCAGAATTGAAGAGTTTCATCCTCAGGTGTAGTGAATGATGTGAACTTGCGGCTCTCCAGGTGTACTGCAATCTGCAAATACCCTGACTCCATGTCCAGGGAACTTAAGAAGATTTTTTCTTGGCTGATATCAGGCAGGGTGTGCGTTAGGTCAATAGCTGGGGAGGCAATAGGTTGTGTTACTTCGTTTAGACACTTATAATTGACACAGAATCTAAGTTTTCCATCTTTCTTCGGGACGAGGACTACGTGGGAATTATACGGTGAATTCGAGGGTTCCACTATCCCCTGGTCCTTCATGTCATTTACTTGTTTATTAAGTCATGGCGGCGTGCTGACATCCTGTAAGGTCGGTTGTGAACGGAGACGTCTGTTGTCGTCCAGATCTCATGTTGGATTGACCTAGTCTGGCGTAACAACCCCCGTTGTCCGAAGGTGCTAGCATATGTTCATTTAATACTTGGTGTAGCTGGCTGAATTCCATCTCACCAAGCTCATGATTAATTCGGTTGGGCTCAATAGGTGTAGGTACAATGTTGTCTGGACTGCAGTCCCAGTTTACGGGGGTCCTATCCTTCTCGCCCATGTACACACTGCATTGCCCATGGTCTATGATGCACTGTTATTGCCGGAACCATGGGCAAACTAGTATCATTGCTTCAGAAATTGCTGGCGATACTATAAATTCGGTAGACGCCGAGAGGCGATGCAGATTTACCTGTAGGGTAATTTGGCCATCAACCTGGAGAGTAGTATCATGCTGGGCCATTCGTACGATTTTCCGTTGGGGGCATATACCCCCAACGGAAAAGTTCCCTGTTACTGCCAAGTCAAGTAGCGCCAGCACTCTGTTCCCGTTATCTCTACTTCTATATAAGAAGCTATGGAGACTGATGGTTCCTCATTTAAACCCTGGATGATGATGGGCCCTTATTTTCCGGTGGTCGCGGCCCACTTCGCACCCTGGCAGTGGCATTTCCCATCTTACTATCGGGAGTCTGCTTTCCACTCGGTCTTGCTAGGATAGCTGCTGGCATTCAATTAACATTGTTGAGTGGAATGGCAGACCCTTCTGGTTCCCAGAGGCAGTACTTATTCCAGTGATTCTCTGAACAGAACCAGCAATTTTGGTATGAATGCCATGCGAGTGGTTGTAGCTGGTGCACTTTTAAAAGGTGCAACCGGTGGAGCTCGAACTTCAGAAACCTTAGTCGATACAGGTTTTTGGAGACTAGCTCATGATGCAAAGTTTTGTTCTGCTTCTCGGGCTCGGTCAACCAGTTAGTCCAAGGTGATAGGTTTAGCCATAAGGAGGACGTTCCTGACACTAAGTAGTAACATCCAACTAATGGAACGAATGGCGGTAGCTTCATTGACTCCGGGGACCACGCGTCAAAACATCTGTTCCTTCCTCCGTATGAAGATTTCAGCTTCATCGTTGGGTACCGGAGTCTGGCTATAGAATAGAGTCGTCAGTCTGGCTAACACCTCCTCGCCAGTGAATTCTGCAGCGAGACTATTACTGAACTGCGTCCAGTCAGTCAAGAATTCGCCATATCATTCCCACCAAGTAAGGGCGAGGCCTTTCAAATGTAATTGGGCCTGTTCGACCTATTGTTTTGTGGCAGGTCCGTTTCCCTGAACTCTTTCACATTTTTGTGTGAATGCTACTGGGTTCTCATGGGATCGGCCTGCAAAATTGGCAATCTGAATGTCGTAGTTTCTAATAGTTGCTGGATGGCCAGGTGCTGTCCCCGGTTGTATATAAATACGGGATGGCTTGGATCTGCGGGAGTGAGAGGTATGCTTTCAATGTCACCTCTCACACTGATAGGCCATCCCAGGCATAGTGAGGCGCTCGTCAGGCCACCCTATACATTAGTGATTATAGGGTTGGTTGCATGTCGTACACCTGATACGATTAATGCCTCAGCCGGGACACATGATTTCATTGCTGAAACTCGTGAGTTGTTGACTGCAAGAGGCACAACGGTATTCTAATCATTCTGTATCATGGTCCTTTTCTGGCCAGCTTAGGCATGTATAATGGAATATCTTAGCGCAGTATGTGCATTCTATTTGCAGTGAGCCACTGCCTGGACAGTTGCCATGGCTACACTGCACGTGGGTATGTCATGCTCATTGTCGCAGTTTTCGCCGGTGGCGGCATTGACATCTGAGACCGACATTTTAGTGGTTATGGGCGCCACGGGATGTTTCGTGGACTCCCCAAAGTCCGTTTGGCTTCACCGGCTTGACCCTCAGCTCTCTCGGTCCTGGTTGGTCTAGTTCAGCCATTCGTTGCGTACAGTTAATAGTCTGATGCCCCATGTTGGGCGCCAGAAAATCTCTTGACGTGTACCCAGTTAAGTCTGAATGGCATGTTTGTCTACGATTTTAATGCTAGACCAATAGCATGGTTTTAATTAGGCTTAACAGTGTTTGGCGAAGGGTGTTGGTTACTGACTTACACCGTCGTTTTGGGTGGTGCTGGTGATACTGTGTTGGTCTCACTCAGTGACGGCTGGCTCGCCCCACTCTGGAGCGGCGATTCCAGGTGGACGGCTCTCTGCTCAAGAAGTGTGGATTGGACCAGTCGTACCTAGCCTCTGTCTGATAAACTAACCCTCTCAACACCTGGTAGTACTCCTGGCTGGTACGGAAGGACGGTGAAAAGTATACAATTATAACCAGAGCAGCCGTGACTGCTTAGCATCTGAGTGTGGCGGCAAGGACCCGTTCCGCCTGCCTTTCCTTCATAGGAGGTGGTAGTGCAGACCACTGTTTGGCAGCAATGTAAGCTTGGTATTGTTCCCTATGCTTGAGGCCACGTCTTACCTTGTATGGCAAATAGTAATGCAGCCTAACAATTTACGTAGTGTATCTTGACAAAAATAGTATCTACAGTGTTCACCCAATAGCTGCTTCCTGGCATGAGCTCGGTAAAAGTCTCCACAGCTCCCCAACACTTGGCAGGCTGATCAGGGATGGGGAGCCGTATGGACCACCAATGGCTCTACCGGTTGTGCATTCAGGCAAGGTTGAGCGGCAACTCTCAGGCTATGGTCACTTCAGCACAATCTTAGTGCTCAAAGCAAGGAAATAACCCGGACTTGTAGCCCCTCTTTGGATGAAGGTGTTACTAGTGGTTGGGGCTCCGCTGTTTCTCCCTTCCAGCATTGAAACAATCTCCTGGTTCCTGTCTGCAGTTCATATTGTATCTTGTTTCTAGCTGGTGAAACAGAAAAGTACTCTAAAAAGAAAAATATTAAGGATTGAGAACAATAGATGTTTATTGAGAACTCAATAAACATGCGACCCGTGCTACCTCCTACTGAACAGTGGAGTGCTGAAGATAACTGCGTTATGCAGGTGTAGGCGAACTGGTTCTACGTTACAAGGGAAAGAATATAGTTCTAGACAAATACAAAGTGAAGTACTGTTAAACTGTACTAAGTAAACAGGTGTCTAGAAGAGACAAAGTGAATTTAATAAGTATTAGCGTGTTCACTGGTTGACTGATCGTCGAGATGGGAAGTAGCTGCTGGGGGCGTACTTAAAGCTTCTAAGATCTCCGGCAGTCCCAGTACTGATCAGTGCTCTGGGATGTCGCGAGAGAGGGTGAAGAATGAACTCTCAAGCCCCGCTGCACACGGACTTATATAGTGCTCAAGTCTAGGATGCTGCAGCGGGGTGCAGGGAAGGCGTGTGACATCCTTCTGCCATGGCATGGGAGTTGAAAATCTCTGAGCAACAGTAGTCAGCAATACTGCTTCGTTCATCTTCTGTAGCACTTGGTCTTGCCCAGTTGTGGGCGGCTTGTAGGCTCTCAGCGTGGGAGGAGGTGGGGGGAGATGGCGTGCCTGCTGGTTGCATAACCTCCTGGCCACATGCTCGGCCGCCTGGGAGATTTAAGGGGCCAAGAAATTATGTTAAAAGTGTTGCGTGCGCAACTCTCTCGTGGGTGGTTGATGTAGACAACTCTTACGTAGGTTGAAGTAAGGGTATACTTCACGTAAAGCGTGATGAGTCGTAATCGTAGTCGATTAGTAGTAGGAGCGGCACGCGCCAAGGTGAAGTTAAAAGGAGAGGTGTCCTGGATGTTTGTAAAAAACACGGTGCTGAGGTTGGCATCACATATGTGAGACCATGATGGTGGCCTGCTAGAAGTGAACGAAGTATGAGTCCAAAGTAGTAAGTGGCTTTCAGCAATAACTATGTGTAAAGTAGTTACGTACGAGTGTGTGCAATGTCTATAATATAAATACTAATGTAAGAAGTTACATACGAATGTGTGCAACATCTATGATATAAATACCACAACCACAGCCATTTTTTTTTTAAGTCCTTAAAATTCATTTTACATTCATTAAAATAATTGTCAATTATTTACAAACTTTAACAAACATTTTCTAGCTTCAAGAAAAGCACAAAACTATATCTCATAGACATAAGTGGGGAAGAAATCAGTCATCCAGGCAAGGCACCTTGTTACCCTGGCAGCCAGCCAACATTTCTCTTCCAAGATGTTCCTCTCTCTGGATGAGTGAGAACTCATGACACTCTGTCACAACTTTGATAATTATTTTTCTATGTTAAATATTATTTTATCTCCATATGTGGCAAAGAAAGAAAGAGAGGTAAATGTGAATGACATTTGTGTGTAAGTTTTGAAGCTATGAGTTGTTAAGAACTACTAAACACAACTCTAGTCAAGAAAGCCACTTACTTGACATCCGTTGTTATTTACTTAGATGTGTAACTCCACAATTAACAGATAGCTAATTTTAAGTTCACTTGTTAATAGACTATTCAATATGTTACAGCTAAGCATGCACAAAAGAATTTCTGTGGAGAAAATAACCCATTTGTTACTACATATGTAAAATTTACAGTTCAAGAAAAACTTTATTCCCTTGCCTAGGATAAGGACAGGGAACCAAAGACAAGATCCCATGTATTATCAACTTATACCTCACATATTGTCAAGTGTAGGATCCAAAATTCTGCCTAGAAAAAACAACATTAAAAAATATTTTTTAATGTTTAAGTTATTTGCAGAGTCATAATTTAAAAAAATAATAAACAAATTCATTAATTATGGATTAAAATTAATTAAACTGTGTCTTTCACATTACTTTATGTTGCTTTTTCCTCCAAAAAAAGTGAACTTATGATTCTGACATGATTATAGAAAAACTATGTTACAGAAAAATACTGTTTATCGGAAATTGTAGTTGCATGAAGCTATTACAGAGACTGTATTTTTATAACACATTATATACCCTGATTTATTTATTTGTCTTCATAATACCATTGACTGATGTCTCTTAAAAATGTAATTTTAAACAATAATATAATTTTGTAATTTATGGTAACTCATAAGTTTTCTATGTAATTTTTCCCCATTGCCATAAATAGCTCCTCCCAAGAATCAGACATGTGACTGCCCTTGTCTGATGAACTTAAAATAAGTGAGTGAGGCAACTATGAGTTTTCTGTGACTAATCAATTTTTGGAGAACTTGCAGAGCATATCCTTTGACTTGGGCAAAGTACAACACATTTAACTGTCTTGCTGGAATGAGAAATAAAATTACTTATATTCAAGTTTTCTCATGAATTGTTGGATTATCTCTGCAGACACAGCTGATGTAACAGTTTAATCGAAAAGATTGGCCCCACAATTCACTGCTTAGAAGTTGCGCACCACACTCCCAACTTTTTGATGACGGAGCGAGAGCTCATGTAATGTATGAGGATTACTTGCAGCCCAGATGCAAGCATTCTACTTGCTTACATGTTCATTCACGTGGAACCAGACCTCAATGCTGAAGAAAACATTGTTCAGCTAGTTAATGACATCGTTGTGCATAAACATTTCAAGCTTTCCATTGATTACTAGGCTAGACAAGGATATCCGTTTCCATCTTGTTCGGCAGAACCAAATCTATAAAGCATTAAAGAGTTAACATTTTGGTTTGCTTAACATTTTATAACTTACTAATGCATATGCAATACTGAACACACAATATTTTTTCATTTTTATGTTGCCATTCCAGTGTGTCAAATAAATATTTTAATAATAATAATTATTATTATTATTATTATAAAAAACAACAACTTCACAAACATAGACAAGCGTAATGTAAATGTGTAGACTCAATTTCTTTCACAGTCAATGTTTATTGGGAAAGCACAATCTAAATTTAAAAATGGTGAACTGCACAAGAAACATATGAGATGCCAATTAACTTATATAAAATGAAAATGCTTCACCATGACTCGTAGATGGTTTCAACAGAACATCACTGATAGTAAGATCTCTTGCATGTAAAGAGGAGACAGATACTCAGATATGAGAATCGTGTAGTTTCAAGGGATCAATATCCAGCCCAAAGGAGACTTTAAAAAAATTGAAACTTATTACTTTGTAGTACTGTGGGAGATATCAGAATGATGACTAATTTCTCTGTTTATTAATGCTGATATACATGAAAGCATTATTTGAAACATTTTCATGCAGAACTGACACTTGTAATAAAAAAAAGATATATAAGTGTTTTGAATTTTGTTACATACACCACCAAATAATACAAACTCATGGGTATTGGCAAATACAAAAGAGAAAAATCATTTGGAAATAAAAACCATCATTTAATTTTGCGAAATAACTGAATACATTACGATAGCTAATAACAATTTAGAACTGAAATATAGTTGACTCAGCATAATGATCAACAATTCTGACAGCACTTATACTCTTATATACAAAATAATATAATGGCACCATCTGCCTAAGACATGCTGGAGATATGGTGCCGGTATTTATTACATTTTTTGTTTTATCTCAAATAGTAGTCTGTTATTAGCATGTTACAGTTTTCAATTTACTGTTAATTGAGAGTCACAATATTCATTTTGTACAAAGATATATTTTTCTTATGTTTTTGCATGTGCAGTTTTGAACAAAGTATAGATCATTTATATGCGTTACACTTAAGTATTCCAAAAGTAGGTTTCAATTTTAAAATTTAAATTGTATCAATATGTCTTTTTATTTCCTGATTGTATTCTATAAACCAATAAAGTAAAGATTCAATAAAATGTGTCAACTGTGCACATGTTTTGATTTTCATCTAAATGGTAATTTTTTTATAGTACTGTACATCATACATTGCATTCCACATTATGGTTAAAAAAAAAAACAGACATTTTAAAAATGTACGGAGAATGAAAGATCAATTACATGGGTACTTACCATCTACCATGATAAAAAAATGAGATTGCAAGAGTTCAAATAATTTCAACTTCACTTTAGTGTACGAGTGTGCCTTATATGTTACATATATGCCATTGTTGCACAAAATATATTTTTTTTGTAAAAGAAAGTGGAGAAGCATTTGTGAAGGAATTAAAATATCTGGCTGAAAATGTAATTGTGAAATTGTTATCACTGAACTCTTTTATTGCACAATGTAAAATTATAAAAGTAGAATTTTTTTTTACATTTAGCTTTGCTGTATGATGTTTGCCCATGTTATCATGCAAAACTTGGAAAGTCATAAATGTGGGGGGGGGGGGGGGGGGAACTACAATTTGATTGTCACCTACTAAATGAGTCGTGAAAGTATGAAAATATTATCTTTCTAACAAATGTTTTGCTTTAATTACCACATGATAAGGCATTACTTCAGACAACATATTATTGATTAAAGGCTCAAAATTACTCTTGAGATATACCAAGATGTGCATGTGCACATTCTATAGGTGATAGAACTGATTTTATTGACATCCGAGATCATTAAAAGTGTACATCTAATGTGTAAAGAACAGTTTTCACATTAAAATGTGAGAGCAGTTTTTTACATGAAACTAATGAAATATTCTACATTTTACCTTTAATCAATTAAGATGGTTGTAAAAATTTGGATGTCCACAATAGAAAAAAGACTTTTGTATGAATTTTCTGCATGTGGATGTGTTTGCTGGAATGTGAAAGGTGATAAGTCATATAACATAGAAAAATAATTTTATTCGGACTGCGTTTACTATTTTAAAGTTGAAAATCCTGTGTCATTGTTCAAAGCAGAGAAAATAGTAAACTACCATTAATGATAGTTCATTCTTTACAGCAACTGACATTGGGCTTAGTATTTTTTGCTAAGGAAGCTTTGGAAATAAGTTAATTTTTTTTCCGCTAAATTCTGTAAAGACAAATACATTCTTTTTTGCTGGTATCTGATAAGCATAAGACAAACGAAAACAAATATGTGTGATAAAAGTATTGCCAACTGCACACTACTTTCTGCTTTGTAGCTCAAGTGCTATTCCTCCATTGTTGCATAGTAACACAGGCCAAACAAGAGTAATACACCAACGTAAAAAAACATTTTGAGTTTTTTTAATTGTCAGATGAACATTTAAGGCTAACATAGTTTCATATTTCAGGAAGAATGGGAAATAATTTCATGGTATACAAAAGATGTGGTCTCATCTTGTCGAGGTATTCTTCCATAACATTTCGTATACATAATGATGCACACGCACACGAAACTCTTGCTTTAGTAACATTTTACTTTATTTGGTGGCACGACTAGCACCGTGTTCTCGTGTAAAAATATTTTCTGTCACCAAATGATATAGTCTTATTTCGTCCATACCTGGGTTTTGCTGCTCATTATTAACAGTTTGAACGAACATTGCACAGTCTTCCATTTCTACACAGTCACATTACTAACCTTAGCTCAAAAACATTTTTTTACAGTTCTATAATAACAACAAGATATCTGAAGGCAAGACCAACTTCATAAGAATGAAATATTTTAGGAGTGAACTGAGAATAGTAGTCTTTCCAACCACCCTACTTATTTAATGTCTGTGGTAACGTTCTTTGGTGTAAGCACAAGCCTAAGCTGGAAACGCGAGGAAGGAGCCACAACTGTCGGAGCTGGCTGTCCAAGTCCCTTTCACCTTTCACAATTTTCCCCTCTCTGTGAAGAAGTCACTCCCTCAGATATTTATATAGATGCGTGCACAAAACTTCCACACATTGTGATACAATCACGAGTAGCATATAATAACTTCAAAATTACTGGTATTAAAAAAAACTTCCTAGAGAGAAAAACTGTGTCATATGAAAGAGCCGTTGACAATGCTGACACCTGAACTAGATTGGTGAACTATGGGAAAAGTCGCAACTACAAAGCCAATTTAGAGTGTCATGTGACTGATGGTATGTTTACTGTAGTTCTGGGATGCTGCTGGTCGACTGCTGAATGATGCTAAAATTTTTACCTTACCAATGTGAGCTCTTAATGATGATACTCAACTCATTGGAAGCTTGCATCAGCTGTAATTAAAATATGCTGCTCATTTTACAGAAATTAAGTTTGAAATTAGTTACAAACATGGATGAAGGATTCTTATGATTGAATGCTGGAAGACAGATATTTAAAAAGGCATACATAATGTAAGTGTTAGCTTTACCATCTTTAAAATTAGGGTATTAAGCTTATATAGCTGGTTTGTGGTTAATTTAACACTTGAAAGCCTTTGGAAGAAGGATTCACACAAGGATCTTCAGGGGAAAAGGATGCAAATGCCCCAAGTAGCAATTTGCACATTTCTCTATGAAACTGTTCTGTGCAATCGCCAGTAACCTTGAGAAGGTGGCATGAGCCAGGCATTGATGCAAACGGCTCATGTTCATGATCAAAGATGGTGCTTGATGTAAGTCCACTAGTGTAGGCGTTAAGTAATGATGAAAGTGCCAAGCGACCAGCCTACAGGAAGATAGTAGAATTGGAAGGGTTTGTTTATTGCCATCCTCATTGTTTGCTTGTATCCACTGTTGTATTGTGTATACTTACCGTTCTATTGTGACATGTTTATAGAACAGTGCTTTGCCCAATATTGTACAATGGAATGTACACCTATATCATGCTTGTAAACTTTTATACCCTAATAGTAATACAACACACACAAACAGGTATTTTTAAAGGACTCCCAAAAGGCTTTTGTTGCAAAACCAAGAATGACACGTGTCAAATGTGTGACAGGTTTAGTATTAAAATCAAATCCAACAATCCTGAACAACAAAACAATTTCAACACAGCTCCAGGTACACCATAAAAGAGCTCAGAAAGATTTTAAGCTTTTGAGTGAAGAGATGGAGATGATTCAGACACAGTTACCACTGAGTAAGATGTTCACAGCTTCTATGGACCTGCAACAAGTACCGTACTAAAGGAAAAAAATGTTGGATAGTATGGTGTGACAACTGCAGTGGCCAAAACAAAACCGCATGATGGTTATGGCTATCATTTACCTAATAGCTAAGAGGTATTGTATTTTCACATCAGTCGACACAAAGTTTCTTATTACAGGTCACAGTTACATGCCATGTCACCAGAGTCATTGGTATTATAGAAAAAAAGGAAGATTGCAAAGCTATGGTACCAGCAGAGACTGAAAATATCGTGAAGTCCTCAAAACTAAGCCATTTAACGTTGTTAGCATGCAAATAAATGACTTTTTTGATGCAGCTAAAGATGCAGATAAGTTTCTCTATATGACCAAAATAGAAATTAGTAAGGCTTCCTAGATCAATTTTGCCACTGATGAATTAAAGAGACATGTCTTAAAATGTAAACACACGTTCAGTGAACTGGATACATGTAAGCTCACACCCGTGTTAACGAAGGGGAAAATTTTGATGGCTTTAGGGAACATCAATGTGCTAATGCCACTGACTGCTCCTACTAAAATCAGTGCTGAATAGTAGAAGGATCTCTTGGTTGTACTTGAATACTTGAAACAAAGCACCATCAGTTCTATATTGATTTGTATCAGTGAAACTTTACGTGTAATCTGAAAAGTTCCAGTGAAAGTTAATGACAATGTGAATGAGACTGAGTCAGTGAAACGTTATAACTATGTGCACAACTTGTGTCAGTGAAATATTATGACTGTGTATGTATTCATATTTTATTACAGGCACTCATTGGGAAATATTATTACTGAAGTGTTCTTGACACTTCCATCGTTGTCAGTACCCACCTACTTGGCACATTCATCATCATTTATAATTCCAGGATGGCACTTTCAACATTACCAAATCAGGTACTTCTATAACAATCCATTGTCATGTTAAATGTATTATTTTGAAATAAGTGTTTGTTACACACCTCCACCTGGATAGAATAAACTTACTACTGGAAAATATATAAAACCACTATAATTTAGATGGATTTTCCCTTCCTCAACATTTTTGTTATTGCACATAAATAATTTCCGCCAGGAAGTCCTCTGTTAGCAACAAACATTATTTGGTACATGTAAAAGTAAACACTACTGTAGAACCAACAACTGGTACCCTGGTGTCCATCAAATGACACTGGAAAAGTGTTATAAACGTGAATATGGTGCTGTTGCAGTACCTCTTACTCTTTGATGTGAATAAAAAAGCCAATTTCAGAGGTTATTCTTTTGAAAATCACACTTTTTTTTTGGATAACGACAGATTTCCAAAGCTTACTCTGGAATACCATCCTACTGGAAGAAGGGATATTGGCTGACCCATGATGAGATGGTCTCAAATCTGAGGTCGGAACAGGCTAACAGCCTTTCCATGAAGTGGAAGTAAGTAAATAAATAAGTAAGTAACATTCCACTTTTAATGTGAGAGAATGGCATAGAATTACAGAATGTATTTTGCTTTCAACATTACTGCAGCTATACCAGTGAGTTTCACAATAAGATTATGTAAATACATATTGGCAGATAATTGTTTTGCAGGTTGATTTTGATTTGAGAGTTTTAAATTAACCATGACCCAGCTATAGTAACACACTTCTGTCTTCAAACTATGTGCATGTCTACCATCCCAAGAAAATACAGTATTTCCATCAGCGGGTTGTAAAACTGTAGAGAGACTTTCACACAATAGTGACAGCTTCAGAGAGGAGCAAGTTCAGCTGGGGGTCAGTTGCGTGCTGCACCCCTCCCACACGTGCCTCAGTTGCACTGGGCATCGAAGGTCTCCGAGTCGGGGCTGCCGTAGCCACTCGAGCCATCATCCCGGCCATGCTGGGCCGGCAGAGCAGGGGTAGCTTTAGGGGCATAGCACGGAGCCCCACCGCCCCTCGCTGACCCCGCTGTCAGCTTGTCTGCCCCCAGCGGCACCGCTAGTCGATGGCCATCATAACAGCTGCTCAGATGGTCTCCTGCTGGCTGGAAGAATCCACAATGAATTACTCTAACATTCTGTACTTCTGCCACTTTAACGTACATAATACCACTTGGGTCCATTCAGCAGTGGGTGAAGGGCCTGGGATTGTTCCCGGTGAATGCTCAAGTTAACAATACTTTACTCTGTCCAGAATAGCACTAAAGCCACCTTGCAGTGAACACACCGCCTTTCCCTTCCTGGGGTTATAAATGGTATTGTAACACTGGCAAAACTTTTTTAGTCCCCCCCCCCCCCCCCCCCCCCCCCCAGCAAAATATATTTTGGCCCTCCTTCCACTAAAAAAAGTGTTTTTGCATGATAAATGCATTAAATCATTTTATGTTTTTTGGTTCCAGTGTAAGTAAAACAAAGAATTAATTTACGAAAATATTCTTTCCGTAAATGAATACAACTGAAATGACTGAACTGAATGAGTAATGCAATCTATAAATGTAACGAAGATAACTGTACACAAACAAGTACAAAATTTAAAAAATGCATAGTAAGTAACTATCTTTAAAATAATAACAAACTCAAAATAATTCCCAACATACTGTCATGTTAACCCTTAGTGTCCTATTTTAGTCTGGATGCTATTGTTACCTACAATCATCAGCTAACTCTGCCATCAGTATATGTGAGTGGAACAAGGGAGTTATAAATGCAAAAACAATGCCAGTACTGTGATACATAAACTGCTCATTGCCAGGTGATTAATGTTCTGTGCTCTGCAAACCATATAAATTAAGCACACACAACCATTCAGAATTTGCATGCTCGCTTGCCTTTGCAGTTTGCCCAAACTGCGGTGTCTGCAGGGATGAAAGCTACAACCCTACATAGTAACACGGTTGTTGACGTTGCTTGTTGTCAATGTGGCAACATAGCTTTTATCCCTGGCAGGGAAAGGTACAGGCACTTTGGTTATATTAGTGTCCTTTAAAAGTAATTTTGAATACATACATTAAAAATAAAAACTGCAGGATATACAGTTGTTACGTGTTCCATCTCTCAGAACATACACAATGGAAATTTTTCCCCAGTAAACAACTCCATATTGCATAGCATTTTAGGTAACCAACCTTTTCTTATTTTTACAGACAGCTGCTACACAAAACCTCAAAAAATATACAACATTGCTTTCGATTTC
Source organism: Dryococelus australis (assembly GCA_029891345.1). Classification (NCBI taxonomy): domain Eukaryota; kingdom Metazoa; phylum Arthropoda; class Insecta; order Phasmatodea; family Phasmatidae; genus Dryococelus; species Dryococelus australis. Next base: position 82,604,359 of record CM056998.1, read on the forward strand.
ATGGAGAATCTGTATTGGTTAATTTGACATATGTGAGCATACATTTTTCAAACTGCACACAAGGCAACTGCGCTGAGGTTTTTAGGTTTTACATACATTTTCAAAATGTTAACAAAATGATAATTGTAATGCTGGGTGATCATGTGTAAGAACTTTAATACATTTGTACAGACATTCCTGATACTATATTATAAAATTAAGAATTTTGGCACCAAATGGGGTAAAATACTATCCTCCACTCTTTTTGCATAAGTAGGTTAAAAACTGACCAGTAAATGCTTCAACACACGCAGATTTCTTTAAACTGCAGTTACATTGTTGCTATCATACACATGCAAAATTATGTTCATTCTTTTGTGTCAGAATTTTTATATTCAGTTGCCAATGAGAAAGAGTGGAAATGTGAACTAACTAATAAATATGTTATTTACTAATTTCAGCGAAAATGTAATGCACCATACTACATGTGTTTTTTTTTTATTGTCATTTATTGCATTGTACAAACTTTTTATAAATACATCATAGAGTAAATTTGAGGAACTGTGTAAAACTTAAAATTAAAATAGTAAGGTTTTGCATAAGATTAGTTTTTAAAGGACCAGGGAAATTTCCTTTTGTTTATTCAGTAATATTTATATTATTTGCCAAAAAATCAATTAAAATAATAACTGAAATGAAGATATTAAATTCTTTTTCTGTTTATAAGGTTGCACTCAAGCAATAAGATATTTATCTGGTGGAGGTGAGGTACAAGCCTTAATGCCACTCAGTTGGCAACTAGCATGCTATTGCCCTGGGAGATTGTCATACCTGCAAATTACTGACTTGCCTTCGTATGTGTGCGAGGCTGCTAGGATTGTATGCCATGTTGGCAAACACCAGTCTTTCCTCATAGTCATATTCACAGAGAATTTTGTTGTCGCACAGGTAGAAGCGGTCGCCGACGCAGAACCTGCAACAGGTGGTGCCACTCACTTGTTATCATATATCTGCTACAGTAACATAACATAATCACATAAACTATATTGAATAGATGAGAAAAAATCCAATGAAACTGAAGGATGTCTGTGGCAAACTGAGTGAATTGCTTATGGTTGATCATCGATAAAATTGGATTTTCATATGTAATTTATGACCAGTGAGTGCCACAAATGGACTACATTTTTGAGTCACAAGTCAACCACCAAAGATACTTCAAGCGAACTGACAAACAAAGTAAACTGCCAGTGATTAGCACAAGCATTTCACAACACTGTGATATCAATATAACTTTATTTTACACTTGTATAACTTTAAGGTGATCCACAAATCACATTAAGTGTGTATTTGGAGGTCACATCTTCTAACATATATTTGCATTTTACTATTGTCAATTGCTAATATTTGAAATTACAGCATATCTTTGAATGAGTTTGGTTGTACTTTAATTAAAAGATGCAATAGTGTTTCAATGATAGGGAGCAACAATGATGCTGATACAATGTAGACAACCAACTGTGTATGGCCTCAGTCAAATACAAACACTGACACGTAAACACTTTTCCACCACATGTGTGGAAACTGCAGCAGAGTAACTCTCACAAAGATCTCCATCTAACAGTGCTGTAACTGTGATTTTGTGTTTAAAGAGGCCAAAACTTATTTACACCCCATACCAATTGCATATTTTTGTAGTCATTTTAAATTGTAAACAGGAGACAGCATAATTTTCTCAGTTGAGCAGGGCACCCACTGCTATGGAATGTGCTGTGTATGAGAACCTCCTACTGTCCATTTTTTATGATAGTTATAGAAAACTGGCCGAACCATTAGGCGCGAGTGGAAAGCAGGTACAACCCCGTTGGATCATTCTGCACAGACCTATGAAACAACTTAATTATATGGGCTGCAGTGGTCAGATCATTCACCCTTCAGCACAGCAAACTAGGTTTGATTCCCGATGAGGCCACACCCAGATTTTTTCATGTTGAAAATGTGGTGAACGTTGCCATTGGTTAATGGATTTTTCTCGAGGTACTCCCATTCCTCCCACCATTGCATTCTTTTGCTGCACCACCTTCACGTTGCTTCACTTCCATCAGCACTGAAGACCTTAGCTGCTAAGCTCCACCAAAATACCAACATTAATTAGGCATGCAAAGCTGCAACCCTCCAAGCAATCAATCTGGGGTTGTCTGGCTAGCCTGTCACTCCACAAAGTCAGCCATTTTTCTTCCACACATATTACTTGAATGACTTCTTGCAGTATATGTCACAGTTCAACAGTTCTCGATCATTTTCTGTTGTTGCTAGCAGTTAGGCAACATATTTTTTTAGTTATGAGGGAGAATTGACAAGGTTACCCTGTTGTGCAATGGATTGTAAGTGTAATATGAAGGGTGTTTGTGAACAACACCAACAAATTCCAGGAGATTTTTCCTTACAAAAATATAACTAGTGTACCACTTTTCTATTAACAAACAAGATAGAAAATGTTTCATTACTATTTTTAATAACACCTTTTTGCTTCATTTACCGAGTTTTGTGATTATTTGTCAGTTTGCCTATGTTCAAATTCTTCCATTTCAGTTAATAACATTTTTTAGACATCATTAAGATAGTTATCTAAATATGTTGTTTTATGAAGACTGGATCCCTCGTTTTAAAACTTAGTTTCTTCAATAAAATTGTTTTGTTCATAATTATATAACACCTCCATGTTAATCTTAAGTGCACTTTTCCTTTAAGATATTTACAATTTTACTTATAATCTTATTTCTAGCTTGTTGAAAAACGTTAATAGGCTATAATAAAAATCACTATTTGTAATTATAAATGGTTCAATTATTCGTAAAAATTATATAAATTTTTTGTAAAATTCTGTTTATTTTTTAATACTTTGCTACCACTGCAATAACTGTAATATTTTTGTGAATGCAAGATCTCAAGTAGGACACACAACATCTGCTAATAAGTACCAGATTATAGAGTTGATCATTTAACATAGGAATACTGAGAACAGCTGAGATTTACCTGTGATTGCACTGCTGACAGGCGAAGCACTCTAAGTGGTAGACATTGTTCTTGGCACGCATTACCATCTCGAAGGCGGGGATCACCTTACTGCATGCCGCACAGTAGCCCGTCGTGCCGAACAACCTGCACATGACCGAGGGAGGGCTTCAGACTCTTGACACATCAGCATGGAGCCACTAATACGCTAACGCTTTAATTTGCCTGATGCATAGGTGCAGGCTGTGGCTTGTTTTAATGGGAAAACTGACATGTCATATTTCTCACAAGATCTTTAAGATAGAACTGATAGGTATTTTGAATGCAGAAGTAACTCAACAAACCTATTCTTAATTTGTTTATTTCCTTTACTACCCATTTTCATTCAAACATTACTGTTGTGTATTGTGTTCATTTAGAATAAGGTTGTTTAGTATGTTGTTTACGTTGGCAACAAGTGCAGCCAAACAAAACCAACACCAAGCAGTAGCCGGACAGCAGTCAAGGCCGACGTGCATGCATTGTGATACATAATAGTTGGCGACGAGGTTAAAATATTGCGTGTGGTCTATGGTCCACAAAAAATGGCATCAATTGGAGCGCCTAGGCGAGTTTGCCTCAGAGAAGGAGTCATGGAACGTGTATCGCGAACGTCTACAGTTCTATTGCATCGCGAACAAGGATGACGAAGCTAAGCGGGCGGTGTTTTTAAACAGTATGTGGACCAAAGTTGTGTGGTCTAGTGACTTCATTATTTTCACTGAAATCTACTTATGCGGTACCTCTGGCGGAAGTATTCACAAGGTTAACGAATCACTTCTACCCGAAGCCCAGTGTAATAGTTGAAACTTCGAAGATCCTGAAGAGTGATCAAAAAGAAGGGGAAACAATTGCGGTGTATCTTGCAGAGCTGCGACGGCTAAGCACATACTGCAATTTTTTTAAAAATTTGTATTGCATGTTATGAGACCATCTGGTTTGTGGGGTTCCGGACAAAGCTGTACAACAGACTACTCGTTAAGGACAAATTGACTTTGTAAGAGGTGGTAGACATCGCGATGGCAACGAAAGCGACAGGAAGGAACATGGTGGACTTGCGAAGCAGTACATTGGTGGAGGAAAATGTGCACAAAATGAACAATGCAGTCGGGAGAAATGTGAACGGGGACGACTGGTAAAGTCAAACAGTGTATCAGTTCACAGGAAAAGGTAGGGAATTAGCTATGTTGGCGGTGCAATGGTAACCACACAATCGATCAATGCTGGCATGCAAATACAGTGTGCCATTTTTGCAAAAATAAAGAACATCTTGAGCTGGCATGCATAACAACAACAACAACAACAACAACAACAACAAGGCAGGTTTGAGTGCGAGGTACTTGAAGCGAACTAGTGCCACACAGGAAGTGCAGCATTTCGAGGTGGACACTGCAGACGGTGCAGGTTCAGAATGTACTTTGTACAGTATGCAGAAGCAAGCACATAGGAAGTCATGGTGCAGCGAAGTGCTGCTGAATGGACAACCAGTGAGCAAGGAAGTTGACACTGGAGCAGGCCGTTCCATTATCAGCTGTCACACATACAAGTTTCTACAGCCCTGTGAACCACCTTTGAAAAGTGGGAACATGGCAATGTATACATGGTCCAGGGAACATTTAGAAGTGTTGGAGGTCAAGGAAGTTGCAGTGCAACTTAAGGGGCGTAAGGCAGTTACTTTGGAGTTAGTTGTGGTGCAAAGACGAGGGCCAAACTTGTTGGGGCGTGACTGGTTCGAGCCACTTGGAATTAAATTGATTGGGTTAAACAAAGATCTCGAAGATCTGGTAGACTGGATTGTTAGCGAATTCCCAGCAGTGTTCAAAGGGGGTCGACTGGGAAGATATGTGGGTCCACAGGCCACCATTAAAGTTCCACAAGAATGCATCCCTGTGTTTAAAAAGGGCCAGCCAGTACTCTTTTCATTAAGAGACAAGGTAAGTCAAGAAATAGAAAAACTGGTACAGCGGGGGTTTATGAACTTGTAAATTTTTCAGAATGAGCAACACTTGTAGTACCAATATCAAAAAAGCATGGCACGACTCGGTTGGGTGGGAATTATAAGGGAACAGTAAACATTGTACGTGACACATGTGTGTATTCACTGCCCACAGTTAATGAGACGATAGCAGTACAGGAGGGAAGGCAACTATTCACCAAGCTCGATTTGGAGGAAGCGTATTTGCAGGTAGCAGTAGGTGAGGCAACAGCCAAACTACTTACAGTTAAAACTATGAAAGAGCTTTCCAAGGTCAAGAGGATGCCATTCGAGGTTAGCAGTGGTCCAGCAATATTCAAAAAGTTAATGGATACTCTGCTTGATGGCATAACAGGAATGGTAGTATTGCTTGGTGATATACTGATATCGAGAGGAGAGGATGAAGAGTACTGGAGTCGGGTGCGTCAAGTTCTAGAAAGGCTGTAACGGGCTGTTCCAGGGACACAATCGACGAGATGGCAAGATAAGTGTGCTTCCCTTGTCCAGTAAGGTGGATGCTGTGCATGCTGCACCAGAACCGAAAAACAAAAAGTAACTCCAGGCCTTTCTTGGACTGGTTAACTTCTATGAGAGGTCCCTTTACAAGATAGATGTGTGAATGGCTGGCAAAAGAGGCTGTGGAAATGCAGCCATATTTTATGGGGAAACAGCGTTGATTCCATCCAAGCTGTGTTCAGAGGTGATGAATCTACTGTATGCTCAACATAATGGGGTAGTGCATATGAAAGCAGTGTCCCGAAGCTATTTTTGGTTGCCAAAACTGGATGCGGCCATCGAGCAGGTGGTAAAGACTTGCAACATTTACCAGTAGTGCCTAAATAACCCACCTAAAGCGAAAATGGTTGCCTGGCCAAAACCAGATAAACCATGGTCGCGGTTGCACATTGATTTTGCAGGCCCATTCCAAGGTTCATTTTTCTAATAGTCATTTACGCTTTTCCCAAATTGCCTGGAGTCAGGTGGATCAGAAGTCTCTCGTCCATATCAGTCACTCAGGAGCAGCACGATATGTTCAGTTGCCATGGGTTGTCAGATGTCATTGAAGCAGATAATGGGATTGTATTCCGAACACAAGAAATGGCAGGGTTAGTAAAGAATAATTGTATAGAAATGTTTTTTCTCCCCCATGCCATCCTTCTAGTAATGGATTGGCTGAAAGGACTGTACAAACAGTGTATCAGAAGTTAAGAAAAGTTATTGAAGGTGACTGGCAGACACGGTTTGCACGGACCTTATTAGCTTGGGGGACAACCCCACGACAAGGGGAAAATAATACCTGAACGACTCCTGCAGATTTATTAATGGGGCGACTACTACAAACTGTTCTGGCAAAACTGCATCCAGGTACAACAGAGGCACCTCCCAGGATACACAGTAAACAGGTGCAGTTGTGGCAGGGACTCGACACTTCAGTCTGGGAAAGGCCGTATAGCTGCATAACTGCGTGAGTGGCTTCAAATGGATACTGGGCTGGATCAGTGGGGAGGAAGGACGGTTGATTTACCAGGTCATAGATGAGCAGGGAAATTCTCGTAGAAGGCATGTAGACCAGCTGTGACGGAGAAGTTGTCAACCAGTGTCCGATTCGAAGGCCAAAGAAGCAGGTTCTAACAGGGTACAGACATCAACCAGAGTGTTACGGCAGTTCGGGCCCAGGATAGTTTACAGCAGTAGAGACCCACGATGTTCTGCATCAACAGATGCTGGGACGTCGACTGCAACCTACCAGAACACCAGGGAGGATTCCACAGCTGCAGATGGAGTCGAAGGTTCAGGGCCTCTGTGTGTAGCTCCGGAAAAGTCGGAAGAGGCAAATGGCTCAGCTGCTTCCCGAGAATCTTCTCCCATCCGAGGGTTTTGTAAGAGTAAGGCAAATGGCTCAGCTGCTGGAGGCATTCAGGGCAGAGCTTCAACACGACAGCATGTGCCCCCAAGAAAGCTGGACGATTTTGTCACATTTTAAATGGGAATGAAATGTTGTGTATTGTGTTCATCTATAATTATGTTATGTAGTATGTTGTTTAGGTTGGCAACAACTGCAGCCAAACAAAACAAACACCAAGCAGTAGCCGGGCAGCAGTCATGGCAATGTGCACACATTGTGATACATAATAATTACTTTCATGTGCATCAAAATTCCCTCTATGCACTGTGCATGTTAATCAGTCATCAGCATGCCAGTATTTCAAAATGTACATCTTAAATAACCCATGGTTCACTTAGTGGTTAGAACGCTCGTCTTCATCTCTCATATCCTCATAGCCACAGGAGGAGATCTAGAATTTTTTCAGGAAAGGGGAATAAGGATCGAGGAGAAGGTGGAAATTTCTCCAATGGGTAGTTGCAGGTCTAGACTTTTGATTTGTGGAATGGGAGGAGGGCAATGTTTTATCATTATTTTTGTAAACAATATTAAATTAATCAAATAAAATCACGATTTAACACAATTGATAATACATCATTTCAGTCTGAAAACATTCACAGGGCAATATCATGTCAAAGTGAGGGTTTGGTTTGTGGAATGGAAAAAAAAAAGGGGGGGGCGTTGGGTCCTCTGTGATTCCCTCCTCCACCCGGATCCGCCCCTGAATAGCCATAGCAATGGCGAATTTAAAAAAAATGGAACTGTCTTAAACACTAACCTAATAAGTAAATTTTCTACAGAATTCTTCTATTCCTTCCCAATCCTCCCATATTTATTCGTAGTATACTCATTATAAGTTCTTCATACACACACACACACACACAGTGTATATGTGTCTCTCAGGCAAGACAATCGAAACAAATTATCAATAATTCATTTATTTCCATGCTGGGATTGTTGCTGACAGAAAACAATATGTACTTAGTAGTGTTCACATTTATGTGATTCAGGTGCAACATTTGTTGCGGAGTTTGTACTTTATGAAGAGTTCCTTTCAAATCATATTAATTGAAGAAGTTTCACTATATATCTGCAAATAAGAAAACAAGCTATGTTTCGTTTGAACAGACTTGTTCATTCCACTGTTGCAATGTGTGGCATGTCAGACAAGGACTATTGTAAAAGTGTTAGCAGAAGGCTGGACTCACCTGAGGTAGTCTCTTTTGCAGAGGATGAGGTTGGCTTTCGTGTAAAGCGTGGAGCCGACCTCTCCCAGCCGACAATCACAGCATCCACACTTCAGACAGTCCTCGTGCCAGAACAGGTCCAGGGCCTACAAACATGCATATGCAATGTTTTAAATAAAAAAAAACATTCTGTACTGAACTTCAGGTGTGGTCTGTTCAATAGCTACTGTGCTTCCGTGACACCATCATGTATTACTATTGCCTCATTTCAGTGGTAAAAATTTGTTTAAATCTCATAGAACATATAATTAAAGGTAAAATGCCAAAATGTATTGCCAATGTCTCTGAAAAGCTAACATGTACCAGCATAACATATTCGGTAAAACATGAACACCTAGTGCTGTCTTTAAACACAGCTAGCAAGTAATAATGTCATGACAATGGCAATTGTGAGTAACCAATTTAAATTTCGTCCTACACACACAGAAAAAAAAAAAGGAATTTAGGGAAGTACGTGAGAAATACCACATTTTGCATGTGGCGGTTCTACAGAGCAAATTCATGAAATGATCAAGAGCGCAACACTGTGAAGTATCAGGGATCAAGTACTGTATTGAACATGAGAGAGATATCATCAGTTGTGGACCTGCAGACGGAGTAGTCTTTAGTTTCCAGCACATTGTGCTCTGAAACCGTCTTGAACGTTACTGACATGCCAAGAAGGTGTAGAACACGCGACACTATGAACGTCAGCAGTGTATCGATGTTGGTGCTATTCGACACAGGAAGGTGCCATAACCGGACGTCTGGTTCCAGGCAGCAACGAGAGATGCGCACTATTACGAACTGTGATCAGGCCTTAGCTAGACGGCCTGTCTGATCACACCTTCAAACAGTAATCCAGGACACGTGCCGAAATTTGCCAAAATACCTTGCGAAGGGTTAAATCAGAATATTTCTCTGCTGGCCAGTAAACGGGGCCGAAAACCTACACAACGCGCCGAATATGGCAGCGTAGCGCTATTAGTGCATTTACGGTAACATTTCAATACAGATTGAACCTGGAGTGGACTGAAGAATCCAGATTGAAATGTTAGTATAAACACATCCGTACTGGACTGAAGTAGGAGTGGAGTGAGATAATCCAGTCCAGTTGTCGAGGTGGACTGGAATGTAAAATCCGGATTGAAAAGTTTACTTCAAACACTCTTCGGACTGAAATTAGAACAAAGAAGAAGTGGCCGCCATATTGACTCGTTAGTTTGGTTATGTAAGAGGTTAGAATAATTATGAGACTAGCAAAGTAAGTGTGTGTGTGTGTGTGCGCGTGGGCGTTTTTTTTTTTTTTAAGTGAAGCGAAAAATAAATGGCCACGAAGGAACTGAAAAATATTTGGACGGAGAAATATGTGAAATTCATTTTATATTATGTTTGTATTATAGTTCTGCCAGTCGCCAATATTGTGCTTCTATACCGTTTAAATCTACATTCAGTCTTGTCTAGACTTTAGTCCACATTCTAAACTTTACCTTAAACATTTATTGTCGATACAAGTTCGCTCCGAGTTCGCTACAAGTTGATTCCAATCCGAGTTCGATCTAGTCCGAAATTTTACTCTGAAAGCACTATATGATGGCGTCTTTTGTCATCGGGCCAACGGATCAAAAGGACGTCTGGTGATGGGTGTATGCGCCCGTCGCTAACCGCCGCACAAAGAAGTATTGTAGCATTCTGGGCGGCCAAAAGTCAATATCTAAGAATTCAACCCAGGTAGAAAAACAAAGGGTTTATAGGTAGCTAGACGTTCTAGGAATACAATACAACTCTTCTTCAATCCGTTACCCAAATCCCTGCCGGTTACGCTCAGTCTAAACTTGATAGTTACTTTGAGTGCACGTTCAATTGTGTGACCTTCTACGCGTTAACGTACATTTAACATTTAATATTATCATTTTGTGTGAATTTTTCAAAGTGAAAGACATGGATTGTGATGGAGCTGGTAGGTGTGTCTACTTTTCTTAATAGTATAGTAGATATAACCCGGAAACTTACTAAATAAAGTGTTGTGAATAACTTCTATTTTGTATGTTATTTTTTCAAAGATATTTTCACACTCGAGCTATTTAGTTATAGTTCCGAGCAATACCCGGCATAGATTTTGGTATTTATAGAAAGCTAATGATGTGTGCTTTGTAATACATGTATTTTTTTGTGCGGATTTTTGCGGTTTTTAATGATATTGCTTATTCAAGAAGACTAGAAATAAATATAGAAAAATACAAAATGTTACACTTCTCTCTAAACAGTTTCTTCTTTGTTATAGGATCAGCAGAAGTCAGAGTTATGACTCGAAAACACTTAATCACAATTATGCAGCAAGAAAAATTAAGTGATATTAACGAAAAATTATAATTTTTAGAGAAACACTTACTTCAATTGGATGAATCCTCTGAGAAGGATAGGAATAAATTAAAGCAGGATTTTTCACGTTTTAAAACCGAAATTAAAAATAAGATTTGTCGAAGCTCTCAGAAGAGAAGATAGTTTTTTGAAGAAAAATAAAGAATGGCTAGAAGGCACATTTAATATTCCAAAGGTGTCAAATATAGTAGGACGACCACATTCATCGTTTGTTGAATAAAGCGAAAGGAGCAAAATAAGGAAAACAGAATACTTAGGCAAAAATACCGAGTTAGAAGTGCTCACCCATACCACTCAGTCAAAGAGCTACATAATACAAAGAGGTGTTTTCCCATGACCAACAAAAAAATACCACAGCCACCATGAATTGGCTGCAGAAATCGCCGGTATTGACGTCAATTTTATATACCGCCTGAAAGCATTTCTGGAAACATTAGCGAACGGACATAAGATCGACACGGAAATGTTTTCTGCTTATGCAAAAGGAGACTGCAGAACTGTACGTAAATCTTTACCCATGGAATCCTATGACACCAACATTACATAAGATATTAATACATGAGCTAGAAGTCATATAAAAGGCGTTTGCTACTGACTGGCCAATTGTCAGAAGAAGCTGCAAGAAATAAACATATCCGATTATATCGGCAATATTTTGCAAGAAAGTTCTCAAGAGTGGCCTGCAATATGGATGTGCTAAACGGGCTACTCTTGCGTTCAGATCCGGTCATAACAGGAATGAAACCAGTACCCAGGGAAAAAACAGAATTTTTTTTTGTCAGAAACGATAGTCATGTTGCCATGTTACTTCCAGCTGAACCTTACCAAGGCACGATATCTGATGATGAATAATTATCGGATGAGGAGTCAGATATATTCTCAGGCGAGGACCATAGCACACATCTTCTTAAGTAGATAAATAATTGTATTGTTTTCCTCTCCTTAAGCCTCCCAATTTTCTTATGACTTACCTAGTTTTCATCCTTAATAAGTTTATAATACTATAAAGTAACAGCAATAAAATTTATTAAAATGACAAAATAATTTTGGCCGGCCAGATTGTTACAAAACCCCTCTGTGCGCCGCCTGAATCAGTCTATGGCAACATGGAAAAGGTTGGGGCTCTCCATCAATTAGCCTTTAATAAAACTGTGACGTGGTAATATCTGTGGTAATATCACTTAGTGACGTTTGTAGTTAAGTAGTTATTGTATAATATTAAATATTCAATAATCCTCCATCTTACCCTACTATACTCTAACTAGCTCTGAGTTACAGTCCCTTAAGGGGGAATTAATCTATGATTAAATTCATAACAGTGGACGATGCCACTGGTCGGCGGGTTTTGTCGGGGATCTCCCGTTTCCCCGTACTTGCATTCTGACACTCCGACGCTATAATTTCGTGACTAAACACGACATTAATAAATGTGGTTTCGTTCAATCGAGAATTCTACCATAATGCGAGCATGACCTTGAGTTAGGGAGGCGGCGCGGGTGGGGGCCCGCGGTGATTGGTGGCAATTTTGGGCGTGGTAGAAAATTTCCGGCTAATATATCTGGCGACTCGGATGTGCCAGCGAGCTGATTTTGGTGCCAAACGGAACAACTCGACTAGATATGTCGATTTAAACAATAAAATAGCAAAATACCAATTTCGTTACTTTAATTTCAGTCCCATGTCAAACAAAATATTACTCGCAAACGCAGACGTATTCGCCAAATTCACATAAAAAAATAAACCACGACCTTGTCTGCCCTGTCTCTATACACACAACCTGCACCTTCGTTCTTATAAAATTACTTCGTAATGATTGGAATGCACTAACGTTTACATTTATTGTATTTTCAGTTTCTGGCAGTTTGTGCCTCAGTTTCCTTATGTTGTCACACTCACTCGAATAAACGGTTTCTTTAAAGTACCTCCAAACGAAAAAATCAATCAGATTCAAATCTGGTGATCGTGGGGGCCACGCTATTGGTCCGCTACGTCCAAGCCATTTATCAGGGAATGTGATGCTTGAATGATGATGTACTTGCACTGCATAATAACATGGAGCACCAACATTCTGAAACCACATGCTTCTACGCATCTCCAGGTTCACGTCCTGTAGCAGTGGCGGAAGATTAGGCTGGAGAAAATTGCTGCACGTGTCACCGTTCTGTCTTGCCGGTAGTTCAAATGGCTCAATCAATTGGCGGCCTACTATGCCCGTCCACACGTTCACGCCAGACAGGTGTTGGAAATGCAAGTCTCTTATTACATGAGGGTTTTCAATAGACCATGAATGAAAGTTGTGAATGTTGAATATTCCACCTCTTTGGAAATGTGATTCGCCCGTCCACAAAATATTATCAAAAAAGATTGGGTCGTCGATTCACCGACGCAGCATTTCTAGGTAGAAGTTTACCCTTGTTTCATAATCCGCTGGGAGCAGAGCCTGCACCCTCTGTAAGTGACATGGGTGGTAATTGCCGGCATGCAGTATACGGTGTACACTATCTGTCGGGATAGCAGTACAAGTGTTTATATTCCTGGTACTAGTAGACGGTTCATTGCACACCTCTTCCAATAATTGGTCGACGCGGTCCGGGTCAGCCCTCGGGATGCCTTCACGTTTTGAACCTGGCATACGGCATTCCATGAACGTGTTGTGTGTGTTGAGAAAATTGCTGCACGTGTCACCGTTCTGTCTTGCCGGTAGTTCAAATGGCTCAATCAATTGGCGGCCTACTATGCCCGTCCACACGTTCACGCCAGACAGGTGTTGGAAATGCAAGTCTCTTATTACATGAGGGTTTTCAATAGACCATGAATGAAAGTTGTGAATGTTGAATATTCCACCTCTTTGGAAATGTGATTCGCCCGTCCACAAAATATTATCAAAAAAGATTGGGTCGTCGATTCACCGACGCAGCATTTCTAGGTAGAAGTTTACCCTTGTTTCATAATCCGCTGGGAGCAGAGCCTGCACCCTCTGTAAGTGACATGGGTGGTAATTGCCGGCATGCAGTATACGGTGTACACTATCTGTCGGGATAGCAGTACAAGTGTTTATATTCCTGGTACTAGTAGACGGTTCATTGCACACCTCTTCCAATAATTGGTCGACGCGGTCCGGGTCAGCCCTCGGGATGCCTTCACGTTTTGAACCTGGCATACGGCATTCCATGAACGTGTTGTGTGTGTTGATAAAAACCCGGTGATCAGGATACCTTTCAGGTTGCCGGCCTCCTCTTCTCCGTAGATGTTCTTCATAAAGATCGGCAGCACGATGTCCGTTGCCTTGAGCGGCACCGTACAAATAGTTTCCACATCGATTGGCACAAAATCACATCGATTGGCACAAAACTGCATCAAATAACTTATGCAAAGTCGTCTTTCCAGTTAGTAATCAACCGTTCGTGTCACACTGCTGTCCAAAAGTATAATGCATCATAGCTGTCGCCGCGATAATGGGAACGTGTAATTACAGCAGACATAAAAGCACGGTGCTGTGGGAACATTTTTGCTACTCCCTTATTGGGAGAATGTTTTCCTTCTATGTACGCGCATTTTCCAAGAAGTAAACTCATTACATTTACGTATCGTTGCTCTAGTCAGTGTGTTAGTACTCCAACTTCTGGGTCGTAACTCGGCTTTCCACTTTACGACGTCGACATTTGCTCATGGCCATTTATTATTGGCAAATCTAGCAAGACATACAAGTAGGTCGTTTTTACAGTGGCAGGCATTTGTTTATGAAGTGCATTGGTATTTTTCAACGCACAATAAACTCGTGACAAATATCTGGAGAATACATAACTTTTGCAAAACTGTAATAATTTTCCAGATCGCTGTAATGACAATAGCATGAATGATGTTCGGTTATGCGACTATTGTTCTCAGCTACCAGTTATACAAACATCACTTCACTGGGACACGTAATTCCGTCACAATCATTAAATTCTTAGAGTAGAGTATGTCCAAAAAAATCGGAAAAAATTCCTAACTTCTAAACTATCCAGAATCGGACCACGTATGTATTGGTCATTTTTGTCGGTCTTGTTGGGTCGCTCTATTATCTGCCTCTGTTTGGACGTCTATGCCCGGAACATCCTCTATATATATTACGTACATACATATATACATACATATATATACATACATTATATACATAAATTTATTTATTTATTTATTTACACATACACAGAATGATCCGCCTAACGTGAACACCCCAATATTTCCGGAACGGTTGCAGATCACGAAATGCGATTTTCGCTAAATGAAATTACGTACGATTCGTAACAAGTGTATAAACAGAGATAATTAATGCAATGGGGGTGAGTACAGGTCCAATGCCCCATGCTACCGGCCCACATAACTTGATCATATGTGTACATTATTTATTGGCGTTTCTGTGTTACTGAATTTCTCCTTGCGCGTACTTTCATATGCCTTTTTAAATAAATGTATGTTTTCAGGGGGAAAGTCATATGTGGTTTAATTATTTCTGCCCATACACGTGTTACGAATGGTCACTTTGCGGTAAATTACTCGCCCCTGTACAAAATTTCATTTCGTAGAAATCGCATTTCGTGATCTGCAACTGTTCCGGAAATATTGGGGGTGTTCACGTTGAGCGGACCGCAGTGTGTATACCTACACATATATACAAACAGACACAGCCATATTATTGTAAAACGTTTCACAATCGTTGCCGCTCCAAATTTCATGCTCTCAGGTCAAACATCAATTATGTTACTATTTGCATAATATTTTAAACCTGCGATAAACACACGCACATCGCCTAACTACTCGACTCCCACCTAGGCGAACCGGGTTCGATTCCCGGCGGGGTATAAAAAGAAAACAGACGGCTATAAACTACGATAAAATTTCATATTTACTTCAACACCTACGCTACTCGTTATATTGTTTTCCTGGAACGAAAATAAAATTACGTTTAGCAAAAAAAATTCTCTTACTCTTCGTTGGAATACTCAATGTATACAAATTATAATACATGAATTACGTTAAATAGCATGAAAATCGGTTGAATATAAATTTCTGATGAGATAACTACACAGCTGAAGAAAATGTTTTGCATTGTCTGTATTGGTTATAGGCTGTTCACTATAAAGTGAGCACTTTCAAGGTCCTAGTTACTTTTTCCTTTCAGTCATTTTTTATACTTTAACCACTTTTTAAAATAAATATTGCAATGTAAGTAATAAACACAGTATGTATATTCTACCGCACATGGAAGTTGACGTCTACGGCTGAAATAAAATGTATTTATTTTATTGACTATTATTCCAAATGAGACGGCTTTCAAAAGTGCTCATTTTAGCGTGAATAGCCTTATACACACGAAAGATGTTTGTTGTGGACAGTAAGCGCATTACCAGAAGACTTTCATCAAGTATGGCGAGGTATTCTGTACAGACAGTACGCAATGCTGTACTTCCTCTTGGGCCGCGCGCGACCTGGTAACTAAGGAATCCCGGCGACAGAACTTTTTTTCCAAGTGTGAAACCAAAGAACAACGGCCAGCTTGCTGTATTTACGGGGCTCTAGCTGCGGTTTGCGAAAGCCCTTCTTCGGACATCGCAGTTGTAGGCTGTGAATCTGAACATGTCAATGTGAAGTCATCAAAGTTGGCAAAGGTCTGTTCGCGGATAATTGATAACCTTTGAAAGCCCCGCCTGAGGTATTCTTCTCTGACTGTTTTGTATCCTTCCATCATATGCCCTGCTAAAGTTCTACTTCTAGGATATTGCTCCGCCTCGTGCAAACAAAGCCTAGAAACTGACACCAAAGAGCCAACGCATCGCACTAGTGTGCACTTAGTGTAATAATATTTTGCATAAAAACTGTTTCTTACCAGGTATTACCAACACACACATTTTCTCACCGTTTTAATTCATATTATACATGAAATATTGTAATTTATGGATAAAATATAAGTAAAAGTAGAATTTAACTGGAAATAAGGTACTTTTATATTAGCACGAGTATAAAACGTTTGTGACTCGTGACATATCTAGGAAACAAACACTGTACTGACAGTTGGTACAGACGGGTTACGTGTTGTGTGCTGGGAGCAGCAGCGTGGCAACTGACCTTGAGCAGGAAGCGCTCGGTGATCCTCTTGCCGCAGCCAGCGCACTCCTTGGCGGGGGCGGCGCCCGCCCCCGGGCCGCCTCCGGCCCGCCCCCCGGCCGCCTCTCCTGCTCCCGCTTCTGCAACACGCCAACACACCCTCCTCACTCACCATGCAGAGATCACTTCCCTGTACCACACGGACCGCTAGGTGTGTAATCCCAACCTAGCGCGGGTCCTCTACCAGACACCTCTTCCGTAAAACACTAAAATTGCCAATTAACAATTTAACAACTCACTGAAATATATTATAACACAAACTTCACACACACAGAGGTTGTGTCTAATCAAGAAAAAAGAAGTCGAAAACAAACACAACCTATGGTCTAAAGAGAATTCTACGGGCGGTACACATCTTTGAAGTTGGGCTAGTTTGTTACCAATATACAAGTACGTACCATTCTTTAAACCTTCCCCTCCCCTTGATACCCACAACAGTGTGTTGTTGTGTGTCGTGCGTGTTGCTTACCTGCCAGGTGTTGCTAAGTATTATTATTTTGATAATGAAACACGAATTACTCGAAAATGGCGAGGCTTAGGTATTTACACAAGATTACCTTTTTCGTCAATTTTGTCATTCGAATTAATAACTTACCATTTAAATCCCAAATATGCTACTGCGTCATGGAGCTTGGTTAGAAACAAGGACAGTAACTGTGATTAATTATATGACATAATTTGATGACAGCGACAGATGTAGTAGTGTTTGCAGATGTTCATTCTCATTGCCCATTATCCCGAGACACGCAGTGTGCCATATTAAATATTTCCCCCAATATTTGCAATTAATTAGTGCTTCAGGTCCAACGTCAAAGATTTGTACGGCCTAAAGGGTTCGTTTTAGACCATGCAGTCATATTACAGGCTGTTCACGGTAAAATTAGCTCTTTAGAAAGCCCTACTTAAGATCTACTTGTACGCACGTTGTGTCTTCTTCCACCTTATGTAAGTTTAACATATCCACGGGCCTCAGCACTTTATTCACGCGTCGGTCGAGTGAAACTGTAAAATTATTAGGAAAGTAAATATTTTTTAAAAAAATCTGCTCATTTTTACACTTTTACGCATTTATAAAAGCGGAAAGGGAAATAAATATTTTTAAGTTATCACAAATGGTTACCTAACACTTTTTATTCGACGTTAAGATATGGAACTACTTCCAATCCTTCATTACCAACTTTATCGGGCGCATGTCACTCCGTGCGTACGTTAAAATACATGCAGGCAGAGCCAGTGACTTTTTTAAAGGTTGATTTCGAAAGTGCTCACCTTATCGTGAACAGTTCTATTACATGCAGCAGAGTCGTGAAACATGTAGGTATAGGCCGTTCACGATAAAGTGAGCACTTTTGAAGCCCTAGTTCCTTTTTTTTATATCCTTCCACCACTTGTTAATGTAAACTCTGCCATGTGAGTAATAAAACAGTGTATACATTCACGATACTCAAAACGAAAAGTCCGAGGCCACAAAGGAATGTATTTATTGGTTATTATGTCTCACGAAACAGCTTCAAAAAGTGCTCACTTACCGTGAACGGCCTATATAATAAAACAACACGGTCGTACACAAACAAACGCACAAAACCACACAATCACGCAGCTTACCACGTAATGGACTCGTCTTGGAGAAGTCAGCCTGTTACACCGCGCGCATTGCGTGGCATAGCACGTATTGTGCTTTCCAGAAAAACACTCACTATCGTACTGTGTAAAGGCTGTTCACAATAAAATGAGCATTTTCGAAATCAACTTTTGAAAAAAGTCACTGCTCCCTACCAGTGTATATTTTAACGCGCGCCCAGTAAAGTTGGTAAGGACAGAAGGAAAGTAGTTCCATATCTTAGTGTCGAGTTAAAAGTGTTGGTAACTATTTTTGATAACTTAAATTATTTCTTTCGCTTTCTGTTATTTTAATGCATTTACGGGAAAGAATGAGCAGATTTTGTAAAATATTTACTTTTTTAATAATTTTCCAGTTTCACTTGATCGAATCATGAATAAAGTGATGGGGCCATGGTAGTATTAATATTACCAAAGGCGGAAGAATACATTACGTGCATACAAGTAGATCTCGAGTAGGGCTTTCAAAGTGCTCCGTTTACCGTGAACAGCCTTGGCATTGTGCGCCCATGCATCTTGCATTCTACACTGCGCGAAAATGTGCATCACTGGGACAACACAACTTTAACCGCACTCCTGTGTAGTACTTACATCGTATAAAGTATAAAATACTTTTACACGACCTAACTCACACGAACGCATTTAGTCTACAGTCATCAAGAAAAAGCAACCATTTCTAAGTCACATATTGGTGACAAATTTGTTTAATGAAAGAATGTTGTTAGACCTATGAATTGTGTAGCTGAAAAGATTGGAGGATATTGTAATGCCTTTAAGAACATATTTATTTTCCTTCAAAAAATACACAGATATAAACATTACAGTTTCCTATCGCACACACGTGCGATTCTACTACGGCAGGTAAAATTTAATAGTTTCTTTGGAAATCCTATTACTAACAAGGAAAGATCTAGCTTAACAGTACATGGCCAATTTATAATTATGGAATTAAAATGCGTAAAGTTCTGTTTGTGCGAACACAGTAAGTGTGAGGGTCTCGGAGGACGTGTGTGGTGTTGATGAATTAGGGGGGGGGGGGGGGAGCGGACGGCATGCCGCAGTGCCAGGTTGGGACTCTGAATAGAACACCCGCGCTGTTAGCTGGATGCTCAGCCGCGCTGATTGAGTGTATACTCTGTTTCGTATAACTTCAATAAAATTTGACAGACGTTGTGACCAACCTACACAGCATGTAAATAGTAAACGCCCCCAAAGTACTGTGTCAGCTGATGGTTGTTGCAGGATGCATGTTATTATGTTGGCGCTCTTTGCGATGATTGTAAAAGAAACTAGTACTCGGAATTAAAAATTATAATGTGGGAAATTAATGATAATTACAACATTTATGGTTAAAATTACGCTCATAGACTAATACACAATTTTTCAGAATTATGGAGCAAGAGCTTTAAAAATATTTAGAAATATAATGGTAGAGCTTGCGAACATCACGGTTATATGAAAGGTCTCCACCAATCTCCGTTGAGTCTGTTGTGTATGGTCGCCACTCGCCCGGTGAAAAGCCGTTGCCTTGCCATTGTGCTCACTGCTCTCTTCCGTGATAATTTATCTACATGCAGGAATTCTTTGCTGGTGATGTCGGAATATTTATGCAGTTATTTATTTGCGTATTTCATTAAGAGTTCTTCGTCATAGGTGCCTTTTTACAACAGTCTCTTCAGTGAAATTATTTATCGACACGTGTCTACCGCTTTGTAAAATAAGTTTGTTGTGTGTTGTAGTCCGCCATTTTCTGTGAGCATTGGGAAGCTCGAGCGAAAAATTATTTACGTTGTGAAGTTTGAATTTGTTGGTTTCAAGAAAAGTTAAGTGTTTTGTTATTTGCATAAGTCAGAAAATAAATTATTTCGTATTAGTAGCCGACAAGTTATTTTAGTAAATAAATCATACAGAGTTCAGCACGTGTCTAGGAATTACGAAGTGAAAAGTAAGTCTGTGTGTTTTGTAAATAATGTTTTCTTAAATTGTTGTTAGAATATTTGAGATATATTTTGACTTTTATTTGATTGAAACTCTAACGAATTTTGCGTAGACGTTAAATTTGCTTAACGTGTTTACAATATGCATTTCGCACATAGGTATTAACAGTGGTGTATTTATTACGTTTTGTTCTTGCGGAAAGTTTTCAAATGTACATGCCCTAAATAAGCGCCCCTTTAGTTTAGTTCTTTATATAAAAATGTAATGAACTTTATCTGTTGAGCATTTCTCGTACCGGTACAAACAGCGACACATTTATCGCATTTAGTTTTTCGATGAAGTTAAAACTTTTCCGTTAGGCCTATAGTAAATTGAATGCTACTTCCTTACGAATTAAATTTTCCACCGTATCATCAAAACACTGCAAGTTCCAATCGCCACTCTCATAAGAAGAACCACAAAAAAATCACGTCTCACGAAAGACGTTAAACTATATTTCCCAACCCCACCAATAAAATAAAACAGAACCTTAACTAGTATATCATGCGATCATAACAAAAATAAAACAGTTGGGAATGGCAACCAGCTATAGTAGCCTAAATACTGGACAGAAGTTGTCAGTCTTTCAATGCTTGCCATTGGATTCGTCGTTTGTTTACAAAGATCGTTTTCTTCACCGACAAAACAGCTGTGGCGGAGGGATAAATGGTAGCCACACTTCTTTTCGAGAACTGTCAAAATTTATTGAAGTCATATGAAGCAGAGTATATCTCAATCCCTTGTCTTTCAGAAGCCCTTCGGCCGTACTCGACCTCCTAAAGGAGATCGAATATGGCCACCCGAGGGTTGCCCCAAGAAAGCGGCCTGGGCAACAGCCTTGTGCCGAGTTCCGGTGGAGCCGCGGTGGTGTAGCGGTTAGACTACTCGTCTCCCACCAAGGCGAACCATATTCGGTTCCCGGCGAGGTCGCCCCTGGATTTTCGCGTGTGGAAATCGTGTCGGACTATGACGCTAGTCGGCGGGTTTTCTAGGGGGGTCTCCCGTTTCCCCGTCCCCTTCATTCCGGCGCTGCTCAATACCTCGCTTCACACTCATCGGCTCTCAAGGCCTCGCTGTAAAGAACCGTCCAAATCTCTTCCGTCCCTCCCTTATTCCCGAATGCCAGCGCCATGAGCAAAAAGGGTGAAGGAGTAACTGCGGACTCTCCTTAGAGGATTACCTTTCCTTGGGGGAGGAAGACATCATTCACTCACTTGAGATGTCGTGAGAGTACCGTGTCGATAATTATCAGAGAGCGGTAACCCACGCGGTACGCGGTAAATAACAGTAGATGTGGAAAACACAGCCTTGCTTTATCCAGGAGACCCGCTGACAACACGCAGTAGAAGTGTGCAACGTGCTAGTTTGATCACCTAATTTCCACCATTCCTTGATATGGCCACGAATGAGTCGTATTTTTAGAGGAGTTTGAGTACTCGCGCAGTTCGGCTATTATCTTACGTCACTCATGACTGTGACAGTGTTGCCATGGTGCGTCCACTGTACAACTGTACAGAATAAAGTCACGCGAGTGCTGTGTAATCATCGCAATGTTAAGTGGATAGTGTTCAACGCATAAATGTATTAACGTTACCGCACTGAAAGGTTCCCATAAGGTGTGCAGATGTTTTTAAGAAGATTAGAGAAGGAAGACAGGGCTAAGACCTACACACTACTGTCCGCCGTTTACTTCATGTGCCTTTATATCTCAGCAATGCGGCATCCTACGAGGATCAGAGGTACTTAATGGGCTGACTTCACATCCTAAACGAAAAAAGTATGTTTACCGAGTGGCAGACTGAAGAAGTTCCTGGCAAGCCAGATGCTACGGTAGATACACCCTGTATCTCAAGCAGAGCAATGTTGTGAACGATGACAAACTTTTGAATTGGTGGCAAGAACGAAAGATGGCATTTCCTCACCTCTCTCAGCTGGTACGCTGAGTTCTGTGTGTCGCCAATGCATCAAGCGAATGTATTTTTGGCACTGCTGGACAAATCATTAGCAAGAGACGGTGCTGCATGTTGATTGAGCGTGTGTATTGTTTGCTTTTTCATCCATAGCAAAATACTCATGTATAGGCCGTTCACGGTAAAGTGGGCACTCTTTCAAGCTATTTCATCAGACATAATAACCAATAAATGCATTACAATGGGTCTCGGACTTTTGGTTTTGGTATGATGAATGTATGGTCATGTTTTTGTTACTTACACGACAGGGTTTACATTAACAAATGGTGGAAGGATATAAATTGGTTGAAAGAAAAAAGTAACTAGGGCTTCAAAAGTGCTCACTTTACCCTGAACGGCCTATAGCAAGATATACTGTTTGAAATGCAAAATTTCCATAAAATTGACTATCCGTGAACAGCCTATACCGCGGGTAACTACAAAAATTCACGGTGAATCTGTAAAGGCTGTGACTGGGGCAACGGGCGGGACGCTGGCCTCTAACAAGTGTAAGGTTTTCGCCCAACTTTACAGTTCGTAACCGCGACGGGCAAGGCACTCCTCTCCTACGTCACGGCTTCCTGTAAGGGCCGTGTCTACATTCGACCGTTCCTGTGGACGTGGAATTGTCCGAAACTCGGCATCAAGTGACGTCACATTGACGCGGTCCAAATATGGTCTACAAATGCGTTGTACGAAGTGAGCTTTCAAAATATGACACTAGATCGCACTACATTCGGCACATTATTTGTTGTTACGTAGTGATGTTTAAATTTGATGTATTATTGATTATTTAATGTTAACTAAATCGTTGATTTGAATATTTATTCATAACAAACGCCTTAACGGTTTTATTTTTAATAAGTTCGCCAACTGACATCCAGATTTATTTTTAAATATACATTTTAAAAGTTTTAGCCTTCAAATAAAATTGTTCAGACCGAACGAAGACATCTCTAATTGTATATTACCATTCCATCATATTTGTTTTGAGAAAGTCCACCTTGCATATCCATTGTTTTCATTCATAGCGTAAAATCACGAATGCACGCGAAATTATTTGAAGTCTTCTTTTTTTATCAGCTTAGGACACAACCTCGGACAAAAGTTCGATTTTCCGTCAATTTGGGACACAGGTTGACTTGGGACATCGTCATGACGTCAGAGGGTCACGTGCACCAATCAGTACATCCTTGTCCTAAGACACAGGTTGGTGTAGCCCCATTGTGGATAGTACCTAACACAGACAGCATAGAGCATACTGACCATTTAATATCAGGTTGCAGATGGTTTAGACAGTCAATTCTGAAATGAACGGAATGACACGAAAAACCTGGGGAAAGTTCCGATTCTCCAACGCATTTATGACGTAAAACAAAGATGACGACTTTGCAGTACTACATTAAACTGACACACTCTTAACCAACGCAATCAACTTGCTGTATCCGGCACAGATAGCTTAACCTCACTGCAAACTACTCTAAATACACACATTTTCTAGACACAATGCCCACGTTCATTTGGGCCACCTATGAAGATCTTTCAGGCCACTCTGACCTGCAATTCTGCACTTTCCCGCCAACAATTTAAGCCAAAATGATGCCAGCGCGTGAAGATTTTGGACTCCAGACCTCGTGCGCGGTTGGTAAAACGACGTAGGATATACGCAGGTACACTTGTACCGAAGGTTCGTATATCGCGCCTTGTGGAGGAAGTAACACATTTTCCGGTGGAACCGGTGCTGGCCTCTCCATCCTCCCCTCTAGGAGGCCGATACCTATTAAAAGGTCATACCTAGAGCGATACTTTCTAACCTTTGCTACTTTCTAACCTTTACTTTAACCTCCGCAAAGCAAAAGCTAAATCGGCTCTTTGCTCTTCAGGACCCACCGGGAAGTTTGCAATTTTGAAACCGTCATGTTGTCTGAAAAATTTAGAGAAACACTACACTAAACTGCTCACTCACACAACTAACTACCGCGTCCGCGCTTGTCCTTCTTTCACGTTAAAATTTAGCACGACAGTACGCCATTATCTGCATTCGCGGTCCAGTGCGCTCGAGTGTGTATGGACTTAGTTCCGGGGAATGACCGCTGTGGAGGGAGTAACAGAACACGACCGTAGTTTTCGACAGCTTACCGGATATCATTTGAACCCGCTCACAAGTAGCCTGCAGGTGGAGGTCTCGCCGCTGGCCCTGTCACGGCGGTGCCAGGGCACGCTCGCTCTAATGAGCGTCAGGTACTCCGGCGAGAGGGCTCCCAATTTAAACCTCACGCTTATTACGTACCGGGCGGGGGCGCGGCACGCGAAACGAAGATTAATCGGCCATGACGTCACTACTACGCAGGCCGGAAGTCGGCATTATAAAGAGTCGAGTCAGGTCCGTTGGTGGGTGGAAAAAAAAAGGGGGGGAAGGGGCAGCAACACTAAGGCGCGCGCAACTTTTTAACGAGCAAATTGTGCTTCCGCGTTTTATTAATTAAAAACTCTTCCCGGTAGTATCACAGAGGAGGGGAGGACGAAGGACGAGGCGCCTTCTCGGGGGAAGAAGCCGCCATTTCAGCGCGCACCTTCCCCGGGTCCTGAGAGACAAATGAACGTCGCTCATTAGGAATGACTGATGTACGCGCAGTCCAGCCTTGCACTCTCAAACGTCAGATAAAATGCCAAGGAGTCGCTTTCATTTTTAAAGCTGAAATGATTAAATTCGAAATTCAGGAATTTGAACGTTTGCTTGGTATTTGCATTAATATCGTGTGGGTTTATTCCGCGTGTCGCGATAGCAACATTGTAATAGTACAAAGCCGGTCGCGACTAGAGTACGTGAGCATGTACGTGTGCGGGTTTATCCTGCGCCTCCCCGCCTTAACACTATCGCCCTCATTGCAACTCTTCAGCTACACAAATGTTATAATGTATTGATGTAACTTTGGGGGAAGGGGGGATGAACGACAGCGCCTTTTCCTTCTCCTACGTAAAACATTTCATCATCCCCTCCCCCCTCCCGGGGTTATCCTCTCTAACACGTCATATGTAGGAATATTTTTTTCGTTTCAATGAACGGCAACAAAATATTGTAACCATTTATTTCAAAGTCAGCGGGCTAGACCATGTTCGATAAGGAATGGAGGTCGTAATGAAATTAATTATTTAATTATAATGTCCGAATTTATTTTTACAATAATTACAAAGAATATATTTTCGTCTCAATACATCATAATAAATTTACATCTCTTGATTTTTACATATTAATAAATTCAATCAGCACAATTTACCCAATTTATAATTAGCTCAAATATATTAATGTAATTATATAACTAAAATCGTTCCCAAAAAAGAGTATGTCAAAGGCGATTGTATTACTTTATAAATTATGTATCCATATTTGACAGTTTCAATATTTACAAAACTGTGAAGTCCGTATGACATATTCATACAGTCCCACCTCAGTTTAGTTCAGATCCCGCCAACCCGCAATGTTATAGACTCCACCGAGCACCCTCACGCACAGTAGCCTTCGTACCACGCCCTCTCGTCCACTCACACCCCAAACACCTCGTCCGCCGTCTTCTCGCAATCTCCCGTCGTCGTCTGTCTTCTTCGCCGATGTCCCTCGCCGCACTTGACTGGCACGGTTACCGTACTCAGCCAGTTAGCTTCTATCAATGACTGCCGACCGTCCAGCTGCGGCTGTATGTATAGTGTGGTCGGCGATCGTTCAGAAATGTATCTAAATGCCGCGTTGCGCTGAGGGTCCTGGTTCCCAGAATATTCTTGCGAGTCCCACCAAGTCGTCGGCTTCTCCAGCGGGAGGGAGGAGGGGCTGTGAGGCCAGTCAGGTCAGC
Source organism: Dryococelus australis (assembly GCA_029891345.1). Taxonomy (NCBI): domain Eukaryota; kingdom Metazoa; phylum Arthropoda; class Insecta; order Phasmatodea; family Phasmatidae; genus Dryococelus; species Dryococelus australis. The sequence goes on from CM056998.1 coordinate 82,630,395, forward strand.
TGTCAATCACTCCTCCGGCTGCCGGCCACCCGGGACAGACCGCCTGGGGAGAGAGGAGGGTCGAGATGAGTCAGTCTCCCTTCCACAGCGCTGGACCGCGTGTGACTGACACGAGGGGCCGTGTGAGTAACAATATAAGTAAAGAATATTAAAAATTGAATTATTCCACTGAATACAAATTCATTAGAATGGAAATTGGGGACACCACTTGTTGGTAGCATGGACAAAAACATATTGAGCACAAAACGTTTAACACCACCTTCAAACCAATATTACCTGAAAACTATCACGTGTACGACAAAGTTTCTTACTACCTTTTTGTAGTAAATTTAAATTATCTTCTAATTTTATCAAACGTAGTTCGCAGTAAAACCAATATTTATGGAAATACTTCGCAAAACTATTTCGTACATATTTTACAGTCTATTGCAGCTAGCACAACTTGGATCCAGTATGACCTTTGATACATTATTCCTCACATTTAACTGAAGACCTGTACCAAAAGTCATTTCTGTGCGATTTTTCTGAAGTATACTCGATTTTTATTCTCGAAAGCCTGGGCTACATGGACAAGGAACCATTCCAGTATTCACCAGGAGCGATATCTGAGGACAGTGGAGAACCGGAAGCAGGACTATTGGATCGCGAATTGAAGCCAGGTCTTTCTGAATGCCAGTCCACAGTAACAACACTTCACCATCTCGTTGGCCGTAAATATTGACTTTCACGTCGCACGACTATGCACAGAGGCTAAACCCGGACAGTGGGCCTCGAACCACTTGATTGGATAGTATGCTCTAAAATGTTGAGTGCTGCCGGGAGTTGGACACAAACTGCTCACTGCTCCACAAATTATTTAAAAAGCCTAGCGCCGGAGCGCTCTGATCGTGTTCAGTGTGGCCCGTGTTGAGCTGCCAGGACAGAAGCGAGGCAGCGACACGGGCGACACTGTGCAGTGTTTGCATCGTGACGCTGTACTATGCTAATTAAATCTGTAACAATAGGACTTTAAACGCGATGAAAGGCCACAGATTAAACTACGCCCGTATATTTGTACTTTTCTCTTGCCGCTTAAGGAAACTGCACACGCAAGCTTTAAAAATGCGATATTTAACCATTTTCACGAATTTTTTTCTCCACGAATACACTTAATATGACAAAAGTAAAATAAAAAAATGGGGCATAGATAATGGTTATATATAATGGTTATATATATATATATATATATATATTATATATATATATATATATATATTCTGACAAAAAGTCGTATTTGCAGAACATTTATCTGCCGAGATATGCGTATTCGCGCAAACAACTATTTCACAGAAAGATGTTTCAGTACATCCTCCTCGAGTTTAAATGGGGAATAAATGTTAAATAAATTCTTTCACACGTTTTTTTTTTGTAAAGTGTAAATTTCATTGTCAAACACGGCTATGGGGGTCTTCGATGACCTTAATCATTAAAGCGTAGCGTTCATATAACAAGGATGCAGAACCCGGGACACGGTTCAAGCATAAACCCCATGTCTTAGTACCGAGTCGATATTTAAATAGTTCGGGGCCTACAGAATCAGTAAGTCCCATCATCAGTGTGGCGTAGAAGCTCGAATATTAACTTTTCTCTTTCAAACCGATTACATGTCCACAAAAAACATTACCGGGAACTGTTCCTCGTCTCCACTTTACGTTCTATTCCACGAGAACGCACGCGCCGTTTTAATAACATTCGCAATGCTTACCCGAGAACCAGCCAGCTTGCTTGCCGCCTAATAAGCGGAGCGCTGGCGCGCATCTGCCGATGGCGTGGATGCCGACCAGAAAACCCGCCCGAACTATTTTAATTAACGCGGGGCCGGTAATTTGTGGAAAGAAGCGAGGAGAGGCGAGGCGCGCACAATGCAAGCCGCCATCTTATTAACGACAGGTTGGTGCTTGCATTGTTTCCGATACGTCTAATTAGACAGGCAAGCTCCTCCGCCATCTTGCTATCTCACGCGTGGAGGTGGTTTCATCTAGCGGCCGCAACAGAAACTACAACAAGGCGCCCTAATGAAACTTGCACAATAACGTCCCAGAAGATAAATTAGAGGGGAAGGCCGGGGTAGAAATAAAATTTGAAGAGTGAAATTAGAAGCGCTAGAAGGCTCCAAGTAACAAGAGGGGCGTGGAAGTAATGATAAAACCCTCATGGCAATAAATTTATATTATACAGCAGAGACGAGACAATTGCAGCTATTAAATCTGATACCTCGAAATGAATACTGGCATATTGCCTTATGTATTTTCTTTCATTGCAACAATAGTCGGGTCCGGCGAAGCTAGCTAATATCCCAACATTTCGCAGTAGCTGTAAAGGTTCGATGAACTCCAGCAGTCGCCATTGTGTTCAGCTTTTGAATTCTACGCCCGCTGGAGTCAAAGAGGCATGCTCAGAATTATGACATTGTTTTTGAAGAGTTGGCAACATCTTTATACATAAAATGTAGTGTTTTCACTGACTCATTGACTGACTTACTTAATAACTTAACCCATAAATGCACAGCTAAAACTGTTGGACCTTTAAATTTGACATTTTTTGAGTTGTGGCTGGTTTTTCTTTAGGAGATACGCGCCGATTAAGTACGGATTTTTCCAAATATTGCCGTTAAGGTTATGAAAGGGAGTAAATTCGTTATCATGTAATATCTATTATCTTGCTATCTCGATGAGATATCATTATGCTTCCTACTTCAAATACTACACAACCAAATACTTAAATATTGTTTTAGGATGTTTTACGTTCAAAAATGTAGACGATGAAAATAAGTAAAATGTGTTTCATGTGAATATCCAATGTCTGCTAAAGCTTTTGAGATATCGGCGTGGTCTTGCTTAAAAACTATACATACTAATACAAAAGTTAGGTTTACTGAAATTTCAATTAATGCATGTAAAAACAGGATAAATATTGTTACAATTTCTCTCTCTCTAGAAATTAAGTGGGCTGTACCAAGTTCGTTAAGGGATGGAAGTCTTACTCAAATAAAATTATTAATTATAATTTCCTTATTTTATTTACGATAACTACAGCAAAATTCTCTGGACTCAACTCATCACACTAAATTGAAATCACTTACTGTTCACAATTGACACCAATTAATAAAATTTATAATTACGATAAAGAAATCAATGAAATTAAATAATTAAAGATCAGTCCCAATAGACAGTGCATGGGTCCATGTTTGATAGTTCGAATATTTACAATAAAATCAGTTTTACACTTCCATTCAGTCCCACCTCAGTTCAGTCCATGTCCCGCCAGTCGCAATGTTCTAGAGTCCTTAAAGCGCCCTCACGCACAGTAAGCTTCACTCGTCGGTTTCACACCCTCTCGTCCATTCAAGCCACGAACACCTCACTCGCCGTCGTCCCGCAATCTCCATTTGTCTTCCACACTTATTTTCGCTCGCGCACACTCGGCCAGGCGACCTCCGTCAAAGACTGCCGGCCGCTGGGTTGCGGCAGTATATATAGTGTCTTAGGCCGCCACCTAGAATCTTCCCCAATTCACGCGATGCGTCGCGGAGGTCTGAGGCGCCAGCCAGTCTCACCATAAAATTCTTGCATCGTCGCTAAACGTTTCAGAAACTCTAGCAGACGAGAGGAGGTATGTGACGCCAGCAAGTCTCGCCGCTGTCGGCATTCACGGGATTCCCAGAAGGGAGATCAGGAGGCCGCGAGCGCATCGTTCCAGGAATATGGGAGGGCGAGGTGGGTCTCCGATTACCGGCGGGACAGCTGAGTCGGCGCCAGCTGCAGCACGTAACAGTATGTTTTTACATAATCTGCAGTAGTTCTTAAACACACCGTGATGGTATCGCGGGGCGTTCTGATTCCTAACACTGCAAATACGAGTCCCTAAAAACCCATTTTAAGATTTCTGAAAATTCAGCCCTTAAGGGATAAAATAAATAAAGCATTTTTTCGTGGGTTCCTCAATTTATTTCAAACAGGACGAGAGTTTGATTTTTGTTTCAGAAGACTATTTCAATATGCCAGAAAGACAATTAATTCCAGGCGGGGCGATGCTGAGGGGTACAATACTTCAATCTGTCAATCATAAAGTGGGACTTGTGACATGCCTAGTGTTAAAGTAAAAATTAAGGGATATTTTGACCTATGTTCCTTTCGGAAGAAATGTTTATTAGATCATCTTCCTGTGTGTGCTTTGCAAGACACTTTTAAAGCCTACCTCAGAATTCAACCGAAATTAATACTTTCAATGCTTTTTGATAACGCTAGATGTTTATAGTTCTCAGCCATATCGTACAGCTTATTTGGAGGCCCTGCAAACTTATGATGGTAAAACATACATAAAATTCGTACCAAACTTAACATAGTAGCATTCACTTACCTAATTTGAAAGTCAAAATTAATGAATCCACCATTTTAGGAGACAGTGCCGTACGAAAAATATCTGAATTCGTTTCATACTCCAAACCTAAATTTTGATGCTATTAAAATCTACTAGAAGTTAAACTTTTTAAGAGATAAATCATGTTCTTCAGCCATTTTCATAGGTAACAAACGAGAGGTAAGGCTTTTGCACTAGGCCCATACACTCCCATTAAATTTCGGCATAAACAAAAAGTGCAACACACTATAATATTAAATAGATTTTTTTAATGCGTAATATTGTCCAAAATGGCCGCTCTTTAAACCCTTTGAGCCAATTATCAATTGAAATAATCTAAACGATTCGGACCAAATTTTAATGTGTGCAGTACTTAGTAATGCGAAGTGTTTTTTATATTATGGCATGCTTCCCTTTTGAAAAATCATTTTCACCAAACCAAACATGTTCTTGTCGTTGCGTTCCCCAAAATTCGGCTATCGCTAAACCAGTTTCTTGAAATTTAATTTTTTTAAAGAGTTAAATTATATCTCACACGTTTGCTCAAAACTGGTTGAAAAATAATAGCACTTCACTTAGGCTTTAAAAGACTTAATCAACAACGCTATGAAAAAATGTGTCACAAAAAATTATACAACACATAACTAAAGGACTGTAAACAAATGTGTTCTAGAATTAAATAATAAAAACCAGCGTTAGTGTTAATATTCACATTGTTTATAATTATAGACCCGGGAATTTCGCGGGTTCATTTCTAGACAAGTTGGGATTCACACACTTGTACGTTCATGTTACTTTTGTAATTAGTCGACGTGTTTGACACCTCCTGGAGATATATGAAACAATAACAAACATGCAATAAATAGTGAGCCCAACCACAGCCTTTTAGTACCACAACAATCAACCAATAAAGAGTTGATATCTGTATGACAGTATAATATGACTGTGAAGTCTAGCTTACAGGTCATTGCACTCGCGAATTTCTCGGGCCTCTATTTATAATTTAACTGATTTAAACCGCAGGATATATAAAACATACATACGAAATTACCAATATGGAAATTTTGAAAATATGGGATACAGAAGATGTGGTTAGATAGTCAAAACAAAGAACACGAGGTTAGAAAGATGAAGTAAGGCAGAGTAGTCGGTATGGCAGGCTTCAAATCATACATAAACGGTAAGAAGTTTTGTATAACACCAAAATTATGTCATGTGCAGATGCACGCGATACAAAAAAATGTTACCTCACACTTTTAACCCTTACAAGATATTTCCATTTTTCGTAATTAAAGGTAGCAAGGCCAGCATTTTTTTTTCTGGAGTCGTACATTAACCGTACGGCTTCAGTGCAAACAAAATAAAAGTTAGTTGTGGCTTGTTTCTGCAGGGTTTGGTCGAGAAGTTGGGACTTGTTTCCGGCAGAACAGCATGGAGTAACACCGGCTCCAAGTTGCAAGTCTCAGCGGCAGGTTTCAAATGTCGGTATGACCAGTGAACATACTGAGTAATGGAGAAGGAGCGAAGCCACTGTAGGTTTTTTTTTTTTTTCGCGCTTACAACGTTAGTTCTTCGATTCGACAAAAGGTATCTCTGTAATCGCCTCAATGTGATCGTGGCGCTGTTTTGTGGAAAAGCTATACACACGCTACCACAAAACGTCGCTCCTATCCAGACACATTTCACCTGCCATCCTAGCAGACCGCAGTAGCAGGCTGCTTGGCTCTCTTGTGGCCATTTTACACAGTAACGGATTCCGTGAAAGCTTATGACGCAAGATCTTCATTCCAACTGTTATACCAGCTACTACGGCAGCCATCATGGCATTCGTTCCCTTACGCGGCCATATTTCATTTCGGTATGTATGGTATATATAGCCTACATACAGGTATATATTCATACATATATTATATACATGTAGGTATACATACATATAGGTATATTTACATATAGGTATATATACATATACATACAAGTACATATACTTACAGGTATATAACATAGAAGTATACGGGTTGTGTCTAAATTCCCATTACACAACGTAAGGGCTTGTAGTAGGGACCAAAACGGTTACATTTTGCATAGGATATTAGATGCAGAAACACACCGTTTCCCCGCGATAAACGAACACCACCACATCACATGTTGACCTCTCCCACGTCTGCAACATACTGTACGTTGTTTTTCTTCAGGGTCCACTTACAAGAAGGGCTTGATGTGACGACCAGCGACGTCTACACAAACACGGTACCTACGTACCATGTTCTGGTACACACGATCACCAATACCTGGAAGTCCAAGATCCGCCGCAGCCATAATCCGCGCCAGCAGGTCTTCCTCTGATTCAACAGGGGTCTTATAAATCAAGACCTTCATGTGGCCCCACAGGAAGTAGTCTAGCGGAGTCAAGTCAGGTGAACGTGCAGGTCAAGCGACAGCAAGTACAGGTCTTGTCAGGTCGGGAGCTGTAGGCAGACTGAATGAACTCTGACGAGGTTGGCTGCTACAGAGGTGTTGAATGTTTGGGAGGTGGATGGGAAATGCATTTGGATGGAGGAAAGGAGGGCTTGCATAGGATAGATATAATTGGTTCGGATATATCGAATAGATATTTAGATTAATTAAATTATATAATACTGCAATAACTTATTATGAACACTTGCATGTGCACTGGGGTATGTACGTCCTTGTGTATGCAGCATTGGAGTAGGCCTTACTTATTACAGGTACCGAGAGAGTACATATCACATTGAATAAATAATTAGTTTATTTAATTAGAATATTTAATCGTGCATTATTACGTGCATTGAATATTTAATCGAAGTCTTGCATGTACCGAGAGAGTACATGTCGCAATTACAAAGTATAATATACAAGTGTGTTTACCAAGACACTGTTGCCTAGGAATGAGATAATTGAATCGCGCAATGAATAAATAGTTCGATTAATTTAATATATTAATGCACTTGCACTCTTCCTTGCATATGCAGCAATGAATTATTGAATTATTACAATGTCGCAATGAACAATTGCAAGGTACAAAACCTGTACATGTTCGGCTGGCGTGTTTGCAGATTGTTTATTCACCTATTAAAAAAATATATATGTTTTTAACTCTGTAATAATGTTAACAACACAATATTTAGCCTACAAATGGTGAATCTCATGGTAAGCGTATTTGTATTGTAGTGGATTTTAATTTATTTTAATGTCACTATGTAACAAGACAGACAAACAAAAGTTTTGAACAAGACCTTTTTTTGCAAGTTTTAAACTTGGTATTTGAAGGGTCGCAGGGATGCCCTACTCCTATGACAAGTGTATATAATGCGAGACGTTTTCTTAATCGTGAAGCTTTACTGCGTAAATTAGATCTGTAACAGTGGAACTTTATTACACGGCATGAAAGCCTACAGAATAAATTATGTCCGTATGGTTGTTTTTTTCTCTCTCGGCGCTTAAGGAAACTGCATAGGTAAGCATTAAAAATGCGATATTTAACCATTTTCATGATTTTTCTCTCCAAGAATACATATAATATGGAAAAAGTAAAAAAAAAAATATATATGGGGCATAGATAATTATTTTTACCTTTTCTGAGCAAAAAAAAAATCTTTCTATAACATTTATTTACCGTGATATGCGCAAAAAACTATTTCACAGAAAATTTTTCAGTAGAGTTTCTTCTTAACATAAACTGTTTTCAGTAATGTAAGCACGTATCATGTAAGTAGGTTTTCACATGATTTGTAAAATGCATATACGCTCTGTAGTTTTTTTTTACAGTACACTTCTTGCGAGGGAGTAATGAATTTGAGAATGAGATGAGATTACGTTAGCACTGGATCTTAATTTTTGGGTGATAGAAAACCAAAGACGGATTAATAGTATATGACTCGGTATATGATCACTGTCAGTAAGTTGACGCATTGCAAAAATTATTTATACACTTGAAACAAGTTGTTTTAACGGAAAATTGGTTACATGGTTGGTGTGTGTGTGTGTGTGGGGCAAAGTATAGTAAGAATAAATATTTACTTTTAACATGTAAATATTGGATCACTTGCTAACAGGAAATGTAACACAGTTGGTTTTATTTTATTATGTAGCAATTTAGGAAGTAAATTAAAAAGACTTTTTTTTATTTAGCTACACTTCAATTTGCAGGAATGTGATAACGTTTATGACAACTCTGCGCGGAGAGGCGACGTAGGTTCTGTTTCTTGTGTACCACCATGCCATAATGGAAGTTCATACTAAAATGAAACTCGGGGTCTTCGCTCTCCCGGCGAATGTGCCTGGGATAGGTTGTGTGTTGGTCTGGAACTAGTCTTGCGCCCATGCGCCCATACCCCCATATCCCCTCCATCTCTGGGCATGCGCTTTCTCTCTGCCGTGAAGAGGGTATAACGTTCTTGCAGTATAGTTGATAAAATACGAAATTCTTATTTAACGTTCAAAATGAAATGGGTGTTTAAACAGAATTGATTTTTAGATTGTTTCTGCATATATATTTCGATTAGTAACTCTCTATATCTGTCTTGATCTCGATATGTAAATTAGTAAAACAATATGCACTTATTTACATCACCGGGAAATAATGCAATGCATAATTCAGGTTTTTTTTTTTTTTTTTTTTTTAAAGCGCGAACTAAAGCAAAACAGAAATTAGTGTGAGATGAGTCAAGATTTTAAATTATAGCTAATCTATATGGGAAATTCTTGTTTGTTTGGTATTTAGGATAACAGCGAAATATTTTACTTTTAAAATATGACAGTAATGTCAATTTGATTTTCGAAGTGTGGTCTAAGTAAATGTATTGAGTTTTTATTTTATTATTTAGTGACACTAAAATAAATTATGTCCCTTTCAACTTCTTTTAAATTATACCAAAAATACGTAAATTAAATTATATTATTAGTTTTTCTCGAAGCAACTCAGTTGTGAGAACACACGACATCTGTTCAGGGCTTCGTAGGTAAATGCGTAGAGCAACTTTAATGTATTGAAAATCCAAGATGAACTAAATGTAAGCCAAAATTATACAAAAATAATTTTACTGTCTCAGTTTCTGCACCGAAATACGTATCTTAAAAATCTTGGTAGCAGCAACATATCGTATAGTCTTCGTCGGTTGGTCACGCTGCGCGTTCTCCTTCGCTCGCAAAGCTCTCGGGGTCTGGGGTATGTCACTACAGTCTTTACCTTAGTACTCGTAATATTGTGGTAGCACTACCTTGAATTTCATTTCTAAAACTTGTAGGTAGCGCGTGCAGAGTAGTGTATTATTCTTCAGTGCCACACATCTTCGTCCTGTCGGACAGACTAGATTACGGTATGTGAGTTGGCCAATCTAACCAGAAAAAAAAATACCTGTCAAACTGATGATCCACTAGGTCACCACCTGTGTGACAGAACCAAGTTGGTATAAACTGCATACTTAAGACGCCTTCAAACATCGCGCCAATCACGAGATAGCTACGTCATACCTTACATTACGTCGTGCGTTACCATAGCAACCAAATAACAACACATTCATAAATGAAAAACGACCCACATAAAAATTAAAAATATCTAATTAATATTTTTGGTATACAAACCGAGGAATAATTTATCGAGTCTACAGTTGCTTCCAACCTCATCAAATGTGAATCGACAATTGATGGATATTTAATTTCAACTCAATATGCAAGTACCACTTGCGTATGTTTATTCGATATGCAAATATTCTTGAGAATGTATTTGTTACGCGAATACATAAATCTAACTATTCTTGACGGGAGATAAACTAAGAGTATATCCTCAATCCTAAATCCCATAGTCCTTAGCCTCGTTAAATGTGTTTCAACTCATTACGCAAATTCAATCAAGTAAAAACAAGTGTTGGTAGTCTCGCCTGGAGTGAATATGTTTGGTTTTAAAACTTATATTACTAAAATATATTTTTTTAGTAAAAATTTTCCGCTATATATTTTATCGCCTTCCAATATGGGTTTTGGGCCTTCAAATTTTCACTGCAGGATGCAAGCGCCGATATATTTTGATTAACCGTACACAATATTTGAGAAATTATAAAAATAAATGTTGAACACAACAACTCCTAGACTCTTTACATAAGAGAAATAAAATTAATTACTAAAAAAAAAGAAATTATATATTAGGTAAGAACACCCAGGCGTTTATTTTATCACAAACTTATTTATTGCTAGAGACGTGTGTCCTCTCGACAAGCCATCGACTACAGATTGAGAGATGAAGAGTTGACCGTCGCCGGGGGTCCATTGGCATCTTGCGCATCCCCTGGGGGATACAAGGGAGAGGGGGGGGGGAGAACATTTCTATTGTTTGTTTTTTGAAGTCGTTCCAACACGTCAAGGCTTTCAGTGTCTTGCATGGTGGTAGCTTTCGCTTTACGGGAAATGTATCATATAACCGGGCCTGGCTGTCATCTCGTGCATCCCTGGAGACGCTGTGAGTGCCTTCCCTGGGCAGGTGACTAGCGACGACAATGACCTGCTTTAAACGTGGTCCGACTTGTTAAGATTACTTGTGTCTTGCATGTCGGTGGCTTTCACATTACATAAATGCCTTATATTGGATCGGGTTAAAATTTAAGGTTATATGTATATCTCTGCATCTGTAAAAAAAAAAAAAAGCAATATTGCAAGTGTGTATTTATTATTATTTTACTTGCTGGAATAGATCAATCATTTCGCATAATAAGTAAATGGGGTAAGTGCTCGATCAAATATTTCATTGCTGGATACGCATCTGCATGCATAGTCTCTCACTCGGTATGTAAGTAATATATTAAACGTCTACCAATATGATCACCGGGAATACTGCTGTGTGTGAAAGAAATAATGAAATAGCTCTCCCCAATATGGCCACTGGACAGCAGAGGTATTTGTATTACATACTATCGCAAATCTGCTCAGTTAAGAGAGAGAAAACTGTGCTACGTAATGGACGTGTACGGAGGTTTTGTACCTATCAATTGTTCATTGCGATATGTAATAATTATATAATTTATTGCTGCATATGTAAGGGTGCAAATGTAGTAATATATTTAATTAATCGAATTATTTATTCAATACACACGAATCAATTAGCTCTATCCTATGCAAGGCCTTCCCTCCACTCATCCAAATGCATTTCCCTTCCACCGCTGGGCCACTCAACACCTCTGCAGCAGCCAACCTCGTCAGAGCTCAGTCTGCCTAAAGCTCCCAACCTAAAAAGACATGTACCTGCTCTCTCTCCACATGCATAAATAAGTACCACCTACAAGCAATCACCGGTCGCTGCAACTCCAGCCTGGCGGACACCGACCGCATGATGCCCGCCAGAACACCCCTTCAAATCTACGGGCACTCACAGGGGTTCGAGGGGTGGGGGAAGTACATGTGCAATGACATTTACACATGCAAGTGCATTTTAATTACAACTAAAGTTGTACATGCACATACACCTGCAACTGATCATGCACTGGGGAGTGGGGGGGAGGGAGAAGTGCAACTGCGTCGCCACCATTTTGAATCAATGATGTGCCTACTGTACGGGGGTGATGAGGCAAGCGCCGGGGGGGAGGATTGGGGGGGGGGAACCCAACAACAGACAGGGAAGGCAGGGGGGAGAGAGTGAACCAGTCAGACAACTCCCCATGGTACCGCCACATAGAAGGGAAGGACAGGGGGAAACAAAAATGCATCTCGCCCTTATGTAAGGACATACCTACATGCTCCGTCTACTGTAGTGCCTTTTAATGTGCAATACACACTTAGCGATACCACTGCGATCTCGCTGGTAGTTGTTTACTTACGTTTCGGTGATCCATGCTTTAAGTCAGATTTTCGTTTATTGTGGTAGGTACATATACAAGGATGAACTGAACTCTACCTATAAACTTCGGTAGAAAGAAAAACATACACTGGATGATTCTGAATAAACATTCGTGAACGCCCAGATTATTCCTAGCGAAAGTATAATACGAAATATTACTGATTTATCTTAAGAAAATTTTTATAGCTCAGTATTACAAAGTTTCATGCAAATATAGGGTGGCAACCCCCATATACTTATTGAAGGGAGATGATTTTACCAACCACGTTTTCAGAGGTCTTAGATCGCCGTTACACAAATCACTACTCACCGATTTGTTTTACTTCATCGGAAATGTCTCGTTTGTGTACATGAAGTGCCATGGTTTACATCGCCGCCTTCCAATATTCACGCATATTTCACTGGCCCACTATTTTAGTAATGCCAGCTGTTGTTCTGATATTGCTAATGAGCACTGATGATCACTGGTACTCGTTTCCGTGCGCCGCTGGGCGGCACCCTGTGAGCTGCTAGGTCGAACACTGAGTTTACTGGAGCTGTGCAGAGGTTGAGAGAGATTTGGGCGGCCCTTAACAGCGAGGTCTTGATAGCTGATGGGGGTGAAGTGTGGTGAGAATGGAGCAGCGCCGGATTGCAAGGACGGGGGGAACGGTAGATACCCGAGAAAACCCGCCGACCAGAGGCATCGTCCGGCACGATTCCCACTTGCGAAAATCCGAGAGTGGCCCGGCTGGGGAGTAAACCTGGTTCGTCTTGGTGGGAGATGAGCTGTCTAATCGCTCAGCCACCGTGACCCCTTGCCGGAGGTTGTGCAGTGCCAATGAAACAAGATATTGGCGGACGATAGAAGTCGTAGGTCCTCCGAGAAATTTACACACATGCAGATGGTATAGGCTGTTCACGGTAAAATGAACATTTTTGAAAGGCCTGCTTAAGATCTACTTGTATGCACGTTGTGTCTTCTTCAGTTTTATGTAAAATTAACATTGCCACAGGCCTCAGCACTTTATTCACGCGTCGGTCGAGTGAAACTGTAAAATTATTAGAAGAGTAAATATTTGTAAAATCTGCTCATTTTTACACATCTATGCATTATACAAGCAGAAAGGGGAAGAATTAATATGTATTAAGTTATTACAAATGGTTACCTACCACTTTTTTTTTTCGACGTTAAGATATGGAACTAATTTCCATCCTTCGTTACCAACTTTACTGAGCGCATGTCACTCAGTGCACCCGTTAAAATATATGCAGACAGGGTCAGTGATTTTTTTCTAAGGTTGATTTCAAAAGTGCTCACTTTATCGTGAACATGCTTTAGCAACACATTAAATACAGAATAGTCCTGATTGAAATTCCGAACAAAAAATCACCGTAGTAAATAATGATAAGATTACCTGATAGTTGTAAGGAAATATTCGCAAACTTTTTTGGGAACCACATTTTTTCTTATACGTAATATGGAATTACCGTACTCTGGAGTAAAATTCTCTTACGTGGCGGTGGAAAGTCTCGTACATGCAAGGGAAAATACCTCACGACGAGCATATCTTCTCAGCAAAAACAAAGCGAAAACCATATTGGACAGTTTGTATGACTTATATTCGTTTAGAGAAGTATAAAAATAAGCGACACAAATTAATTTGTAACGTAGAAAAGTTGTAAAATACAATCATCACATAATTAAAAATGGAAAGTTTGTCAAAGGACGAAATAAGAAAATTCATAAGATACAGCAGAATACATAACAATTACTCAGGTTCAAACTAACATGCATTCTTAAAACACATTAGTTTTTGTACTCATATTCAAATATCGATTAGGATAAAAACAATTTTACAAATTTAACTTTACCTGCGTGTTTTTTTATGCCAAGGGAATAATTAAACGACGGAAAGTTACTGAATTCAAGAAACTAATGAAGCCACTAAATAAATTCTATACCTACAAAAACTTTCCTTTGTAACGCACTAAAATAACTGGGCAACAAGTTAAACCAAATAATTACTTTAACGAGTTCCAGGATAATGTAAAAATTCTTCAGAATAATATTAATTTGTCAAGTTGCTCTTTGGCAAGTGTTTAGAGTTTTGTAATTGTTGTTTTAGTTACTATTCGTCAGAGAATATGGGCAATAATGAAATAAATGCTACTTTTTCTTATCACTTTTCTATAATATAATTTTCTTGTGCGATATAATTCATACTTGGGACTTTCCCCCACACTTGTCATATACTTCCCCTTACAGTTAGAGAATAGTACTTTACTTGTCATTTAAATTTACTCTACATTAAAGAGTTAATTTTACCTTATGTGTACTGCTATGGTAATTTGCTTCTGCTAAGGGAATTTACCTCAATTTTTTTTACGCCTAACGAAATTTTCGTTGTTAATAAAATTCTATTTTCTTCAGTCAGACAAGTATCAGCGATTTGGTTATGCGCATAAGCAGTATTTTAACCCACTCAGACCCAGTGTACACATTTGTGAACATTACGCAAGTGTAGGTAATTGTTGGTCGGTACTGCACACTGCGAAGCTCAATGACTAACGATATTACCTGTGGGCAAATTATTAGCAAACCGTCTTGCTGGTGTAGGTTATAATTGGTTCATATAAATGTACCTGAACATATAGCATACAGCTCATTGGCTGACACAACGAAACAAGTGCGGTGTCGACCTAAGTACAGCATGCATCATAAAATTGTTTGTTTGCAACACTTGGAACCGTAAATTAAAGTAGGCCTGAAAGGGTAAATCGCGAAAGAAATGAAATTTGATACTTAAATTTTATAATTTAATACTTTTCCTTTAGTTGTAATGAATAGCACTGCCGAGCGTTCCGAAACTATAAACTTATCTGACGAACAAGGTTTTTTATGTTAACTACAGGCTGACGAACAGTGATGCATCATCAGTTATTTCAGTGCTCTTCAGGAATAACGGAAGGCAGCCGAGGTTTGCAACAACTGCCGAGGGCCGGTTGCACCAACATCTTCCCCGATCCGAGATCAAATGATCCTAGTTCCGAACAATGATCCAGTTTGATCTTGGTTCCAATGTAAAAGTGTTGCACCAACGAAATTACATGTTTCTGGATCTCGGATACTTCGATCTCGGTTCCAAAGTGAGAGATCGAGATTAAGTATGAGACAAATTTTCCTATTGGTTCGTAATATATGACGTCATGGAAGTTGTCGTATTTTTCACTATAGATAGAACTAAATGTGTGATGTTTGATTTATTTTAAGTGAATTATTGTTGTGCGAATTTTACTTAATATTCAAATGCGTATAATGTTGTTTTAATCTCCCAAGAAAACAATCGACCGTAGTTCTATCTGTTGGTGTATTTTGGAACTACATTTGTCGACGATGGCTGCTGATCTCGGAACGAGTTTCGAACCACGATGGTGCAACCATACCCTGAGACGCGGCTGAAGACTGCTCTTCCTTGTAGTCGGTCGCGTATACACCCCGTCAAACTGCTGGAGTTATTGCTCGCTGCCGCAGGGTAGGAGAAAAAAAAAAAAACAACCTCGCCATGCAGCTGGGCGTGCATATATAGCTGACCATCTGTTGTCTCTGGCGCTGACAGCCAATCACGGCTGGCACGGGAAGGGGAGGGGAGGGCCGGATAATTTGAATTGTGGAAACAAATCCATCGATCTCGGGAGCAGACATTGTCCGCGTGGACGGACAGCTACAAGTGCTCCTGACACTCCAATATGACGACGGGACGACAATGGTGGAGCCCTGGGTCGCGTGGCTTCGGTCATTCCTCCCGGGGATGCGGGCTACCACCCGTGCCGCCGCACTTTGACGGTGGAAAAAAAAAAAGCTTGATCCCACTTAATTCTAAACTGCGGCGGTGGTAAAGGCTGTTCACGATTAAGTGAGCACTTTCGTAACCAACCTTATAAAAAATTCACTGCCCCGTGCCTGCATGTATTTTAACGGCCGCACTGAGTTACATACGCCCAATGAAGTTGGTAACGATGGAGGGAAAGTAGTTTCACATCTTAAAGTCAAATAAAATGTGTTAGGTAAACATTTGTGATAACTTATAATTATTTCTTTCGCGTTCTGATTTTTTTAATGCATAGAAGTGTAAAAATGAGCAGATTTGTAAAGTATCTACTTTATTAATAATTTCACAGTTTCAGTTGACCGACACATGAATAAAGTGATGAGGTTCATGGCAATGCTAATTTTACATAGGTGGAAGAATACACAACGTGTAAACAAGTAGATATTAAGCAGGGCTTTCAAAAGTGCTCAGTTTACCATGAACAGCCTTTAGTCATATAGACAGGAAGCGGAAGAAGAGTTCTTGTTCAAACTGAGGTCTTTAGAGAGAAACATTTGTTAACAAGTTCCCAACTGGCAGGCCTTTCAAAATACATGCTTTAAACAACAGTACATGTGTATTTTATTCGAAACTTTTGGCATCTCTTGAAATACTTAAGTATCATATGCGAATTGTTTTTTTCTATTCAATACACATTTTATAAAGATAACACTAAATAAATGTCGCCTATGGATGTGAGTGCATTCTATGGCGTAATCAGGGATTAACTCACATAAAATACGCAATGTTTTGCGTTTGACAGGCGCATCAGTACACTAGAGATTATGTGGAATACTTTTCATCTACACGCATATTTCCAATACTGGTTCGCGATTCCCAAGCATTACAGTCGAAATTATGTGCGTAAACAGCCGAGTGACGTTTATTTTTAGTTTATTTCATCCCACCTGCCCGTGCTTGTATAAACAATTACACAATTAAGCATTATCTTTTTGTAATTAAATTTTGGCCAAAGAAAGTGTAATAATTTTTTAACGCTTGTGTTCATATAAATAGTTGTGCTAATCACGAGCTAAAACTTTCGGTTCTGATAGGCCTAGTGGCAAAATAAGTAGTTCAATACTGGAATAAAAAAAAAAAACTAGATACTGCAAATCTAACGCATGCATTCTACCTTGCGGTACTCGTGCAGGTGAATAGGAATCGGTTCATGTTTATACCAGTGAACTTCACTCGTTGAAATTATCATCAAGGTTTAAGCAATTCCAATGGAACAGCCTTCATTTCTGCAGTCAAATTTCATTATTTGGAGCAGGTTTCACAGTTAAAAATTTTACAGCGTGATACTACTTATTATGTTTCCTAAACAATGCATTTCAGGTAAAAATTGTTGTGGAGAGTTTGTAGTGACGTACGCGCGCTGCCCTGCTAAAGGTATTTTGCATGTAAGAGGTTTAGAAGCGTGGAAGCGTTCAGGGCGACTCAGACGGACGTAATGCAATACCTCATCACCTCTAAGCGCGAGGCATTGAGCTGAAATGTGGTATTTATTGAGCTGAAATGTGGTATTTCCGTCGGAAAGGCATTTTGTTGGGACTCTCAGCGTTGGATATTTCACTTTTATAATAATTTATAGAAAGGTGCGATGCACATCAGTATGTTAACTATCCCAGACCGGTGCCAATTTTCTTAAATGCTGTACTTACAGAGAAAAAGAAAACAAGAAAAAAAGAAACTTTTTTTTTTTTTTAATAACTACGCCGTCGAAATTCTACGCATCATATGACGGTCTGAGCATGAGCAGATCGAAGCCTTAATTTCCGCATTTTAAATTACGATACCGTTTCGCAAGTGGATTGTGAGATCTAGTAAACTTTTTGTGAATCACAAAGGGACGTTGATGCGACGCTACAAAGGGTGGCAGGCAATGAGTGGGGATGCTTGGGTTCGTATACACCTACGTAATATTTTCGAAGACCAGAAGAAAGGTAAAGAGATGGCTCAGGCCGACGAGATTGAGTCGCTACTTGGACACAGCCAGCTTTGCTCCATCAAGCACCTCGTCTCTCTTATTCGTTGCAGTGGTAAACACGATAAAGGTTGTTCACGATAAAGTGAGCCCTTTTTAGATCAACCTTGGAAAAACGTGACTGCTCCTAACTCCGTATATTTTAACGGGCACATTGAGTGACATACGCCCAATAAAGTTGGTAATGATGGAGGGAAAGTAGTTCCACGTCTTAACGTCGAATGAAAAGTGTTAGGTA
Organism: Dryococelus australis; assembly: GCA_029891345.1. Classification (NCBI taxonomy): domain Eukaryota; kingdom Metazoa; phylum Arthropoda; class Insecta; order Phasmatodea; family Phasmatidae; genus Dryococelus; species Dryococelus australis. The sequence continues at coordinate 82,648,715 of CM056998.1, forward strand.
ACAATTTGCAATAATTTAAAGAATTTCTTTTTCTTTCTGTTTTTTTTTAAATGTATTTAAGTGTAGAAATTAGCAGATTTCTAAAATATTTACTTCTAATAATTTCACAGTTTCACTTCACCGGCGCATGAATAAAGTGATGAAACCCGTGGAAGTAAAGGCTGTTCACGGTAAAATGAGCACTTCTGAAAGCCCTGCTTAAGATCTACTTGTATGCACGTTGTGTATTCTTCCACGTTACGTAAAATTAACACTGCCATGGGCCTCATCACTTTATTCATATGTCGATCAAGTGAAACTTTGAATTTATAAAAAAAAATAAATAAAAAAAAAAATCACAAATCTGCTCTTTTTTTACACTTCGATACTTAAAAAAAAAGTACAAAACGAAAGAAATAATTTAAGTTATTACAAATTGTTACCTAACACTTTTCATTTGACGTTAAGTTATGAAACTATTTTCCATCCATCGTTACCAACTTTACTGGGCGTATGTCACCAATTGCGCCTGTTATAATAGATGCAGCCAGGGGCAGTGACTTTTTCTAAGGTTGATTTCAAAAGTGCTCACTTTATCATGAACAACCTTTATTGATTTTACATAAAGCGAAAGATTACACAACATGCATACAAGTAGATATCAAGCAGAGTTTTCTACAGTGCCCAGTTTACCGTGAACAGCCTATAATTGCCGTGACCATCCACAGATTCGCAGATTTTCCAGTCATATATTTCTTCATGGCTTTAAATGCTGGAAGGATCCATCACCTAGACCTTCCGTTTGTCTCAGATGAATGTACATCTCTGCCTTTCGTTTCCAATGAAAACAATATTTTCTCTGTTTTGAGTTACACATTCCCCCCCCCCTTTTTTTTTTCATGTAATCTACACAAATGGGAATATTTTACTGTCTTCTTCATTAGTTTTCATCATTAATGTTGCTCAATCGTGACATGTTTCCTATGCACGAGAATTATTTATATTCATCACAACTGAGACATAACATTTCACTCGCACAGAAACAGATATTCTCGCATGAAGCTCAAACTTATACACACGGGCTACAAAAATAATATTTAATGGATAGAGTTTTATAATCGCAGCATGTAAGTATTATTATTGCTCGTACTGTGTACCTACTAATAATGCCGCCCGACTAATAGTTTTTAAAAAGATTTTTACTGCACCTGACAACTAAGCAGTTTCAACCAATATTTCATCACAGTTGACGTAGTAGGTTGCATGCTAACATAACAGCTTAAGTCATGAGAGGTCCTAGGTTCCAGACCCGACCACGAAGTGCTGTTATCGTAGAATGTAAGGCAAATCTGGGGATGTCAATAAGCAAAACTGATTAAATTTAACTGCATTCAACTTCATTGAAGTGCACGTACGGAATACGATCTTCTGGCATCGTCTGACTATATGCGTTCAACCCGGCTTGGACAACAACGCCCAGTTCTGAATCCGGTAAAGAAGCTTTCACGCCGGAAACATTTCTGGATCGGACAGGAATTGAAATACACAATTGTCCGACTTTCTGGCATGAATTTCAAGAGTTTTAAATATCATTCACACATTAAAGTAACAAGAGAAATTGCAAACCATAATATTACCAAATTAATCAATCTGTTACGAACAAAGTATGTCACTTGTTGAATTTCATCCGGAAATTCTTTTATATATATTAAACTCTTGATTAGTAAAAATCACATTTCCATTCCTAGTGTGCTAGCAAAAATTACGCTAGCAAAAAAATATATATATAATTGAACACATCAAACACTTGGTCAAAGGAAACGTTTAACTTGAAAAAAATTTCACTAGCCGCCTTTAGGCTCGAATCCAAAGCCTAAAAGAAATCTAGCTTCTCGTATTTCTTCCTTTTAAGCAGGTTTCTGTAAAAACTAGGCTACTGATAATTCCCGGTAATTTCTGCTGTAGAATCCAACTATATAATTTATTGTTATGTACAAAATCTGCAGCGAAGGCAGCGCTAGAGTTGAGTTGAGTTGAGAGATTTGGGCTGCTCTTAACAAAGAGGTCTTGAGAACCGACGTGGGTGAAATGAGGTGAACGTAGAGCAGCGCCGGAATGCAAGGGGAGGGGAAACGGGAGAGCCCCGAGAAAAGCCGTCCACCAGCGGCATCGTCCTGTACGACTCCCACTTGCGAAAATTCGGGTGTGTCCCGGCCGGCGATTGAACTCGGTTCGCCTTGATGGGAGGCGAGCAGTCTAACCGCTCGGCCACCGCGGCCCCGGCAGCATTAGAACTAAATTGTTTTAACTCAAGTTTTAACAGTCATTGGCGGGGCCAAATCAGAAGAAGCGGTGTTTGGTACTGGCGTCAGATGACTGTAAGTAATAACGAGCCTAACTCTAAGTGTTGGTTTGAGGGTTGCATGAGAGTCGGTTTGAAAGCGGCATGGAAAGCAGGAGGGTGGGCGCCAATATCGGGCCTGGGGCGCTCTTGTGGCCCTGAATTCCTGCCTGACTAAGGCAATTGATTACCGCGAGCAATGCACTTACATCTCGTTACGAGATGCGGTGGGTGCTGTGTAGCTGAGGGGAGAGTGGCAGGCGACCAGCTTTCCTCTTTAGTGGTTTCTGTTTATCACCGAGAGCACCCAGGAGTGGCCAGAGTTCCGCGTATCGTCGCACAGTGCTAACTTCGCCTCGGCCCGAAACATCACCACGGAAATCTTTGAAAATCAACCCGGAATTTTCAGCCATTCAATTCGTCCCAGCTTCTCATCCGCTATCAAAACAATATATTAATAATTAAGGTAGATTCTCACCCGCCATCTTGGATTTATGGAATGTTTGCCATACTCTAGAAGTACAGTATTGTATCGTGTTTTTTTTTGGAATGACAGAGCACAGAGCATTGCCTAGGGCATTGTATGACTTCAGTGTTTTTTTATTAATGTTGATATCGTCGCCTTTGTAATCGTTCTCAAGAAATAATTTCGTGATTCGCCTCGACAGTTGCCAGCTAAAAATTAATAAATGCAGGGAAAACTTTGGCGAAAAATCGATAAATCCAAGATGGCGGGCGAGACTCCACCGTTACACTCTCACCACGATGCCCGTTTACCGTACGAGCAACCTACCTTTTCAATGTAGTTCTTAGCCTTAAACAAGGATCACAAAATAAAATATATGTCCTTCAAAAAATATATTTCGGCTGAATAAAACCGCTCAGTTATAAAATACACACGTCCCTGAAGAAGAAGAACTTTTAAAAACTAGCCACAGTACGACTACCGTTACAGGTGCATGTGAAGTTGGCCACGCCCTCCGACACAGCGGACCAATAAGAGACGTTCGTAGGTACAATTAGCTAGTTCTGAGCGTGCGAGGAAAATGAAGACGTGATGTATATCAAGTTCAACAGCCAATTAAGTTTTCATGCCTTCACATGCACATATAGATTGTTTCGGTTGGCTCAGCATCGAAAGCGTTAATACTCAGCGGTTAAAATGATCTTAACTTAACTGGTAGATAAACCTTCATTTTACGTCTTAATTCCGTAACACGGTAAATATCATCGTGTGTATGTTTTAGTCGTGGGTCTGAACAAACTCAGTATATGGCCCACCATTGTAAGGATATGAGCCGACGGTTAACATTCAGCGCTGGACTGGTTGTATTACGAACGGCAAAAGCCAAACGGGAGAATGAGTTTTAGTGAAGGCAGCAGCCAGGATACTGACGTTCACTTGAGTATGTAGTGAGAAGATGGAACGGAACAGGAGAAAAAACTAAGGAAAACCGTCATTCACCGTGAACAACCGACCAGTATCATACTAGCGACCTCGCGCTATGTGCATTAACAAAATAAATACATTTGCCTTCCGAAACAAGAAGCCCTCGGTTAACAGCAGGACCCAATTTTGTTAAATTGTTACAAAGAGCCTACTCAACAAAAATCTATACAATCAGGTCTATAGCGCACAGAAATTGCCCTAATAAGTGATGTACAGTAACATGTTGACTGATTGTACAATACGTTAATCTGTAAGTCTAAATTTACTTTTTCCCCCAAAAAATATTAGGTTCTTTAAAAGAAGAAAACCTGCTGAACTTACAGTAGCATTAAACTGTACTGCTTACTTCCAGCACATTAATGTGCCATGAAAGTCTTTTGCTAAAGGTATGGCAGGTGTAATTGTCATCGGATTAGCTTCGTTTTCTGTATTTACGGATTTGAAATTTGAAATGGCATAATACAGTGTTATTTTATAATATATAGCTTCCTAATTGTCATTTTTTCCCCATAAAATAGTCTTTCACATCTTTAAAAAGAGTCAGCATTTTCTTGGTTTGTTTGTGTATTAGTGTTGTAAAATTTTATTGTGCAATTTGCGTGAACAAGTATATTATAATTTCGAATGTGATCATTCTTCTGTACAAGTGTGATATGATTAAGCAAGATCTTTAAACATTGGACAGTGCTAGCTACTATAACACTGAGCCTCGTACTGTTATATATATAATTTTTGATGGAGATTATGTGGGTAAATATTTAGATATTTAGTAACTGGTAGCATATAAGTAGTGTTTGATGATTTTTTTTTTAATACAGAAGGCATTTAGTGGAAAAAACAGTAGCAGAGTTGCGCAAAAATTATTTGTGCCATAGTGCAAACAACATTGGCAAGGATAATTTCAAGCGCTATATTTTCAGTAAAAGGCACATCAAAAAACTCTGCAAGGCATCCTCGAGTGATCATAAAACATATAAAAATTGCAAAAGCATTACAATGAAAAAATTCCCTATCGTTTACAAAGAAAACTTGATGAAATAATCACAAATTTGATTAATTATATTAAAATTGAATAAACTCAACTTGGCAGACTATTTAAATTGAAAAAAAGTAGGGAATACTAAATTCTGAATTATCTTTAAAACAATTATTTGAAAAAGTTGACTAGATCACATTTCTCGGCAAATTAGAAAGGAGGGCAGATGTTTAAGTCCAGTAAAGCCTCCGATTCTTAAATAGGAACATATTAAAATTACTATTAAAAAGGTTATAATTTCGGCAGAGGCAGTCAAAAGACCCGTCAAAGCTTCAACCGCCGAATAAAACTGTTGCCGATAAAACACATACTAAAATGTACTTGAAACAGCACAAAACGAGACTCATGGACACCAACATTAATTTAAAAATTATTAATTCTTGGGCAACCAAGACAATACACAACACTTTAAAACAAGGAGACACAGTAACAGAACCATTTTAATTTAACCGAAACAGAATTTAGACAGGCCACCGAAATCGCACGTTTGAAAGAAGAAAAAAAAATTGCATTACTGCTCACCCAAGACGAACACTACTATGACACACAAAATACTAAAACATTTCAAAAGAGCCCAACAAACACACAAAACATTTAAATTGAGCACTAATTCTCGGCGGTTCAGGCAACAAGACTAAATTAAAACTAGCCACATTGCGGCGTCAACGTCCTAGGGAACGACAAGCGCAGCAGTTAAACCATTTGAAGATCTCTTGCAGGCGACACGTTCAGGCGACGGCAAGGTGTAGAATAGGAAGAACTCCAGCCATGCAATGACTTAAATAAACTATGAGAGCTATATAAAAATGACGATGAATAAGCGGAGGGGAAAACGAAAGAGGGGGTACCCGAGCCAAGCAAAGAGTATACCGATGCGTCGTGTGGAAAGCACAGAAACTGTCTTGCGCGACGGGGGCTGGCAACTCATTACGACAGTTGATACTTAACTTTGGTACTATCTTATAATACATTTTATATATAATTAGTAAACAGCATTTTAATGCGCACTTTAAACACTATCTGAACATACTACTTGAAATTTAATATATTGAAATAATAAATTAATCCAGACTTGAAACTTTAATTTAAAAAATGCTCAATTTATTTGCCAGTGTGGAGAAATCAAATCTTTCAAAGTTTGTGTACGACAATACGTTGATTAAGTAAGATAAAAAATAAGACGGCAATTTTTGAACTGGCTGCTTTCAAATGTGGATGGAAAGGCAAGTAATTGAAGCCGGTAAATTCCTTTACTGCGGTTATGAAGTTCTCCGTACGTTCGTCTCCTGTCATGATCGTGAGTATTTTACACCGATTAGAAAAAATAAAACAGTTCTAGTCCCCGAGCACGCGGTTTGCATTCAAGAGTACTAGTAATTGCCAACATTGCCTTCTTTAAATATCAAGAGAAAACTGACATCAAGGCACACCCGTATATATACTATACGTGTATTTATCCCATATTTCTATTTCATCATTATTACGGGTCATTATACAATAATATAATACAGTACAGCACTAGGCAGTGTTAGGCAACTAATATTTAAATATCAAGAGAAAACTGACATCAAGGCACACCGGTATATATATACTATACGTGTATTTATCCCATATTTCTATTTCATCATTATTACGGGTCATTATACAATAATATAATACAGTACAGCACTAGGCAGTGTTAGGCAACTATTATTTAAATATCAAGAGAAAACTGACATCAAGGCTCACCGGTATATATACTATAAGTGTATTTATCACATATTTCTATTTCATCATTATTACGGGTCATTATACAATAATATAATACAGTACAGCACTAGGCAGTATTAGGCAACTATTATTTAAATATCAAGAGAAAACTGACATCAAGGCACACCGGTATATATACTATACGTGTATTTATCACATATTTCTATTTCATAATTATTACGGGTCATTATACAATAATATAATACAGTACAACAGTAGGCAGTATTAGGCAACTATTATTTAAATATCAAGAGAAAACTGACATCAAGGCACACCGGTATATATACTATAAGTGTATTTATCACATATTTCTATTTCATCATTATTACGGGTCATTATACAATAATATAATACAGTACAGCACTAGGCAGTGTTAGGCAACTATTATTTAAATATCAAGAGAAAACTGACATCAAGGCACACCGGTATATATACTATACGTGTATTTATCACATATTTCTATTTCATCATTATTACGGGTCATTATACAATGATATAATACATTACAGCACTAGGAAGTGTTAGGCAACTATTACTTTTACCATACTAAGAAAATTTCGCTAATTCTTGGATGGAAATAGTTACACAACCGAAGATCATTGTACTGATTCCAAGCTGACAATAGCAAACTTTAAATAACGATTTTTCGTTAATTTATGAGAATGAAGTCATAAAGTAAACAACAAGACAAATACACACCTCAAAATGGGTTTTGCACCGCTTGTGATTTCTTGCACGTGAAGGATGTTCGCTGGGGCAGTACATCCATTGCAGAAAGGCATTCGTCAAGTTTGGCATGGTATTCTGTACAGAAAGTGTGTAATTTCCATACTTTCTATCTGACCGCGAACAAATTCACGGTAGTACAAAACTTTTTTTGACGTAATAAATCTTTACATTTGCGACTACAGTAGGAGGCAATCCAAAAAATCCGATGATAACAAAATCGGGGGATATAGTTAGGCATTGCAGCTCCAAGTATATCGTCTACATTATCACGCTCGGCAGGGAGGTGGGGGGTGCAATTTTGAGTTCGTTTCGCCACGTCTCATAACTTCTGCGTAGTATAACTTTTGACTAGGAGAAGCTATAACGCTCGTTTAGGTTTCAATCGATAGCTCTCGTCAAGCTCAATCGATTGTGTGTATAAAACATTTGTGTGACGTGGTTATGGTGAAATTGTATGAGTTTAATGTAAAAAATTTAAAAAACTTAACACAATATCGGCCTATATTCGTCAAAAAAACCAAGTCGAAATACAGAAATAGTATACGGCTGGAAAGAGCATCTCAAAAGCAATCCAGTGATACCCATAAAACCCCATATGATCGAGTGAAGCGGTACCGGGAATGTAAAATAGGCATCAAGGGGTCCGAGCGCAACAACGTAGACTTATTCACGCAAAACAAACGGCCGTGTCCCCAACATAGCGAAACTCGATTTTTTTTTTTTTTTACTTTTTTAAGGTGTTGGAGTTACAACTAATTAATAAAATTCTCATATAATTATGTAACGTATGTGTTGCAGTATGTGACACAAAGAATAAAGCTGCGTTGTACTTATATTTCATTACAGTCCTTTGATAAGCAAAATTTTTGCAGGTAATTAATTTAGGTACAGAATTTAACATAAGACGCAGTTTGGAACATACCAGTAATCCACCAGCGTGGGTACACCCCTGGTAAAACAATAACAACTGAAACAATTATGAATCTAGGTACTCTACCTTACAGCGGAGACTTGATATAGAATGAAGATTTGTGGATCCCAAGAGGTGATGGGGGAAGGTGGACAGGAACGAATTTGAAAGGAGTAGAAGACAGTGATGCCAGAGAGTTACGCCAACCCGTGCCACAGAACTATAATTGGAAATAATAACTGCCACTTATTTATTTACGTGTCAATAGCGTAATCGTCCTACAGCACGACTGATACATTTTATCCCTCTGTAAGGCGGTTTGAAGTGCCGAGCTGTTGGAACGGATAGACAGGGGTGTACAGCCTGGTGGCATACACAGCCACGCGAAGCGAAACTACTTCCTCTGTTCAGGAATCTTAACATTGGTAGACTGAAAACAAGCGCATGTCGCCATACACCATTGCATTTCATACAGATTGACATTAAAAATATTATTTTTTTAAATCCTGCCTATTAATTTTAAAAAATAAAGTACATTCACTGAAATGCGCCAGTTGGACAGACAATATGACTTTGCATTGGCTTGTTAAAACTTGGCACTTTCTTCTTTTCAAAAAATTGCACAGAAGATGAAATTGTCGCATAAATCAAATATGTGGTTTGAAATACTCTTACACTGCGTAATGTAACGGTTCACGCGGAACAATTACAAACAGCTGCGTTAACGTATACTTTTACAAAGTGGATTGTGTTTTAGTACACATGTTAGTTGTTTCGTTACTAGATTAACTGTACCGTACGCATGTGTGGTGAAGTCCGTTATTTAACAGGACCATTTCATGGACCAAAAAATGGTAACGTGGAAGCATTTTTTCTGTGTGGAATGACGCACAGATAGCAGTTTAAAATTATTGTTTTTTTTTTTTTTTTTTAAATCACACTACTGTATAATGAATTCGTTACAACCATAGACTACGGAAAATAGCGAATTTAATTTTAGGAAGACAATTTCAAACAATTGTAGTTCCTGTCACTCTTCGCAATAAGACCACTGTAGATGTACGATAGCGATTCTAATTTTAGTAAGTCTTCACATCAAACAGTTGTAAAGGCTATTCACGATAAAGTGAGCACTTTTGAAATCAACCTTAGAAAAAAGTCACAGCCTGTACATGCATATATTTCAAAGGGCGCACATAGTGACATACGCCCAGCAAAGTTGGTAACGGTGGATGGAAAGTAGCTCAATATCTTAACGTCGAATAAAAAGTGTTAGGTAGCCATTTATAACTTAAAATGAATTCTTTCACATTCTGTTTTTTTAATGCATCGAAGTGTAAAAATGAGCAGGTTTGTACAGTACTTACTTTCTAAATAATATCACAGTTTCACTCGACCGACGCGTGGATAAAGTGCTGAGGCCTGTGGCAATGTTAATTTTACATAAGGCGGAGGAATACACAACATGTATACAAGTAGATCTTACATAGAGCTTTCAAAAACGCTCATTTTACTGTGAACAGCCTATAGCTGAGTGCGTTTATGTAAACACCAGGGGGAGACAACACTGTATCCATGGAAACAGTTGTAAGCCTTCAGAATCTCAAAAACAAAGTGATATCATTAGTGAGACAGGCTGTAGTAAAGAATTGGAAAACTGCATGCAATTTTTGAAGTAGAAGATTATTTCTACTAGAACGGGATAGTGGGGTGCGATCTTGTTAACTGAAAAGGCGTTGAAAAGATACACAGAAAGTTTATTTAGGGAGGACGTATACGACCCCAGGGAGCATGCAGGTAGAGTTGTAATTGAAGGATAAAGCGAAAGATCCTTACAGAGAGCTCGCCAGTATTTTTTTATCGTAATTGGTCTATGTTTTCTGCGAGATATTACTGATGCATCACTTATCCACAGGTATTTCATATCACAAATACGTACATTTGAGCCAATATAAACTGTAACTTTGAAGGTAAAATACCACTTTACAACCAGTTTTATGTTTATATTCATGAAAATACATATGACACGAATAATCAAACGTGAATGCCGCTTACACAAAGAAGACTATGCTACACCATTAATAATTAAAATGTGTAAATGAAACATGTGTTTATACAATATCAAAAGAGAGAAACAACATGATTGTTTATTGTATATTTATGCTATGTAAATATTCTAAATACTTTGCTTTCAAATGTAATGACATTTTTAAATGCCGAAATTGTAAGACCGTAGAAACACCACTTCGGGTATCTTCGGTAAGGATTCGTTTTTCCTATTCGAGTTAAGGCTCGGCTACAGTCAACTTGACGCAAAACGTTAAACGCTAAACGTCACCATAATAAAACTTGCATGTCTATAATCGACGTTAATAACCATAAAAATAAATGGAATGTTGGTGTATATATACAAATATTTTTGTTTGTGTTGTAATTTAAGAAAACCCTTTTGTAAGAAAAAGAGAATCCAGACTTAATACACGCAATTATTTTTTTAATGCGTTTTGCGATATTTGTATATTGATTTCGTGTAACATTAACAGAATAAAAACTTACGGCGATAGTGGTGCCCTCTGTTGTCAATCGTCTGTACCATTTGTTTTCACTTGTTTGTGACGTCTTGGATTCTGATTGGCTGGCGTTAAACGTTAAACGCAAGAACTTAAAAGTTGGCGAAGTTTTACCGCGTTGCGTTTGACGTTTAGCGTCGCGGCAACGTTTTACGTCGTCGATTCTTGCCATTGTCAATACTCTCCGTGGATTCATGAGTTATCGTAACGCGTTATTGTAGCGTCAGCGCGATTGTAGCCGAGTCTTTCCGAGGGCCTGCCACGGCCCTGCTTGCACGGCTTGTCGTCGGTGTTTGGCGTTGAACACCCCTGCGTGTCGTCGGAGCTGTGGAGCCCCCCCCCCCCCCTCCCTCCCCTGCTACATTCAACACAACGCCTCGCGGCACACAATAATTGAGAAGAGAAAGGGGGAAGTGAAGGAAGGTTGAAACAGGGAGGGGGAGGTGTAGCATTGCCGCCCCCTCACCCCCAAGCAATTGTTGGTTTCAGTTTTCATTTACATAATGGAAGAACAACAATGCATTTTGTATTAAGCCGTGGCAGCGGAGATTTAATGGCTTGCGATGGAGGGGTACAATGGAGGGGCACAATGAGGGGTGGGTTCGAGGGGATGGCTCATTACCCGGCGATGGTGGAGCCGCAAGGGCGTATGTATCTTGTAGGGGGTTATCTCGTGCTCCTCCCACAGTTTTCCGGGTCGAAATACTTACCCTTGGCATTTCTGCTCGTAATCGACATACTTTCCCCGGCCTTTGACGGCTCCACACACCTCGCGACTGAACGCTGTAGTCGACTTCAGTGGTGAAAAGGGTGGGACATTGAACAGGGCAGTTTTTCACAACAAGCATGTATTCCTACTACAGGCTATTCACGGTAGCGTGAGCACTTTTAAAAGCCAGCTTATTTCGAATAATAATCAATAAGTATATCTTATTTTAGCCTTAAACGCTAACTTAAGAATGCGATGGAATATACATACTGTATTTATTACTCACGCTGTAATATTTATTTTTTAAAAAGTGGTGAAAGGATAAAACATGGCTGAGAGGAAACAAAGTAACTAGGTCCTCAAAAGTGATCACTTTACCGTGAACAATTTACGTAGTCCACTCACGGCTTATTCACACTTGTTCAAACAAACCTTTGGAAACGAACCCGATATATGACGTGTTTGGTTGTTTCTTAAGTATATCACTTATCACAAGCTTTTTATACTTCTGTTTACATAAATGTAACTATTTTTGGTTAAATTGAACATTTAATTATATTTTGCCTATACCTTTATTATAATAATTTATAATTAATATGAATAAAACATGGAGAAAATAGGCGTTTCATTAACGTAGTAAGAAATAATTTTTATTAGAAATATTATATAAGTGAAAGCACACGAATTCAGTGCGTTTCCCTTTTGGTGTAATTTTCTACACTTAGTTAAGCTTTGTTTATATGAGGTGGAGGAATATCCTATAAGAATTCCAACATAGCTTTAGAAAAGTTGGAAGTAACCTTTAATATAATCGATTCACGGTTACTTAACACTTCTCTGAAGCCCTGCTAAAGTTCTACTTCCAGGCTATTCCTCCGCCTCGTGCAAACTAAGCTTAACTAAGTTCGGAAAACTACTCCAAAGGGACAACGCACCGAATTCGTGCGCACTAAGTTGTAACAGTTTTTTTTTTGTATAAGAAATACGTATTTTTCACTAGGCGCTACCAACACATATGTTTTCTCACTGTTTTTAATTCAAATTATTTACAAATGAAGCATTATAATGTATAGATAAAACATGAATATTATTTCACTTTAACAGGGGGAAAAAAAAAGTAACTTTTAAGAACACAAGTATAAAACGTTTGTGATGCAGGGCGTGTTTAGAAAATAACTAAACATGTCATACATGGGGAGATTTTTCAAAGGTTTGATTCAAAAACGCCGAGGAAACCACGAATGTTCTATAGACTATGCCAGCAAACCACAAAAAAATCGTAACACATTTTATCTTACTTCACGTGATTTCCTCGATTCCGCTAGTATATTCACCGTCACGTGTGATTTCGCTGTTCGTGTTAAATCTGCATCACTGACAACAGGAGTAACGAAAGAATTCAGTTTGTATGTGGTCCGCTAGTAGATGTTTCGTTCAAAACTGTCTGCACGACCTTGAAGCTGCTGTTTCGATAAGAAAGTGTGCTGACTGTGGGAGGGGAAATGGCTTGTTCCACTTATTTACTAGGGTTTCATATAAGTTTGTCGAGAAGTATAACGCTGGCCGCCAAATGTGCAGAACTTCCCCGGTAAAAAATAAGTTTTATTCAGGAACTGCTGATTTTTGACTAAGACCTACTTGCGAATAACATTCAAGAACCTTTTCACGTATAGATACTATAGTTGCCGTTTTATATTTCCGAAAATGTACTAATTTGAAGCAAGGGTTTTTTTTCTACAAAAACTTTAAGTACTTAACTTTTATAACTGGTAATTAGAATAGTACAAGGAGGTGAGATATGCCTTAATCAATATAACGCCATAAAATGAAAGGGTCGCCTCTGAAAGTCTCTCAGAGGCGTGTTCCCGGCGCATAGACTGCACGCCACTTCAGTGTCTTACGTGTAGAGGCGATGAGAAATAATGGTGCGCGTGTTCGAGTTGCCCTTAGCGCCCTCGCGGTTCTAGGTCTCGGAACCGCAGCATACGCAATGGTAAAGGCCACCTCGCGGATTTCCGTTGGATGTTTGAGGCCAGAACGCCCGTGACTGAACGAAATATCCGCAAGTCCGCTGCAGCTGACTCGAAACTTCAAGTAGTGACTATATTTAATGAATACAACTACTTATTTTTTTTTTTTTTTTTTTGCAAAATTTAGCTGTACTGTCACTTCGTTCGACGAAAGAAATACGAAGGCTTAAAATAGAGGGAATTGTTGAGTTCTTGGAGGGGAGAGGTAGGAAAATAGTAGTATGCTAATGGCATATGTGTTAAAAATAATAATTGTGTTAATGCCACGGATTTACAACAAATTACAAAATAAAATAATAAACTAGCCAGTCAAGTCTGACCTTGCAACTCTCCCAAAACATGTCACATAGTCGACTATGTTACAGGTGCCTTTTATTTTTGCAGTGCCCAGTTTTTTTAAGGAAAATATTTATGTTTAATAACGCAGTTAAACAATCGGAATTAATCCGTAAAACTAGTAATTTAGAATGGTCGTTTTAATCACTCTAATAATTCACTACTTACTCTTCGAAGATGCATGTACCCTCCTCCTCACAGTGAGGTAAAACACAATGAAAGGCTCCTTACTAGTACATGGTATAGGCCTATTGGTAAATTTTCGACTACATTTGCTTTCTCTTAAAGGGAAATGGAGAAATTTTAACTTACTATACTTAGTCGATCCCTCTTTAATTTAAATGTAAATATCTTTAATTTGGTGGAAACAAAATGTAGCCTACCAGCAACAGCCCCCAGTGGCATTATTAAACAATATTTTTGCTATCCTTTTGATAAAGTTAAATTTTATATTTGCGTCAAATTGATTTTTATAAACAATTTTAGTACGGTATTTATTTTCAGCTAAAATGGTTACCACATTCCGACTCTGAAATGGATTTTCCTACCCTGCCAACTTAAGTAACAAGAATTTCCATCGGAAATTTCCCTTAGATCTCACCCCCCCCCCCCCTTTTATCTCTATCACTCTCTCTCCCCCACTCTCTCTCCCCCTCCCTCTCCCCCCTCTCTCTCTTCACTCTCTTTCTCTCTTGCTACCAAAAGCTCATTTCGAGAATGGAAACTAAAAATGTTATTGAATTCGTACCGTTGTCCCGATATTAGGCTGTGAATTCTTAACTCCACGTCGAAATACGTACATGCTCGTACTTGTCCGGAAGTTCTTTGTTTGGCCGCTAGAGGCGTTCAAAGTTGTCCCTGAAATTATATGTAAGCCTGGTGACCGAATCAGGCACGTCAAGGCTGTTTTTTAAATCAACTTTATTGTAGGTGCGCTAGGGAAGGTTTGCATCAACCTATCCGCATTTACCACAAGAGTATCGCACAAGGTGCCGCGGTGGTGTAGTGGTTATCTTACTCGCCTCCCACTAAGGCTAACTGGGTTTGATGTCCGACGGGGTCGCTCCCGGATTTTCGTATGTGGGACTCGTGCCGGTCGGCGGGTTTTCTCTGGGATCTCCCGTTTCCCCCGCACTTTCATTCCGACGCTGCTCCATACTCACCTCGCTTCATCATCGTCGACTGCCAAGGACTGCGATGTTAAGGGGAATCAGTTCCCGCCATCTTGGATTTTCGGAATTTTCGCCGTAAATTGCATCACAGATATTGTATTTTATTTTGGGCGTCGACAAAGCGTAGTACACTACATTGCACATGTTATAAAACATGTATTGCTAGACTACTGTTGCCAGGAGCGTTCCTGTCACCGAAAGTAAGGAAAAAAAATATTTATTGACTACAATCACTGCTCAAAAAATAACAAATTCTACAGACATGTAATAGTTGGAGTAAGCTTAAGGAGCTAATATTTATGCCATATCGTGGGAAAAATTTAATTGAATGTTTTTAAATGGAAGTTATAGCAAAACTAGCGGAAATCCAAGATGGTGGGTACTGATCCACCTTAAAGGGCCGCCCAAATCCCTTCACTCACTCACTAACTCAGTATTGTAGAAACATCAGAATGAGAGTGTTGCAGGATGTCTACGACGGACGACAGGAGTGTTTGGCAGAGACGCCACCGCGCCGTCGCAGGTGGAGGATGTCGCAATAGTTTGTTGTTGTTTGAGAGAGCCCTCTAATGACGGCCGCAGCCTGTGGCGCTCCAGCTCAGCTCTCTCTCTTCTTTGAAGAGCGTAAACAACTGATCATCTCCGGGACGGAGCCCGGCGAAGGAAACCCGTTCGTTCTCGCGCGCTGAGAGGCGGCCAGCACGCGCCTTCCACTTCTCCGCGCACGAGACCACAGCGTATAAGCTGTTCACGATTAAGGCAGCTTCCCACCCGCCATTCTGGATCTATGGAATTTTTGCCATACGCTGGAAATATAGTTTTCTATCATGTTTTTTTGGGGGGGATCGACAGAGCATAGGGCATTGCCTAATGCATTGTCTGGGGTCAGTATTTCTTGATTACTGTTTACATCGTCGCCTTTGTAATCGTTCGCTATAAATAATCCCGCGTTTCGCCTCGACAGTTACCAGTTAAAAATTAATAAATATAGTGAAGCTGTGGTAGTCCTATGAAGTTTGGGAAGCTGTTATTTAAGATATGTCATGCGGCAAATTTCAATATACACCTTCTGAAATATGTAGAAGATTTGGCTTAAAATCGATAAATCCAAAATTGCAGGTAGGGATCCGCCTAAACTGAGCGCTTTTGAAATCAACCTTTGTAGAATATTTTAACGGGCGCATTGGCTGGTAAAGGAAATTCACGATAAAGTAAGCACTTTTGAAATGAACCTTAGAAAAAAGTCACTGCCTCTACCTGCATATATTTCAACGGGCGCCCCGAGAGACATGGGCCCAGTAAAGTTGGTAATGATGGATGGGAAGTAGTTCCGTATCTTAACGTCGAATGAAAAGTGTTAGGTAACCATTTGTCATAACTTAAATGATTTCCTTCGCTTTGTAGGCCATGATTTTTTTAAGCATTGAAGTGCAAAAATGTGCAGATTGGTTAAATATTTGCTTTTCTAATAACTGTACAGCTTCACTTGACCGACGCATGAACAAAACGATGCGACCCGTGGAAATGTTAATTTTACATACGGCAGAAGAATACACAACATGCATACTAGTAGATCTTAAGCAGGACTTTCAAAAGTGCTCATTATACCGTGAACAACCTATAAGCGGCCAGTAAGGGTTGGTAACGACGGAAGGAAAATAGTTCCATGTCTTATGTTGAATGAAAGATGTTAAGACTATTTCACACTGTCTAATTTGTCCGTCAAACTGCTTTCAATGAGTTTGATCAAATTAATTTATACAGTTATGACGCCATTGAAACGTCATAAATGCCGCCATATTTGCCTGGAAAAGTTGGATGCCTTCAGTTTCTATCAAACATTTGAAAATTGGACTGTTTCTAAAATTTATTTTATGTTTGATGGTTTCAGCCAATTAGAATCGTACACGACAAAAATGGAAATCAAGAAACTTTTAAAATAACTAACAATGCTGGAAACTAAATAGGTTATGGAGATAATTAATTCATGTAAAACTGTCTCGGCATGAGTGCTATTTTGAGTGAATATTGCACATAATATTACGAACTCAGAGGCATTAAATTTCTTTGTGCAGGAAACTTCTCTGATAACTGAGATTAGAATTTAGTAAGGAAGCGAAAATAAATTATAACATTCCTTACAACAAAAACGATATCTCACTATGAAAATAACTTTTGATAATAATTCAATTTAGATTCTCCCAGTAAAAAAAATCTTGACAGTGTAATACATTTTCAAACACCTTCAAGATTATTTGAAAAAAATTGTTGGAGAGGAAAAATTGTATGGCCTTATGTTTTCTTTAAATTTTATTGTCAAATATAGTTGAAGGCGAAAATTTGATAGCGTGACAGGGGCTTTAGGTAAACATTTGTCAGTGCTGAAATTATTTGTTTTGTTTTCTGTTGTTTTTTAATACATACAAGTGTAAGAATTAGCAAATTTGTAAAATATTTACTTTTCAAATAATTTCACAGTTTCATTTCGCCGACGCATGAATAAAGTGACGAGGCCCACGGTAATGTTAATGTTACTCATGGTGGAAGAATAAGCAGTGTGCACACAAGCATATAATATGCAGGACTTTCAAAAATGCTCAGTTTACCGTGAACAGCATATATCAACGCTGCATAGTACTTTTTTTCGGCTTTTAAGCCTGCGGCACGCATCTTACATTGCTTGCCAGAGACACTAATTCAGGATTTCGCTGGCTAAAATAACCACCTTAACGACTTCATCCGCGGCGCTTCAGCTGGCCCTTGCTAACATCGTTGGCGCCCGGTCCACTGAACACTATTAGAAGTCCCCATGTTGTTCCTAATTAATTGCTGTCCGCGTGTACAAACTGACATTGTCATCGAACTAATGATTATAGTCTATTCACAGTTATATTGAGCGAGATGGCGCAGTGGTATACCACTGGACTCGCATTCGGGAGGACCCGGGTTCGATTCCCCGGCCCGGCCATCCTGATATCGGCCTTCCATGATTTCTGGTTTCTCGATATTACTCCAGGTGAATGCCGGGATGGGGTCCCTAACAAAGGCCACGCCCGATTCCTTCCCTATTCCCTGTGCAACTTGCAGCGTCTCTAATGACCTCGCTGTCAACGAGACGTTAAGCCCAACTAAATACCTACCTATTCGCGGGGCTAACTCCACCTTTCCTGAGGCCCTGCTTAAAATCTACTTTCGATCTACTCGTTATATATTTTCCCGTCAGATGTAAACAAAACGTTAAGAAGCATGGACAACACGCGAAGGTGGAAAGCAAAGCATTGTATTTGTGCGGCGAGGATCCTGAAACATAACTGAGTTAAACGGGCCATCTCGACACAGAACGATGGCCCAGTTCGTTTTGAGATGATGATCGATGTATCTAGGCAGCACGCTGTATTGCGGGTAACACACGCCTTCGACTTGCAACGACGTCATACACCAGTGTTTCAGATTCACGCACTGTGGAGGTAGTTTACCGACACGTAACACAGGTACTCCGTCTATACTTCCACCAGTGGAAAACCTTTTCCTAAAAGTCAGAGAAACCCCTCATCCTCAGGTGCCATGGGTTTGCAAAAGCATTAGGTAACAAATTGTAGTTTTCCTTGTTTATTTCGATCTCCAGATATATAGAATTTTATCTCCTTAAATCCCCATAAACATACATATAAACCAAACATGGACAACCAAAAACAAAGTAATTATTTTAAAAACCCATGAAAATGTAACAAGAAAATTACTTCCGTTATACAGAAGTTGACCACTACATAACACATAATTGACTAAATTTACATTATTAAAAGATCACAATATTAAAATAATAACCCCGTACGGTAAGTTATTACGTATTTTCATGATGGGTATGAGTAGCACATCCCCCCCCCCCGGGCCCTTTTACAAGGAACAGAGCTCTGCTTCTTTCTCGAAAAACGCGATGACAACCCTTAAATCTGTTCAAAAGCTCGCTCTCGAACATTCTCCAGCCGGCCTCCCGTGGCGCAGTCTGGGGAGCGGGAGAGGTTCCACATTCAAATCCCAGGGAATGCATGGGCGTTAGATTAAGTTAGGTCATAAGTTGGTATGTAGCCCGTCCACTGATAATGATAAGCCTTCAGGCGGTACACCAGGGGACGTTAATGAGCCCTATTTAATACAGTACAATTGAACATTTTGTCACGTTCATGAAGCGCAGACATCGCCCCATGGTGACGGTAACATGCTGCACGCACGCCTCCACAAGTTCTTGAAGGCAGTACGGTGCACTGAGGGATGAGGGGGGAGGGAAGGAGAACCCGACGAGGAAGCCAGCGTTTAGTTGCGCACCGGCTCGCGCCGACACCGGCAGCGAGCGAGTACGACGGGGCACACGCACCCAGGTTAGGCGACGCCACGTCCACGACGCCAGCGGGCAATCCACGTGTGTCCTCGTAGAACAGCTATAGGCTGTTCAAGGTAAAGTGAGCACTTCTGTGTTCCTAGTTACTCTTTCCTTTCAGCCATTGTTTATCCTTTAACCACCCTTTTAAATAAATATTGTCATGTAAGTAATAAAGATAGTGTGTATATACCACCGCACACGGAAGTTAACGTCTAAGACTAAAATAATATGCATTTATTGACTACTATTCCAAACGAGACGGCTTTCAAAAGTGCTCACTTTACCGTGAACAGCCTATATTCATGTTATGGGTTTTCTTATAGCTGGTGCTCGTGTAGATGTCACCCCGTCACAACGTTATGTAAACAAAGTTTTCTCGGAATTGTTCATTTTTAACCCATTCAAACCTAATGTACACAATTGTGTATATTACTAACGTGTAGATAATTTTTGGTCTGTGCTGCACACTTCAAAGCTCAATGACCAATGATCTTACCTGTGGGTAAATGATTTACTAACTGACTTACTCGTCTAGGTAAAGATTGGTTCATATAACTGAAGCCGAACATATAGTCTACAGATCACTGGCTGTGACAACGAAACAAATGTTGTGTAGACGTAAGTACAGTATGCATCATACATTTTTATGTTTGCAACATCTGAAACCGTAAATTAAAGTGGGTCTGAAAGGGTTAAGTTCCTGACGCAGACACATGGCTCGCAACCCTCCGTCCCTCGGTATCCAAGGGTAGTGCAGTTTTTAGCACTGTGAACAGTTCCATCCAAGCAGTAAGCACTCCTCAGGGCTGGCAAACCTTTCCCCATACCGTTCAGACCATTTGAGCAAGGAATTTTTAATATTCAGGGCCCCAACTTTACTACGTTTTGCGTGCTTTGCTGCAGTCTTCATTGCGCTTTTCAAGCATGAAAGCGCGTACGTACTTCTGCATGTTCATCTCATTCTTAATTTTCATCTCTCTCATTTATAAAGCATAGAATTTAAATCTGCCGACAAACTTCGGTAGACGATTCATCGTCATATAGATAGAGAATTTATAAACTACTTATAACCTATTTCTATTACGAAATGGCGTAACCACTCGAAAAAGTAGCTGAAACAGACGTATATTGCGAGTAACACAGTCAGAATGAAAAATTAATAAGTGAGTTTCTGGATAATACATTATTTAACGACCAAATGTAAACCATAGAAAATTGGGTGACGTTATCAACCCCCTTCCATAAAGGAAGGGTTGGAAGCCCATTTGTGCATTAAAAAATGTTAAATCTCCGGCATATTTGGACTGTTCTCTACGGATTTGTAATTCACTGTACGGTGTAAACAAAGGGTCGCCATGTATTTTTACCCTATACGTCACCGTTTTCGAGAAATTAAAGCATAATATTTTAACCCTGCGAACATCGCGATTCACTGTAGAACTAAAGTATATATAACTTAGTCACTACGCGTCACTGTTACCGGCCAGTATATTTTTACCTAGGCACTTCTCTGATTCTCCGAAATACTAGTTTTACCACTTCTTAATACGCGGTTCATTAAACGCGTGGTTTGTGTTAAATGGGATCATAACTTCACCGTCTTGAAAGTTTCCAGGAGAAAAATTGAGAAACGTTAACAGCAATTTATTTAGCTTTGCGTTACAAGAAAAAAAAATTCGCCATATTTCGTTACTACACGTTTACGAGTTACACAGAAATTTTGGATAGGCTAAATCCCCTTCAGTAATTATATTTATATGAGACATTAAAGGGGAAAATACATTCATATGTAAAACTACAAAGAAGCGATGTTGTACAAGATTTCTAAAACTAGCGGTTATTTACGAGATAAAACATAACTAATCGAACAAAGATTCCGCAAGCTGTCTTGCTGGTATTTCAACACTCTGGGACTTGATTCCGACGTATAATTCAGTTACCTAATTTTCAAAAATCGGCTTTAAGCAATCCATGAACGTAGTAACGTCAGTCATCTAAAGGAATTATTCCTACAATTTCGGAAATTGAGCCCAGGTCTGGCCTGCCAGCCATATGAGTAACATGAACACGAAACCTATGATCGTGCATGGCCGTTGAGGGAGCACTGCAAAGGCTTAGGCCGGTGTCATACTACGCGCTTGTGCTGCTGCGGCTAAAACGCTCCGGTTTGACAGGACGGGCACAAACACATTGATGTAAATGCGAGGCGTGACACTAGTGTGACACCTCGCATTTACAACAATGTGTTGTGTTAATTCCGTCAAACCGCATCCCGGTTAGCCGCAGCGGCAACAAATGCATGGTATGACACCGTCCTTACAGCGCCCTGCTACCTTGTAGACTTAATGTGGGAAGTAATCGAGTACGCGATAACATTGTCTTCGAGTTATAAAACGTGTATAAGTGAAGAGTAAATCCCGAATGGCAATTTATGAAACATAGTCCAATAAGCGATTCCAAAATACGGCTGTTCAGACCAAATACGGCTGTTCAGTCCATAGACTAAAGATGAGGTAGCCCGATCTCGCTGGCTGCGCACAACCAATCTCCGTGTCCCAACATTTAACTGCTTTTCTGCCAACATGTCTAGCGAAAACGTCATGGTTTGGATTTTAGGTTAGAAAATTGTTTTGTTAACAAATGCTTAGAGATGATATTACACATCTTCAAGCCAACTTGTAATGTAGTTTGACTAAATTAAAATTGGTAAAAGTATTTTATTAATATAATAGTGGATGTCATTTAAGTATTGAGATACAACCATACACGTTCATCGCTGTTGACCATGTGACTTTGACAGTTGTGTAGGATTGAGGTAGGTCAATGTTCGGTACATGCGCAGAAGACGAATAAGCAGTCTACCTCATCTGTAGTCTATGGTTCAGATAGCGAGAGTATGAAACGAGATGCATGAAAGTGCAATCGACAACGTCCTAAGTACAAAAAAAATCGGATGTGGCTGCGTCGGGGACGCATTTCAACTTAAGATTTGGAAATGAAATGAAAGTAACGGAATGGGTACTTGCCTTTTTATGGCTTAACTCTACAAATGCAGACAAGGTGTTTCATTTGGCACAAAAATCAGTGTGCCAGCACATCGGAATCGCGAAGTATACTGTCAGGAAGTTTCCACCCACGACCAAGATGGCCGCAGTCGCCGTGGGCCCCCACCGGCGCGTCACGCGCGGCGCCGACTCGAGGTCACGCTCGCATCGTAATCGCATAACCGATCGAACGAGACCACGTTCATTTGAATCGTGTTATTTGTCACGACGTTATGCGTGCCGCGGAATGTATCACCCTGCAAACATTACATCGCCGTCTCCGTCCTGGTAAATGCTGCTCACGATAAAATGAACACTTTAGAAATGAACCTTAGAAAAAAATCACTGCTCCTGTCTACATATATTGTAATGGGTGCACTGATTGACATTTCCTCAGTAAAGTTGGTAGCGATGGATGGAAAGTTGTTCTATATCTTAACGTCGAGTAAAAAGTGTTAAGTTACCAATTGTGATAACATAAATTATTTCTTCGCGTTTCTTTTTTCTTTTTTAAATCCGTCGATGTGTAAAATTGAGCAGATTTGTAAAATATTTACTTTCCTAATAATTTCACAGTTTCACTTAACCAGCGCATGAATAAAGAGATGAGGCCTATGGAAATTGTTCTGATAATCCTGATGGGATTACCAAACAACTTTGGGGTGCATAACTCAAGAATGGTAGGCGACACAATATCATTTCACTACGTCATTAGTTTAATACAATTACTCATGCCATTCACAATACGTTAACTACATCACTTTACAACAAGTTACTTTACGTAAAAACTGGGGTAGTTCGATATAATAATTATTACTAAATTACTGAATTCCTTTAAGTTTAGGCACGCCATGATCTAAAGTCTTTGATCTCTGCATGATCTGCTGTAATGATATCACCTTGTCTATTGCCGAAGGCTGCTTCACATCTCGACTACGGCGGTTCACGATACGTCCTGCGTTGTTCCATCTCCTTGGTTGGCGGCTGGTGCAGGAAGACCGCGCTTCGTGGCCCTGGCGGCGCCAAGTATTCCAGCTCGGTTTACTAACTATTCTGAGGTTTTCCAAACGTCTCGCTGTGCGTGGCCTCGCCCTGAATACTATCATTTGTCGCCTCTGCGTGGGGCGTGTCTCTGGCAAGCGTTAGATATGTTGTTTGCTTACACCGTAACATAATGTTAGTTTTACATACGATGGGAGAATACACAACGTGCATACAAGTAGATCTTAAGCAGATCTTTCAAAATGTGCTATTTTACCGTGAACAGTCTATACCCCACGTATCTGTATGAGTTTAAAGACGTGTTCACGTCAAAAAAAAAAGGCCTCGAACGTGCCCCGGGGTCTAATCCGCACCGCAGCGGCGAGAGCCACCACGCTAAGCCTAGCTACAGAAACTGGTGTCTCTTGTACCACTCATGCATGCAGCCGACTTATTAATTTCCCTCGGAAACTTCCTGACGCAGCAACCAAAAAAAAAAAACACAGTAAGAAGGCAACACGAGAAGAGCGGATAGCGACATAACGGGGAGGGGAAAAATCATAATTTCCTTAATCATAGTTCGCTATAAAATATAATTTGATTATTAAAAATTTAAACTCTTGAATACTGGCATGTTAATTAAATTGAGCCCGCGGAGGATGGCTAGGGGCGGGGCGAAGGGGGAGCAGCTAATGAAATGTCAGAGTCCGGGCGGAGTGTGATTAATTGCACGGATTCGCAGAGGTGCGAGCGAGACAGAGAGTTTGGGGAGGGGGTGGAGATTAAATGAGGCAGCTCCAAATTACAACTAACCTCCCCTCTCTTTCCCTCCTCAGACTCGACCAAACCACCACCCCCTTCACGGTTTTATTCCCCCGCTGCCGCCCCCTCCCCATTCCGTCACTTAGCCTGACCACCGTATGTAAACAAGCCGAGCATCGGCTCCGGATCTGAACACGGTGAGCGTATGAAACAGGGTGCAGGGACATTTGCGTCGCATCCAGTGGTAAGGCCGGGAACACACGACGCCGGAAAAGGCTCGGCGCCCGTCCAGGCTCACTTTAGCCTTACACCGTACCAGATCCGGCCCGTGCTCGTGGTCACAGTTTATTAGACACGCCCTGGATGACTCTTGAGCCAATAGCAGACACCTTCAAGGAATCAACTAGCCAGTGCCATACTGCCAAGTATGAAGTAACACTGGCTACGCTATGGGGCAGCAGCCAATGAACAATCATCTGAGGCTCGAGTATACACATGGCTGTGGAGTCTAGCCTACAGGTCATTGAACTCGCGAATTTTTCCTATCTCTACCAATACCTCACCATGTATCATCAAAATTGGACGGGCCGGGCCCGACCCGTGGAGCTCGCCGTGTGTTCCCGGCCTTACTGGGATTCACTTCCCATATGCCGCTAGATGTCATTCATTACGCTGTATGCTTGCGAACTTGGGAGACTTTGCGTATGCAAGCAAAGTATTTCCTTTCCCACGAAGTCATAGTAATTTTTTTTTTCGCAGACATGCGATCTACAAGAAATTAAATAGGTCTATAATAACCCTTGGTTGGTATCATAAAGAAAATGCTGGATAATACTGCTAAGCAATTCAGGAGAAAAGTCGAATAAAAAATGTTAGCGTTCAAGTACGCGGAACTAACAATGCTATCGCCTATTTAGCTCGCAAAACGTTGTACACAGCTTTACTTACCACCATTTCTTAAATTTGAACGGGCTACCTATTTACTGTCAGTGATCGAACACACTCAAGAGTGACAATGTGCAGCATAGAACATACTACTTCCAGCGGAAGTCCCATAATAATGCCACGATCGGCATCCTTGCATAATTTTAAAATTTCTCTACCTAAGAAAATGATCATAATACCACTTGCTACTCCAATCATTTTCACTCTAAAAATAACTCTGTAAATGAAACAAGTAATTACCATTACTGAACGAATATTGATTATTTTGTTTGAAGCTACGTAAGTAGGTATGGTTTGGGCATAAATGATTCGTACAGCCAGTTATCTGGTCATGTTTCAGGTGTCAGTGTAGAAGAGTGGGGAAAAGATACTGGGCTTCCAGTCACGACCTTGCAATTTTTCCAATTCTCAATTATTAATTAATAATATACAGCTCACTGCTCTTCTGTTTTTACTTGCACAGAGCTCACCACATTTTCTAAACTACTGATAAGTTATTGGCTTATTTAAACCTCCTTCCTCTTAGCAACATCGACTTATGAAATCACATGTGCACGCTATATGCATGCGTGTGCATACGTGCATATGTAAGTGTGTTAATACTGTATACTTAAGCCGCCTGGCTCTAACATCACTACCATCGTAAGAGGTGCGCGAGTGCGCATGCGTGGTTCTGCGACTCACTATGTCTCAGCCTCGCCCTGGATCTTGATCTTCGCGTGTTGGAATTGTGCCGGACGAAGCCGCTGGCCGGCGATTTTTCTCGCGGATCTCCCGTTTCCCCCGCCCTTTCATTCCTGCGTTCCTCCATACCTCGCTCGGCCCTCAAGGCCTAGAAGTTAAGAGCCGCCCAAATATCTTCACTCTCCACCCACTCAGCCTCGCAGGAAATCATTAGCACGCCACACTGAGCAAGGTGGCGCAATGGTAAATCACTGGACTCGTATTGAAGAGTACACGTGACCTCGTTGTCAACGAGACGTTAAGCACTACCTAAATGCCATTCACAGTAAAGTGAGCACTTTTGAAAGCCCTCTCATTAAAAATAATAGTCAATAAGTATGCTTTACTTTAGCCGTAGACGTTAACTTCCTAGTGCTGTGGAATATACACACTGTGTTTATTACTTATATGGCAATATTTTTTTTTTTTAAGTGTTAAAAGGATAAAAAATGGCTGAAAGGAAAAAGTAACCAGGCCCTCAAAAATGCTCCCTTTACCGTGATCATTCTACAGGTAGTCAATACAATGTGAACTTAGCTCAGCCATAGTATTCAGCAATGTTACTGGAACAATTTCAAATTTCAAGCTTGCCGAGACCCAAAATAAAGAAAGTAAATCCTTCAGTTCCCAAAGGCTACTGGAAACTGGTGATAAACGGGAAAGTGTATTCGCAAATATCTGTTCAAAGGAGCATCCATTCTACATTTAATAGAGCCTAGCGTTATGTGGTATATGAAAAAGCACATATTTTCAACAAACATACTTTTATCACAGTCGGCAGACGTCACTCGAAATTCGTTGAGAGTTTAGACTACGTCTTTCGTTTGGAGACACAAAGAAAAAAATGTCTAACTATTCTGAACTTATCTAGAACAAATTGATTTCCTTCTGTATGCGTTTCGTTTAAATCTTTTTGCGAAATAATTTTTCATTAGTTTCAAGTTGGTAAAATTGGTTATTTAGGCCCTACCCATGTAGCAAGCCACAGTCGGCCAACTGTGGTTTTACTGCTGGCACTGCTGCATTACTGCTGGCCCAGAAAACTTATGAGTCTACACAACTGGCCTTGCTATGGTTAACAGCTGGCACCAAAACACTTGGCATGCTATTTATAGCCCACTGATGGAATGTTGATGGAAATGAAACTGATGGCTGAGAGTAGGTGACCTATTAATGGCCCATATATGGCTTACCAACTGTATTCCAGCAATAGCCTCACATAACCTACACTTATTGCTGGTAAAAGACTGGTAGCCATGTATAGGCCATTTGATGGCTGTGGAGTGGCACATCGATGGACCATTGCTGGTGCATTTTGGCTTGTTATGGAAATATTTATGGCTACCACTTTTCGCAGATAGGGTCTTCAAACTACACACACACGTATATGTATATATGTATATGTGTATGTCTAATATAATTATAACTTATTTGTGATGTAATGACTGCGTATAATCAAAATGAGAAGTTTTAAAAAAAAACAATATATAACCACCTTTAGAAAATTAACATTGAAGGGCTTTTGTTGTTTAATATCACTAAAATATTCATAACTGGCGACTGCATTTCAAAACAGATGAATAGCATCCAGGTGACATACATACTGCGAAAGATTACATTAAAGGCAAGTTTTTTGGTTAGTATCGCGATTTATGTAGGAAGATTTCTCTCAACGACAGAATTTTTTTATCTGCATCTTTTTAAAAACGAATTTGTTCGCATGGTAAATTTTAAGGCTGTGGAATAACTGGTGTAATTTATATTATATTAGTGTTTGTTAATAATTCGTCTAAATATATTGTAAATTAGTTCATCTAAACATAAGAATACACAGTGGAGTAATGGTTAGCATGCTGGGCTGTCAACTCAAGGGGCGTGGGTTAACGGCCCCTCTCCTACAATGGTAGGCATAAGATTTTCATGTCGTATAATGGGTTTGATAAGGAAATAAAGGAAATTAAAAACAAGAAGTTGATATTGAAGGTCAAAATAATTCTTTTTTAGAGATACAGTTAGACATGGTGAAAGCATGGCTAGCCATCAGTGGGCCATTTGATGACTGTGAAACTGTGAAATGGTACATCGATGGGCCATTGCTGTTGTAAGCATATGGGCCATGCTTGAGCCATTTGTGTTCAGCAAACCTGAGCCAGTTACAGGCAGAGTATGGCTAGTTAGTGTTGCTAGTTCAGGACCAGCAATGGCGCTGGGTGCATGCCAGCTGTTGGCCGACTTGGCATCCAGCTGTAAACCATCAATGGGCCATATGTGGTTTTCTACATGGGTAGTTACTAAAGGAAATGTAGTTACAGGGTACTTACGGAGAGATAGGACAACTTTAAATAGAGACGAGTACGATTTTACTACTAGGTATATTTATTTTTGGTTTTTATTTGATGTTTTGTAAGGAAACAAAACCTAATTATTTTTCTTGTTGCAGAAAATTATGGAATTTTGTTGAAATTAAGATTGTTGTTACTGCAGAATTTATTTAGGTACTAAAGAGCATGAATCTGAAACAAACGGGGGAGAAGGGTACAACTAATATGTAGTACCCCACCCACGAACTTTGGGGAAGGGGGCACAGTGTACCCCCCTCTTCGCGGTTCCCGCGCCTCTGATAGAATTGGCTCCAATCTTAGCCAGAGGGTAAGCAACCTAGCTTGGCCAAGGTGAACACATAATCAGTGCACTTAGGTAAAATAAAGAGGAATTGTATACAACAATCAGTGTTAACAACATCGTGGCTGTGTAGGTTAGCTAAAGCTCAAGGTTAGCTACCAGGTTAGCCACAGAACAGAAACGCCGCTCCCAAGTCGCATATATTACAGGCACACGACTAAATAAATGTAAGCAGTAGCTGGATGTTCCGCAGTCTAACCTGAGACCAAGTGAATTTTTTACTGTGAATACGTCTATAAATGTGCGATTATAGTGGGAGGCAATCCAGAAAATCCGACGATAACAAAATCGGTGGATACAGTTTGGCATTGCAGCTCTGAATCTATCGTCTACATTCAAAATTCAGTTACACCACTCGATTGCCAAAGGATAAAAGAATATGTCACGTTGAGTGAGGACTGCGAAGCATCATGAGCCGGGAGGGGGGGGGGGGAGAATTTTGATTTCGTTTCGCCGCGTCTCATAAATTCCGCGTAGTATAACTTTTGACTAGGAGAAGCTACGACGCTTGTTTAGTTTTCAATCGACAGTTCTCGTCAAGATCAATCGATTGCGTGTATAAAAGTATTTGTGTGGCGTGGTTATGGTGAAATTATATGCGTTTGATATAAAAAAAAAAAAGAAATCTTAACACAATGTCGGCCTATACTCAACAAAAACACACGTCGAAATACACAGATCGTATACGGTTGAAAAGAGAATCTCAAAAGCAATCCAGTGATACACATAAAACCCATATGATCGAGTGAAGTGGTGCCGGGAACGGAAAAAAAAAACTTCCAAGGTGTCCGAGCGCGTCAAGGAAGACGAATTCACGCACAACAAACGGCCATGTCCCTAACACAGCCACACCCCAATTTTTTTTCTGTCGCTCCTGACGCAACGGATTTATCGCGAAGAAGAGGGTGGGAGAGGCCGGGGTGGGGGTGTCCCGAAGCTCTGCGATGCGTGGACCACGTCGGCGACCTCTGGGGTTCCTGCTCCGTCACATGATCGCCAACCTACTCCCCCACCACCACCCGCCAGCCAGCCATTTGCCAGCTCGCCCTTGCCTGCCGGACTTCTCGGGGTCCAATTTAACTTGCGAATCGAGTTCAACTCGCAACGAAGCTGCTGCTACTGCTGTTGTTTTTTTTTCTCCCTCCTCCGGGGAAACTTGGAGGGATGCTGCGCACCCCGGAACAAAAAGCTCATTTCAAAAGTTGTTAAAGAGAGTGGAAACTGGGGGAAGAGGGCGCGCGTGAGGAGAGGAGAGGGGTTGGTAAACTGCCTGGCACCCTTGCCTTCTCCCCCCCCCTCCCAGCACCTACTCCCCCGTAACCAATTGCTACTTATAATTACTTGAATAACGAATCGGTCAAGTCACCGCCGCTGGAGGAGCTTGCGTCGGCCCAGCTTCGTCATCAGCAACTCCGACTACACCGGCCTAGCAGACTCCACCCACCACGGTGCGGCATGCGCGAGGACAATGCGATCCAGTAATAAAAAAAGGGGGGGTTGGTGGTTGTGATTGGGGCAATCGCCTCCCCCAAGAAAATCCGAATTTGTACAGTTATCGCAGTCTTATACTATTTTAACTCTCATAATTTATAAGTTGAGCAGCTACAGATAGAATGTTGGAGTTTGCGAACATTTTGGCTCAAAAATAAATTAGCGTCAGAAGATCAAGCATGATTTTGCTGTGAAATAAGCTTAATTACCGCTTAATTTTAACCTTAAAATTTAAAAATTCCACTTTACAGGTGGTTATTAGCGAGTCTTATTTTTATGACAGTACCGTCCTCTCACCATGGTGCTTTCAATCGCCCGCTCCGGAAAATGAGTCTGCGTATGCTACTGTCGAGCAGGGAAGATCTCTCACCCCCTGGTTACAAATAAAAGTAAGCGAGCACGACAAAATTAAAGAAAGCACCCTCCTTTTCTTAAAGGCTGTTCACGATAAAGTGAGCACTTTTGAAATACAGGTTAGATTTTAAAATTACAGAGGCTTAAAATTATATTTTGTTACAGTCTAAAAGAAAAAGGTTACATTATAATTTAAAAATGTCAAAAGTTAAAATTCCTCTGCCTCCACCCTTGAACCCTCGCCACGCAATCCTCTCCGGAGACAGAGGGGCCGACGGTTGTTGTCATTTTCGTGAGGTGTCCGTCGTGTGTTTGATGTTTTTGTCTGTGTTGTGATGGTGTCAGTGTAATGTTGTTTGTGTAGGTGTTGTTCCTTTAGTTCATTTATGCTTGTGTGTCTCTGTATTATTGGTGTCGTTGTGGGTCGGACGACATCAATATACAAGATTATGTTATTGTTTATAATGATATGTGATGTATTATTAGTGAGGGCTCAAGAGGAACATTCATTAATTTAGTTTCGAAAATTATACTAATAGTTATTATTATTCACACTCTAACTATATCTACTATCTAGATTGAAAGGTATGACTTATTAGTGATTATATTCCAGTAAGGCAGATACTTCTAGAAACCACTGCCAGGCGAGCATTGCTACAGGAATAGATAGGTTAACAATTTTGAAGGATTACTACGGTGGGCTTGGAGATTTGGGGCGTCCTGGATCCGGAAGGCGGCGATTCGCCTGGACGCTTGTCTAGTTATTAAAAGTTTTATTTTGTTATTTAAATTTTGGGCAAAAATACTCAAGTTTTTATACTAGTTCTATTATGGCTAAATAAGATATCTCCTCCATTTCTCTCACAAAGAGAAAGGTGAGACATACCACTTCCCCTGGACCCTGCCCTGGCTTTGTGGGAGATATCCGGATTCCGGCCGTCTCACCACTCCATCATGGCAGTTGCCAGGAGCCAGGGCCAGGTCATTCCGGCCCCTCCTCCCCCTATTTTTACTACTTAAAATACTAATTTATTTATTGGTAATTATCTATATTTAATTAAATTTTATTGTATATTATTAAATATTTAGCTAATAATATATAAGTTATTATAGGTACTGTGATTTATTTTTTAATGCAAAGAACTTGTTGAAATAATTAAGGATGACCTTAATTTGTTGTTGTTTAACTTTAAGTAATCTTGTAGTTAGTGTTTTTTTAAAGATTGGTTGGGATGGAAATACTAACTTTTATACATAAACTCCAAGCGCGGAGCAAGCAGCAGTTTTACCTCTGTATTCTTACGTACTCTGTGCACTGTGGTGGTGGCTGGTCGAGCGCCACACTCCTAGCCGCAGGGACTAGTACCGCGGGCAGGGGGGGCGTCACGTCGGCTCGAGGCGCGGTAATTGCCAACTGCTGTTCCGCTGGACTGTCCTCCCCCATGCGCTCCTGGCTATCACCCTCACCTCCCGTTCCCTTGCAGAGCATTCACAAAACGTACACCACACGTCCCCATCTGTCGCCCGAACAGTTAGGCAGCCGCTGCACTCACGAGATGGACTGACACTGAAATTAAGCCACGATGAAAGCAAGGAGCGAGTTTCGATCCAAGTTATTTCCTCGCGAACAACTAACAGACGTCGACTTGACGACTATCCTAACTACAACGCACTGCCAAAATAACTTGGTTAAACACTACAAACTAGCAGAGATTAAAACACCTGGTCACAATTTCACTCTGAATTGGTTTATGATATCTACGAGCACCGCTCAACTTACTATAACAAATTAAAAGAATATATATATATATCTTTCCGAACGGTATTAGCAGAACAGGCGGTGGCTAATTTGTCACTGGAAAGGCGCTACTAGGCTGCCTTCCGTTACTGCTGACGAGCACTGACATCACTGATGGTTTATCAGTGTTCGCCAGCAATTAGGAAACAGTCGTTAGTAAGCAGCAAATAATTATCTTCATCAGTAAATCGATTATTTCGGAGCGTCTGGCAGTAGTATTCCCGCGTGTAGAAAAATTTAAACAAGTATGGCGGGCACGCTAACCTCGCTAATTTTCATACAGCATTTGGACTAGAACAGTGAAAATGTTACCCACCTTCTACTGCTTTTTGGGATCTTCTGGCGTCACCACAGTATCATAAGTGATTGCCTCAGCACCTGTACCTTCCGTGAGTGTAATTTCCTCGAACATGACTAGGGTTTACCTGACAACAATGATGTTTTTAACGCCAGAAAAATCCGCGATCTCAATAACGGCTGTAGCCTCGCACAGGCTACCTCTCAGATGCTACCATAAGTGGCCATCAGTGCCTTCAGCAGTATCGGAAAAATAGTTGACGTTACTGAAATTTACTGAGCAGTCTTAGGTTGACGAGAGCTGTGCTGTCGCATCTCTGCTTCCATTTACTGTCGTGCGAGTACGCCACAAGTACTACCGCTCTCCAGTATGCAGCCCTGGCACATTCTTCAAAGGTTGCCAACGTCGAAAGTAATTCAAGGTGACGAGAAATAAATGTCAGGTTCAGCAAGAGCTGTCGATGGTTCCAGAGACAAAAATGTTTTACGTTGTTGAGAGTTTCAAGTCATGAGTTTCATAACTAATAGACCAGCATTTAAAAAATTCAAAATTTCAATGTCATGTGGATTAAACTTGACAGTGTCCTGCATACTCAAGCTGATATATATATATATATATATATATATATATATATTATATATCCTGTCGTTGTTTATAAAACCACCCAAGCTGTGTCAAACATTACTTATTAGGCAAGAGTATGCAAAAATATTCCTTTATTACAGAATCGCGAGTATGACTTAAATGCGGATATTATCACTAAACAGTGAGAGATGCCTACTCGAACGAAGGATGGGTTTATAGAGAAACGATGGAGGAAATAGTACAAAACCCGTCTCGACGTTTTATTCTTAACTAATGCCTCCCGCTTTCTGCAGGTTTGCTAATTGTGGACGGCTCACAAACTTGATCTAACAGAAAAACATGCACTTAAAAATAGCTCACGCAACAATCTTATCCGGAAATCGAACCTAGGACATCTTGCAGCGTAGGCTGACACGGAAGACGCAACGTCTGTTTCCGCGTCTACGTGCAAAGCAAAGGAGCCTTGCATGTTGCTGCATCTCAAGATCTTAGGGGAGAAAAATCCCTCTACATTTTAAACGTTTTTGCCGCAGCAAAATTGAGCCCGAAGCAACAGTTATGTGATTGAATGTTTAACCTTGTTAGCTGTACCAGGCAACTCTATCTGTGGGGTTATAGGGGTGGGGGATTAGGGCAATATGAGAGTTGTGACGTATACTAATACTTAATAGAAAAATGGGAAGTAGGGGACAAGGGAATCTAGCGTCGGAGAGCTGTTATTCCGGTCCCCTGGCGGCTATCTTGTACGCTAGGTAGGATATTGGTGACCTTGACCTTTGTCCTTAAAACCCAAAAAAAATCCTAAAAACACGTTTAAAAAATTAAACATTTATTTTAAATATATAATTATATATTATTAAAATGATTAAAAATATTACTATTAAAATTTTATTATTAAAAAGTTAATATTTAAATTTCGTTTAAAAAATTTAACATAAAATTTATTTTTTAAAACTTACATTTCCGGAACGCCCCCCCCCCCCTTTTTTTCTCCCAGCACCACATCCAGCAGATGACTGACCCCCTCCACCCCCATCCTTGATTATCATTGGCTATTACTCACTTCGTTCGATACCCTTCCAATATATTTAATTGCCCAGTTACATTCGTTCGACCCCCTTCCCTCCAAACTGCAAATTCCCCTCACCTTTTCTCGACCTACTCCACCCCACCCATGATTCCCATTGGCTAAATACTCACATTTGTTCGATCCCCTTCCCATATATATATATATATATATATATATATATATATATATATAATTGTCCAATTAATCGTATTCGCTGGACTCCATCCACCCTCACTCATGATTCTCATTGGTTAATTACTCGCCCCACCAATAATTCCCATTGGCTAATTACTCATATTTGTTCAGGCCAATTAGATGCATTCGCTCTGCCCACACCAATGATTTTCGTTGGTTAATTAATCATGGTCGCTTGACTCCCTTCGATCCAAACCAATTACTCACATTCGTTCGACCCCCTGACCACCTCACCTTGCACATTCCGTCGTATGCAACCATCCTGGTGGTTTTTTCGTTTGTCATTTGTTTAATATTTTCAACACCTAGGCGGTGCTATTTTCTCGATTTTGTCACCAGGTGGCAGCCATATATGTTTATGTTTTTAAAGTGTATGTGTTGCTGTCGGCGCCCCCACCCCCTTATTGGATTCTATTTTCAACACATAGGTGGCGTTACTTTCACGATTTCACTGCCAGGCGAGATGTCGGTACCCGCTCATTCTGTCGATTTAGCCACAAAGTGAGCTGTCGGCACTCACATTTACAGACATAAAATAAAACCCGCTATTTTACATCCTATTTAAAAATTATTTTTCCAATTAACGCTATACCTACATGCATAATTTATTACATCGATATTTTTTGTATTAAAACTTTAATTAAGACCGATGAAAAACATTTTTCGTTTTATTACTAATTAAATTACCAATGAAATTGAGTATTTATTCTGGTACCCCTCACCCCAACACTTTTAGTCCGACCAATTATTTACTCTCGCTTAATCCCTTACCACTACGGCTATTGTTTTCAACATTGACGGCCAGGGCGTGCTGGTGTGGGGAAAGTATATAATGGGAACAGTGTCAACCCTCGGTACAGTTTCTCGTCTGATGCCAGACGTGACAGATCGCTCTCTCACCTCTAGTATTTTAGCATTCTGACTGGTAAGTTCAGATATTTAATTACATGAGGTAGCCAGATATTATCAAGCGTGCACGTAATACGCATATATTTTCCCGCGAAACTACAAATCTGCTTAAACTGGGAGTATCAGTTTGAGCCAGCTAGTCTCTGGATGAATATGTAACCTAATAAAATACGGTACTAGAATATCGTTTTTCTTTTAATTTATATATTTACGACATATATAATTTGCAAAGGTGTTAACTCAGTACCCGTAACGCTCCTGTAACACTTCGTTTGCAATCACCAAATGTGTTCAAAGACACGAAAGGTATGAATGTTCGAATAATACAGATCGAATGACATATAAGTGTGTAAAATGTGGCATGGCATTTGCTAGGCGCGATAACTTGCAGAGGCATGCAAAATCCTGCGTAGCTGTAGAACCTTCACCTGCCAAAATCCGTCGTATGCAGTCTCCTTCTCAGCAGCGTACGAGTGAACTTCCCACCCAACCAAGGGTTCAGGATGAACATCCATCATCGTGCCAGCAACCATCGCGCCTAATAATCGTGGCAGGGTCTGATTTGGTTGATGACAATGGTTTCGTGGAGGCCCAAACTGCATTCCATCATAGTCTAAAGACCTATGCCCCCCACAATGAGAGCGGGTATTCGAAGGATACTTGCACATGTTTAGCTCGAGTCGGGACAAACATCAATGTTGGCTCTCCACATAAACACCTCACCAATAAAATGCAATGTATGGCTCGAACGTAGCTTTGAAAAACTAATCCCATTCAACAAAAGGAAGGTATTCGAATCGAAAAGCTAGATAACGAAATTATTGTAAAACTTCATACTGGAAATATACATCACGAGAAATAAGCATACAAAGAGCGTGTTTCGGGATAAATATTAATGAAAAATCAATCATCGAGTGCCCCTTCCCCTCTAAACAACATGTTTGCCCCCTTCAGCAAAACATTTGTTTAAAATTTATGTTGGAAAAAATTATGTGCCAATTACGGATGTGTTATGCAGCTTATAAAGTAATCATGGTTCGAAACACTCAAAAACAGAGTTAAAACCACTTCACTACCCTCGCGGTAGGTGAAAGATCCCACGCATTCCTCCTCACCAAGGCATGGATGCTCATAATTAAAAAGCATTTCCTCCCAAGTTTAAAATCAGTACGTTAGGAAATATAGGCAGCTGGAAAAAAATATCCGCATGGTTACTCTACATGCAGCGATATTTCTAGCTCCCAGTATTCGGATATAAAACTCTTTATACACGCAAATAATGTAAGTATAATAAGTTTCGCAAGAGGGGAAAAAAATATGTATATAACGTGAGAAGACGCTAGCGTAAAGGTACACCCACCACAAGTACAAAATCATAAAAAATAGTTACCTTCAGCAAACAAAATTTATGTTTTTTCATACACTCCCATGCACTCGCTCCATTAATATATATTATGATCCATGGTAAAACAAGACCACCCTCCCCCTTCAGAGTTCCACCATACTGCTACGTGACTTAGGCCGAATGAAAAGTGACATGCAAACATGTGTTTGTATTTGTGCGGCCTCTAATCCAGCAGGTGTCAATAGTATTAACTCTTTATGAATTACACTACCTAAAACACAGTTTTATTCCAGAGATGCTAGTTCCCCATGCAGATTCATACCACAATACGAAATCCAGCAAAACACGTACATACAGCTCTCATTAATAACCCTTTAACTTCGTCAAGACACATAGGGAAAGACTTCACAAGTGCGAAAAAAAACTAGAGCATATTGCTGCCAGTGCATTATGGAGGCCATGAGATTTTAGAGTTATGTTAATCCTTTTCGAATGCTAGAAAATTAATTACACGTACAATTTTTTTTTTGTAAATAAATGCTGGCTCAAACTCCACCTTTGATTTTGTGTATAAAAAATCAAATGTGAGATTTTTTATTAATTCCAGTGAAACCAAAGATACTTTATGATGTTGTAAAACTAAGAAATAAGAAAAAAATGGTACATTCCTCACTTGCTCCTACGACAAACACACACACAAAACGCAACACACAAAGAGCCCAAAATATCCCAATTTGCAGGCGAGACTTTAGACGCATCAAGAAAATATTAAGACAAAGGCGTACTTAAAGAAGTGGATACGAGTCTCATTACGGAAATAAACGAGAGACACGTGCAGTCGTAATCTGAGCTCGCGCACACGTCCAGCCGCGCTGCACCAGGTGTTTAATATAGACTTTGCCCTAGCGCACTGACCGCTGGAGAGCTGAGGGGAGGCCGCGGGAGGCTTGTTGCTCCAGCAGCTTGTTTTATATCTCACATCCGTAGGCTAATAAACATATATGATATCTGCACACACAAATCAACACCAGGGGTGACCCATATTCACTGGGGCCCGGGTTCGATTCTCAACTCGTTCGGTTAAATATCTTCTTTTAAAAATCACTCCACGTGAATGGCGGGATGATTTCTTGGCCGAGTCCTTATTGTTCTTGTTTGCCCTAGCAACTAGCTTCGTCTTAAAAGGGTGTAAACTTAACATTTTTTGAATTATAATTTTAGGTTGCACACCACCTAGAAATGTAATCTCTCACTACTATTTTACGATAATCGAGTAGGCAGACAGGAATAACAATTTTTTATCTGTTCATTATATAAGAGGAAGGGGGTTGCGCTATTTTCTCTCGCATCAAATCCGCGACATCACGCTTTCAGAATCGCGAGTCATCCTCGTTTCAAGGACTAAAATCTTTTATATATATATATATATATATATATATATATATATATATATATATATATCACGTCGAGTGAACTGCCTAGGACAGATTCTGCAGCTAAGAATCACACGAGATAGGTTATTCAATCACTCATCTCATGTCGTCAGGCATTGCAACTTTTACTGAAGGACTTGGCACAGCAACAGCATTTTTCCCATGTAATTTTTGGGCAGTCGTTGAAGCTATGCATGTAGGCGTGCATGGCATACACGATTTCACATAGTCAGTGGCTTGCATCGTATTCAAGCATACATGAATTCATACACTTTACTCCGACTGACTCCTGCCGACAGACTCCTGCCGACTGACTCCTGCCTACTGATGCCTGCCTACTGACTCCTGCTAAGATGTTATTGATTTTATGGTTTAAAAAGAACTAAGGTATGATATATAAATATATATATGAATATATTCATACATATGTGTGTGTGTGTGTGTCTGTGGTGTATGTGGTGAGTATGCAGATAATTCATCTCGTTAGTGTCAGGTGTCAGCTCCGACGCCCCACGCCCTTGTCCTAGACTCCCCATTTTCTACAACTTACTCGAGGTAAAACTATTCTAACCTCAAATCCTGCCCACGTAGTTTTCAATAAACCTAGAAGAACTGTAACATATTTTCTCTTAGTTCACGCCATTTCCTCGAGTCCGCTGGTATGTCTATTGTCATGCCGGGTTCCACTGTTCGTACTAACCCTTTACTGATAACAAGTAAAGGCTGTTCGCGATAAAGTGAGCACTTTCGAACTCAACCTTAGCAAAAAAAAATGTCACTGATCCTACCTGCATATATTTTAACGAGCGCACTGAGTGACACGCGCCCAGTAAAATTGGTAACGATGGAGGGAAAGTAATTCCACATATTAACGTCGAATAAAAAGTGTTAGGTAACCATTTGTGATAAATGAAATTATTTATTTGATTTTCTGTTGTTTTTTTTAATGCATCGAAGTGTAAAAATTAGCAAATTTGTAAATTATTTAGTTATATAGTAATTCCACAGTTTCACGTCACCGACGCGATGCATGCATTAAGTGATGCGGCCTATGGCGATGTTAATTTTACATAAGGCGGACGAATACACAACGTACATACAAGTAAATCTTAAGCAGTGCTTTCAAATGTGCTCAGTTTACCGCGAACAGCCATTACAGTAGGAGGAAAGTCTTCAATTCACGCATGCAATCCGTGTCGTAGATGTTCCGTCCGAACTGCCTGCCCCCACGGCCTTGAAGCTGCTGCATTCGATAAGAAGTGGGCGAGAGCCTGTTTCCGGGGCTTCACTTGTGTTTGCCGAGCAGTACTGTCGGGCAGGCGACCCCTGTGGTCGCCGTACATAATTACGTCGCGGCTGGTGCCGATGGAGGGCGGCTACAGGAGGGGTGGGGCGATCCCTGGGGAAGGGGTCGCACTGTGCAGGAGGTTGGAGGGAGGAGGGGCGACGAGGGGGATGCAGCAAGCAGGCAGCAGGGGTTAGCAGGGGATCAGCGCGTCTGCGGGAACAACGTATGGACATTGGCAGAGCGCCCTGAGCCCCCCCAGCCAGTGTTCTTACGCCGTCTTACCGCCGCAGGTGAACATACGAGAGGCGTGTGAGCGGCGCCGCTGCCGCCGACGGATTTCGCCGGCCCGACGGACGCTAGGGGCCGTGTTGTTTACCGCCGCCTCGCAGTCGGCGCCGTATTTTCCCTGGCGCCTAAAGCCTTGCCCGTCGAGCACGCCAGACAAGTCGCTGGCACAGACACGCGAGCACACGTATTCATTAGCTTATGTTTACGTCAGACTCACCCCCCCCCCTCCCTGTCTACACACACCATCATTTTCAGCTGTACATGTTTCGGCGCAACTACAGGCTGTTCGCGGAAAACTAAAAGCCCAGCTTAATATATAGTCTATTCGTGGCTACTTCCTGCTTTTCTGAAGCCCTGCTGAAGATCTTTTTTTAGGGTATTCCTGCACCTCATGCAAGCAAAGCTTAACTAAGTCTGTAGATTTACACTAACGGGGCAACCCACTGCATCCGGGCGCACATGGTGTAGTAATATTTTGCATGAGAACTATTATTCTCTAGGAATTACCAGTACACCTATAAATAAAATACGAGCAATATAATACAAAATGTAAGTAAAAT
The DNA here is from genome assembly GCA_029891345.1 of Dryococelus australis. NCBI lineage: Eukaryota > Metazoa > Arthropoda > Insecta > Phasmatodea > Phasmatidae > Dryococelus > Dryococelus australis. The sequence continues at coordinate 82,688,854 of CM056998.1, forward strand.
TGTATTTGAAAAAAATAAGGTACTTTTATGTTTACAAAGTAAAAAAATGCTTGTGGTACATGACATATATGGGAAACAAATCAAACATGTCACACAAATTGGTGATTTTTCAAAGATTAGACTCAAAAAGTGTGAAGTTACTGTGAAAAGGCTATACTTCTCCTGTGATGTTGCGTCCTTATACCAGATATGTAAAAATAACACTGGCATGGGCTTGATAACTTTACTCATGTGCCATCTATGTAGGGACTAAAACCGTGCAGGAATCGTTAGGAACGTAAACGTATTACTAATATTGAAAATTCATATGTACTCTTTACGCGTATAAAACAATAATGACTGACTTGGGTGTCCTTACATGTAAACATTATCCTCACAACGCAGAGTCGAGTCTTAAGAATTATTTTCGTTAGTTCGCTGCCAACCTAACTACGGGCCTGAACGCTAGTGTGTGCACACTAGCATGTACGAGGTTACGGGCAGTTTTTTTTTCCAAAGGTTTGTTTCAAAAGTGTTTACTTTACTGTTAACAACCTTTCACGTCAAAACCAATATCAAATTTCTTAGTATTGAGTCCATCCAGCAGAAATATTTGAATTTTCTCTAGAAAACAATACTATGGACCACATCACGAGGCACATACTTAATCATAGACTCTATATATATATATATATATTATATATATATATATATATATATATATATATATATATATATATATATATATATATGATCTTGAAAACTGTGGGCTGCACTTTTTTTAATTAGGTGTTTTGTTTATAAACCGCGTCTTGAGATTTTTCGATGCGGCACCTAAATAAATTAAAATTGCACCTTTCGCTGGTAATCATGCAAAATTATTCAGCTAAAACACGTTATCTGAGGAACATTATTTTCCATTGGGCTTTATAAATTTTTGTAGTATGCAATTTTGAAGAATAAGACTGTACATGGGCTGTTCACGGTAAACTAAGCACTTTTGAAAGCTCTCTCATTTGGAATAATAGTTGATAAATGTATTTTATTTTTTATTTCAGCCGTAGACGTAAACTTCCGAAAGCGGTGGAATATATACACTGTGTTTATTACTCACATGGCAATATTTATTTCAACGGGTGTTTAAAGGATAAGAAATGGCCGAAAAGGAAAAGTAACTACAGACTCTAAAGTGCTCTTTTTATCTTGAACAGCCTATAAGATTCCGTCATGAAGTTCATTGTTCTGACGCGTTTTTGAAGCCCCGCGCCGCATTATAATTAGCTAAATTACGGCACCAAAAACAACTGTTTCAGAGGCCACCCTTAAGCAAATTTCGCTTAGAAAAATTTTACAGTGTGTAATGTAATCTTCTACAATACACATTGTTGAAGTTCATTTGCATTACACGTACCATGCAAAAGCATGTCTAATTAGGAGATTAAAGGAAGTTATAACCTACTGTGGTGAGTCCATTTTCTAAAACGGCAAGTAAACTCCTGTAACTATAATTATTTAGCATCAAATTTCCTCTTCACAAATATAATAAAATAGTGAAAACAGTAGTGACAAGGGTGACAGATAACAATTAAAGTATGCCAGCGCGTTATGCAAGCCACTATGGTAAAATGACAACGTCTGACAAATTATGACCAAATGTTGATTGCCACTCTGAAAAGGGGTAAGATTGGGTAAAATATAAAAATTATATGTGTGATAATGAAAGGCACAAGGACAAAATATGAATGAATTACTATCATATGATGGGCGTTTTCAGCAATTCTCGGGTCTGTAAGATTATATGCGTGAACAACAGAAGAACAATTTTACATGACACACGTTTGTTCCATGTTAATACGAAAGTCTTGAAGAGTATTCAGCTAAATAATTTTCTGGTGTTGAATTAAATGAGTTCAATTAAATAAAATCTGTTGGTAGGAAAGTCTTGACAAATAAATGACAGCAGGATTATCTGAAATTAATGCAGACCTTACTTGAGGACGATCGTAATAATGGAGATGGCAGCTGGACTACGATGAACCTGGCAACGGCGATATCATCATTTAATTAGGATACCATTTCCCAACACTGCGTGCTCCAGACGTAGGATGTAGTACCGCGCCTCTGCGACACTCGATCAGGCCTCCTGCAGATCCTGGGACGATGTTGGTTGTCCCTCACATCGGCTCTGCGTCGTGGACGTCATCTTTCTCCGGCTTCATTCGAACGACTCCTCGACTCAAAAGTTCTCTTTCCTTTATGCCGAAATATTCCTTTTTAACAGAACTCTGTAATGCATTGTTTCGAAAGTTCCAAACAAACACAATTTCTAAGACAAACGTATATTCCTTGCATGAATGTCATAATCCGTTCTCTTTAACCCACTTCTGCACTAACTTGATCACTGTTTACGAAAAACTGCTCGTTTCACTTTCCATAGAAATAAATTTCATATGAATTTATATATCACATATGCAAATATTACAATTGAGAAATGTTAGTCAACAACATAAGTAAATTCAAAAGAAATCTTTTAGTATGCAAATCAAGTAAAGGAAAATAAAAAATAATATTGGGCAACCTCTGGTAAGGCACTTCCTTACACAAAGATATATTAAAATGTTAAAAAATTAAATTAAAAATACAAAGTTTGCCAAAAGCATTATTTCCACCCCCTATTTTTTTTAAACAGAGCTCCGATAAGAAAATATTTTACTAAAAAATTGCAAAATAATCAGCATTTAAAATTTAAAAAATAAATGCTAAAACTATACAGTGACTTTGAAAATTGCGAAGTGAGCAGAAGATGTGCGAGGTGGATTTTCGCACAATATTGTCGACACTGATAGTCTAGTGGCGATTAATAAGACCCTAGGAATTAGCACAAGATCTTTAGTTTAATGCATTCATGGTTACTCCAGCCTTTTCTGAAGCCCTGCTTAAGTTCTACTTTCAGGATATTCCTCCGCCTCGTGCAAACTAAGTTTGAAAGATTACGCCGAACGGGCTACGCACAGAATTCGTGCACACTTAGTGTTAACAGTATTTTGTATATGAACTATTTCTTACTAGGCGTTATCAACACACATGTTTCTTCGCTATTTTTAAACAAATTATTTATAAATGAAGTAATACAATTAATAGATAAAGTATTAATGTTTCACTTTAACAGACAAAAAAACTTTTATGAGCACAAGCATAAAACGCTTGTGATACATGGCATATGTTGAAAATAACTGAACACGTCATACATGGGGAGATTTTTCAAAAGTTTGATTCAAGAAGGTCCAAGAAACCGCGAATAAACTATACAAGAAACCGATTACTCTGGCTACAAATAAAATAGAAAGCTGCGATAAAATTTAGGCTATCTTAATACTCTAGTTTTCGACAGTTTCAAAATCCAGTGTCATGTCACGAGTTCTTTGTATCAAATTTCAGAAAAAAAAAAACCAAAGTAAACTAGCACCGATATAAATTTTTCGGCAAGACACGTGGCAGCGTGGCAGAAATTGAATGCGGCCGACAGGTTTTCTCGGTAGATTTCCGTTTCCTCCGCCACTACATTCCACCGTTGGTCCATCTTGGAGACATATCCCATATCATCCTGCGGTTTTTTTAAACTACCTTATTCTAAGTGTTATGTGAAGTCAAGGCCCGAAGGTTCCGCCTCAGGGCTAACTCCTTAACCCTACTAAGAAGGAAAATCATGCAAGGAGATATGCATCGTGGCAAAGAGGGATTGGGCAGCCATGGCCTACACTTTGGGGCCATGACTACCTCCCTAAGTGTACTTAGAGCTAGTCTTAACTATGAAGATCAAGGAAAAAAACCGTCAAGAGAGACGTAAAAACCCTTGCGACAGAGAAGTAAAAATTTCAAAAAAATTATTGCTTGCATTAGATTTAATTAAATGAAACAGAAAGCTACATACTGCGGGTTAGTCCATCTCAAAAATCCTGATCCTCCATGCAGGCCCGACTAATCGGAAATTTTTACACAGTAGGGCGGACTCAGCCTGTCCCCAAAGCATCGTGCGCGGTCAGTGACTAGAATACCCTCACGCACTGTGCGCTGTCACGTGCCGCTTTGCTTCTGCTTGTTTCCTTGTTCTGTTTCCCTGTGGGGCCACGGTGGCTGAGCAGTTAGCCTGCCCGCCTCCCACCAAGGCGGAACTCTCCGGCTGGGTCACTCCGGATCCTCGCATGTGGGAATCGTGCCGGACGATGCTGTTGGTTGGCGGGTTTTCTCGGGGATCTCCCGTTTCCCCCGCCTTTTCATTCCGGCGCTGCTCCACACTCACCTCAATCACCCCCATCGGCTCTCAAGACCTCGATGTTAATAACCGTCCAAATCTCTTCACTCACTCACTCGCTGTTTCCCCGTGGGAATGTAGCACCTCACCAGAAATTCTACGCGTACCCTCTGCGGAAATTTACGTTTTTAGATATCAGACTACAGTCGTCATTATACTGCTAACGCACCATCACGCCCAGTTCGCAACAAGCATCGTTGATAACCTAATCAAACATGTTTAAACTATGATATTTTTTTGGAATAAATAGTTTTATCTTTGCAACGCTGTTTTTATCGTCAAAAGCATTGCCCCACCCGTGTTCCAGCGGCAAAACTTTACACAAGCGGCAAGTAAACTTCGTGTAGGTGAGGGTGGGGGTGATGTGAACGCTAGGGCGATGTAAGACATACCGAGCGACGAGCTTTTTAGACGTAGGGCCGCAGGCCACCGTCGCGTCGACCTCGGAGGATCATGGACCACGGCGAAACGTCAGTGAAGGCGCAGGGAATAATTCTCCGAGAAAAACCCGCTGGCCACTGGCAATGTCCGCCATGTTTTCACTTGCGATGCAAAGAATGTATGTCCATGCGTGATTTCTTAATTTTTATTGGTGAAATTTGATATCAAGGGCTTTACTTCATGTCCTCGTACTACGAAGCTATCCAAAACTAGACGCTGCATACACGAAAGCCTATAAAATAAGATTAATAATTTTATATCGCAGCTTTTTCTTGTATTTACAGTTCGAGTGATGTTTTATTCAGTAGCTGCGTGTAAACAGATTAGAACAATGTCGCCAGTGGACATGAATCGACTCTAAAAAAACACAGGCTCTAGGAAATGCGAATATTTAATAACACAAAAATTAAGGGGACATCTCGCGCCACATAGAAAAAACTGATACACACAAAACTTACGGAGAAAAAAAAGTTAAGTACAAACTGCAGAAATATAAATGTAGGTACCTCTTAAGAACAAATATTCGAAAAAATAACACTAATGTAAAATGTAATTAATCCGTAAATGAATTGTTAGCAAAAACACATTAAAAATATTTGCTGTGTTTGGTTTGCTGTCAACGTTTATAAAAAAACATCTCAAATAAATGAAAATTGATAGCACACTTAGAAAGTATCGTGGGTCACCTACGACCTAGCCACGGGCCACAGTTAGAGAACCGCGTGATGGCGATCCTCAGCAACTAGTTTCTGGGTCACGGTTATCACTCTCCAAACCACATGTTTTGAAATGTCAGTCAAGACGAATGCTTAGGTTTACACAAATATTTAAGTTTTGAAATATGTTGGTTTTAATTTGCAAAGAAATATGTATTTCAGAAATAAATTAAACAAACGTGTCATCGCTGTTTGATCACACGAATTTAACGTTACTGCTGCCAAATCGTTAAGCCGTTATCAGGGACGTGACGCTCTAGTCCAGGTGGCCGCCTGTCTAGGCCTTCAAACGGTCAGCAGAACTTCAGCAGAAAATGTATTACAGAACCGCTTAACGTGCTTGAGTGATATCTGCTCAGGAATTTCCGGTTCTCCATTTATTTCCACGACAAATTTTTTCGCAAGTAAAAAATGGCTAAATCGGGAGTTATAATGGCCATTGAGCATGAACACCCGGTACGGAATCTTCAAAAAAGGTACAGGCAAATGCAGCACACTTGTACGTTTAGTACTGCGGCGTACAATTATGTGGTCACCGCTGAAAGTCTGGTAAGGGCGCATTATCAATGGGATCACGGCGCGCCAGCTCAGTGGTTTGCGCGTAGAGGCTACGATGAAGCGCGATGTGCATGCCTGGGTCGCCCTTAGCGCTTCTATGCGTGTAGGCCCCGGACGTGCAGCCAGGCGAGTCGCGGCGTCACCACGACACGGCAGGGAAGGGAGCGAGAGCCGTCTCCAGGACAGCGACGAGCGATACGCCGTCGCGAGCAGGCCCTGGCCGGCCGAGCCATTACCCCTGCAAGAACTGGCACCGCCCCCTCCCCAATCAGCCCTCCATTAAGTCTATCGGATTTCATCCCTCTCATGGCACTCCACTTTACCGCCGTTACATTTCGCCTCGACCGGCACTCAGCACTCCCTTCCAGCCCCCATCACCCCTCCCTCCCTTCCCCGACAATCCCCTTGTCCGTCCTACTCTCTAGCTATTGCTGCTTCCTCCCCCCTCCCAACCCCCGCAGAGAAATTTAAGGGCGGCGATTATCATTTTAACTGCACGGTTACTTAAAAGGCTGCACTCAAGATCCTGATTTCTCCGCCTTCTGTTGCGAATTGGAGAGCAAGAAAAACATGTTTCCCCCCACGGGTTCTTGCGGCCGTTGCAGAGCGGGCCAAGTCGCGCCCAGGATATATCACTTGGCTGTCTGCAACATCGCGGTGAGGGCACAACATAGCTGCAAAAAAAAAGCAGAAGCGAAATTGAGCATGTGGTATTTGTGATGTACGCGTGCTTAATTTCTAACTGGTTGCGTGAAGTCTTGTATGGCTGCGTGGTTGTCTGGAATATTTATCCTGGTTCGGTTAGCGCCTGGCAGTTTCGTCAGTAGGCGCTGATTGGCGCATGATGATATGCCGTGTTGCTCGCAATGGCAAATAAGGTAATTTCACTGGCGAGTGTAGCTGGGTGTTCCCAGAGTACTTCGTTATTCTGTGACCAAAGCCAAAATGAGAGTCGTTTATAACATAACACTGCCATGGATGTAAGCACTTGTCTCGTAAGCATGGTGGCTGTATGCTCGCGCATTCACAACGTACACCACGTTCATTATATAGTCTACACCCCAGCTCCGAATTTTGAAACTGTTTTGAACATAATCACCCCCTTGACTTTTGTATGATTAAAATGACGTCGACAACTCAGACATACTTCAAATTGCGTACTTGTCCAAGAATGAACAGTTTTGAGTGAGTAGTAAGTCGGTGACACTACCTCTTTGGCAACAACTTTTTCTACCAATTATCGAAGTCATCTGGTCTTGCGTAAACTTCAGGTTTCATTAACTTAAAACATACACTACTAATTAACTTTTGCGACATACAGTGACTCGAAAATAAGAACATTCGGATAAAGTACACCCCAGTTCATTAAGACGTCCTTCATAGTGGCATCGTCCACTGAACTCACAACAGCGGCTGGAGTATATTGAGAACTTGAAGTCTTAGTCTTACAGTCATATTAACTCCCAAAATTTTCGAGTGTCTAGCCCATACGTACATACAGTTACTCACGGTTGGAAGAGTTGATAGCTTGTTAGCTTTCAGCGAGACAGTCATACTAAGCCGTGTGTTCTTTAATTTGATCTTCAATCCAAGAGCTCATTAATGCATTTCCACATATATCCATTGTTTATTAATAGTGAAATAATTTTCGGAAATTTTAAATAATGTGAAAAGTGATTTAGCATAATTACACACAGATGACCACAAGTTACTTGATTGAAATTTTGAATTCTATCATCGTTATAAAATATATTACTTCCGAGATATGCTATTAATTGTCGGGGTGGATTTCCACCAAATGAATCAAAATAATATTTGTTGTTTGCTTTTTTCCAATAGCATACCCAGTGTATACCAGAGTTTGTTGAAACACCTATTAGAAAGAGCCAATAAAAATTCCGCTACTTTAATAATGAACGTCTGTGATACGTCTACAGACAGCTGACAGGTTTTAGAAGTATATCATTCAGTCGCAAAGGCAGCATGAAACCATAGCACTTTGAAAAACTTGACGTAAAATGTTTTCGCGATATGCTACAATTTCTAGCCATAAAAATAATATCTTCTAGCTGATTATAAATAACAGTTTTAGAACTGTCGAGACCTTATTTTCCTAGGAATGAATATAATGTATTTTTCTGCGAACAACACATTTACACAAGTCATCGCTGTGCCGTCTAATATACTTAGTTCGAAACGTGCACCTATTCTCAAGAGCGAAATGTTACGAGCAGCTCGTCTGGATCATCAAAACATACTTTTTATGCCTAGTTTCTTAACTGTCGACTGACACAATGGTGTGGAATGCCGCCTTTTTCATAACCTGTTTCAATCGATACGTCCAGATCCGTGGTTTTGGAATCTAGAGTTTCAAGGAGTATCCAGTGGATGTTCTCCTATGAAATAAGTGAAAAACCAACATGTGAAATCATAATTACTTCCGTAATGTGTGCACTTACTTGAATTCTAAAAGGGGGAAGAGATATGAAATTGTTTACCTTTAGATTAGAGGCGCTCGCCGACTACAGCCTGCGCTCTCGAGGCAGAGAAGTAAGGGGTCGATAAGGGTGACTCTGTCACAAGCAACAAGTGCCCCATTGCCGCTAAGCGCGAAGCACTGGAATGGTGTGCAAGCTTTCCGTCGTATAATTAGCCGTTCGCACTTTGGGGTCTGCGAACATTTACCGGAATTCTAGACAAGTTGGAAGTGTTTCAGCAGTGCAGGAATACCGGCCTTGTTCTGTTCGTCTCTGTGCATCCACCACCGTACTGTTAATCCACGTAACACCGGACATGCGCTTATTGCACTGTACAACGTTCATTATTGGCTGGTCATCAAGATTCACGCGAAGGCAAGACTTTAACGTCGTATGGCATACGTGCAGTTTTCCTTTGGTTATTGGCCACGTGTCTTTGTCGGGCGACAGTTCCTCACCTGACGGCCAATCAGAATTAGGCAACTCACGACACTTAGTTTCCGTGATTCGCGGGCAGACACATACAATGCGTAACAGTTAAAATCATCCAATCACGAAAGTGGATCTGAGCTCTAGTATTTTGGAGTACAAATAGTCCTGAGATCTTCTCGCGAAAAACAGGTGGCCCTAGTCATCAGCCATCGGGGTGCCGATCTAATTTTGCCTCAATCAAACGTCCTTTATTTCGTTACAGTTTTTACAACATACCGTGTTCTTTTAAGTAATTACTACAACAACTATCTTTAGCAAGAGAAATTACTGTAGCTGGGCAGAATTTTTCTTGTAAGATTCTTTCAAACACCAGCGGAAGAATATTAAATCTATATCAGCGAGACTTTTGTTTTCAAGGACAAGGTAATTTTCAAAGTAGTGTTGCTCGAGCTATTCTCGAGCGACGTCATCAAAGAATTAACCATGGGAGTCTAAGCAGTGACCCTACATGTTCGTTGTCGGAAACTTTGTAGCAAAGTGAAATGCAAGGCCATACACTAGGGAGTGAAGATATTTGGGCGGCTCGTAACATCGTAGACTTGAGAGCCGATGAGGGTGAAACGAGGTGAGTATGGAGCAACGTCGGAATAAAGGGCGGGGAAACGGGAGATCCCCGAGAAAACCCGCCGACCAGCGGCCGGGAATTAAACCCGATTCGCCTTGGTGGGATGCGAGCAGGCTAACCACTCAGCCACCGTGGTCCCAGGTGCCCGATCTCTTTTGCAGTGTTTTCGAATGCATATTTTTAAACCAAAGTTTTATTCTACGTCGTCGCAACCTGATTTCACGCCATTAGAAATAACACTACATACTAGTCCGGAATACAGCAATCAAAATACAACGTATATTATCAGTTTTATTTCGACAACCTTCAGCATGGTCAAAAACAGCATTTTCATACTTCTGTATCCCAATATATCCTACATGGATGTATGCGCCACTAGTGTATGTCAAGGCCGTGGTGGCTGTGCGGTTAGCCTGCTCGCTTCCCACCAATGCGAACCGGGTTCAATTCCCGGCCGGGTCATCGGACTTTCGCAAGTGGGAATCTTGCCGGACGATACCATTGGTCGGCGGGTTTTCTCCGGGATCTTCCGTTTCCTCAGCGCTCTCATTCCGGGGCAGCTCCATACTCACTTCAATCAACCTCATCGGCTCTCAAGACCTCGCTGTTAAGAGCCGCCCAAATCTCTTCACTCAGTTCGGGCACCAGTCATGCGAACATTTAAGAATAGTGAATGTGGTCAGAAAACATTAGCATTAAGAGGGAGGCAATAAGGAAAAATAATTAAAAACACTACCTTTTCAGACGACGTAAATTGAAGCCAACAGAAAAAAGCGTTATCTGATGTATGTTGTTAAAATTTATGAGGCGAAAAATTAAGATACGCATGTCTTAGATAACACGTAATCTATGTAATACAGGGAGCTAAAGGCTGTTCACGATAAAGTAAGCACTTTTGAAATCAACCATAGAAAAAAGTCGCTGTTCCTGCCTGCATTTATTTTAACGGGCGCACTGAGTGACATGCGCCCAGTAAAGTTCGTAACGATGGATGGAAAGTAGTTCCATATCTTAAAGTCGCATAAAAAGTGTTAAGTTGCCATTTTTGATAACTTAAATTGTTTCTTTCGCTTTGTTTTTTTTTTAATGCATCGAAGTATGAAAACGACAGCCGTACTGCAATATATTTATTTTTCTAATAATTTAACAATTTCACCTGACCCACGCATGAATAAAGTGATGAGGCCTATGGCTATGTAATTTTACATAAGGCGGAAGAATACACAACGTGCTTACAAGTATATCTTAAGCAGGGCTTTCAAAATTGCTCATTTTAACGTGAACAGCCTATAATAATCCCTCATTCGTCAACTTGTGACAAACAAACCATTCCAAGGTCGCAGATGAGCGTAAGGATGGATGGGTGGGATGGTTGACATTTCCTTTCAGAATTGTACTCCCCCCCCCCCCCCCTCCGTGCCCTGTGAGTTTTTCTGACAATCCGTGCGACACTTTCCCCCATCGTCTCTTACAGTGTCGTAGCTGATGCGCAGGCATTTTCTGCCGTCAATAACGAAATTGCTAAACGAGCTGGAAAGACTGTCCTTCCTGTGCGGAAATCCAATTCAAAATTCACACTTGCGCGTGGTTTAGTAGCTCGCCGAAACACGGCGCAATTGTTAATAGGCCTTGCTTCGGTGAAATGCTGTGCCTGGGTAGGAAATCGGCTTGCTTTCAGCTCCCAGGATGTTCCCGAAAACAACTAGGTTCACAACAGTGATTATCGTCATTATAATTTTTCCCTTTATGCATACACGCAGGTCGGAGATATTTGTTTTCTGTTTGCTACCGCAGCGGGAAGCCACTATAGAAATACTACCAGGAGAGAGTTACAGCGGCAGCCTCCGCGTGGTTCCCCGTGGGTTGTGAACATCTTTTATGATTTTTTTTTAAACCACTCAGATCTAATGTACACAATTGTATACATTACGCACGTGTGGATAATTTTTGTTCTGTACTGCACACTGCAAAGCTCAATGACCAATGATCTTACCGGTGGGTAAATTATTCGCTAACTGTCTTACTCGTCTAGGTAATGATTGGTTCATATAACTGTAGCCGAACACAATAGTCTACAGATCAATGGCTGTGACAACGAAACAAGTGTTGTGTAGACGTAAGTACAGTATGCATCATACATTTCTATGTCTGCAACACCTGGAACCATACATTAAAGTGAGTCTGAAAGGGTTAATGGTTTTATAAATAATTTTAACTAAAGAAGAGAAACCCATGAGAATCCATGAATACAAGACGCTCGTAGGCGAATATAATCTATTTACGGTTACTTCGCACTTTTCTGCAGTCCTGCTAAAGTTATACTTCCAGGATATTCCTCCGCATCGTGCAAACTAAGAATAACCTTGTCTGGAAAATTACACCAAAGTACAACACACCGAATTCCTGCGTACTCAGTTGTAATAATATTTTGTATGAGAACTATTTCTTACTAGACGCTGCCAACAGGGATGTTCTCTTAGGCCTACTGTTTTTATTAATATTTAATATAAATGAGGTATTAAAATTTATAAATAAAATAGAGTTAAAATTTTAATTTAACGAGAAAGAAGATACTTTCACGTTAACAGAGTGTAACGTTTTAAACGGAATGACTACTGTACGTTGGTATGATAAACACAATAATATATACAAGATACGTCGCTGCAGCTAATCCTCTTTACGTTACTCTACTCTGGGGGTATAACTCAAGATAGTACAGTGACACGGGACAGTTACAAAAACTCTTTCTGGTACAAAATGATCTGAAATACTTTACAAACAATACTGAATAAATTACTACATCTGAAATATCTCAATAAACAATACTGAACAAAAACTAGACTCTTTCAAGCTACAATTACACTATCAAGTATTAAGGCTCTTCAACAGGGGACCTCTAGGGTTCGCTGGGCGTAGGGTTGTTTCCGGATCTATCCTTCGCCTAGAACAAATTTTCTCCTTAAAGGCTGTTCACGATAAAGTGAGTATTTTTTAAATTAACTTTAAAGAAAAGCCACTGTCCCTCCCTGTATAAATTTTAACGGGAGCACTGAGTGACATGCGCCCAGTAAAGTTGGTAACGATGGATGGAAAGTAGTTCCATATCTTAACGTCGAATAAAAAGAGTTAGGTAATTATTTGTGCTAACTTAAATTATTTCTTTCGCTTTCTATTTTTTTTAATGCATCGAAGTGTAAAAATGAGTATATTTGTAGAACATTTACTTTTCTAACAATTGCACAGTTTCACTCGACCTGCGCATGAATAAAGCGATGAGGCTCGTGGCAATGCTAAGTTTACATAAAGTGGAAGAATACACAACGTGCACACAAGTAGATCTTAAGCAGGGCTTCTAAAAGTGCTCACTTTACCGTGAACAGCCTATATCACTGATTAATAACAACACGGGCAGGAGCTCCTCCGCCTAGTAATGTCGTGTGATCGTGGTGATTGGCTGATCAGGTCACGTCTCTCCAAGACGTCGCCAAGTATGTCGGCTCGCTCTGCTGTGCTGCCCTCGAGCTGCTCGCGCCGACCTCCGGCGTCGATGTGCCCTCTAGACGTGGTACCGACAGAGTGGGGGCATCGTCATGCACCAGCGGCCATTTATACATTATGGCTGGCCGACATACAGGAATGTCTTCTGCCATCCTCGCTGCTCCCTAGCTCCCCTCGCCAGGAGTGCACCAGGACAGCGCTCGGACAGTAACTCGCGCTCGCGCCCGCAACAAAAGGTAATAGCACGCTTGTGATACATGGTATCTGTTGTAAATAACTAAACACGGCATACATGGGGCAATTTTTCAAAGGTTTGATTCAAAAAGTGTGAAGAATCCGCTAATAGACTATAACTATTGACCTCCCACCTGATTCCCAAGCCAGATAAATTACAACATTTTGATGCGTCTATAATTAAGCCATTCAATGCACGTTCCCCGCGGTCGAGAACATTCTGCACGTGAAGGAGACTTGTGATCGGCACTGTACACAAGGAAACATTTGCCGGTGTTGTGGGCGTCTCCCTTCTGATTTGTTGAAGATTCTGCACTTCTCATTCGCGAATGGTTAATGCTGGCATCAACGAGCACCCAGTACCTTGATCATGGGTTGATAAAGGCTGTTCACAATAAAGTGAGTACTTATGAAATCAACCTTTGAAAAAAGTCACTGCTCGTGTCTGCATATATTTTAACGGGTAGGCTTACATTTAATGACATGCGCCCAGTTAAGCTGGTACCGGTAACGATGAATGTAAAGTAGTTCCATGTGTTAATGTGGAATAAAATGTGTTAGGTAATCATTTGTGATAATTTAAATTATTCCTTTCACATCCTGTTTTTTCAATGCATCGAAGTGTAAAAATTAGCAGATTTGTAAATTATTTACTTCTCTAAAAATTTCACGATTTCATATCGCCAACGCATGAATAAAGTGATGAAGTCCATGACAATGTCAATTTTACATACGGCGGAAGAATACACAACGTGCGTACAAGTAGAAATTAAGCAGGGCTTTCAAAAGTGCTCAGTTTACCGTCAACAGCCTATAGGAGCTCGCTTGGCACAAATAGAACGCACATAAAAAAATTAAACTATTGCAGCACTTGTGTCCGTAAACGAATTATGGACTGAATGGGTGATATTTTGGATTCTTAAACTTTCCCTTAGCTGTGATTAAAAAGACATTAAGATAATATAGCAAAAAATATATAATATATTAGACAACGAAGAATAAAGAAAGAGAAAGGAGAAACAATTAACAAAAACAAAGGATGACTGGTACACGAATATGTGTTATTATTATTACCATTATTATTACATGTTTGGAGTTTAATGGCAATGGTGAGCCAATGTTATTATGATGGTGTGCGAGATTTTTATTGTGTCTCATTGTCAGCAATGGACACAGTCCAATCAAACCATCATAATAAAATTATAATCATTATTATAAAATGCACGGAATGGTAAGGACTCTAGGGGCGAACAAAGCCTGTTGTTTATAGTTTGTCAGGCGATGAGTGTCGAATTATGGACATGCCAAAGTGAAAGAGAGCACATGAGCCGTTCTGCGGCCGAAGCAGTCAATCTGGACGATCGTGGCGAGCAGTGGCGCCTTCCACTCTTCCTTCCCCGCGGAGCCCACGGCGCGGCGCCGAGATCAATTGCTGGCCCCTCCACCCCACTCTTCCTTAGTTCGTGTTACCCCGGGCTCTCAGGGTTACTTCCCGTAACATATTCCGCGGCTCGCGAGTGCCTTTCATATATTATACAGCTCTATGGACTCGGGGAACGACCCGCCGCATTGGTCGTTCTCAATCGCCTGCCAGCCATTGGCCAGGAGGCCGCGTTCCGAATGATGGCACGGGAGAGGGGGAACCGGGGGGGGGGTTAACTTCCTCATTTTTGACTTTCCTAGCTACTCTCCCGACCCCTCCCACCGCACATACACACGGGAAAAAAAAAACGTCGCAGCCAAAGAAGTATTTGGCAGGATTGCGGCCAACAAATATACGAGTTGTGTTGGCAAATTTATTTCTGACGGAAATAAATCTGAGTAGAAGGATACCTTAGTCTGCACTAACAAGAAACTCAGCATGTGGAACTATGAAACCACGATGTTGGACCACCGAAATATTTCTGCTTGTTGAAACAAGAAGGTGGCTGCTTCGTAAAAATGCGCTGCAAATCACCTGACAAGTGCTCTTAACTTGCTTTGTTCCCTGCAGAAATGTACCTGAGTCGTGACGTCAGTATGAAGATGATCGAATACATACCGGGAGGAAGAATACGCCCTCGAGTATCTCCTTCAGCCAACAGCACGAGCGATATCGCCTTCAAGTGTCGCGCATTACTCTTTCCGTCAGTTTAACTGCTATAGCATCGCGATCGTTGTTTTTTTTTTTAACCAACTATTTTATCATACTAAAATAAAATAAATAAACTCATATTAAATAATGCTTGAAATAACTTCGCATATACATGTTATAACAGCAAAACGAATACGGTGTTCCAATTCAAGCCTGCGTACTTTGCCAAGAAGGAGTAGAGGGAATGTGTGTTTATTTGAAGGTATATAGGGAAAATGAGCAATGGTATCTATGTAGCAATGAATCTGAACGCAGCTTCAATGACGATGTGAGACGAGTGACGTCCACCAAACAGCCAATAAGATGTAGCCACAACGCGTAGAATACAATTTCGGTAAAAGTTTTGTACACTGAAAACAATAAAAATAAATCGAGCTTAATGTGAAATAACGATTGCAAACCGCTCCAGTCTGGCGTTCTTTTCCTCTGGAGAGCAGCCGTTATAATCACATCGTTGGTCCACGACGATTCTGATCACTCAGAGCGTGTCTATACCGCGGTACCGCGTCGCTCTCGCGTGACGACGAAGTCGCACTGCTGCAGTAAGTACTTCGAGACCCGCTCACAGCACGACTAATAATTACAGACCTGGCAATTTCGCTGTTCTCCAGCGGTTCTAGGATAGACTGTGGACTCGCGTAAGTGCTCTCTTGTTACTTTTGCGATCGGACTACTCGTTTCCTGAGACGCCCAGCATAAACGTGAACCATTAATAAATGCAGAAAGACATGGAACGAATCACATAGAACGTAGTATACAGGGCATTGTGCTCTTCATAAAGTTACCAACCAATGGACAAATAACAACAAGGTCTGTGAGGTATACAGAACTGTCGAACTCACCTATAGATGTCGAATAAACTCATGAAATTCCCCGGGTCTCTATTCATAATTTGGCCACGTCGTTATCTGTGTAGTTTAAAGTCCACTGTAGTTCCTGTAACCTTGAGCCATCTACGTATAAATGCGTAACGCAGAAGCCCAGAGAAAAATAATATTGCAATACGAAACCTTGATTGATAAACGAGAGAATGCCGAAGACATATTCAACCGGTCTCTTTACCCATTCAGACCTAATTTACACAATTGTGTATATTACGCACGTGTGGATAATTTTTGGTCCGTACTGCACACTGCAAAGCTCAATGACCAATAATTCTTACCTGTAGGTAAAATATTTGCTAACTGTCTTACTCGTCTAGGTAATGATTGTTTCACATAACTGTAGCCGAACATATCGTCTACAGATCACTGGCTGTGACAACGAAACAAATGTGGTGCAGACGTAAGTACAGTGTGCGTCATAAATTGTTATGTTTGCAACACCTGAAACCGTAAATTAATGTGGGTCTGAAAGGGCTAACAAAGAAACAAAAGATTTCCACAAGTTTCTTTGGTGACAGATTTGATACACTTTTAGTTTTAGTTAAGCTACACATACTGGAAGAATGAGCGAAACACGTGCAACTAAGGCGACTCAGTCAACCTCTCACAGCGGCAGCTGTCGCAGAGTACACAATATATCAGACAATACGGGCGACTATGAGGTCTAGAAACAGATCAGTGCGCGTGCGAAATTTCCCACATCCTACCGGTAGTAGCATGGCTGTTCATGGTACAGTGATCACTTTTGAGGGCATAGTTACTTTTTCTTTTCAGACGTATTTTATCGTTTACCCACCTTTTTGAATAAATATTGTTATGTTAGTAATAAACACAATGCGTACATTCCACCGCACTAGGAAGTTAACGTCTACGGCTAAAATAAAATATGTTTATTTACTATTGTTCCAAATGAGAGGGCTTTCAAAAGTCTCACTTTACCGTGAATAGCCTATAGTGTGCAGGCATTTTTGAAATGTTGTAAGCCACTGTGATACTTAAGGCATAAATATAGTGGTATAATATCGTCTAAAGAATAACAATCACCACCACGTCTGGCAGTGAAATAAATGTTTGTTACAGTATCCCCAAGATCCCCGCGCAACCAGATTATACTGCGTGCCTAAAAACGAGGCAGCGAGCCGCATATGACATATATTTCTTAACCACCACATCACGATAATGATGAAACACAGCAGGTAAAACATAACAACATGTACGTAATAAGAAGTGAAGGATGGCTGGGAAAGAAAGGGGAGCTAAGGTTGACAGTATACGTCAATAGTTTCGACTCTGACCTCGAGGCACTGAATACGACACCAATTATTCAGTGCTAAGGGCGCCGTCAAGCGCGATGTGTTGTGTTATCCGCAAAGGCCTGTCTAATAAGCGCAAGAGTTGTAAAGGCAACACAACGTACACACGTCACATGTCTTGTCATGGTATCTAAGGACAAGGCACTCAACTGACTTGCAGTATTTCGGTCGGAAAGTCGTCCTTGTGACACTTTCAGTGATAATCATATTTCATTACGTCAATGATAAAGGTGATCACCACATCCTTTTGCAATTTTAACTGTATCTGGAACTGATACTTTTACAATTAAAATTGACTACGGAAAAGCCTGTTTGAACCATTTTCGCTTTTTTACAAGCTTTTACTTGCATTGTTTGTACTGTGTCTGCCCGACCTCTATACAATGAACTGGCGTACCGTCTGCCTGCAGCTCACTGCTGTTTGTTTGGTTGCAGCCCAAATTTTGGAAGGGGCCACAAGTGTTTAACTGCGCATTATTAGTCTTTTTAGTCTCACGAATGTATAAATAGTCTACATATATAAGAGAAAAAAACAAAATTGTTGAGACTCAAAACTGAAAAATTAATTACCTATAAAAAACTTTTAAAACCAACTTTTTATTTATAAATGCACTAAAAAGAGAAAAATAATTATAGTATTTACAGAATTTGTAGAACTTGTAAAACGTGGTCGAAAAGCGGTAATTAACTTTACTACAAATTATTATATTTATATAAATTTACATTTAGTATATAACAGCTTGGCGCGAATAGTTGACAGCCTTACGTGCGATATGTTCTTACTACAATTGTGCAAATGAGTTATACGTTCAATATTGCGAATAGTTAACAGACTTACGCACGATATGTGCTTACTACGATTACGCAAATGAGGTATACATTCCATATTGTGAACAGTTAAGATTCTTACTCAAGTTTCTTACTCGCACACAAAACAGAACCGAAAAAATTATACAACAAAACTAATTTTCAGAACTTAATGTAATAACGCTTAATATTAAAATTTAAAATTTTGTCAGCGCTATTCGTGGCAGTAGTATTTGTAAACAATTGTTCCTTTCGTTGCGTAGTTTTCCCATAGTTATATTTTGTATCCAAATAAGAAAATCCAGTTAGGATAACATCATTGGAAACAGATTTGCATAAACGTATTTCAAGCTTTCTTAATTCATAAACGCAAATGAAACATTGTGTGGCGTACATGGAATCCGTTTACAGTCATATGTATAATCTACCCATTAAATACCCGTTCGTATAGAAACAATCCAAGACATATAAGAAAAGTATAGATGAACAGTATCATGCACTGAAATACAAGATTTATTTTCACTGGAAATGTTCGTACAGTCCGCGATTAATGAGTCACGTGGGGATAAGCTTTCTGTAAAGACTTTCTTTCTATTTCCCGCCATTCGTTAGAGCGTATTTGTTACTGAATTACATTCGACTTGCTGTAGGAATCTGTGTCACCGCTTTATCTGATCCTGAATACGTGGCAGTGGCAGACAGATCTAGACTAATTGGTGTACGTGTGCGGCAAGGGAGGGGTAATCGAAAACAAAGATCTCCATTACGATTAGAGTAGACGACAAACCCGCATTCAGAGACGAACAATGGCTAATCTTGTTTTAAATGCATATTTTTAGTGCAGATAAAACAAACGAAATTAATTCCTTTCCTCCGTGGCAGCAGCGAGATTGAAGCACACAGGGTGGTTAGCATTTTACATGTCACGCCCTTCCTAACCGCGCATGGGAAATAAAGTATACTTAAATTAAGGGCCTAGCCTCCACGAGAAACAAAATAGTGAGAAGAGCTTTAGTTATACTGCAGTTCTTTTAAAACAAGGAAAAATAAAAACTCTAGTCAATTCACGGATGCTTCCAACTTTTCTGAAGCCCTGTTTAAGTTCTACTTCCATTATATTCCTCCGTCTCATGAAGCTAAGGAATAAATAAGTCCAGAAAATTACACCAAAGGGACAACACACCGCATTCGTGCGCTCTCAGCGTAATAATATTTTTTGCATAAGAACTATTTCTTCTAACGCATTACCAACACACCTATTTTCTCCCTGTTTTTATTCACATTAATAAATTATAAATGAAATAGTATAATTCATAGACGGATTACAAGTGAACGTTCAGTATAACCAAAAATATGAACGTCTATGTTAAGAAAAGTGTAAAACGCTTGTGATACATATTTAGGAAACAGTTAAACACGACATACATGGGGTGATTTTACAAAGGTTTGTTTCAAGTAGTTTCTAGCGCGGTCACCGCATAAGTCGAATTAAAGCAACTTTACACGTCCGATTTTTCACCCGCTTGTTTGTTTGTTTTCTTGGCTTTAATTCGCCTGAAATGAAATGAATTTTCATATAATCATTTTACTTTAAAACTTTATATTAGAATAGTCGTGCTGGACGATGCCACTGGTTGGCGGGTTTTCTCAGGGATCTCCCGTTTCCCCAGACCTTTTATTCCGTCACCGTTCCATACTCACCTCACTTCACCCTCATCGGCTCGATGTTAAAAGCATTGATATTAAGAGACCTCGATGTTAAGAGCCGCCTAAATCTCTTCACTCACTCATTCATATTAGAAAATAAACATTAACGAGCAAATGTTTAGCTGCATCTTAAGTTTTTAATTTTCTGTAATAAAATTACAAGATCGTCGTTAAAGAGTCCGGCAGCTGCACGACTGCAAGACTGTGTACCGTCTTTTCATTACCGGCATACTCAAAGAGGCGATCAGACACACGATGAGCGTGGCAGCGTCGCCCTTAGCGACCCTTTACCTTTTTGCTTCGGACATGTGTAGTATGTTAAGGTCTGCGGTGCCTTTTCACTGAGATTTGCGCGCTGTTGTGAGGGAA
Organism: Dryococelus australis; assembly: GCA_029891345.1. Lineage (NCBI taxonomy): Eukaryota > Metazoa > Arthropoda > Insecta > Phasmatodea > Phasmatidae > Dryococelus > Dryococelus australis. The sequence goes on from CM056998.1 coordinate 82,709,340, forward strand.
AAGCGAGGTGATAAGCTGTAGAGTCATATCTACAACTGTAAAGGTAGAGTCCTCTCAGCTATGAAACTTTCTGTATTAGCTATTGGTGGTACCATATCGAATGGATTCTACCTAAAAAAAAATCAGCGTTCATGGGCATTTTAAAAGATTATGTAATAGGAAATAACTTTGCTGGCACGAAAGTCATATGTACATACCTAGGCAAAGGATAATCAATTAACTGAGGAAGTCGAAGAAGGTCCCATAAAGTATAATGTTTGGCTGCGGTGTACCTATGAAAAGCCTCAACCTATTGATGAAGGAATCAGCTGGTGGGCATTCAAGACTGCCAATCAAGCATTGTACAAAGCTGATATCATTCCAGAATCTGTAGAGGACAAGAAAACATTTGTCGTGAAGAACAAGAATATATGGAAAAGGGCTGTGGTTGGACGCTTGTTCACGTAGATTTTCTTGAGCTGCATATAAGCAGATTATATTCACTACATGAAAAGTGAGCTTATTGCTGGAAATACCGTCAATGAATGTATGGAAATTATAGAGATTTTGTTTTTTTAAGTCTGTAATCTGATTTACATAAAAATATATATGTGTTTTCAATGAATAAACGAAAGTGTTATATTTATAGCTAGTGTCGATGTACCTTCTTCTAGCATGTCTACTTTCCTTGATATAAGGAATGTGATGTTATTGGTTTTTAGACATGTCACTACAAGCCAATACTGCAAGGAAGCACAATAACAGAAATTAAATTATGTATCGAATTTTAATGTTAATACTTAAATGTTTGCTGCAATTGTCTATCACTGTATGTTCGTAATCAATGACATGGTAACAGAGGTATATATTGAAATTAAGTATACAAAAATTACAGTGTGGGTTAATATTGAAATACATTCTAAGCAGGTTGGATGCAACAGATCTGGAGCGAGGGGGGAAAAGGTTGAGGCAGCTCTGATGAGCAAGAGTGGTGTGGAAATAGGTGTTGGCCAGCAGGCAGGGAGAAGTGTGAAGTGGAGTGGTGGTGGTGGAGGGGTTAGCAAGGGAAGGCGGTCTAGTATTATATGTTCCTCGATTTTTTTATTATCTTTTCCCTGAGATTGCATCTAATATGGAGGCGATAGTCTTTAATGTATTATGCTTGCTGACTTGTATGTACTTTTTCTCGAGTTTTTGTTTTCAAGGTCATTTAAGGTAATGGGTCGTAGGTCGAGGTAGTCTGCATCTGATATGGCGGTGGTTGTCTTTAATGTATTATGCTTGCTGACTGTTATGTATTTTTTCTTGATTTTTGTTTTCAAGGTCATGGGGTGAAGGATAGCTGACAGGGATCATGGACCACAGGTTAAAGTTCAATTACTAATGGGTATTGGCTTCCAAGATGTCAGACAAGTGATGTATACCAAGATGGTGGTCACCTACCAAGATGGAGGTCTCTAGTAATGTATAAACAATTGATGAACGAAAAAATCAAGATGGCGGAATTAGCATAGTTGAGGGGAGTGGGTGCGAGGGAGTCAGTCGTCCGCTGGGGATGGAACGAATGTGAATAATAGTGGTGTTGGGAAGTTAAGTTAAAAATTTTTTTATATAGTTTTTTGTGGCTCAGTGGCTAGCGTAGTCGCCTCTCACCAAGGAGATTCGGGTTCGATCCCTGGCAGGTTCGCTCCCAGATTTTCACATGTGGGAAACATGCTGGACGATGCCGCTTGCCAGAAGGTGTCTCGGGGTACTCCAGTTTCCCTCCTTTGCATTCCAGCGCTGCTCCATCCTAGGTTCTCATTTCATGTCATGTTCAGGGACGACGGGCACCTACAGGTCCCAACTTGAAAGCTCGTCGATCGGAGGGCGTTGCATCGCCCCGTGTTCACCCCCCATATGCGTTTATTTATTATTATTTTTTATAATTTATTTCTAATAATACATTTTTGTGATTTTTGAATTATTTTCGGTTTTGTTTTTATTTTTGCGATTTTTTTTAATTTTTGCATTTCCAAAGTCAAATGTCAAGGTCACAGGTCACGGTCAGGGTCAAAGATCATGTGCATAACACATGGATGCAAGAAGGTTGATGCTTAGGTCTGAGTCCTATCCTCTATATCTTGTATCGATTTGGCATAGGTTATGCCTATAAAAACCAATATGGCCATCACTGCTCTGTAGGACCGAAGGAAGCCCCCCAATTTAATTAAATTGACGAATATTTGATTTCAGGGGCTTCTTTTTGCACGAGAGGGAGGGGGGTTTTCTCCCTTATTGGGGGCTTCTAACTTTTTTGAGGGAAAAAAGGAAAAATTTTAGAGAAAAGAGGAAATTTTTAGGGTCTTTTAGTCGATTTTGAAGGAAAAAAGAGAATTTTTGAGGGAAAAATTGGAAAAAATGATGGACGGTGATGTAACAAGATGGCGGTGGCCGACTCCTGCACTCAAACTCACCAATCACTTGCGCCGGACTTCTCTAAATCCTACTAGTCATGTTCTCCTGTCATAAGCTTAAGTACCATTAAATTTGACACATCGCCTTAAAATTGATAACAGATAGAATATTCATCTGCAGCGGTGCTACGCTCTCATGTTTAGTTCGCGCCTTTGCCAGCGCCGCCAGCACACAAAGACGATCTTCATGGCCAGTTGGTTCACCTTCCCGTCTACTTTCTCTTGCCCTACTACCCTTTCCCCTCCACGCACGTGACTAATTTATATTGGACGAGATCATAAGTGGGTAGGAGCTTTGACCTCCCTCAGGTTTATTTTGCTAACGACCACCACGCTGAAATGATCTGCAATAGTTTTGTGAAGGCAACATAGGAAGTCAGAATGGACAAAACGTAAAATTTAAATTGTAATGTCCATTCAAGTTGAAAGTTTTATTCCTCAGCCTTTTAATGATACCCCACTTTTTAATTAATCGGATTATCGATTGGTTAATTAACTTGTTTGAAAGGGTTAATCTTTAATCCAATCAAAAACCTGAAGGTTTAATCTCTAATTCGATCTTAATCCGATCAAAAATTGAAAGGGTTAATCCGATAAAAAATTGAAAGCGACGAATTTATTGAAAGGGTTAATTAGATTGAAAAGGTTGATTATTTTTCTTGTACTTCTTTCTTTATTATTGGGGTGGGGGTAGCAGGAACGTTATACGATGTTTACATTGTGGTGTCCTGAATGACCAGAGTGGTAGGTTGCGATGTATATAAAGGGGCTGAGTTGAGTGCAAGAGTGGGCTAAATGTAATCTTTTTTTTTGTGGAAATTGCTCGTAGATGGTGGTGAGATATAGGCGACTTCGAAATATGGGATTTGCATGTTAGTAATGTCAATCTATCTGTTTTTCGAATGTAATTAATTGTTAGAGAATTACAGAGTGTTATATGCATGAATAAACTACACGCATCGAACCGCAAATTTCAAACGACTACATGAATAATAAGTGCAATTACATGAGTCTTAAACGTAACATGAGTCTCGAGCTTAGAAATATAATTTTTACCAGAGAGAATTTTAACTAGGCGAATAACATCTGATGTCGACAAGTGCAAACTCACTAAACGAAATTCAGCTAGTCAGTGTGGATAAATAACTCATTAGCATGTAAAAATTACACAATTCAGCCTGGTGACTATCATCTTACAGCAAAAAAAACTGAATACGGTGTAATCCAGACACAATAGCTTACGTCTACTCTGATAAGTAAATTATATAATGATAGAATATCTTACCCCAAATTATTTGTTTCAAACAACCAACTGGTGTAGAGCTTAATCCCACATCACCTTATATATGTAACGAAAGAAATGCACAAACATACTCAAAGAGAAAATTTTTGTAAAATAACGAACGTACTACAAATTTCTGTAAATAGAGCACATTTTTTAAACACAAATGGTATTTTCATAGACCGAGCTCAGAAATTGAAAATATTATCACGATATTGGCATAACATATGAAAATTTATATTTTCCCGATAAAATACTTTTATATTAAAATGAATACATTATAAAATATTAATCACAGCTATCACTAGAGATGGTCTCCGGTCCGTATTTCATGTAACCCCTGATTGTAAGATCGTCTGCCACCAAATTTATAGATGTGCGGTGAAGATGAGGGAGCTGTACACATCTGACTCTTCCACGCATTCATGTGCAACTGAAGATGGCAGTGACTGTTAAGGTGAGGTCACTTCACTCCGGAGTTCCCTAACCCCCTCCCACCACTCACCGGAGTGTGACCCCTGGGCTGCTTGCGATTGTCAGTTTTTCGACACTAAGGCAAGATGGTGTCAACTGCCAAGTCGCATTCTGATCGGGAGGATCCTGCCTACCACCCCCTCCCAACCCAACCTCCCACACCTACCCTGGACCCCTTACCAGAGCGATGTGTCTCAGAGTCATTCATCTGCCTGTCCTCGATTGTCATTTTTTGCAACTGAGTGAATATGGCGATAACTGCCTACCTGCGCTCATATTGGGGATGCAGCCACCCTCCCTCCCCTACTGTCCACCCCTCAGAACTGGCCCAAGTCCAGAGGAACTTACCCCCTGTCCAAACACCCCTCCCACCCCTAATCAAGAAGGTGACTTTTCGGAAGGGATCTGTTATCGATCCTACTTGGCATTCGCAAAAACCTGTTTTATGCACCCCAGCATCATCCCTGAGAATGCTTTTTTGTATTTTTTCATGAGTTGGTTATCCTGCAGTATCTGTTTCATGGCTAAGTGCCCCTCCCCCACTAGAGTATTCAGAACATGTTTTTTTTTCGAGTGTTGGAATCCTTGCTTCGACCCATAGCCCTATGAATGCATACCCCGAGACATTTCACCTGATTTGCCGACGTTACAATCTTACGCAACAGGGTGACTATATCACCAGTGAAAAAAAAATTACAACTCCCTAAAATCAAGTTCCCGATATAAGCCCCAAATTAATCCCAAAACTGCAACATTCCAACAAGTATATATTTGAATCAAGCAAACTATGCTTTGTAAAATCACACAAAAATATAAGACTTATTTTATTCACTCATTAAAACTTAAGTATTTTCTACAATTATTCAAACAAGACATATTTTATTCACTCATTAAGAAATGTTTTTACTATCAATTCGATGTGTAGGAGAGAAAAAAATATTGGGAGAATATTGCCCATCTCTTTTAACAAGGTATTGAGAGCCGATGAGGGGAAAACATGCGGAGTTGGGGCAGCACCGAGCTGGACCAGGTCACACGCATGAGACTAGGGGAAACAAGAGAGAGAGATCTCTGATAAAACCTTTGTATCAATGGTAACGTCTATTACAACATCCACACATTGCAAGAAAAAATCTTATTTTGGTGTGACCAGCCCGGGGAGGCGAGCGTGCTAATCGCTTAACCAATGTGTTCACTTTCTTTACGTCTAATCAAAAACTTTCCAACAGCAAAATGTATTTCATGTTACATAAAATGTATATATTTGAATTCACTTAATATTTTAAGAGTTTCCGACGTAAGTTTAATGAAATAGTATGAATACAGGTGGAAATCATGATTTCCAGTGTTGTAATTCTTACTTTTTTACTTAAATTCGAGTATTTTGGGGGAAATAGTACATATATAGATTTCGTCCAGAAAAATACAAGAAATAAAGCTTTGTTTTATATTCATCATAAAAGAAACGACTACTAGCCAGATGAAGGGCAAAGTTTGGGAATTTCCCATTGGTGCATATAGCATATTATTATCGCTTTGTGTGCACTCAGTAACATTCACCACACAGCTACGTGCCACCTTTTATGAATACATGAAAGAAAGTGCGAGCATTACCAATTTGTAGAGTCCTAGAAAATTCGCAAATGCGAAATAACCATTATAAAATCTGAAAAGTTCCGTAAATGCACCAAATTCTTCATAAATGTCTTCCACTGTGTTAGTTTTCATCTTAAATAAATGATTGATCTTTTTATGAATTAAAAATACTTTGGGGCAGTATTTGTATTGACAGAAAACGTAATGTAAACAATTGTTTTTTTTCGGACGTCAACAATATGAGACATGCAAGCAGTTCTCAACCAAAAATGGCTCATCATATCGAACCTAGTGCTACCAATTTCGCTTTTGATGAAAAATGTGTAGGTAATGAACGCATCCTGTAGGAACATTTTTGGCATGAAGATGTGTAGGAAATAGCGCGATTTTATTTTGTTTAGTGTAGGAACATCTTCGACGCATAGATGTGAAGCCAATAGCTGGTTTTTATTTTGTGTCGTGTATGTAAAGCCTTCTGCCAATAGAATTAAAGGAGCACAGAAAAATGAGTATTAGTTAAAAAATATAATTTCCGAAAGTAGTAGAAGTAAACAAGTAACCTTTAGTTGTGTATAGTTTTTTACGAGAAGTCAATAAATAGGCCTATGTAAAGTAAAAAGAAAAAAAAAGTATTTTATTGTTCATTACAATAATACTACAATGCTGTTTGAATCGAATAATTAATTTCAACCACTGTAATTTTTTTTTGTGGGATTTATTATTAGACAGTGAGCTTACATGTTGATTTTATTACTGTACAATATTAGACTTTAAAATTTGATATGGGAATAATTTAATGGGCATTTTATATTATGGTCCAGGTAATTCATTAAATGGTGTTGTTTTAATACTTTTAATAAATAAGAAAATGCTGTAATTGTTTCATGTCCATTTCTGTGAAGTGGGCTGCTAGCAGTTTTATATTGACAGTTATTAAAAATTGTAGAAACTCGCTCGAGTTCGACTCGAAAGATCGAAGTTGTTTTAAATACTCTGCTCGAACTCGACTCGAACAAAATTTCAGTGTTCGTACATCCCTATGCGTGGTGATGGTTAGTAACCTATATATTTGTTTTCTTGTATTTGGGAGTTAAATATTTCCATGGTGATTTGAAGCTGGATACAGCTGCATGTTCTTCCATATCAGTGATAGCTAATTATTTAATAAAAAAATTTTTCCTACATACTGAAATCTTTGCCAATTGCAAAACATATAGTCATAGCTATGGTTCGGCATCTGCTGACTCAATTCATTATTTTCACCAGCTTATCTCTTACATTGTAACTTGCTAATCTATTATGAATTACAAGAGTGTAAGCTTGCGTATTTGCTGGAAATGGTGTATTTGCAATAATTTCAATTCGTGAATCATTTAAGCCATTGGTAATTCTGTCATCCTGTTTGCTTACATCAAACACATATACCATTCCTCTGGTTTTAAATGATTCTAGTTCTAGGATAGGTGAACTGATTTTGTTATAAACCGTTTCCTGAAACTTTGTGAACATATATAAAATAAGGAATTCCCCATTGGCAAAGTTCATATTTAAATCCACATAGGGGTAAGCTTGACCATTTAGAAATAGTTTAATATTTTTCATATCACAATGATAGAATACTGATCGATCCACTTTTAAATTGTTTTGTCGATTTGTTCGAAAACAAATGTCAACATATCTCGGTTTTTCCCATGAATAACTTGAGTTCACATTCCAAATGACGTTTTGTAATGTTGGCAGTGATGGAAAACCTCTAAAGCCCACTATTAGAATGGAATGTCTAAATTCTTCCCTTTTTCGATAAATTTTAATAACTTTACACGTTCATAAGTGTTAATTTTAATATGCTGCATTAACCATTCCACACTGCTTAATTAAAATGTTACACCCTCCTCATTATTAGCTGTATTGTATATAGTATTCAAATGTGTATTGCCGAATAGAATAATAATTCTTGTTTAATGTTTTGTATTTCTAGTCATCAGCAAAGCACAAAACCATACTTAACAGTATAAAAACTTAGTATTTTTCACCTGGGTTTATTTGTAGCGAGTAATCACTAGCATTGTTCCACCCAGCCATAAGTCCTGTATAAATATCGTTAATAGTTCCCAAGAGATAGTTCTTTATCGTGGATGTAACACCAACATCTCATGTTTGATCGATTTACACTCCATTGAGCAGATGCAATTCTGTCGATTAAATGAAGTATTTCATTTCTTACTATTTTTGTAGTTGCTGGATTATTTGCATCTGCTGTCTCTTTAATTGTTCCTCTAAACCTTAAACTTGATATCGATGGTAATGTGTAAATATAATGATTTTTTATTGAAATCCATATTTCTGATGGGAACATGTACGGACCTGCTTGGGATGGTTCATATACAGGTATTTCCATATTGCTGATTACATTTTCATAGTTGATCGGTTCTTCAACATTAAGTACGTCTTACATTTCTATTAACAATATATCCTAATTCTTTTTAATACAATTATTTGCATCATGTTAACTTCATGGGTATCTTAGTTGAAGGGAGCGTTTTATGTTGCTGTGTACATCTTTTTATACTCCCTTTCTTCGAAATATGTTCCATAGTGTGATAGTTCTTAAAAGAACTGCCTACTTTAAGTACGAATTCAATATTGTATACAATACCCATTATGATTGTAATGTGCAACAGACTGCAACAGCTTATATAGCTTTTTTTAAATGTAAACAAATGGTAATTTCATCATTTCTAAAATTAATAAGTATACAGTCTTGATCGACAATTGTAAATATTATTTCATCAACACAATTCACTATTACTGGAAGATACATCAATGTATGAGGTTTTTCAATTATTTTATATTTTGGAGCTACAGCACACATGAATTCATGTATTGTATTTGTCGGTTTTCCATTTAACTATGAACTGTCTACAATATTAACATTTATATGACATACATTTACCAACAATATATTAATCTGTTTTGATCATTTGTGTAATTGATTAGCTGAATATACTCTCTGTTCATAACCCAACATATTTACAATTGAACTGTCTTCTGAGAAATCATTATCAATGTTCCTATACATTGCACTAGTTAACATATTTGGATTTCCACGTAATCGGAAATGTACATATTCAGGAAATGCCGCTTTAATGAATGTTTCAAGGTCATCAAACTCATAAGATCATACCGGTATCACAATATTGTATGTTTTTCATCAATATTAGCCATAAATATTTGGTAATGTATAACAAATTCTATTAGACTTATTTGCCATTCTCCATCTAACTCCAAAGCAGGGAAATATACTGCACACGATTGCATTGAATTACCACTTAATACCAACATAATTGACATATTACTAATATGTTTTGCAATTACAATTATTTATATAGCCTATTTATAGCACAAAAAATTAAACATAAATGTCCACGATTGATGGTATTCGTTAATTGCTCTGTTTTGTAATTATATCTTAATTGCATGTTTAAAAAATAATTACATATTTCAATTGGAGGATGTAAATCGCCTAAACTGTTGTAATACAATTATTGATTTAGAGTTTTAATTAATTCAACCCAATATGGTCCTTCATTTTGTTTCGAATCTAAATTAACAAACATACATTCATGAAGATTTGGTTTCTTTGGTAAATTGTCTCTCATATACACACCTTGGAAATAGGGAATATCGAGTTTATTTACAAATACGTTAATATCTTGGTTTGTTAATGCATATTTTGAAGAATATTTTGGACTTTCTGAGTTTGTTTCCACATTTGGAGTTTTTTTCGTTCTTGTCCAACTTAATAGAGTTTCAAATACACTCCTTTACCTTTTAATTTAACTTCTCTACTAATTGCCTAAACCCCTCCTAGGATTGATCTAACAGCTGTTAATGCTGGAAATATGAATGGAATGATTCCTCCTTTCTTTGTTTTTATTTTATTTTACGTTTCAGGCCCATGCCTCTCTTCACCTTCTCGTGCATAACTTTATCAACGACCCAAACTCCAAGCTTTTCACCTGTAGATGTAGATAGATTCTTCCTTATAATTGCAGCTTTATTAGCTAGAATCATACCCGCTATATGTCTTTCTTTGCCATTAATTGTTCGATCGTAAACTATATCATGTTCTTTACACACACTATCCAAAGTGTTTATTCCTTGATCTTTCTGGGTCAAATGTTTTGCAAGTTTAGAACCTGGTCCACAATAACTGTATTTCAGAAATGTAATTCAAATGGTATTTATTAATCAATGTATTCAATATACCGCATCATTTCTTGATATGTTTAGTATGAGCCATTGTTTTCAACTGAATGTGAACCTATAATTAGACCTGCATTTATAGTTTTACATTAGGACATTATGTAACACTGCGTAATTGTGTAGAAATGAAGGTTATCAAACAAAATGCACATCTGCTGGTAATTGCAAATACGAAATAAAACATTATTAAACAGAAACATGATATTTTTTTTACCATCAAATATACGTTGTATAATAATCAGTCCTTCTTCATGTGGGAAAACTTGTGTTACTATGTCGTTGTTGGAGCATCAGAATGGACATAAATTGGAAAACATATACGTGTTTTCTAAAACAATACAAGTGAAATATCACTGATTAACGACCATTTTGTCGTTAATTGAAGAAATGCGGTATTTCCCTTTTACAAATAAAGAATATATAGTGCCTCCGAATGATGCATTACCCAATAACGTATTTATTTTTGACGATGTTTGGTGTGAACCATAGGGTGAAATACAGCAATATTTCAGTTTTGGTAGACATTCAAACATTAATTGTATTAATCTATCGCAAAGTTCCACACATATACCAAACATAATTTACACAATAATGCAAATATGGTAATTGTGTTTCAAATGGCTAATATGAATCTGCAACATATTTACCATTATCTGGTTTTGGCGATTGACATTTACCAAGTTTAAAGAAATGTGTTTTTACTGTTGGAAAGAAAAATATGGGTTTTTGGTGATTATACCAACATTCCCCCTATATAAAGGCAGATATATGTCTGATTTTGACTGTTTTTTACTTCCAGGAAAAGAACAATGAATATTTCAAAGTTGGGACATAGCTGTATAAAACGCAATCATTACAATAGCTGTTTAACCAAAAATCGCGATGGGAGATATGATTTGAACGGACATATTACATAATATGGGTATGGCTGTGAAACGTAGGGATACAGTAAATTCACGTTACATGAAAGCCTAAACGTCTTTAATTCACAATCAAACGATATTCAAGAGAAATTAATCAAGTTAGTTGATTTAAGTGATAATGTTTATAAAAACACGACTGTAATTGCAAACATTTTAAGCAATATTAGCACTTATTTACAGATTAATGAATTTAGATTAGAACTCTTAAATGAATTTAGTAAGGATTTTAATGATATGGCAAACATAGTTTTTACAACACAACTTACAGAAATGCTAGAAAATTTAGGAGTTGTAATTAATGAAGTGGTAAACGCTACTGTTACAAAACAACTTGAAACACGAATGGAACCAATAATGCAATATATAAGAGATGAATTGATTAATAAAAAATTTAGTTTAGTTACACAAACAGATTTGAGAAAACAAAATAATGATTTGAAATTTGAAAATAATGAGTTGTAATTAATGAAGTGGTAAATGCTACTGTTACAAAACAACTTGAAACACGAATGGAACCAATAATGCAATATATAAGAGATGAATTGATTAATAAAAAATTTAGTTTAGTTACACAAACAGATTTGAGAAAACAAAATAATGATTTGAAATTTGAAAATAATGAGTTGTAATTAATGAAGTGGTAAATGCTACTGTTACAAAACAACTTGAAACACGAATGGAACCAATAATGCAATATATAAGAGATGAATTGATTAATAAAAATTTAGTTTAGTTACACAAACAGATTTGAGAAAACAAAATAATGATTTGAAAATACTAATGAATTATTTTATCAATGATTTGAAAACTAAAACTATAGCAAAATTAGAAGTTGTTTTAAGTAAAATCGATATGATTGAAAAAGCCCAAAGTAATAGACCTACTACATCAGTTAGAAAAGCAGCGACTTAATTAATATATAAATAGTTTGAATTTATTGTAATATAAAAAAATATGCATGCCTCTGCTTCGGAATCAGATTACCTTATATCCAGAGAAATATTTACAAGTCAAACGAGCCTGTATGGAACGCAATGTTTTAAACGAAGAAATATTTAAACATGTTATGAGTAGAATGGATACGTTGCATTATGTGGTGAATAAACTTAAGAAACAGCTTTGGAAATTAAAATGGAAGATGAACCTTTAACAAAGAAAAAGCAAATTCTTTCTCAATTAACAAGATGTTATTTAGCTTAAAATTATCTATGTCTATGCGTGATATGAGATTTGGTGTTTATCGACATGAAAACAACTGGTTCCTGGGAGATTCGTTAGTTAAATTTTTGCCTGAGAATAAATTAAAATAGTTGATTACATAACTGATGTCAATAAAGGATTATTTGAATTATTGTTTAAAAACTTTCCAAATGGATATTCTGACACCGATTTACAGAAATATAAAGATATATATATATAATATTCGTCGAACGAATGCTAATATTCGTTCAGGAGATGAAAACCACCCCAAAATACATTTAATAGGAGAAATAGTCGGAAGTGGAATATATAAAGATGAAATTGACAACCACTTTTCACCTGTATATTGGAACAATCCTAATGAATTGGTTGATAGATTAAAATTTCTCATCGCTTCGAGAGCGTCTGGGAATAATTCACATACGAACGAAATTGTTTCTATTATTGAAGAGTTAACAGAAGATGGTTATATTATAAACAAAGTTTAGTAGACTTCTCAAGAGCTTTACACTCCTGCAAGAAAAATATATCCTAGAAGAAGAGTTATAACTCGTGGTTAAAATTATCTTTTTCAAGCTCATTTGTGTGAAATGTCATTCCTTCGAAATGCAATAAGTGATACAAGTATATTTTAACCGTAATATACGTTTATTCTAAATATGGCTGGAGTATACCTATGCAAAACAAAACCGGGAAACAGGTTACTGATGCAATGAAGATCATATTGAAAGAGAGAAGCCCAATTCGCTCCAAACCGACAGGGGAATATAATTTTTTTCTGCACAGTTGCAGAAACTAATGACCGAATATGGTATTAATCACAATGCAAGGTATTCGGAGCTTAAAGAGTGTGTCGTGGAATGTTACAACAAACTGTTTAAGCAATTAATATATACAATTTTCACATCGAGAAGGACCTACTAATGGGTTGACGTTTTGCCTAAAATAATAAAATTTTATAATTCTAGATATCATAACTATCAAAATGGCTCCCAAAGAAGTTACTGATAATAGTTTAATGAAAACTATTTATAATAACGTTAAATTCATCGACGAAAGAAAACCAAAGTGCAAAGTTGGGGTATTTATACGTATCTCGAAACAGAACGGGATCTTTGCAAATGTTATGGTGATTTGGTCTTTTTAAATATTAAAAATCATTTCAATTAAACAAACACATCCCAGAAAGTATTACATAGAAACATATGATGGAGAACCAACAAAAGGTGGATTTTACGAACAAGAGTTGCACAAAGTCAGTTCTCCAAATGAATATTTGGTTGATAAAATCATTAAAAGGAAGAAAGATATGTCCTTGGTTCGATGGAGAGGACTATCAAAAGCACACGACTCCTGGGTTAAGAATCGAGATCTTAAAAGATTGTAATACAATGTTTGTAAACATTTCTGATACAAATAAATGATTATTAGTTATATTTGATGTGATTTTTTCATTTAATAAACCTCTGCGTGGGGATTGGATGTACAGTTTTTTGTGTAGTCAATCACCTTTTTTATTGTATTATCGTTTCATTGGATTAATGTTGGAGCGATAATCCAGTGTGATTAAATTCTTTTTAATGTGACATCATTCACAATTAGGTTATAATCAGTCACATTTGATATGTAATTCAACTGATAGATGTGATGGATTAGTTTAATTGGAAATTCGCATTTAGGTGTTAAATGAGTGTATTTGGTATGTATTGTAATTTATTGTGTTTGGGTGGTAATCCGTTGTATTAGATTCCTTTTAAATGTGACATATTTGATTGTTTTTTATGTTACATTTCTTGGAATTGTGATAAAATTCCGTGGGATTTTACAGCTTAAAGACATATAAGACGTGATTTGTTTAATTCGTTGTTGTAATTTCCTGGAATTGAAATATTTTTTCGTGGAACTTTTCAACTTAAAGGTATTTGGGATGCAATTCCATTTTAATGTTATTTATAATGTAATTGAAACATGATATATTTATTGGAATTTGGATAATGTTTCTGGGTTTCATAATAGTTTGTGTTAGGTTACATTTCTTTCCTTGTATCGATACAGTTCTTGGAAATTGATAAGTTTTAAGAGAGTAAAATACCATTCCCCCGCTAAAACGTTTTGATGTTTGATGGTGTAATATTGAATGTGTTTTTGACGGTTTTGAGTAACTCACAGTATTTTTTTAATGTGTGCTTCAATGCAATATCGTCTATATAAAACAAACCATTTTTGCTAGTCACAATCCGCCCACTCCAAATGTTTGTGAAAGGTAGAAGAGGCAAAGCGAGGTAGGTCGAAGAAAATTGTGTAAAGTGGATGTGAGCTGCAGACAGGGCAACACACATCATGGAATGGAGTTTGTGGGTGCTGCAGAGGGACATGGGGAAGTTCTCCCTCCTAGTCCTATTGTATAGGTGCCAGCAGTGTGAATCAGGCTTTGCGCATGAAGGGAAGGTTGTCGGGTGGATAGAAACGGGTGGGTATCGATAGTGGTGTGCTGGTGCGAACAATGTCAGTTTAATGAAGCATTCTCTCATTCCCTCGCCCGATTCCTGCTATGCATTTCTCCCACGCTTACACGACCCGCTCCGACCCGCCCGCCTCTTACACTGCTCCAACTACATTTGTGGCCCGACCCAACTCTGCTACATAGTCACTTTGTTTCCCTTCATCAGCCCTTAAGACCTAAATTTCGCCAGCTCCCGCATACACTCAATTCTCGACTATCTGTTAATTGGCTTAAGAATGACTCCTCCCCATATCTTTCCGAAAAACACGTTGCTGTAGTCAACTACCTTTCGCAAATTATCTTTAGCAAGATCATGTTATATTTTCCTATATGATAGTATTCTCTAAAAATTCTGGAGTAGGAAAAACTATACATGAAATACGTATTTTTGTCTGCTACATGTATAAATATACGTTGGATTGAAACTAAAACAACTTTTCCAACATGTTTGTTTAACATAAATTTTTAATGATTGGAAATAAAGTTTAACTTGAGTATTTACATACATCACAATAGTTAAAACTTGAATTAATTTATATGTTTGAAAAATTGTGTTCTTTCAATGTTTAAAATCTTATTGAGTTAAAATTATGACTTACAGCTGTGTTGGTATAAAAAATTAATCAGTGATTAGTTAAAAGTTGTTGGAAAATGGGAAATTTGTTTAAAATGTATTGTTAGATTGTTGGGAACAGAAAAAAGATTGCTGAGGAATTTGGGGGGGGGGGGGGCATTTTGTGGAAAACTGTTTAAATCTTAAATCGAATATATTGTGTGTTAAAAACATTTGGATCATATTTATTAGTTATGAGGAAAATAAAGTTTTACCGGTGGTATTTCTGAAATTTTATTTAAGTTGGAATGCATCAACCTCGTGTGTCTCGAAAAAAAAATAGGAGGAAGATTGAGTGTCCGAGCAAATATAATAGTTGATAGGGGAGAGGAGAAATAGTCCAGGTCAGTTCGAAATCCACTTCTGCCTCCATAGGGAAACCATCACTTTAGCCTTGAAGCAAGCTTCGTTCATAGTCGAAGCAGTGGTGTGGAGGTGAAGGGCAGGTGAGCTGAAGCAGGGAAACAAACACTGGAAAAAATAATGCTTTCTGAATACTGTAGTGGGGGAGGGGTGCATATCCATGGTCTTGGAGAATAACTTGCCATTCGCACAAAGAATGCTTCTGGGGTAAGGGGTGGGAGGGGTGTGTGGACTGGGTCACATCCCTCTGGACTCGGATTGGTTCTGAGGTGTGGAGGGTAGGGGTGGGAGGGGTGGCTGCTCCCTTTATCTGTGCACAATTAGGCAGTTGTGGCCATCTTGACTCAGTTGCGAAAAATGACAATCGAGGGCAGGCAGGTGAATGACCCCAGGACACGTCGCTCTGGTGAGGGGTGCAGGGTAGGGGTGGGAGGTTGGGAGGAAAGGGGTGGTAGGCATGATCCTCCTGATCGGAATGCAACTAGGCAGTTGACACCATCTTGCCTTAGTGCCAAAAAATTGATAGTTGCAAGCAGCCCGGGATCGCACTTTGGCAAGGGGTGGGAGAATGTATAGAGAGATCTGGAGCAAAGTGATATCACCTAACCAGTCACCACCATCTGCAGTTGCTCATGAATGCTTGGAGGAGACAGGTGTGTACAGCTCTCTCTCATCTTCATCACACCTCTAGAAACTTGGTGGCCGACGAGCTTACGATCAGGGGTTACCTCAACTATGGACCAGCGACTATCTCTAGTAATAGCCGCGATTAACGCTGTATAATGTACGTGTTTTAATATAAAAGTATTTTATCAGGAAAATACAAATTTTCGTGTGTTAAGTCAATAGTGATAAGATTTTCAATTTTTTAGCTCGGTCTACGAAAATATTATTTGTGTTAACAAATGTGCTCTATTTAAGAAAATTTGTAGTACGTCCATTATTTTAAAAATAATTTTCTCTTCGAGTATATTTGTGCATTTTTTCCATTACATATATAAAGTGATGTGGGATTAAACTCTAGCAAGTTGGTTATTTTGAAACAAATCATTTGGGGTAAGAATTACTATCATTATATATTTTACTTATCAAAATATATGTTCACTATTGTGTCTGGTTTAAATCATATTCAGAGTTTTTTTGCTGTAAGACATTATTCACCAGGCTGAATCATGTAATTAGTATGTGTTAATATTCATACTGACTAGCTTGATTTCGTTTAGTGAGTTTGCACTTGTCGATATTAGATGTTATTCACGTAGTTAAATTTCCCTATCGTATAAATTTTATTTCTAAGCTCGAATCTCATGTTACATTTAAACTCACATAATTGCACTTATTATTCACGTAGTCGTTTGAAATTTGCGATTCGATGCGTGAAATTTATTCATGCATAGAACACTCCGAAATTCTGTAACAATTAATTGCATTCGGAAAACAGATCGATTGTCATTACTAACATGTAAATACCATATTTCCAGTCGCCTATCTCCCACCAACATCTGCAAGCAATATCCACAAAAAAAAACAATAAAAATTTACACTTAGCCCACTCTAGCACTCAACTCAACACGTTTATAAGACATTGCAATCCACCACTCTGGTCAGTCACCGCCAGTACACCACACTATCAACATCGTACATAGCTCCTGCTAACCCCACCCAAAAAAGAAAGAAAGAAAAACAAGAATAATATTTAACCCTTTCGGTCCATTTAACCCTTACAATCAATTTACCCCTTTCAAGTTTTGATCGGATTAACCCTTCCAATTTTTGACCGGATTAAAATCAAATTAAGGATTAACCCTTTCAATAAATTTAATTAACCATTTGATATCAATTGATAATCCGATTAATCGAAAGTGGAGTAGGACCATCCAGCCCTTACTACTTTTAGTTTGTGAGCTTCGACGGAAACGAGTTGAAGTGGGGAGTGTTGGACTGCTTGTACATTGTAATGGGCCTAGATTTGGGAGTTTTTAGTAGTTTTAGATGTTGTTCTTAACTTTGGTGGTAAGCAGTCTAAAATTGTAGAGTTTGGCATTTTAAACTTTCGGCTGCACATTCCAAATTTAACTGATAATAACTTGTGAAATTTTGCGTATTCATAATTTGATGAGAGACGCGTAGTACTGTTGGGTAGCCGCTGCTTCGCTATCTTGGTCCGGCTCATCATTATCATTGCTTTTGTGTTGGCGAACTGTCCACGCTTAACCTGTTAAGCAGAAATGTTTTAGATGTTTTCCCTTTTTAATAACATTCAATTGTCAGGTGCACGGCACTTTAACGGCCCGACACTTTATACGGGTGCCGTCGTGTAAGTTGGACTTCTTGGTAGTTTTTAATGTATAAATTTTAACATGTATTATTTTTATGGGGAATGCCGTTTGATGGATCTACTGACTGCGGCGTTTACCCTTTGTTGAAACTTAAATTAATATGGGAGCAATCAATGTTTTCCTATAAGTGTGTGCTCCATTGCAAGGTAAAGTATATTACGTGCATTAAATGTGGTTTGTTTTAAAAACGATTAGTAATTTTGCAAGGGATTTTGTGAAATCCATTAAGAGTGGAAACCTTATTGAAAGTTGTGCTTGCACTTCTAGTCTATTCAATTGAACGTCATTCTGGATTGTGGATGAGGTTGTTTAAAGAGCATTTTTTATTATAATGCAAGCTGGTGAAAATATTTTTGATGACTTTGGTAGGATAATTCAAACACGCTGCTTGTTAACAGCGCTTAACAACACAGTTAAATTCGACGCCTTGGCACACAAAATCGTGTTTGTTCATGTGTAGAAAAGGTAACCTGGTTAAGTATCACGTGGCAACATATTAAAGTAAATTTCAATGAATGTGGTCGGAATGTTTCTTGACCAGCTAACTTAAAGAACTAGTGGAGTATTTTAAAAATATCTGCCTTAAGCAAAGGTTTTTTTAAATTATATATATATATATATATATATATATACATATAGATATAGATGTACCTGCTGGTAAATACCTATATATCGTGGATACCAGATGTTATAAAAAATTGTAAAATTGTATTTTTTCCGCCACTTAAATTACTATGGGCACTGTGTGCCGTTTTGTAAATTTGGCGTGTTTTGTGGAGGCACTATCCTTAATAATTATTGCGCTCAATAAGCGTGTTGTCATAAGTCAGCTTGTAACCGACCAGTATTAATAGCTTTTAAGTGTACTGCATTGTCCAGTTTCAATTGAAAGGTGTAAAAAAAATATTTTTTATTGTAAGTATCACAATCAACTTAAATAACTTGTGCATTTGTTTCGTGTTCAATCAATAAAGTTCGCATTTTTGAAGGAGTTTGATGTTTTGGTATGTAACTGTACCGAGATCCAGAACAACTTGTCATTCGGCGTCGTATGTGAGACTGGATCTTTCAGCCCGACATATCACAGACTGCTTCATCATCTCTTTCAAATACAGAACACGTCTTCTTTCAAGTATATTCACGAGAAGAATCAGCATTTCAGAACTACTCTAGTAGCAAGAATATAATTTTAAAACGGCCCCCACTGAAAGAAATAGAAATATATTTTGTGAAATGAGCACGATTATTTTTCTAGTGGTACCTACAGAAAAATATTATGAAGAACGTGGACTAGGTTATGTCTGAGTAGGACTCCGCTTAAGTGCATGAGATAAATTCAGATCAAAATAAATAGATTCTTCCCAAGTGAAGCAACGGTATAAAATTTGTTAGTCCTTTATTCGGATTTTCTCCACTCTACTTCGTTTCTGTGGAAAATGCGTAGATTTTATTACATTTCGCAATTTTTTTCCTCTTCGGATAAATGATCCAATCCTGTCAGTATTCCTTGCACGATCTACCTCATACAACTAGTTTCCTACGCCCATTTTCAGGCTACTTTCTCATTTATTTTCGAGGGATTTTTGGTCCTGAGCATTTTACGAGGAGCCAACTCACTGCATGAGCTCGCCAGATTACAGGATAATTCAACTATAGATACTGCCAGATTGGGAAACCTTAAAGTACTGATAGTTCTGCGCAAGGTGCAGCTATTCATAGACACAAAAAGGAAGCCTTCGTGCGAAGCAAATTCCATTTAAATCAAGTTTACTCGCATGTTTGCATACGCTAGCGAATTCTGGTAGGGAAGCATTTTATGGCAACAACAAAACCCTAAGAATTTGAGTACGTAGGTATTCTCTGCGCAAACAAAAACCTAACTTTCTGGTTTTCAGACTATTATGTACAGCGTAGATAATAATACTCCGAGCTCCTCCTCATTACAAAAACAAATATTAACTTAGGTAAACGGATTTGTTAGCTAGGACTTGCCAGCTAGTTTACGCATGTCGTGAAATTAATGCTCATACCTCAGTGATTAAGATACATCAGGTTTTCTAATCAGCACGCAAACACCTGTTTCTAGGAACTCCCATATGGAATAGTAGAAAAAATATAGCACGTGGTATAGATTCTTATTATAAGGCCATTGGTGCATGGTATATGTTTCTGTTTAGAATTACAAGACTTTACACAATCTGTTTATTAATAAATTTAAGCTAAAAAAAAGGTGTATTTATTGATGGTTAACAATCGTTTTATTTTCTTACACTTACGCTGTAATTAATTTGTATTTACTTTAAAAGGCCGCTATATGTGTATGTATGTGTGTGTGTGTATATATATATATATATATATATATATATATATATATATATATATAATATACTTTAAAAGGCCGCTATATGTGTGTGTATATATACACACACATAGCGGCTTTTTAAAGTAAATACAAAATAATTACAGTGTAAGTGTAAGAAAATAAAACGATTGTTAACCACCAATAAATAAACTTTTTTTTAGCTTAAAATATATTAATAAACAGATTGTGTAAAGTCTTGTAATTTTAAACAGAAACATATACCATGCACCAATGGCCTTATAATAAGAATCTATACCACGTGCTATATTTTTTCTACTATACTATATATATATATATATATATATATATATATATATTCGTACGCACTCAGTGTAGTAAATTTTAGCGTAAGAACTATTTCTTACTGAGCATTATCAACTCACATACTGTCTCTCTGTCTTTTCTCATGTTAAGAAATAATACCAACAAATTGTGTGCGCAGTACAAACCAACACCCATCTATATATATAATATATATATATATATATATATATATATATATATATATATATATATATATATATATATATATAAACACACACACCAACAAATTTGTGTGCGCAGTACAAACCAACATAAATATACATATATAGTTGGTATTATTTCTTAGCATGAGAAAAGACAGAGACGCAGTATGTGAGTTGATAATGCTCAGTAAGAAATAGTTCTTACGCAAAATATTACTACACTGAGTGCGTACGAATGCGGTGCGTTGGTTCTCTGACGTAATTTTCCAAGCTTAGTTTGCACGAGGCGGAGGAATATCCTGGAAGTAGAACTTGAGCAGGGCTTCAGAAAAGTGTGAAGTAACAGTGAATGTACTATAGGAGAGGAGGGATAACGGTGTAGCCACCTGCGTGTGCATTGTGAGTGAGACTGTCGCGAGAGAACAGACTGGCTGGCACTGACCTAACGCACTATAAGAAATTGGAACTGGTTCCGTGAGTGACCGACACTGAGATTATGTAAATGTATGGAAATGAACATTCTAATTTTATATTTGTAAATGAGTGAAGACTGACTGTCGATTGTGAAAGGATATTAGCTAAGACCTAATTATAACTGAGATAAGCATAATAATTGCTTTCAATGCTAAAATGTTAATAGGCAGTTGGATTTTGTGTTTAGTAGCTGTATGTAGATTTAATTATTGAAAATAAATTAGAAAATATAATTAGGTTCTTTAATTTTAAAGACCACACCTCCCGGGAACCAGGATATACTCTAAACAATATTTTTACAATAGTATTTTTTCAAAATTTTGATTATTAATTTTTTGTCCATTTAGAAAATTACAAAAGAAGAAACACCTAATTAACCCGTTTAGCCACAAAAATAGAAGAGTATACGTTAATATTATAAAAAAGTAGAAATTGATTTGTGTAATTGTAAAACATTGCTGACAATGAATTTTGTGTTCGCCATCATTTTTTTCAGCAATTTAAGATCCTTTCATTTATATTATGAGTCGCAGAAAATTGTCCCTTTACTCATAACTGAACAAATGTTCGAAAAATAAATGCTTAAAATTTCCCCTTAGAGCCCAGGCGAATATTTCTAAAACAAAACAGGTTTTAGAAAAGGAGTGAGTTAGATTTTAACATAAGAAATTTGAATTATGTATACAGATTAACTGTTAAGTCGAAACGTATTTATTTGGTGGTTTGTATAAGCTACTAGTACGGATAACATAAATTGGAAGTTAGCCACGTATATTAATGTATTCTAACCACCTAAAGATTATTTTTCCAACACCGGAGAACCGCAACTACTAAATAAGTATTGCAACTATTGTCACAAACATTTCTAATAATACTAATAATAATAACTTTGCGATACACCAGCAAACGTGGCGTACGCTGCCGACGAACGATGCGTTTTCTCGGAATGTTCCATTTTATTCTACCGTTGCATTCCATCACTGCTCCAGCAACCTAAAGTCTCATTTCACATCACACTTCAGTGAATGATGGACACGTACGGGCCCCACTTCCGGATCTTCCTTGCGAGGTATTTAGTTGCTCAATTTATTTACTTATTCATTTATTAATTTTATTTGGTTACTTATTCAGCTGATGATCGTATTTGCTACCCACCCATTGTTCGGTCCAAACTTAAATTCTTCATTAATATTCTATTGTTACAAAACTGTTGTTTAGTGGGTCTCATTGCATGGTAGGTTTATGACGGTGTCGGATGTTTTTTACGCGGCTGATTAAATCCGGCAAGAAATATGGCTACCCCCCCCCCCCCCCCGGTTCACACCCGCGACAAAGGACAGAAACTAGGAACGTTGGCCGCGGAGACTGTCTAAGTAGAAGAGAGAGGGAAATTGTGGAAGAGACGAGGGGGGGGGGGTAGGGGAGGGGGTATCTCGAAGGGCAGTCAAGACGGGGAAGGAAATAAGAAAAGAAAAGGGCGGGTAGGAAAAGTAGTTCGGAAAGTTGGCTGGTTTGCAATCTCCATATCAGTTTTCTTAATTTCCTCGCCGCTAGCTCAGTGGCGCTCCCGGCGGCAGTAATTACGACTCGCGGCGGGGCGCCGCCATGTTGGAGACTCGCGCCCGCCGGGGCACACCTACCCCCCTCTCGTCACCCCCTCCCTCGCCATCCTAATCTAGCCCGCAATTAGCCGGGCTTCCTTATAAATGCATCGCGAGCAGCTTCTTACAATTTATACTCTTTAAGATTTTCGCTCCGGATATGAGGTACGTGCCGCCATTTTCCTTCCTCGCCCTTCGTCTACCGCCCCCCCCCCTTCTTTTCCAAGCTTTGTCAGCGACACTGCCCCCTCCCCACTCCCTTCTCCAACTAACCCTAGCCCGGCAACACTTCAGGGTAGCTGTGTCCAGCGAGCTTCAGAAGTCAATCTGGCAAAAAAAAAAAACACGTCACTTGCAAACCAGTAGTCCTTTCCCTTCACCTGTGAATCTTTTTCCTCGTAGCTACGTAATGGATAACTTTCCGAGTTTATTATACTGTTAACTGAAATCCCGCTAAGTCGATAGTCATCATTCAAAACTATGCTTTATGTAAGGTGTACTATGTTTACAAAGAGGTACTTTGTAATCCAAAATATCTCCACTTAGGTTTTAAAAAAGAATAGGTTCTTTTCTAAGACACAAACAAGCTGGATACTACATAACTATGCGATGTTCACAGTAAACTGAGCTATTTTGAAAACCCCGCTTAAGATCTACTTGTATACACGTTGCATACCTCCGTCTTATGAAAATTAACATTCCCATGGACCTGATCATTTAATTCATGCGTCGATCAAATTAAACTACGAGACTGCCACAAAAGGAAATACTTTACAAATGTGGTAATACTTATATGTTTAAAAAATTGAAAGCGGAATAAATAATTCTAAGTATTCTCATCTGCATACCGAGCACTTTCAGTTCAACGTTAAAACAAGGAACTACTTTCAGTCAGTCTTTACCAACTTTACTGGGCGCATGCCTGTCACTGTATTCGTTTAAATATATACAAGGTTGGAGAAGTGACATTTTTTAAAGGTTAATTTCAAAAGTACTCATTTTACAGTAAACAGCCTATAATCAATTATTAGGTATGTTCTACATTGACACTGGCGTTGATATGTAACGACTGTTCACAATATATTGAGCACTTTCGATAACAGCCTTAGAAGAAAGTCACTGCTTCTACATGCACATGTTTTAACGGGCGCCCTGAGTGACAAGCGCCCAGTTGAGTTCGTAACAATAGATGGGAAAGTAGTTCCGTATCTTAACGTCGAATATAAATTGTTACGTAACCATTTGCAATGACTTAAGTTTATTTCTTTCGCTTTCTGTCCTTTTAACGCATCGAAGTGTAAAAATAGCAGATTTGTAAAATATTTACTTCTAATAATTTCTCCGGTGTCATTTGACCGACGCATGAATAAAGTGATGAGGCCCATGGTAACGCTAATTTTGCATAAGGCGGCAGAATACACAACGTGCATACAAGTTGATCTTAAGCAGGGCTTTCAAAAGTGCTCATTTTTCGTGAATAGCCTATACCACGGAAGCATATAACATAAAACACTCGCGTGTCCAATCTCCAATGGAGATAATGCGTGCACGGATACGTACGGAAGAACGCAATACAGTTGGTCAAGTACTGACTTTTCCATCTCCGCGAATCCGTGTAACCAATAAAATCGGTTATTTCAGTATTTCACAGATGATATTTGCTCTCGTGATCATTGCGGTTGGCAAGTAAACGAGGTCGTGGATTTGAGGTGGCTGTTACAATAATAGTTTCAGTAATCCTCTGTCAGTAGCGTGCAGTCAGCGCTACATAATAATGCAATCTATCAAATCGTTAGAAAATGCTTCGAGAGAGCATAATACTTCAGGCCTGTGAAGTCTATTTGCAAACCAAAGACGACTCACCCACTTGTATCACTGAAAGCCATGACTGAAAATCAATGATTCGGAAGTTCTTATTACCTATTTTTGGTATGGCCGCGGTGATGTAGTGGTTAGAAATGTTTTTTCTCCATTAACCCTACAGTCATCCAGGGTGTTCTATTGTATCGTACTACAATGTAACAAACAGTATATTAGTTACATACATTCACAATTTTTTTTTGTGGGAGGGCGGCTGTTCGTCTGGGCGCCCGTAATTTAAGCTACAAATTCTATTTATATTCAAAAGCATGAGTCACACTTCCTAGGAATGTGGTGAGCTCCTCTGCCCCGACCGAGACAGCTCCCCGACGGATATCCTTTCGGCCGCCCCCCGTTTCGCCGCCCCCGCCGGAACAGACCAGGGACCGGAATTCCCACGAATCCTTCCACGCGACCAGACGCCGTCGGGCCCGCACACAGCTAACTAGCCTTTCGGCCGGTCCGCCATGGCTCCCAACGGTCGAAAGGCCCCGCCCACGAACCCGAAGGCCCCCAGTCCCCTCCTTATCTGTATTATTCTATTTTGTTACTTTTTCCCCTCGCCCACCGTTCTGCTCCAACCTAAGCATCGTCCAGTACATCACAGTACCCCTTCTGGACACCCAGGCCTTCGTTTCCTGGTGGACGAGGGAATGGAGCTCCGCTCCTACGGGCAACCCTCCTCCCCCTTTTTACACAGACACATACACAGACATCAATCAACATATTATCACAAATCACATCTTTTCCTCATTTATATTTCTTCTCCGCAGTTCCTTCCGTTCTTCTTTCATCCGTTTCAGATCTTATCTTTCTTCTTCACTTTCTTGCTGCTTCTCTTCTTTTTCTCTCTTCTGTTGTTCTTTTACCTTCCTTCTCTGTTCTCCCCATTTTCTTTACTCTTCTTCTTTCTCTTCGTTTTCTTCTCTTATGTAGTGGTTAGACTACTCACCTCCCACCTAGGCGAACCGGGTCCAATTTACGGTGGCATCACTCCCGGATTTTTACATTTGGGAATCGCGCCAGACGATGCCGCTGGTCAGCGGATTTTGCGCGGGGGATCTCCCGTTTCTCCCGCACTTACATTCCGACGTTGCTCCATACTCACCTCGCTTCACCTTCATCGGCTTTCGAGACGTCGATGTTAAAAGCTGCCCAAATCTCTTCACTCACTCACTTAACTATGTTTAGTGGGTTCTGTTGTCTCGAGAACCGGTTTCCAGTACGTTTCACCAATTCGCCACTCCTGTTTCGATCAAATCGAACGCACAGCGAGTAGCTTTTAAATGAGTAGTCACCGATAACTAAGCGCAAAGCACAATTGTGGGATACGCTTTACCGCACGAGTCATCTGGTTCTTATAGCTGGTACAAGTCAATTGAACACTTTTGACAGATGCCTCTCCTTACTGGGTATATTACGTAAACACTCACTGACATATCTACATTAACATTGGTAGTGACATTTAAAACACAGTCATGTACCACTGGATTATTTTGTTACAGTAGATTGATAATATGTTTAAAGGTAACATTTTTCTCAGACTGCCTGTGTACCTGAAGACAGGAGCAGATTCCATTTACTAAGACTTCGCACCTGTTGTCGATGAAAGTCTGTTGTGTTCGTCTCTGCTGTCCTCGTTGTCATGTGTACTTATGCCTGTTCTAGCAATTGTGTTCATTTGTACTGTCCTCTCTGTGTAGTATGTGTACACGTTTTTCTAGTACTTGTGTTCGTTTGTGTTGTCCTGTTTTTCGTCCGCGTATACATCTAATAATCATTGTGTTCGTCTATGCTGTCTTCGTTCCTTCATTCATTATTTTTTTCGCTAGTCTGTAGATACACTGTCCTCATTGTTTATCTGTTGGAAATTATGTTGTTCTTGTGTCGTTTTTCTTCTGATAACTAGCTATGTCCCTTCTGACGAATAATTTGTACGTTTCTCGCACGTTTGTTGACAACAACCAATTAGTAAATAATTGTTATCTTATTTTATGCCGAAGATTTTGTAATATCGTCCGTTTACTGCGTCTTACAGCTAAGTGTTGCACATTTTTAATTCCAAATTAAAGATTCAGTGAATCACGTATCCCTAATGAAAATTATTCCATGATCACAACAATTTTACACTGTCGAAGTATCTGTATAATGCTACTGGTCTTTAGGGACTGCAAAATGTTAATTTCTACGTGCAGCGGATAGGCAGCACAGAAAAAAAAGTAGTAATTCGTGAAGAGGCTGTAGCGCCTGCAAGTATGCAATACGTATGTGCCTCTGCTTACTAATTTGCCTACTTCCAGAGGATCGTTTAGGATATAGTGGAGAGTGGGATGGAGTGGAGAGTTTTGGGCGGCACTTAACATCGTGGTCTTGAGAGCCAATGAGGGTGAAGCGAGGTGAGTATGGAGCAGCGGCGGAATCCAAAGGCGGCGGGGGGAGGATGTGGTAGATCCCCGAGAAAACCCGCCGACCAGCGGCATCGACCGGTACGATCCCCATGTGCTAAAATCTGAGAGCGACCCAGCAGGGAATCGAACCCGGTTCATTTTAATGGGAGGCCAATAGTCTGACCACTACACCACCGAGGCTACTAAAAGTGTGGTGTAAAAAGCACCAGTATAATCGGTCGACCTCCACACGTGTTTCAAACCTTTTACCGTCGTTACGATCGTCGTAATGACAAATTTATTTACCGTAAATAATTTTATGGTATGAACCAAAATTATCACGATATACTCTAAGTAACAAAGAAACTATTTAAAAAATTGATTAGTCGATTAAATACACCGTTATGTCTTTATATCTTCCACAAAATTTTGAATAACCTCAATAAATTCCACGGCATATGATATAACAACCTTCGATTTGCACGTAGCGGCTATAAAGACAAGTGTTCTTCATAAGTAGACCGATGTGGAGGTATGTTGAGAGGCAAAGCCTCTCTGGCTCGGATCTACTTTTCATCGAAGCTGAAATGCACTCATCCACCACATTAATTAAAATAACAATAAATAGAAATTCGTAAGACAAAAATGATAAATTATAAAAATAAAAAAGGATGAGCTATGCTATAAACGCGGCACGTACGTTCTGTTAATGGTACTAAGGAAGGCATCAAAAGTCCTCTCATGTCCCGTTAGCCAGTCACCAATTTTGGTTAAGCGTGGGATGGACCCCCATGAGAACCCCGCGTCCAAGGTCAAGACGCGAGGAAGCGATACGAGCGACACTAACACGCACGCCTAACGTCTCACCGCTCCTACGCGTAAGGCGTGCAGTTGTACTGTGCAAATTAGATCTACAACAGTGGGGTTCATTACACGTGATGAAAGCCCACAGATTAAACTACGCCCGTATCTTTGTACTTTCCTCTTGCCTAAGAAAACTGCATAGGCAAGCTTTAAAAATGCGATATTTGACCATTTTCACGAATTTTTTCTCCAGGAATACACTTAATATGATAAACGTAAAACAATAGAGGCATAGATAATTGTTGTTTAATCTTTTATGACGATTTGCAGAACATTTATTTACCAATATACGGGTATTCGCGCAAAAAACTATTTCACAAAAAATGCGGGGGTCCATCCCACTCTTTAATTCCCTTTTCGAAGGAGCGAGAAATGCCCAACTATCCACGAACGATGATTGTAACTGGCGCTACAAATATTCTGTGGAATAATTATTCCTACTGTTTAATTCATGGTCTCGGAGCATGCAGGTAGGGTAGCACACTGGATCCATGCTCACCGGAAAAGGAAAGGAAAGGGAATGTGTGAGGCAAGTCATGCGCTCGTGTTGTGGCGCACAAAAAGACGTTCACAGTCCAGTGCTGCGTCTGGTCGTTTTCTTCTGATGGGGCTGAATTCGATCGACAAACATCGTGAGGTGATCCCTTCTGAGAAATCAAGTGGCAAATATATTGTTTTATGTTATGCACATTGTGTATCCTTCCGCCTTATGTAAAATTAACATTGCCGTGGACCTCATCGCTTTATTCATGCGTCGGTCAAGTGAAACTGTGGAATTATTAGCGAAGTACATATATTTTACTAATTCGCTCATTTTTAAACTTCGATGCATTAAAAAAAACAGAAAGCGAAAGAAATAATTTAAGTTATCACAAATGGTTAACAATATTTATTCGACGTCAAGATATGGAACTACTTTCCATTCACCGTTACTAAATTTACTGGGTGCATGTCACTCAGTGCGCTTGTTAAAATATATGCAGGTAGGAGCAATGACTTTTTTCTAAGGTTTATTTCAAAAGTCCTCACTTTATCGTGAACAGTCTTTAGTAAAATGCACCGAGCTTTTACTGCCAGGCAGACCAATGCAATTCACTAGAAATCAGTATGAATCACTGTTTGACCAGTGAATGCTAGCAGCTAAATTGATCAGTAAAATTGTGCTGATTCAAGTGGTGCAGTTTCAACAGATGTGCAGTAAAATTAGTTAATTGGGAACTTCTTCGATTTTTCATTTAATGCTCCTTGATTTTCACTCTTCGCGGTAAAATTGATTGTATCAATGCAATTATGAGATTTTAAAAAACAAGGTAATGCAAACAAATGCTTGCCCGTATGCCACAGCGGCACCGTGTTAGAAGTGTTAGGAATCTGCTTGGACAGACTAAATAATGAATTTCATAGTAAAATCGTTCTAACACTTAAATCTAGAGATTATCAACGTCTGTTTAATGCTGGTCCAATAGTTTTGATTTACTTTCAGTTGCATGTAGTACCGAATAAATAATTCATTTTTGTTACTGTAACTTATAATGGCATAACAAGCTGATAAACACACTTAAAGAGTTTTAGGGGTCAGTAATGAAAATTTGTTTAAACAGTGTCAAACTAACGCACCGTTATACAAAACCTCATGAGCAACAAAACTATGTCTAACCAACCAAACACATAGATTAACCGACCGCTTCCTTTGTGTGACAAATCGCCGTCCAACCAATCTACTATTTTTTTTTTATTAAATGTGTCTAATTGTATTCATACTAATTGAATATATTTTATGTTACAAAAATATTTTAGTGTAAATTTATAAAATAATAATGATACGTAATATATTAAATTCAAAGGAAAAAAAATGGGTTTGCCTGTGTTGGGGACACGGCCATTTGTTTTCCGTGAATACGTCTATGTTGACGCGCTCGGGCGCCTTGATGGTTTTCTTACGTTCCCGGCACCAGTTCACTCGATCATATGGGGTTTTAAGGGTATCACTGGATTGATTTTGAGATGCTCTTTCCAACCGTATACGATTTCTGTATTTCGACTTGGCTCTTTGACGAGTATAGGCCGAAATTGTATTAAGTTTTCTTACTTTTTTACATTAAACTCATTTATTTCACCATAACCACGCCGCACAAATGTTTTTATACACGTAATCGATTGATCTTGACGACAGCTGTTGATTGAAACTTAAAGGTTCGTCGTGGCTTCTCCTAATCAAAAGTTATACTACGCGGAAGTTTTGAGACGCGGCGAAACGAACTCAAAATTGCCCTCCCCCTTTTTTTTCTCCCTCTTCCAGCGCACTATAATTCGCAGTCCTCACTCAACGTAACATATTCGTTAATCCTTTCGCAATCGAGTGGTGTAATTGAATTTTGAATGTAGACGATAGATTCAGAGCTGCAATGCCAAACTGTATTCCCCGATTTTGTTATCATCGGATTTTCTGGATTGCCTCATACTATGGTTGCAAATTTAAAGACGTATTCACGTCAAAACTTTCCCCTCAGATGACTGCCCCCCCACCCCACTTAATTTTGTATGGCGATATTTGATACTCAACAGTGCATTCGGCTAAACTGTCCTTTGACTACAAAGCTCGCGCACAACTGAAAGGCAGCAGTGTCATCTAGCGGTAGATGCGGGAACTAAGTCAAACTATTCAGTCGGGAACGCAATTAAAGTTGGCCGCGAGATTCTGAAAGCAGATCCTAGTAGCCAAGCAGTATTAATCAGGGTCGCAGGAAAAGTGTGCATTCATCGCGAACGTCGCACGCTGCGAGGGAGCGAACTGTTTCGAAGTAATTAAATGGTAAGAGGGGCGGGCGGAGGCTGGTATTTGTCGGCTAATTGGGCGACGTGTGGGGCGTGCGCAGCGCTGTGGACGCCGAGAGGCTCAAGTCGGGGGCTAACGGCTCGGCCTAATTGCAAAGTGTCTGGGCGTGATTGGTTCGGAAGTTAGCAAGTTCCCGAACATGATTACCTGGGCCCGGGAGTTATCAAGGAGCACGAAATTTCCCTCCCGGGCCAGCGTCCTCCCCACCGGGCCTCTGGCCGGGACAAGCAAATGCGCTAGATTGTGTGGAAACAAGAGCCCGCAAATAATTTGTTACCTGCAGGAATGTAATTAAGTTCCGCAAGATTGGGTGGAGGGAAGGGAGGCACGCGAACAGCGCAAAAATGAGAGGATTTGCGAGGAGCACTTCGTAGCTGAGATTGCACGTGACTTGGCGCCGGGAGGTGGTGATTGGAGGCAGGAGAGACGAGGCAGTGGAGCAAGAACGGGCGAGGAGAGAATGGGTGAGAGTTAGGCATTAACACACACAGCCTGGAACAGCATGAATGATGTGCGAGATGGCATGCGAGACGGCCGACGACGAATCCTTAAGGTCCCCGCCTACCTGGAACGTTCTTCCGCGTTTGACGCCGAAAAGCGTGAGATTCATAAGGGCGACAGTGCCGTGCTCTGCAAGTGCATCATCGGCTCTACGCGCAGGACTCTGACCTGACGTGAAATGTTCTCGTCGTACTACGTGTACCTATGGGATTTTCAGTGGTGAGCCTGTAATTTTATTGGTGTAAAGTCTGTAGCAAGATTCGATGCTTGCCCCTCGATTACTTCTGTGAGTATATAACGCGTATATTTAAGATACAGCGCTTTGAAAAAGCCGTTTTTGCCTACGTTGGAATGCTCCGAAACGGTGTTTCTAATGTGCGTGACATCGTGGAAGTAACCGATAGCCATAGTCTGAAGTGTGCGTTCTTTTCGTAGACTAGCACATTGCACGCACGTTTAATAGTTTCGTAAAAAAAAAAAAAAAAAAAAAAAAAACCTGGCATTCGAACACACTGCAACGCAGTTCGAACGCCATCTCGCCGGGCCCCTCAACACTTCCATACCCACTTTAATTTAAGGTTTCAGGCGTTGCAAACAAAAAATTTTATGATGTGTGCCGTACTTAAGTCGACACAACACTTGTTTCGTTGTCACAGCTAATGAGCTGTAGGCTGTATGTTCGGCTACAGTAATATTAACCAATTATGACGGTTTGCATGGGTATGACGGTATGACGGTTAAAACGGTTTGCAAATCATTTACCCTCAGGTAAGGTCATTAGTCATTGAGCTTCGCCGTGTGCAGTAGACCAAAAATTGCATACACGTGCGTTGTGTACACAAATGTGTACACTGGGTCTGAATGGGTTAAGAAGTCGCATGGTCGCAAGGCTAGCGTGAAAACAAGGGAACGAAATGAACGCAGACAGCTTGGGACGGTGCAAACATGAGCAAGATAACGGTCGCCAAAGCGACGCGCCTCGGGACTCAAGGACTCCGCGTAGCTGAAAATTGATCTTGGAAAAACTGTTTTGAAATCAATGGGAGTGACATTGCTTTCACGACATTTACACAGAAGTGTAAGATGGTTACAGCATCTTGATAACTCAAGCATATTTCTCTTCAGCTGTATGATCAAAAGTTGATGCGTGTGTTTGAAAGAAAATGGCTAGAGATTGCGGACGTTGCGAGTGTGGTCATCTCGAAGACAGTCTTTACCGACTTGAGGCTGCAAGTCATTGCAGTGAGTCGGCGCGAGCTGTCTTATGTCCGCCATGCTGGCCATGTGAGCTTGACGTCTTGACGGGCACGGCCGCGAGAACACTACTACTTTTAAACAATGCACACGGGTAACTGTGCGAAACTGAGTGAGCTCAAGGAAAAACAGACGGCGTGGAGTGTAATAATGGGAAGGGAATGAAGGAGGAACATTTGGCAATGGACTAATAACTTGTTGGTCAAATAGTCAGACCACAAAATACTTCAACCTTCAAAAAAGATATCGTATTCATGTGTCTCGCTATATACTTCTCAAGCACCATTAGAAGTATTTATAGGATGTTCACTGTAAAATGAGCACTTTTGAAATCCCTCCTTAAGATCTACTTGTTAGCACACTGTGTATCCTTTCTCCATATGTAAAATAAACATTGTCGTGGACCTGATCACTTTATCCATGCTCAGTAAAGGAAAACTGTAAAATTGTTATACGTTTCACAAAGTTTCTAATCGATACACTAATATGCATTAAAAATGACAAAAATAAATCATTGTAGTATTGAGAAATGTTTGCCGAACACTTTTAATTCAACGTTGAGACATGGCACTACTTTCCCTCCGACGCGACGTTACCAACTTTACTGGACGAATGCCACTACGTGTGCTCGTTAAAAATACACGCAGTTAGGGGCAGTGACATTTCTCAAGGGTTAGTTTCAAAAGTGCTCACTTTATCGTGAACAACCTTCACACATGTTCATGACTCTGTGATGCGTTCCATCAACAGAGAAACTGCGATTCGTAACACTACCCTATGGTGAGTTAAGCTGAAGCCAGCATTCTGCTAT
Organism: Dryococelus australis; assembly: GCA_029891345.1. Lineage (NCBI taxonomy): Eukaryota > Metazoa > Arthropoda > Insecta > Phasmatodea > Phasmatidae > Dryococelus > Dryococelus australis. Next base: position 82,742,751 of record CM056998.1, read on the forward strand.
ATAAGCGAATATTTCTTTAGCTCTGCATTATGCCACAAAATAAACTCCTGGAAAAGTTAAGCCGTTTTTCGTAAAATGTGGAAAATGATTTCGAAATGCACAATTTTATGTTTGTTACTAAGGATGATTTCTCGATGCTACCATAAAAAATTTGACGCAAACGCCACGTAAGTTCTTAGAAGGTAGTTACTAAGGACAAACAGAAACGACATTATTTTCTGCAACTTGAAGTTTGATGACATAAAAATGAGAAGAATAAAAATTATTTTGTAGTTTGATCCTGAAAATGTATAAAATTGACAGACGTTATAAAACCTTCTTGGGAGATAAAATTATTTTCTGGTGTGTAAACTAATTATTTTTGTTATCAAGGCTGTTTGGTCATTATATTTTTAGTCTCGCTTTGTCAAGGGAAGCTGAATCGGGAGACGACTTACATACTGCGCTAACCCGAACCTTTATTAGAACATACACACGCATCCAGGCTTACTAGGGATTCGAACCACATAGTTCGGGGTCACAGGGCGATTTTTATTACCTTAGGGGAAAAACGGTTGTTTATCTGGTAAATAAATAAATACAAAAAAAGCAGAACTACATTAAATTGTCTTTTTCAGTGTATGTTAAGAACTCGTAAAATCAGAATTTGTATTGTGCATTCTCTGCTTTCTAGCTCGATAAAAAACTGAAACATCACGACATGAAGCGCACATCAGAACAATACACAAACTCAACATTGACAACTGAAGAGGCAGTGCAAAAATGAAGCCATTAACTTGACGGCTGCGGATGCCACGCCTTCTAGGCACTCTGGATACGAGATTGATTTTTTTTTGACGGATTGCGAATAGTTCTCGAAAAACTTAGAATTTCTAAAAAGTAAAATAGTTTCCAGGGAAACTGCAAATACCTCCAGTGCAGAAATCATTCATCAATTTGAAAGGAGGATCATGAAATTTGTCATTAGAGAAAAGTACTACACTTATATGGCAACAAACCTGTACTGAATAACGCCGCAAACACGCGAACTACGCAAGAAAAATCGAAGCTAATTATTAGTTTTTCTTAAAAGCGTTATTAGATGAAACTGCGTGAAGCAGCGATAGTAAAGAAGTGCCTCGTGGTCACGCGACGCGACTGTACCTCCCTGAAACAGACTCCCGTCCACTAAAAGCATTACGTAATTCAGCCATTCGCTCACTTAGGTATCCCCCCCCCCCCCACTACTACTCCCAAACAACATTGCTCTCAACTTCTCCAAAAAATTAATAATACAATTTTTTCCTCTTTTCTGTAAATCCCACGATGGCGGCGCGCTAATGTGTTATACACGTTCTTTCTTTCTCCCTCCCCCTCTTCCCCTTTCTTCAGCTTCTGTCCGCCTTCCTCTTTACTTCCTCTCCAGCTCTTTCAGTCTCCAGTGATGTCACTTTATTTTAGTTAAGGCTCTTGGCGTCATCAAGGCTTAGCGCGACCTCTCCGAGCAGACGTAGCCAGTTCATTATAACACTCCGCGTCGGAATAACTAAAATTAAAGTCACAGTTATTTGAAAAGTAAGTAACACGGTGCATTCGTACCCCGATGTTGTCTAACGTGTTGATTTCTCCAGTTTTATATGCACAAGCAAAATACAACAATTTATTTAGGTTCATTTCTTAACTGTTCCTTTTTAACCACCTTATTCTATGCCAGTATGATAACTGTGGCGACCGGATTATCGGCTACATTAAATTATAGGCTATTCGCGGTAAAGTGAGCACGTTTTAAGTCCCTGATAATATTTTCCTTTCAACTAATTTCTAACTTACCGCCATTTTTTTAAAATAAACATTGCAATATGACTAATAAACAGACTGCAAACATTTCAGAACACTTAAAAGTTAATGTCTGAGGCTGCCTTAAAAGTGCTCACTTTACCGTGGATAGCCTATACATCTAAATGCTTTCCTGAAAACGGTAGATATTACACAACATTTAAATTGAGTGTCTCTCACTCCGTAAGCTGCCCACGGATATACAACGAAAATTTATCAGTAACATAACATTAAAAATAACTACAAAATTAAAATAAGTATACATATTTCGTAAAGGCAGCATAATCCTTGCTATTTCGTAATATGCTGGACTAGAAACATTTGTACATTTCGATTACAATCCATTCACGGTTACTTCACGCTTTTCTGAAGCCCTGACAAAATTCTACTTCCAGTATATTCGTCCACCTCGTGCAAACTAAGCTTAACTAAGTCTGTAAAATTGCATTAAAGAACAACGCACCGCATTTGTACGTACTTATGTAATACCATTTTTGCATGAGAACTATTTCTTACTAGGCGTTACCAACACACATGTTTTCTCACTGTTTCTGTTCATATTATTTATATATGAAGTATTCAAATTAATAGATAAAATGCTAATAACATTTCAATATAACCAAAGACAGGCTTCTTAGGAACACAAGTACAAAACGTGTGTGGCAAGTGACATATTTAGGAAACAACCAAACACGTCATAGATTGGGTGATTTCCAGCATTCGCGTGACCCGACGCAACTCGCAATAATCCCGTTTATTGCAAGGCTAATGTCACTATGCTTCTTACAAAAGAAAAATTCTAAAGTAATAAATTCTCTTTCTGTCGCATTAAATATGCTGTCACTCTTGTTTGAAATGCGGTCTGAGAAATCAGGTACAAGGAATGGTTTCATCAGAATCTTGAGGAATAAGAGAGTCTACAAAGATTATGGCGAAACCATCCCAAAGCTTGTTTTCGAAAAATGCATGCCAAAAAAGAACGACTGGATATATATATTGTTTGTGGAAAACCTACTTTGTAGTGGTTCATATTTAACGATAATTTTTTTTTCGCGGCAAAAAATATATGTTGCAGAAAATAATGTTTGTTCAGAGTGCAGGGATTGAGTAAGAAAACTAGTAACATAATTTCAATTATTATTTTGGGTGTTTTGCCCACCCCGAGGTTGCTGAAGTCTTGCTAACCTGTAAATTGTACCAAAATATCTTCAATTATTTTTAATTATAAGTTTTTAAAGAATACTTGTCGCTGCTACCAACATGACATATTTTCACTGGGAAAGGATTCTGAAGTTGATTTTGGTTTATAAACGATACCAAGTTTGCTGTATAATGTTATATTTCTTACGTTTATATAATTTCATCGTGTACCACATCACAAAAATTGGTGCAATTCGTAAAAATAAACTGCACACACTGTTTTGCGTCAAATACGTTTTCAGATATGTAACCATCTTAGTTATTTTGAAGAGCTTCTAATTAACCCTTTCAGACCCACTTAAATTTAAGGTTTCAGGTGTTGCAGTCATAAAAATGTATGATGCATACTGTACTTATGTCTACACAACACTTGTTTCGTTGTCACAGCCAGTGTTCTGTAGACTATTGTGTTCGGCTACAGTTATATGAACCAATCATTACCTAGACGAGTAAGACAGTTAGCAAATCATTTACCCGCAGGTAAGATCATTGGTCACTGAGCTTTGCAGTGTGCAATGCAGACCAAAAATTATCCACTCGTTCGTAATGTAGACAATTGTGTATTCTGGGTCTGAATGGGTTAATATATGTGGCGAAAGTCACGACTTCAGAACTGTATTTATCGAACTATCCTACGCGTCATTTTTTTCCTAATAAAAGAGAACGTACACACTTCTGACAGTCCATTTATTGACATTCTGCCACGGTGTTTACGTACCAGATGGGCCGACGCCTAAATGATAGCTATTGAAGTTAATTTCAATGATTTCACAAAAATGTTGTTTTTATTTACGAAAACTATCGTTAATACTATGTTATCGAATCAATGAAGCTATATCCAGGCTAGTATGTTTATGGGGAGACAGACATTCAAACGAGTGCTCCCCGAACCATTCGGGCATAGTCCTCAAAATGTTGAGTAGAGCCTGTTCACGGTATCATTGCACCTTTTTGATCAAACCATTTAAAAAATCACCCCATGTAAGACGTGTAGAGTCTGTGGTTGTTGCCTCAATATGTCACGTATCACGAACGTTATATAGTGCTGTTAACATAATAGTATCTTACTTTAGGTTACATTTTAACTTTTAGTTATATTTCACTAGCTGTACGCTCGCCTGCTTCGTTGGGCATTGATTTATTTTGAAAATTGGAATCGCTCTAGCCACTGCGTCACTGTGGCCCCACTTGATATATTTCTATATACTGAGCCACTGAGGCTCCACTTGGAGTCGCTCTAGCCACTGATCCTCTACGGCCCCACTTGATATATTTATAGCCACTGAGCCACTGCGTCTCCACTTGTATCGCTCTACACACTGGTACACTGCGGCTTCACTTGAGATAATTCTACCCACTGGGCCTCTGTGGCCCTACTTTATAAATGTATATAGCTATATGGAAGAATGTAGCTTGCTAACAATGAAAGAATTATAACAATCGTCCCTGCAGTTTTGGTAGAGAATGCTTAGAAAGCAGCAAAATAGCTCATATTTTCCGACTTGATTCACTAACACTGTTGCTCAGCTCCTCTTAAGTGCTACGGAAATTTTTATACACATAAAATTTCCTCGATAAATGCGGATCATAACAGTAAAAACTGCATCCAAATCCGTTCAGTGGTTCTCAAGATTAGCACAGTCGATTAGCACGCCATACAGACAGACGCGCGCCAGGAACTTCCTTTTATAATATGTATTGATTTATAATTTATTATATTTCATTTATAATTAATGCGAATAAGACCAGGAAGAAAATAGGTGGGTTGGTAATGCCTATATAGGCTCATTACGGTCAAATGAGCACTTTCGAAAGCCCTGCTAAAGATCTACTTGTATGCAAGTTGTGTTTTATTCCGTCTTATGTAAAATGTACGTTATCATAGGCCTCGTCACTTTATTCATGCGTTGGTCAAGTGATAATTCGAAATTATTACTCAAGTGAATATTTAGTCAATCTTACCATTTTTACACTTCGATACATTAAACTAAAAAGAAAAGTCAAAAGGATAATTGAAGTTATAACAGAAGGTTATGTGACACTTTTTGTTCGACGTTAAGTTATGGAAATAGTTGCAATTCATCGTTACCAACTTCACTGGGCGCATGTCACTCAGTCAGACCGTTAAAATATTTGCAGGTATAAGCAGTAACATTTTTATAAGGATGATATCAAAAGTGTTCGCTTTATTGTGAACAGCCTTGAGTAAGAATTAGTTATTATGCAAAATATTACAAAACTGAGTGCGCACGAATGCGGCGCGTTGTCCCTTTAGTTTATTTTAATTTTCTAGACCTGGATGAACTTTGTTCACACGAGGCGAAGGAATATCCTGATAGTAGAACTTCGGCAGGGCTTCGAGAAAGGTGTAAGTAACTGTGAATGGACTATATTGTTTGCCGGGAGCCTAGCGTGGCTCGAATACAGGGCCTGCAGCAGCTCGCGTACCCCCGACCCAAGCAGCCACGACCGCGCGCACGTTCCCTTCGTCCTAGCGAATATCTTAAACGGCGCTTGACCTTCTAAGTGCCCCGCGCGCCGGAAGGACAGTAATTTAATTCGACGTGTCACGCGACTCGTTAAGCGCGAGGCGCCGGCCGCCTCTGGTGCTTAATGGTATGCCACCCACAACGATTTTAGCGCGGCGACTGAGTTACTGTCCTGAGCTCAGAATCGAGAACGCAAACCGGGAGGTACATTACGAACTACCTAACACAGGATTGGGCAGAACAAATAGTACATCTACAAGGAGCGAATGATAGTGAAATTTATTTAATACTAATATCAGTACATAGGAGTGGAATTGTGAGATTTGGGCTGCTTAAGAGCCGGCAAGAGTGAAGCGAGGTGAGTATGGAGCAGCACCGGAATGAAAGGGTGGGGGAAATGGGAGAATCCCGAGGAAACCCGTTGATCTGCGGCATCGTCCAGCAAGATTCCCACATACGAACATCCAGGCGTGGCACGGCCAGGGATTGAACCCGGTTCGCATGGTGGGAGTCGAGCAAGCTAACCGCTCAGCTACCGCGACATCTTAGTAAATGAGTGTACAGACGTTAAATAACGAGATGGTTCCTTTTATCTGGACGAAAACATTCTCTGACTACGCCAGACTCGGGATAGGGCCAAGTGTCTCATTGGCTATCGCATTCTGCGAAAGGTTCCCTATTGGCTATCGCATTCTGCGAAAGGTTCCCTATTGGCTACCGCATTCTGCGAAAGGTTCCCTATTGGCTACCGGCTTGCAAATAGGTCGCCAGGCGCTGGTTGGAGCAAAAGGCGTTCCAGCATTTTACACAGAAATGACGCCATTTTGCTGGCGCGTGCGGGTGTTTCAGCACCGTTTTTTCTTAAACTAGGGGTTAGCCCGTGACTTTTTTTTTTTGTATTGTCACGGGGCTAGAACAGTTACCATGTTAAAAAATTTGGTTATCATACAAAGACTGGAAAAGATATTGCATAGATATATGCAGGTAATAATGAAATTATGTGAAATTAACTCAAAATTGAAGCGACTGCGGTCCCATTTGATATTTCTCTATCCACTTAGTCACTGCGGCCCCACTTGTAATCGCTCTATCCACTGAGACACTAAGCCCGCACTTGATATAGTTCTATCCACTAAGCCACTGCGGCCTCAATTAACATAGTTCTATCCAGTGAGCAACTACGGCCCCACTTGGAATCACTCTACCCACGGAGTCACTAAGGTCCCACTTGGAATCGCTCTATCTACTGAGCCACTGCCGCCCTACTTAATTAACTCAACATTGAAGCGAGATATTTAAAGTAAACCAAAGTGATATTTTATTACTTCCATATCTCTATGCAATGTTCTCTGCGCATTAATACAAAAATTTTCATAGGGAAAAATTAATAAAGAAATAATTTTTAGGGTAAAAGTTAATGATTGCGCAATCAGGGGAAATTATAGGTCAGTGGGGTCTATAGGGTCAATTAAGTTAGTCTTGTGAGGGGTCGGTCTTGTGAGGGGACGGTCCGACAAAAGGAGTCGGTTGCCTATTTTAAGTGTGACCACGATTTATAGGTGAGCGAAGGACTTGTTTGGAATAAACTGTTGATATAACTGCTTGCTATTGTGACCAAAGAATTAGCTTCTAAAGCCTGCCTACCTGCCTGTGTGTGATGTCTAAATGCTCGCATGTGATTGGTTAGCTTCAATCATGTGGTAACTTGGTTATTGGCTGGTCAGTGCCTGCACAATGTATTAATGGTGCAGTACGATTGGTTCAAAGTCAATATGACGCTATAAGGCTCGCACACTTGTATATTATAAGCAGTAGGGAGGTAAGCCGAGAGGTTTAGTTTGACAGCAGCTGAGTGAAAAGTGGATCGTCTCGACTAGCTTCTGCCTCTTCACATAGATTTTTTTCTCGAATTTTTGTTTTTAGGTCATTCAAGGTCATGGTGTTAAGGTCAAGGTAGTCTGTATCTAATATGGTGGTGGTAGTCTGTAATGTATTATGCTTGTTGACTTTTATGTATTATTTCTCGAGTTTTTTTAAGGTCATTCAAGGTCATGGGGTCAAGGTTGAGGTAGTTTGCATCTGATATGGTGGTAGTAGTCTGTAATGCATTATGCTTGTTTACTTTTATTTATTTTTTCTCGAATTTTTATTTTCAAGTCCATTCAAGGTCATGGGGTTAAGGTCTAGGTACCTGTATCTAATATGGCGGTGGTAGCCTGTAGTGTATTATGCTTAGTGACTTTTATTTGTTTATTCTCGAGTTTTTATTTTCAAAGCTGTTCAAGGTCATGGGGCCAAGGTCGAGTTATTCTGCATTATAACATGGCAGTAGTAGTCTGTAATGTATTATGCTTGCTGACTTTTAAGCATTATTCTCAAAGTTGGGTTTTTAAGGTCACAGGTCAAAGGTCAATTGCTATTGGGCATTGTCTTCCAAGATGGTAGATGGGCGATGTATACCAAGATGGTGGTCACCTACCAATATAGCGGTCGCCTACCAATATGGCGGCCTCCAGTATCATGTAAAAAATGAACGAGAAACTAATATGGTGGCATCCAGTAACATATAAACTAATATGGCTGCCTCTGGTAGCATATAAACAAATGACGAACGAAAAATCAAGATGGCGGAATGAATATAGGTGAGGGGAGTGGGTGCGAAGGAGTCAGTCGTCTGCTGGATTCGAACAGAGATGAGTAATTCGTTGCGTAGGGGGGAGACCTCAGGAAATATAAGTTTTTAATTAAATTTTTTATTTTTTTTTAAGAAAAACTTTTTAGGTAAAAGAGAAATTCCGAAATAAAAAGGGGAAAATGGCCGCCGTGGTTAAAGACTTTTTAATGAAAAGAATTTGTTAGTAAAATGTTATAAAAACAAATTTTTAAAGATTTTTGATTTTAAACGATTTTTAATTAAATTTTTTATTGATAAATTCTTTATACATTTATTAATCGATTTTTAATTTTTTTTAATGATTTTTTATATCTTTTTTTTTTTGCATTTTCAAGGTCAAAGGTCATAGGAGCTGATCCCAGTAACCTGGCTCGGAGTCGCTGATCCCATTCACAGGAGTCGCTGATTCCTATCAGTATATCTGAAAAAATAGGTAATTTCCGTGGATCCTTTTAATAAATTTTTTAATCATTTTTTAATAATTTTGAATAATTTTTAACAATACCTTTTTGTCGGAATTTTTAAAGAATTTTTTAGAATTATTTTGAATGTTTTGAGGAGTTTTTAGAATTTGTAATGGTTTTTAGTGTTTTTTGAGGTCAAAGGTCATCGGGTCAAGGACAAAGGTCATACGGATCGCGAGTAAAAGGTCAATGGCATCCTAGATGGCGGTCAGGTGACGTAACAAGGTGGCGGTCCCCCGAATCCGAATCCGATGCCCTACGACCTTACCTCAGACTCATCATAATCATACTACTAACAGAGCTCCAGAAAATTATTTAAAGACTGCTTAGTACTTGTGAGTGGTCTGTTCACGAATACTTTTCACGTCGAAGAATGGAGTGGAGAGATTTGGGTGGTTCTTAATATAAGGACTTGAGAGAGCCGATGAGGGTGAAGTGAGACGAGTATGTAGCAGCGCAGGAATGAAAGGGCGGGTGAAACGGGAGATCCTTGAGAAAATCCGCCGATCAGCGATATCGTCTGGCACGATTCCCACATGCAAAAATCCGGAGTGATCCAGTCGGGGATTGAACCAGGATCGCCTTAGTGGGAGGCGAGCGGGCTAACCGCTCAGCCGCCGTGGCTCCTCCGGCGTAGGATATATAAATTAATCCAGAGATTGCAACACACTTTAATTTCTATTATTACGTCACAAACCGATAGGATCTTCACCGGAAGCCCACAAAAGAACTTCCGAAGGAGCATGCGCGCTAGTTTAGTGTTGTGCCTTGCTCGTAGAGACGATGATGTACGTGATGCGCATACTTGGGTCGCCTTTAGCGCCTCCGAACGTCTGGGCTTCGGACAGACAAAATCCATCCTGATTTGTTTGCGAAAGGACCGCCCACAGGGGCCATCAGGACCAATTTGCCCGACGCCTCCAACCCCAAGGTGTCCCTCCTGTCTGAAGTCTTTAGACTTAGACCCCCTATTGTATCTTCAATGCTCTTCTTGTCGCTGCTTTAAATAAAGGACATTTCCAGCAATCGCCAAGCATTCAGTTAATGTGCCAAATACATTTACTTTGTTACTGCGGAGATTTTTCTTTTCCAATACATAACCATCCTTATTGTCGCACATCGGGCAAATTAGGATATTAATTAAATTTTTTCTAATACATTATTGGTACTGGATATGTGTCTGTTTTTGTTATAAAATATCAATATTATTATCTTGGCAGCAAACGGCAAACCTGTTTCCATGAAACATATTTTCTACCGGTAACTTAGAATAAAAACATAATCAGTACCTTAGGTGTGTGATGCAACGTCAAATAAAAGCCCCAAAAATACGTTTGCCGAGAAGAGAATGTCATTAACCGGGAAGGGGAGAACTGAGAGAGCAGTGGCGTATTGTGAAGTGTTGCAAGGTAAGCTGGTGATTGCTCGGTGCTGTACACACTCGGCGCACGCAGCAGGAACCAGTAACTAGTGTGTGGCTGGGAGAAACTGAATGTATTGCGGCCACTCACGAGAGAGCGGCGAGGCACCCATTAAACACGTGTTGTGACGTCAACTGCACTACTGCGTTTAAGTGGGTGATGTGTAAACTAGTAAACGATTAGGTGTAGCTGTGGCCACCTGTTTTTCGCGAAAACATTTACTCGGAGGCTAGAATGCATATCTCATGTGCACACTTCCAGCCTTCCTTTAGCTATTGGCCACTTGTGTTTGTGTGAAGAGCGTCTGTTACATGAGTCAGCCAATCAGAATTAAGTTTATCTGATATTGACTGACCGTGATTCGTCCGCAGACAGATAAGAAACGTAACAATTCAAATGGTCCAATCACGAAAGTGGTTCTGAACTATAAAGTGTTTCGGAACACAGTTTGTACTGAAATCTTGTCGTGAATATCAGGTGCTCCCAGGTATAGCACAGAGGAAAACACAGCTTACTTTGCAATGGTTCACCACACGCCGCTGTGTGTGTGTGTGTGTGTGTGTGAGAGAGAGAGAGAGAGAGAGAGAGAGAGAGAGAGAGAGAGAGAGAGAGGCATGCTCAAGCCAGAAGGCTTCTTATTGATCACCTATGCTCGCGTAATTCCATTGTAATGACGACGTGTCAGTCCGCAGCTGTTCACACCTGCACGCCTTCCCGCAGGAGCCGTGCCATCTCGGTCAAGAGAACAGGCCAGTTAGCTCGGTCCGGCCACAGGGAAGCCGAGTAAGCAGAAGCAAAACAGTGGTGCCAGTCCCGTAATTCTGTGGTATGCGCCAGCGTAGTGTTGTGGTGTGAGCGAGCCCTTATTAGACGTTCGCGTGAACCTAGCAACACACTCAGTGGGTAATCAGGACGCCAGGGGACTGCGACAAACGGTAGCCAGTAAACAGTATGGCGATACATCAAACAACGCGCCGATATAGGGCAGCGCGAGGTTCGTCGCGCGGCCAGCCGCCAGCAGACGCCATCGGAACGTCAGCCAGTGGCCGACCTCTCAAGCAGGGCCACGAGAGGGGAGTCCGGGACCCGCCGCTGCCGATACGCGAAGAGACGTAGCCTTCAGCAGGAAGGATCAATGCGAGCGGGTTCTAAAGGGTTACGTCGGAGAGGCAGTAGATTGATATTTAACAAAGTGGTTTTTGCATAAATGAATAGCAACACACATAATTACTCTCCCGTTGAATATAACGTAATGAATGTAAACGTTGTACTCTTGTGAGTTACTGAGTTTTATAAAGTCGATTAAGGAGAAACCCGTCTTTGTATTCAGCATGCCGCCCAGTCTTAACAGGCTCATATTGCACAGGCGGAGTCGCCTGTACTGCGAACAGAATATTTATATTGTCTGGTGTCAGTCCTTAGTAGGACGCACCAAAAAAGTAGTGTCGCAACGCCATTCACCAAATAATATCCCTATGCGGCGAACTAGGCTTGATTCCCGGTGGAGTCAACCAGATTTTCCCACGTGCGAAACGTGGCGGACGTTTCCTATGAGCGGCGAATCCTCGGTGCACTCCCGTACCCCCTGCCCTTGCATTCCGAAAGCGCTCCATATCAACATCATTTCACGCTCGCCAGCTCTAGAGAACTCGCTGTTAAGGCATAAGTAGGTTGGTTTCAAATGGAGCACTGTGCGACATGTAATTATTATTAAAAAGCAGTACACGCTACCACAATTATCACAAAGTTATGATTTATGTTATATATGTAATAAGAATGCATATTTTTGTGACACGGTAAAATATTTCGTAGAAATTACTTGATGTTTAGAAAATCACTTGACAATAGCCTATTTTTGATCGGAATTCAAGCGTGTTTTCGTGGATGCTTCAGAAAAAAACATTTTGCAAGAAAAAACTTTAAGTAGGGCAGTTATAATAATTACCATGTATGTACGAAAATATTGGTACTTATATAAAAAAATATATTTCATAATTTATTTTACGTGCATTTAATTTAGTTAACTTTCATGGCTGAAATAGATGTCCATGAAGTAAATTATCAAAAATCTTTGTAAACACTTCGCTAAGTTTTTTTACGCACAAGTGTTGTCGCGTGCAGTGGCCATTAGAAGCCATTCCACTTCTACGAAAACATATATACAACCAACCAATGCTTATAATGATGCTCGCCCGAGACGCTGGCAGAGCAAACTGATGAATATCGCACAGCACGGAGTAACTAGACCTAAATACGGGTTACCAAATCTCCGATCAGCTAATGAACTAGTCTATACGCTGTTTCTTCACACTTTTGAAATCAAACCTTTGAAAAATTGCCCTATCTATGACGTGTTTGGTTGTTTCCTAAATATTTCATATATCGTAAGAGTTTTATACTTGTATTAACGTAAAGGTACCTAATTATTGTTAAATTGAACTTTTACTTATATCTTACATAAAATTTATAATAATTATCTATAGTCAAAGACAAAGAGAAAACAGGCGTATTTGTAATGCCTAGTAAGAAATAGTTCTAATGCAAAGTGTTATCAATGTGAGTGCGCACGAATGTGGTGGGTTGCTCTTGCTGTTATTTTCGATACTCGGTTAACCTTTGTTTTCACAAGGCGGGGGAATATCCTGGCTCTAGAACTTAAATGAGGCCTCAGTAAAGTTGGAAGCAATCGTGGATGGCCTATACTGAGTATAGCCCATTCACGGTTACTTCACACTTTTGTGAAGCCCGGCTAAAGTTATACTTTTGGTTACCGATTACGTATCCTTCCACTACATGTAAACATAAACACTGCCATGTGACTTCTACGTTTTGACTGTCAAATGCTTTGTTTACGGTTTTCAGATGTTCAAAGAGTTTTTGTCATATTTCATAAACCATTCCGTACTGACGTTCAGAATTTAGGTCTATAACCATACCATATTTAGGTCAGCTCTGTGGCTTTTTAATAATGCCTGTGTTGATGATAGTTCTTGCGGTAATGATTTTACATTGTTAAATTACTTGTTATACACGACATAGCACCTTACACGTAATACACGTTAATATTTTGCAACGGCGGTGTTTAACCCTGTTATAACTGCGGGTGAAAGAACTGTATTATTTAACCTCTTGTTATTGATATGTGTTGCGTTATTTCGTCAAAAAGACGGATTCAGTTGAAATCAACATTAAAACGAAGGAACAGTCAGTCTAACGAAAAGACACTGTAAATTCAAGCCGCAACTCGTGTAGCTTATTTTTATACGTAGCAGCTCACAGATTAGCCTACCGTAACTTTCATTCCGCTCGAATTTCTATGCATTGGTACTTACTGTTTTCTAGGTTTATTTTATTATTTGTTTAAATGTCTCTGGCTGGAGTTAGCATTTTGTTGGAAAAGGGCAAACATTCAAATCACAGAAACTAAGCACGTCACACAATTGTGTTTCAAACACCTAGGTCACAGTTACAACGTTGTGGTGAATAAACAGGCGTGATTTTAAAAACAATTAATTTCGCCATAAAAACAGCTCACAGTTAAAACGTATAAATTTCGCAAGTCTAATATTTGCAATCAATTACACGCACGCACTGGCCCAATGTAACGTAATGGCAACAAAACTCTTTCACACACACACACACACACACACACACACACACACAGCGGTCACAACACACGCTACAGTATATTTATTCCTGCCGTGGAAAAACAGATTTATCAAATCATCGTAACTTGCCCAGGTAGGTTTACAAAACACAACGTGTACAAACTCGATGTGGTACTTTCAGTATTCTTCACAAGGAGATAAATTAAAGTTTCTTTCAGCAACACGCCGTGGCATGTCGCCAGTTGCTCCTTCTGCCAACTTCGGATTTGTAACCGTCCCGCCATCACATCTACATACATTATAATAAGTATTCAAACAATAAAATCTCGTTTCAGTTGTAAATTACAAATTCAGAAATCATCATTTTCGCTGTAATAAGTATGGCAAATGTTAAAATTGAAAACGTGTATAATTTTCCTGCTACTGCTAGCGGTGCGAAACTCCCGGGAGAAAGAGAGAGAGAGAGAGAGAGAGAGAGAGAGAGAGAGAGAGCGACAAGCTCCGCTTCGCCTAGGTATTCAAATTTCTTCTTCGGACAAAAAAAAACACCATGTCACTAGGGCTTACGCACCATCATTTGCGCTGGTATTTTCAACTGTAACAATGGAATATGTTTCCATCAGTACTACCTAAAAATCAAAATATATCAATAGGCGACATTGAATTTACAAATAGCATATCAAAAAAATAAGGTTTCACAATATCTTAACTGTGAACTATTTCTTACTAGACGTTGCCAACACATCCTGGTCTCATTATTCCCAATTAATATTTAATACGAAATAAATATTACAAGTTATAGAAGATACTAAGTTTAATTTCATTTATTCAAGAATACAATACTTTAAAGTTATTAAAGTGTTATACGTTTGTGGTGTAAAAGTTACTTAAAAAACAGGATGAAATGTTAATGTTACTCCTAGGGTGATTTTTCAAAGGTTCGTTTCAAAACATTGGAAAAACCGTACGCGCGCCGCCACGCCTTCTCGCTTCTATAGGCTATTTACGGTAAAGTGAGCACTTTCGAAAGCCCTCTTATTTGGAATAATAGCAAGTAAATGTATTTTATTTTAGCCTTAGACGTAAACTTCCGATTGCGGTGGAATATACACACTGTTACTTACATGGCAATACTTATTTTAAAAAGTGGTTAAAGGATAAAAAAGGGCTGAAAGGAAAAGTAACTTGGGCCTCAAAAGTGCTCACTTTACCATGAATAGCCTATATCAGGCTGGCCATGGCTGGGGCTTGTGCGGGGGAGACTTGCCATCAGTATGCGGTGTGGAGGAGACAGCACAATAGTAGTAGCATGACGTCACGAACTCCCGCGACGAAGCATCCACACCACCTGCATGAAGGCAGTGGCGGCAGGTGGATAATTGCCAATTGTGTGTTGGGGAGGGGGGAGTGGCTTACACAATAGCAGGGAGGGTGTGCCAGGGTGTCGAGATGAAATCACGCTGATCACTCCAGCGCGATTCGTGATCAACAGATTTCGCCAGAAATGTTTTACCGATATCCCGCACGTGCACAACTTATCCGGCAGCCACTAGTGGCATAGCAAGTGAATTTTTATCCTACTGTTTAACTTCGAGCACACACTCTTTAGAGCCCGTTCATCCTCTGGTTCAATTTAGGCCACGCAGAAAAAGGAAGCCTTAGAGCTAAATAGTTCAATCAAACACGTAAAAAAGTGTAGCCTTTTACTACATGATTGCAATGTTTCAACACTAAATACAAATTTTAAGGTCATTTGAAAAAGTTTAACATACGATTTCGGAAAAGTTACGAACAGTTTTGGGACTGTTGCCGAATGATTTATATATATATATATATATATATATATATATATATATTATATATATATATATATATATATATATATATATATATATATATATATAAAATCGGTAACAGTCCCAGAACGGTTTATATTATTGATTAAAATAATCACAAGAGGAGTTTCGTGGTCACTAAACATTGGTTATCATCGCTAAAGACACTAAAGTTAATAAAGGTTACAATTGTGTTTAAGTGAGAGCAATTTTTTTTAATGTAGATAATTGCATCCTTATTTTAATAGCGACCCCGTAACTTTCTAAAAAAAAATTATTAAAATGACTAAATGCTATGAAACGTAAAAAGAAACGACTGGGTACACGACTGATTTGAATGACTGTAACACAGCAGAACCTCCGGAAACAAATCAACTATTAGCAATAAAAGAATGGACTAAAATAATATTAGGACGGCGCTCTTGTGTTTTGTTTTTGTTAACAGTACGATGGCAACGCTAACATTAGGATCATGGTGGGTCTTGGAGCAAGCAGAGAAGGCGTACCCTTGAATGCGTTCATTTACAAAAAAAATCTCAGAAGTGTTACTTTTTTCTCCCTAAAATCTCAGGGCTTTCGAACCCACAAGGAAAAAGGGGATTGTGGAATTGAGTTGAGGAAGGGTAAGGGGAGGGTAAGGGGTGGGGGAGAGCTCCCATCAGCAGGATGGCCTCTCAACGCGAGGACTCGTGATGCCCGTTCCACCAATTACGTAATGGGATGAAGTTCAGCCCCGCCCATTTCCCGGTGCGTGGGTGGGCAAGTCTTCTTCGTGGGAGGAATCAGTGCTACTCACCTGCCTCACTCGGAGAACTACTTCTAAGTGAATGGGGGAAAATGAGATCGTATGGTAAATTATAGGGATATGTTTACGGAATCAAAGTACATCATAATTAGTAGAGACCATGAAATTTCGCAAGTTCATTCAAGGACAAGTTAAACTTTATCCGCATGTACCATGAAGTTTTCTCATCTATTGAACCACAGTTTGTTAGACACGCCCCGGACGACTTTCGACTAATAACGAACATGTAGGGAGAACAAGGACCGAATCCCATGCGCGTGGTCAGTGGTTAAACACTGAGTTACAACCAAGAAAAACCAACTGATGCTCGAGTACACAAAACACTGTGGAGTCTAGCATGTTGCCGAATAAATGCGCGAAATTTTCGGGGTCTCTAATGATTAGGGATGTGAAGAATTAGCGGATTCAAACGAGAGTAAGCTAGCATTCAAACAAATGTACGTTTGTGTTAACACTTTCGACACGATGTCCGTATACCATACTGGCAATCATTTATTAATAGTCCCTCAGTTTCAAAAAGTCAAGCACCTACTTCTTCAAGTTTGTTCTTTACTTTGGTAATCAAGGAGCATAAGATACAATATATGTCCTTCAAAAAAATATATTTCGGTTGAATAAAACCGCTCAGCTAAAAAATGCGTCCCTGAAGACGAGCAATTTTTAAGTTGTGAAGTTGGCCACGCCCTCCAACAAAGCGGACCAATACGAGAAGTTCATAAGTACAATTAGCGAATTCTGAGTGGGCGAGGAAAATTGAGACGTGACTTGTAGCAAAGAGCAAAAGCCAATGAAGAGATCACATCATCGCAGGCACAAATATATAATTTTCCACCAAGCTTGTTGAAAGTAATGATTTCAGTTCATAATTTGGCTCAGCGTCGAAAGTGTTAGTTTTTTAACTGGCCCATGAATTATTGAACAATTTGATTGCTGCTGTTCAAGTTAAAATGAGCACTTTTGAAATGCCTGATAATGATCTGCCTGTATACACGTTGAGTATACTTCCATCTTATGTAAAATTAACATTGCCATCGACCTCGTCACTTTATTCATGCGTCGGTCAAGTAAAACTGTGAAGTTATTAGAAAAGTAAATATTTTATAAATCAGCTCATTTTTACATTTCGACGCGTTAAAATAAACAGAAAGCGAAATCATTAGTTTAAGTTACCACAAATGGTCACCTAACACTTTTTATTCCACGTTAAGATATGGAACTACTTTCCACCCATTGTTACCAACTTTATTGGGCGCATGTCGCTCAGTGCGCCCGTTACAATATATACAAGTAGGAGCAGTGACTTTTTTCTAAGGTTTATTTCTAAAGTGCTCACTTTATCGTGAACAGCCTTTACCTGAATTCGCCAGAGTTGTGTGGAGTTTATCGTAGCATTACACCCGCATTCTTTGAAGGCACTGACACCGGAATATTGCTTCGCCAGCAGTTTTCTAAAAGTTCTCTATAGCATTACAGCAGCAACACTCAAAAGTGTTAGTTACTCAAATGAACAACATTGATTGTATATTATTCTATGTAGGACAAAAGTTTTGATTGGGACACTGCGGGCGCGACATTGTATTAGATGACAGCTGGCCTATGACGAACGCTATACAGTATACAGTCTACTCGCGGTTTCTTCATGCTTCTTGAATCAAACCTTTGAAAAATCACCCCATGTATGACGTCTTTGGTTGTTTCCTAAATATGTCATATATCACAAGCGTTTTATACGTCTCTTAACATGAAAGTACCTTATTTTAGGATAAATTGAACTTTTCATCATATTCTCTCCATAAAGTATAATATTTAATTTATGATTAATATGAATAATAAAAAATGTGGTTGACCGTGTTGAGGACAAGACCGTTTGTTTTGCGTGAATACGTCTACGTCGACGAGCTCGGACGCCTTGATGTTTATTTAACGTTCCCGGCACAGCTTCACTCGATCATATGAGGTTTTACAAGTATCACTGGATTTATTTTGAGATGCTCTTTCCAACCGTATACGATTTCTGTATTTAGACTTGGCTTTTTGACGAGTACAGGCCAAAATTGTGTTAAGTTTTCATAATTTTTTACATTAAACGCATACGCTTTCACCATAACCTAGCCACACAAATGTTTTTTATACACGCTATCGACTGATCTTGGCGAGAGCTGTCGATTGAAACTCAAACGACCGCCGTAGCTTCTCCTAGTCAAAAGTTATACTACGCGGAAGTTATGAGACGCGACGAAACGAACTCAGAATTACCACAGACTTATGCGCGTTTGAAATTTAGCTTGTTCCAGCATGAATCAGGTAGTTTTTCATGTCTGTACCGATACAAAAAATACCCGCCTTAAGAAATATTATTACTATAGGCTGTTCTCGGTAAAGTAAGTACTTCTGAGGCCCTAGTGACTTTTTACTTTCAGTCATATTCTATCCATGATTCACCTTTTAAACAAATATTACCATGTAAGTAATAAACACAGTGTGCATATTCTACCGCACTCGGAGGATAAAGTCTAAAGATAAAATAAAAAATATTTATTGACTATTATACTAAATGAGAGAGCTTTAAAAAGTGCTCTCTTTACCGTGAATATCCTATATTATTATTATTATTATTATTTTAACTTTAGTGCTTGTGCACCGGCTTCCAACACAAAGCAGAGGAAAATCATATCCCTGTTCGTGGTCGTCTTCGCCGAAAGAGGCAGGCAGGTAGGTAGGACAGTCCGGCGCTTGGGTGGGAAACCATTCGTCCATCCTTACCGGAAGCTCGCGCCGCGACCCCCAAGGTAGGCGCTTCTCATCAAGGCGACCGCGCAGGGTTTTCAAATTTAGAAGGTGCCTTTTTTATGTTCGGTCCCTTACGCCTCCTCACTTCCCCATTTTCCTCCCCTCTCCCAAAACCCTCCTCCATCACAGCGTCAAGCACTCAGGGGCCAGTCTCTGTTTACCATATATATATGTATATATCACTCTTCCTCGGAAATAATAGCGAATTCATGTAGCAGTCTATTAGCGCAAGGATTTATTTTCATTTCGTGGAGACGCCGTGAATGGATGGGCCCAGCTCCTTGGGGGATACGGAGGCGATGGTGAAGAAGGGGTGGAGGGGGTTAGAAGGAAGAGGGCAGGCGGAGGGGTAATGCGTCCTGACGCCCCTGGACAGCGGGCGTCCCACAGCTACTTATCACGAGCAGGGCAGCCAACTGCACGCCTTCGGGAGGAGGGGCAAAAAAATACTGTACCGGACACTTTGGCTACCTGAGAAACTTCCCTCTCCCTGAT
Organism: Dryococelus australis; assembly: GCA_029891345.1. NCBI lineage: Eukaryota > Metazoa > Arthropoda > Insecta > Phasmatodea > Phasmatidae > Dryococelus > Dryococelus australis. Next base: position 82,762,347 of record CM056998.1, read on the forward strand.
GCAGATACTGCGAGATCTTACTGCGGACGCAAGCCACGTGGTTAGGAAAAGGGCGGAAGTAGAGAGGTACAAATATCCCGACGTTCTAACCTGCGTTGCGGGCTACTCGTGGAATACTGGACCTTATCTGCCTTCTGCCTGCTTTTAACAGCGCGGCAGTAAATTTTGTTGTGCCTTATGCTATTACAAAGTTATGAAATAATATTCAAATATTCGGTTAGGTTATCTACGATGTTGAACGAAAGCATTTCATTTAGTGAGTGTTGCCAACTTTTTACCTTGAATTTCACATATGTTACACTACTCCACGGAAATCAATTACTATTACAATGACTGAAATTCTTTGCCGTAGCAGGGATTTCGCAGCGCCAGGCATCGACTCAAACTACGTTCTTCTAATTCGCCAAGCTTAAACAGCTTTTTAACTGAACTTTCGCTGTTCGGTAATGCGCCTTGACAAAAATCAATCAGCAAACCGTGAAAGGACCAAGACGCTACATCGTTTTCGAAGGTCTGATGTCGGAAATATTTTTCACGAATTTTACTGTCTCAAGTTCTGACATCCACGTCTTACAGGGCCTCCTACTATTTGTCATATGGATCTCATAGCAAGCAGTCGTGTCTACTCGAATTTAAACAAATACTATGGAATATTTGAACGTAAATCTTTTCTTCAGGGCAGATATGAAAGTCGATGTGTTGTTTCCAAATTTATATCTTAGATTATAGAAACATAAATGTGATCATTGGAAAATGTCAAAGTCAGCAAAAGTATCTGTAAGTAACCCTCCCTCTGTTTACGATATTTTTTCTTCTGTAAAACAATGGTTTAAACTATAGCGGCAATGGCGTATCATTTTCTGAGCAGATTGCTCTATTAAAAACCCTATAGCCACGTCTTAAAATTATGAGGAAACGAAACACAAGCGATCCTTGTTTATATCGTTTTCCCTCGCCATCGGTACGTTTCCTTGTGGCCGGACATGAGCCTTGAGGCGTTTACAATTTTTTCCCAGGGAGGCCCCTTATGCAAATTTAACCATTATTCTCAAAAATAATTCATAAGTACAATAAAACATCAAAACTTGTATACCAGAAATCTTATATATATATATATACATATATATATATATATATATATATATATATATATATATACACACACACACACACGCACATTTAGTTACACAGGCAGTTAGGTTTAGTCCATTCATAGTGTCTTCACCATTTTTGAAACAAACCTTTGAAAAATCTCTCCACCATGTATGACGTGTTTAGTTATTTCCAACATATGCCATATATCACAAGCATTTTATACTTGTGTTCATAAAAGTGAAATTTTATTCATATTATATCTATAAATTATAATGCTCCATTTATAAATAATCTGAATAAAAAACAGGGAAAAAATATGTATGTTGGCAATGCCTAGTGAGAAATAGTCCTTATACAACACACTGTTACACTTAGTGCGCACGAATTCGGTGCGTTGTCCCTGTGGTGTAATTCTCCGGGCTTAGTTAAGGTTAGTTTGCACGAGGCGGAAGAAAAATCCCGCAAGTAGAACTTTAGCAGGGCTTCAGAAAAGTCTGAAGTAACCGTGAATGGAATATACCTTAAAATTAGTGGACAACCTACGTTTTTATCCTCGTCACTGCGCCATTAAATTATATCTTACAACGTCCCGTTGGTTTTATGTCTACCTTTTACGACTGTCCACTAGCTCAGCGCTCGGCCGTAAAGGCTAATCTGCATTACATTCGCGTGTGAAGCCCGAAATTATCGCTCCTTCGCCATACTCAATATCTAAGTTAATGCGTTGTACAATCTGATGTTAGCTCCAAACGTATTCGTTTACACTGGGGTCCGCGAACGTCGGGATCGTCGAGGCATCAGGAAAGAAAGTTGGTTGTCACAGTTCTTCTTCCCACGTATTTCCTCGCGGCCTGCTGTTCACTTCAGCGTTGCGACACGTGGCGAAGACGTCGTGCCAGTTTCCGTTCGCACCCCAGCGGGTATTCCACACGATGTCTTCCTGCACGACTTCCCCGTTCATGCCAAAAACGACAGGGAAGCTGTTGTATGGAATGGCCGTAAACCACTGGGTTTCCCCAAGGTCACGTACAGATTGGGATCCCGAGACAGATCGGTCCGGATCGAAAATACCGCGCGGTAGCCCGCGCATTGTACTGTGCTGGCCGTGTGGAATAGCTACGCGCATCTTCCCCACGTGTTTTGTGTATAGCGCACACTGGTTAGTGACTTGTGGTAAGTGGTGGCACAAGCATCTCGGCATTCCTCTGTGTTTCAGTTGTTCGAGGCATGTCGGACTCGCGTTATTATTCAAAGGAATTTATAAGTGAAGTTATAGAAATGTACAAAAGCTATCCGTACTTATGGGAAATCAAAATCGATGAATACAAGAACAGAAATTCGAGGGCTAAAGCGTTTGCAGTGGTTGTGAAACAGTATTTCCACTAAATAAACTGCACACACTGACAGCCATATCATATGATTATCCGTCTTGGAATACTGCAAACTAGGGAATATGATCGAGAAAATGTGGTTTCCCGAATAGCAATAATTAACATTTTCACCTACAGCTTCTCTGGTGGGCATCAAGCGCGGCTTCTCGGCGTGCGAAAACATCGTGTGGAATACCCGCATTAACATCCGGCAACACTCGAAATGTGAGCACAGTCGGTGGCAAGTCGTTCCAAGAGCACTAGAGTCATAGACATCCAGTCGTCTCTAGCCTTCTAGTATATGCCTTTCAGACCCACTTTAATTTACGGTTTCAGACATTGCAAACAAAAAATTGTATGACGTGTGCCGTACTTTAAGTCGACACAACACTTGTTTCGTTGTCACAGCCAATGAGCTGTAGGCTGTATGTTTGGCTACAGTAATATTAACCAATTATGACTTGCGCCTGTAAAACGGTTTGCAAATCATTTACCCACAGGTAAGATCATTGGTCATTCAGCTTCGCTGTGTGCAGTACAGACCAGAACTACCTACACGTGCGTTATGTACACAAATGTGTACACTGGGTCTGAATGGGTTAAAACCGCGTGAAACAGTGACACTTTCTCTTCCAAACTATATTTCCTTTTAGACGTAATTTTACAACATAGCTACAACGTGTATTCAAACACAGGTTTTTTGTTACTTTCATAATGATAAAATAGTTTGCGAAACTCTATTTAAGTCTCTGATCTATGTGACAACACAAAACATACAACTAAAAACCTACTTAAAAAGCCTTAACTCACTTGCGGCTAGATATTTAAATATGTAAACTCACTACCTGTTGTTCAGTTACTATCTTGGCGAAGCTTAGGCTATTAAAAAAAAATTACCAACACCAAGAAGACTGTGTGAGAATTCAGAATTTCGCTTAATACAGTTACAGAATTATTATTTTTGTTTACGTTTAAGCTCAACATTCAGAGCAGATATTTAAGAAATGACATTCTTGTGTTTTACACAAAAATGTGTTTTAAACCATTCCTTTGTTCGAAATAAAATCGGCGGTATTTTATTTAGAATAACAACATTTTAACCACTCGGCCAATTAGTAGCCCATATAGCTGACCGTCGACATGTGATCGATAGAGCGCGAGAGAGAGAAAGAGAGATAGAGAAAGAGAGTACGTGAGAAAATGAGAGAAAAAGGCATTGTAGCTTATACAGAAAAAATGATTTATATGGGCCTATTTTACACCCCCTTCCCTAACCCCTTGCTCCTCAACGGTTCACTGGATTTTTTACAGCGCTTGGAAATGTTTTTCATTTACAAACTACCACATAAAAAGTTATTTCAATAATACAAACATACTGTTCAAAAGGAGAGGACAACAACAATTGTGAATCGCCTGCGCAAAAAAATAAGAATAAAACATGGTTTTAATTATGTAGACTACATTTTGGTAAGCTTTTGTTTTATCAAGCACGTTGTCAACACATACAATTCGACAACATTGCGGTTTCTATGTTTACAGCATTAGGGACAACTGTGCATAAATTACATAAACACAATGAATTATTGTTTTCAAGGATTGTAGGAAGGGCTGTGTACGAATGCTTCCTTGACTTGCTTCAAGAGGAGTTGTCGTAACTTTCGTCGGAAACAATTTGTGACTGTTCTCTCAGTCGTTGCACTTGAAAACTCAAACGACAGTCGTAAAGCGTTTTCGACGGCAGTCGTAATAATTTAGCAGGTGTTCGTTAACTGCAGGGGACTTTTCCAACATTCTTTCACCATCGAACGCTTTCAACAACCACTCTTTAGTCATAAAATAACAATTACGGCGGATAACAATGGTCAAGTGCCAAAAATTGGAGAAAAAAATCGTGCTTTACATATCCTGAAATTTCTAAGCAATTATTTCATAAAACGGCACGTTATATTTCCTGGTTAAAAGTATTTTGCGAATAACTACTAAAATAAAAACATACATTCTTAATGTTTCCTTTATAAAGCCAGTTATCTGCATGTTGCTGTGACCTGTCCTGAGGATGAATCAGGCCACGCAAGGAAGACCGATAGTCGTAACTAGACAATAGAGTACTCAATATACAGAATACTATTATTTACTAAACTCACAGCTTATACACAATATCACATATAAATTGCACTCGGCGTTACTTTATAATTAATCAATATCTCTGCTCCGCAGTTATCACATATACTCAAGAGGTCCTGCTGACCTGTAGCAATAACTATAATTAAGGTGCTCTGGACTCAGAGGGAGTCTTAGTGCTTTATACGATGACCCTAACGCTGCACTACCTGGGGCGCCCTATTGGGAGTATATTTACCCTGGCTTTGTATCGTCGTCGCCGTCGGGCAGACCTCCTCGACAATGGCAGCGGTTGGCGTCGAAGTGGGGACCACTGGCCTGGTGGTCCTCCCTGAAGTCGTCTCGTCGTCCCCCGGGATCAAGATGGCCGCTAGCCGCCATCGCTCCAGCCTTATATATAGTGCCCCGCCTGGCTTCGCTTCCTTCCTTGGCGGGGAGATGTTTTACAAACAGCCGGGCTGGCCCGTCGAGGTCGAGCCATCCTGGACTCTCGAGCGTCGCCTGCCAGTCCTGGCTATTGCTGACCACACCAATGTGTATAACAGAAACGAAATCGGAAACGGAAATTGGGGGTTTAAAAGAAATCGTAATAAGGAAGTAGGAAAATGGGAGATAAAGCAGACAGTAAGCCATGATATTGTTACGAGCGAGGACTTTCGCATCAAGTGCGCGCGGTTCGGTTCTGAGGAAGGGGGGAGGGCACCGCGACCCTCCTCTCTCCCCAGGTGGTATGCACCGGGCGGCCGGCAGCCAGGGGAATGATTGACAGCTGACCTGACTGGCGTCGCAGCCCCTTCTCCCTCCCGCTGGAGAAGCCGATGACTTGGGAGGATGTGCAAGAATATTCTGGGAACTAAGGCCCACGGCGCAAAGTAGCATTTAGAGAAATTTCTGGGCTATGACCTATGATTCTATAAATGCAGCCACAACCCGAGGGTCGGGAGTCCTTTGGTAGAAGCCAGTTGGCTGAGTGCGGTAATCAAGCGACGTCTGGTGCAATGTGACGAATCAGAAGATAGAGCGGGCAACGGCAACCCTCCAAGATGGAGGACCGCAATCCTACGCCGACTATCTCGTGCATGGTTCAAATTCAAGAGTTTTTAGCTCTGCAGCAGGTTGGGAATGATATTTCTCCATTCCTCTTTGCCTGGTGTCTTACATTTTATTTAGTATCTCATACACAGCCTGTTTCTCCAACACCTGGTGGAATGTACTCCTTATTTGAACATACTCGTCTCTTTGTGCACCACTTTCACCTCTTTATCATATGTATTACTAAATTATATTATCTTAAAATATAGCCAATTTTTTCAGTTTTTTTATTTAATCGTAAACAACATTTAATTTCCTAACTACCTATACCTACCTACCTTCTTTTACCTACCATATATATATATATATATATATATATATATATATATATATATATATATTGAAGGAGAAAAAATAGTCATGTAGGACAGTTTGCGTAAATATTTATCTGCTAAAAAGGACACTGAATAATGACATGAACAGAGTACCGGTATTTGAACACCGCGTTTGCTAGTCACTGGAAGCAGCTTGTTCACGATTATTAAGAAGCGGAATTTATTTTCTGACACCGCGAACGCTCGTCCACGTCAAAGGAAGTGCACACTCGATGGCCGTCGTACGCGTTGAGTACACACTATCGTCCAGTCGTGTGTGTTCACGCAAGGTGAACGAGGAAAGACTGCTTCCATGGCAGAAACTGTTACAGGTAAAAAAATTTATCGACGCTTACTCAAGAATGGGGGAAAAGAAGAATATTACATTGTGTTTGAAACAATTTCCGCTTATTAAAAAATAAAAGGCTTCCAAGGTCACGGTTGATGAACCAACAGATGCTTACAAAGAGGGTCTACAAAACTGCGCAAGTTCAAAGAGCGGCATGCTAGACACTTCACTTCGCTGCATAATCGAGTATCAGTTGTTTTTATTCAGTGACTGCCGCCACATTGAGCAACCAGAATTATCCTTCACCAAAAAATTCGGGATTAAGTTCTTGTGTTCTCCCGAGTTTGCTATTACTGCAGGAGACCTCCACGGCATGTCTTCTATCCTGCATTTCATTTCAAGAAAAAAACTTTAAGCGATAGTAATTTGTACTCAAACGGGTTTTAGAATTTTTCCTTGCATATTTTTAAATTATATATGAGGGTTGGAGTCGAAGCATTGATCTTCAGGTTGGTAGGTAGGCACTCCACTAGCTACAGACGGTAGGCCATACATCAGGCTATTCGGAAGTAATTGACACTTGCCATATCGAGTTTCGGAAAGGAGTAAACATAGCTGCATGATTCAAAACAGTCTCCGCCTACAGTGATGTATACCCTGGTCCAGAATTCCTGTGCCAAACTCACAGAGCTAAGAGGAAAGCGCAAAATACAGATATTGGTATAAGTAACCCGGAGTCGCAAACCATCGTTTCTTCCCCAGACATGCATGTGAGTCAAGTTACAGGGACATGTAGGCAACAAGTTCACTCAGTATGTAATCGAAGCGTGCGTGGAAGTGGCCTTGGCTGCTGGCAGTCAGTATGTGCCTGCAGCTGGTTGGGAAAACATGGTGTAGGCTTTAGGGAGCAGATTTCGCCGACAAGTACCTACTGTACGGCGAAGCCCACAGCCGTTCACGGGCAGCGGAGGCCTTGTCCACACTGTTATAAATTACCATAAATTTACGGACACTTTTACGAAAATGTACAGTAAGTATACGGAAACGTAATCCGTAAAGACGAAAATGGAGATTGGCTATTTAAATACAATATAGGGAGTGTCTCCGTGTTTCCTATTCGCTTCAGGTTCCGGTAACGAAACAATGTCGAGTCTAAACGAAGCTCTCTTCACATGCACTGTAACCAGAAAATTTGTTTCTGCGACGGTCACGATAGACACGCCACTTAGACATATTCCTTCAAACAAAATATATAACGTCAGGCGTCTGTAACATTTAGCAACACGCAAACTACACAGACACTAAAAAGTTGCTTATCGTTACATCAAATGCCACAACGATGCCTGCAATGGTACAAGAGGAATGCAGGTAAACGTTTAGAAAAAAGGAAGTACAGTGTAAAACTTGTAAAAAAAAATATGTTTGAGAAATAAAAAACACAACTGTGGTTATATCAAATGTTGGAATTGTAAGGAATTTTTGAAAACTGATGAACACAAATGTTATATGCAAGAGAAACACCAAAAAGGCGGTTTTTGCACAACAGCTTGTACTTGTAATGGCAAAAGCAACAAAAAGGATAAGGATTGTTCTTACACAGAAAAATACAACTTTTTTTACTACGAAGCCACACAAGATACTGGTTTTCACACAGAAAACTTTACATCTGTTCAAGACTTAAACGGAAACAAAATACATTTTGGTACAAATGATGAGTTTTGCGAATGGGCGATATCTGAATAAAATAAAAAATATATACATTTATCGCACATAATTCTAAAGGCTACGATTCATATCTTATTTTACAATATTGTGTTAGAAATAGTATCAACCGCAAACAATATATCAAGGCTCAAAAATTATGCAACTTAAAATAACGAGTCTAAATATAAAAATAATTGATTATATAAACATTATTCAAGGAAGTCTTGCAACATTTCCCAAAACATTCGGCTTAAAAGAGCTAGAAAAAGGATATTTTCCACATTTTTTTAATATACAAGAAAATCAAAATTATATTGGAAAAATACCTGCTGCAAAATATTATGGAGTCAATAAAATGAAGGAAGAACAACGAAAAGACTTCTTAAAGTGGCATGATGGAAAAGAGATAGAAAACAATATCTTCGATTTCAAAAAAGGACTTGCTGAATATTGTGATTCCGATGTTGATATTTTAAGACGTGGTTGTCTTAAATCTAGAGAATATTTTCTAGAAATAGCAAATATAGACCCATTTTGCTACATAACAATAGCGGGCGTTTGTATGGCTGTTTATAGATCAAAATTTCGTAAGGAAAATACTATTGCAGTAAAAAAGAAATGTTTAGAAAAGAATCAATTTCGTAGTTAAATACATTTACAAATGTTCAACACGCATTAAATGGTGGAGAAGTTACTATTTGTGGAGCAAAAGTTGATGGCGTGGTTGTCCTGATTGTTATTCACCAGACACAATAAATTATTGTAACAATGAAAGTATGAATGATTTGCTTACTAAAACAAACAATTGAACGACAATTTTAAGACAAATGGTTACAAAAGTACGGGAAATGTGAGCTTAAAATTAAAAAAAAAAAATCGATTTTCTACAAAAAAAATAATTTAGAAGAAAAAAACTAAAAATGTGATACAACCATTACAGCCAAGAAATGCATTTTTTTTAAAGGTAGAACCAATGCAACAAAATTAAAAGTTTCGGGAAATATTTTAAGATATATAGATATATGTACTTTATATCCAACAGTGATGTTTTATGATTATTATCCAGTTGGTCATCCTATTAAAACATTTAAACCTAAAAATTACGACGAAAATTGGTTTAGATTGATCAAATGTCAAGTTTTGCCAGCACGAAATTTATATCATTCAGTACCTCCAATTAAGCAAGAAAAACTATTGTTTACTTTATGTTCGAAATTGTTGTACAGAAAAAAGGAGAATGAAAATACAGTGATGAAGAAAGAGCAATAGATAGTACATGGACTACTTTAGAATTAAATAAAGCTATTGAAAAAAGGTTACAAATTACTTAAAATTCATGAAGTTTGGCATTTCGACCAAAAAGTAATAAGATGTTTAGAGACTACTTTAAAACATTTATGAAAATAAAATTAGAAACTAGTCCATGGGAAGAATATTACAAATCAAAAGATGAACATATTCGTGTTGTGAAAAAATAACAAAATATAGACTTAGACGTTGAAAAAATTGATCAAAATCCAGGGAAACGTGCTGTTGCCAAAATTTGTTTAAATTCACTTTGGGGAAAATTTGGACAAAGACAAAATTTAACACAAACAGAATATATTACTGAACCAACTCGTTGGTACGAATTCCTATTAGACGATAGAATATAAATAAATATTGTTGTTTATATCAATGGCAAAGTAATTGAAGTATCCTATAAATACAACGATAATTATGTAGAAGATAGTATTGCAACAAATACATTTATAGAAACTTTTACATCAAATGAACGATTACATTTATATGAAATGTTAGATAAATTAGGTGATAAAGTAGCATTTATGACACAGACATCATGGTTTGCATTGATGATGGTAAAAATACTGTTAAAACAGGCTGCATGGTTGGTGAATGGACAGACGAAGTCGGCAAAAATGATTGTGGTATAAATTCGATAAGTACAGGGCCTAAAAGCTATGTTTATGAAAGTTTTCTGGGAAAACAAGTTACAATAATTATAGGATTCACTCTAAATCACGAAAATGCTTTACAATTGAACATGAAATCGATGGGCGAATTAATACAAAAACTAATACAAATGTGATTATCAAAAACAATATGATTACAATAGATAAGAAAACAAAAAATTTGATGAATAAGTTTATGGCAAAAGAATTTAATCTTAACTATGACAAACGCACGATTTTGAATGAAAAAGACGATATTATACATACATTGCAGTGGGGCTATTAACCAAATAATTGTATAATATTATATTTTAAACACATTTAATCTCTAAAACAATGTCAATATCAGAAGCATGAAAATTAATCAGTTTATCATTTTCATCCCTAGTTTCTAAAACAATGTGATTAAAATGCACATTATTTATTTAATAAAAAATCGGATATGGTGGTTCATAGCTAATGTAATGTTTAAAACCAAACATAGTTTTTTGTGGAAAACTATCAATTATATCTGTTTCTAAATTATTAGAATCGCCATACTTTATGAACATTCCATATGCCAAATTACAATGAGCATTTATTGTTTTAAATTGATTAATATTGGGTAACTTAGTACCTACAACAATATTGTATTTTTCAGTAGTAATATTTCTTTAAAAACCAAGTGTATCAGATAATCGATCGTCAAATTTAATATCAAACTTAGATTTAACCACAACTCTATTCTTCACACTGTCTGATGTCAGTTCAGTGTTATTTGTTGAAAATGAGTAATTTGAATTTATAGTTACCTTTAAAGAATCAATATCATATTGTCTACTGTCCTTCAGGAATAATGATAACTTCATTTTTATCAACGACAGCAGTCATTTTTCAATTGTCGTTATAGTATTGTTGTTTATATTAGGAGCTAAAAATTTCGCATGAAAACTAATCAAAGCAATAGATTTGTCTTGATGAATTATGCCATAGTGAAGTTTCTTCTTTAGTACAGAACTATTGTTTGTCAACTTAAATACTTTATTACCCATTTATTACAAAAATTATGTAATTAAATGAGGAAAGTCGGTTGGTGTATTAAATTCCGAAGGAGATGCTAGTAAAAAAAGAATGGCGAACTATTGCGTGATGATATTAGAGGTATAATATTTGGTCCTAATAATTGCTACAAGACGAATTTAATCATCAATTTTATTTATAAGACAGGTTGGTTAAATTTCAATAAACTGTATGTTTGCTCTAAAAGTTTAAATCCCAAATATATTCTGATACAAAATTATTTTGATGAGGCATTAAACAAATTAAAAGTTAAAGAAAAATTGGCATACTTTTTTAAATAATACCGAGAAAATGGTCCCTTTAGATCAATGTGAAAACCAATCTCTAATTGTATTCGACGACGTTATTTTAGATCATCAAAATATAATTCGCGAGTACTTTATTAGAAGAAGGCACAAAAATATTGATTTATTTTATTTGGCACAGACATATTCGAGAGTGCCCAAACAATTGGTAAGAGAAAATGCGAATTGTCTGTGTATATTTAGACAAGACGACACGAACCTGAAACATATATATTGCGATATTGTCGGTGGGGAGACGTCATATGAGAAATTGAAAGAGATTTTTGTAAAGGTCTGGGGCAAAGACTGGTTTTTAACATTAGATTTGAGTAGAAAAATGAACAGTGGTAAGTACAGAAATCAGATCCAACAATTTTTAACTCACTTCCAGATATCTCACTTACCTTTCGAAATTTCGTGAAGAAAATAGTTTGCTCATAAATGAAGACTTATTTAATTATTCTCACTATCACAAATATCGATTTTGTGCTGCCCAAAAAAGAGAATCAGACCAAATGTATTATCTTTTTTTTTTCTTTTTAAAATAAATATGGATACCTAGAGGATGATGGCAATTCGCTTTCAAAAATAGATACTGAAAAGTTCTAAAGTTCTTTAAGAGTGTTTCGAGAATATTATAACACTTATTCAAATGATGGTAAACTCGATAAAGAACTGTTTAATTTAATCAATAAGCCAAGATGCGATATTAAGGATGAAATATTCGCTAGTTATACATCTACCAACAAATGGAATAAAAATATTTTAAAATGGTATTTTACACTTGCAAATAATTCAATTACAAAGTTAGCGAAAGAGGCTTTTACAATTTGGCAAAAGCATACAAATTTGAAATTTGTTTATGATAGAAATTCTCCGAATACACTTATTTCATACAAAGAAGGTCAGCATAAATATCAGAGATTATCGGGGTTTTGTCAGGCTAAATTATTTCCATTTGGTAGTGCACAAGCACATGCATTTATTCCAAATCAACAAAATAGTGTTGTTGAAATTCATATTAATAGACAGGAATATTGGCATAATGATGGAAAAAACTCTCCTGAAAATAAAAGTTAATTTACTAGCAGTGTTGATCCATAAAATTGGCCGTGCATTGGGTTTACAACATACAAGCGATAAAAATACAATAATGTATCCAATTCTTAACAATGATTTGTTTGATTCGCAACTAGATGACATCCAAAGCATTCAAAACTTTTGTGGACCACCCCAACAAAATAATTTCAATGAAAACGAACCAATAGATTTATGCAATGATGGAACATGTAAAAACGCTTTTAATTATTGATGATAAATGGTATATTTTTACAATAAAGAAGTTTGGACAAAACGTTTTAATGGCAACCAAATAATCAATAAGCCATTTTTGATAAAAATGTTTCCGTTTTTACCAGGCAATTTCAATAATTTGTTTATACACCAAAGACCTTCGGGCGAGTTAGTTCTGTTTGTATATGACGAAATTTATATGATTGATTACCCTAGTAATAAACTTATTGATAGTTATCGGAAAGGATCTTCTTAATTTGGATTAAGAAATGAATATAAAATAAATGGTGTTTTTAATTCATATTCGGGGAAAAAACTTTTATCTTCTTTGAAACGGTGCATTATGGTGAAATAGACAAATGTAGTTTCCATATAAAAGAGATGGCCTAATTAGCAATAAATTTCCTCATTTACCAAACATGATAGTGTCGGTTTTTAGATACATAAATGGTTTACTGTATTCCTTTACCAACGAAACTTTCAGCGAATATAAGGAATTTACAAACATATTGACTAGAGTTGGTAAAAATAGCATTTCCAAATTTGGTATCAAGTGTGAATCTTATAATGAAATCATAAATAAAATGAAATATGTCGTTAATGACATAGAAAATTTAACTCCTTAAGAGCTATATAATTCAATGAATTAGGTATATATTCTTTAATATTATTTTCTTTGATTTTTCATTTTCTCATTTAAAAGGAATACTAGTAAAAAGCAGATTTACTACTCGCCAATTTCACTTGTGCATAATTTCGCATATAAAAAAATGGAGTCAATTCTAGACATAAATAACAACAAGCTTATTTACAATTGTAAACGAGTTTCTGTGATTGTTGATGAGAATAATAATCCATGGTTTGAAGCCAAAGATATTGCTGAAATTTTAGAATATAAAGATTCTGATCAAGCAATCAGAAAACATGTTAGTGAAAAACACAAAAATATAAAGAGGAATGATAATAAAATACCTTCAAATATGCAACCACACACAATATTTATCAATAAAAAAGGATTAATATAACTACTGACAAAAATCTAGAAAATCATTGGTAAAACAAATTTTTAAGCGTCTTAATTTAAAAATAAACGTTTTTGAAGAAACAAAAGAAACAAAATATATATCCCGCATTATTAAATGTTTTAAACATTTAAATAATAATCAAATATATACTATAGACAATTATAGAATAGATTTATATTTTCCAGATATAAAATTGGCTATTGAATGTGACGAATTTAACCATAAAGACAGAGATGTTAGTTATGAAATAGAAAGACAAAAGTATATAGAGACCCAATTAAAATTCAGATTTATAAGATTTAATCCTGATGAAATAGATTTTGATATAGCCGATGTGATTAATCGTATTATTGTGCATTTAACTAATATATAAAGTGTGTCTGCCAGACAACCTTAAGAAAAAAATTTTAAATTCACAAAACATCTGTTTTATTAATGCAAGAGTTATGAGAGTTATCGAAACCCAACCATTTAACATACATTTTATTGCCTTTTGTTTTTAAGACTTTTTCAACCAAATATTCATCTGGATAGTCGGTTTTCATAATTTCGAATTCATAAAAACTACCTTTTATTTCTTCTACTTTGTAATCTTTCAGTTTGTAAGTTGGCACATCATTATTTAAAACCTCAAAAATGGTAAATAATTCTGTTGTCAATTAGCTGTATAACCCTTTTAAAAAATCGTTTATTTTTGCTCACATGGACAATATCGACAACTTTGTATATCGGTTTAGCAATCACATTCGCAAAATCTTGTTGCCTTAAATTTTTTTCATTTTTTTATTAACTTCAATTGGTTTCATATCAATGGTTCTGTGTTTGGTATTATTGTATTCTTTCACTAAATAATCTAATATATTTACCCATTTGTAATTGCCATTCAAAGCAAATTTCTTCCACATCTTGTTCTTCATTGTACGATTATACCTTTCCACACGACTGGCTGTAAGTTCACTGTATGTAGAATAGCGATTGATGTTGTATATTTGCATAAGATCTTTAAATATTATAAAATTCTAATCCATTATCGTTTTGAATATTACACTGTTTTCTTTTAACTAATATAGATTCTATGGTATTTGCTACACTTTTTCCTGTTTTATCATTAATTGGAATAGCAAAGGCACACAAGGTTGAAAAACCATCGATAATTGTCATAATATACTTTTATCCATTGTTTATATGTGATATACCGTTTAAATTTCCAGTATCCATCTCTACAAAAGCGATTTGCCAGAAACCATCAATTTCATACGAAATTACTTTTCTTTTTGGAAAATATTTCCGTGCAGGTTTTTATAATTCATTGATTATTCCTTCCCTTACATTAGGCAATTTTTTTTAAATGTTTATTGATTAGAATTGCATATAGAGCATTTGCTTTTCTGGACTAATCGTCCATTTTTAGTATTGTCATTGTTTATGATATTATTTTTGGTGACTTTCTTGCACTTCAAACACAAAGTGATTCCCATTTAATAGAAAAGAAATATATATAGTTAATCCTTATATTTCACAAATACGCCTATTGTCAACATTCCATCAACAAAATAATTAAATAATTTTTTTTTAATTTTAAAAGTTAAACACTCACCTCTGTTAACATCAAAAGGCTTACTGTAATATATTTTTGCAGTTCCCTTAGTAACAGTTAAGAGCACCATCAGGTAAATTATCAGAAATGATTTTATAAACAGTACAATCCATAAAAAAAGAAAAGAAATTTACATCATCGTCTATGGGAAAAAACATTATTATTTTCATTCCACTTTTCACGTAAAAAAATATATGAGATTTTTCTTCCTTAAATTATTCAACTTTCGAGTTTAACTTTTGGAATTGAACGTCTAATTCTCTATTGGAGTCTTCTTTGCTTTTTTCAACTTTTGTGTCAACAAGTGTATCGCAATAATTCATAACTGATTCGTTTAAATTTTGCAATTTATCAGCTATTTCTTTATCGAAATATATTTTATTGACCTCATCTTTTCCGTCTACAGGATCTACAGGATCAGCCATATTATTAATTCTACGATTTTGAATAGAAACATAGTCTCTTGTATAAACAAACACTTTACTAAGTTGATCTTGTAAAGTGGTAACAATGATATTATATTTTGAATGTTCATATGTTTTAAAACCAGAAACACTAGTCTTTTATTTTGAATCCACATCGGTTTTTAAGGCATAGTCAGAAACAATAGTTTAATATTTTGAATCGACATTCTTTTTTAATGCATTATCTGCTATATGTATATCAAAGAATCTTTTATTGAAAGCGTCTTTATTATTTATAGATTCACCTATATCAACAATTCTACGTCCTAGAAAAGAAACATAAGGTTTTGTATAGTCAAAGAAGTTGAATAGCTCACTTTGTAAAGAAGAAACACTGGAATTGCATTGTGAATCTACGTATGATTCTAAAGCATAAGCACTAGTGTCAAAAATTTTATTTAAAGATTTGATTGATGGTTTTCCAAATATATCTGTCATTTAATAACAAACAAATTATATCGTTAAACTTAAATTCTCTCGAAAAAAGATATAAAACAATTAAACATAGATGCCCACATATAACTTAATCAAACTTCTGAATTCTATCATCATTGTAATAAACATTTCTGTTTTTGAAATAATTAATTAAATTATTAGGAATATTTCCTCCAAATGAATCGAAATAATAAACAGCGTCGTTTTCTTTAAGATAGCAAACCCAATGAGTACCAGGATTTGTTGAAATGTGTTGATATTAGATAATGGCAATACATTCAAATTGTTTTGGCCTTCCTCTTTGTTTTGAAATTACGCCACTTCCTGCTTTATTTTCCATTGCCAAATTGGGTCTCTGTTCTTCTAATTATTTTTTATTTTTTCTAGTTTTTACGACATAATTATAAATTACAGTAGCTCCTCCAGCTAAAGCTCCAAGAGCACCTAAAGCTGCAAATAAAATTTGTAAAAATCCTCCATGGTGTAAATCACTTCCTGTTTTTCTTTTAATATTTTTTTGAACATTGGAAGTGCCAAAGTCAATAAGAAACTTTTACCTTCTTTTATTTTTTATTTATTTTTTGTCAAGTTGATCTTTTGTTAAGAATTTATCTATACCCAAAGCTCTTAATCGATCAATGGGTACATCGAAAGTTAAGCTTTTTATCTTAATTAATAAGTAAAAATAGATATATAATTAATAACATATTATAATTCCCCAACCAAGTTTTCTTTTTGTAAACATATTTGAGGCCACATCAGCAGAAGCAATTTTTTCACCAATTAGAGTGTTTCTATCTAACATAATTTATTTAGCTTCTCTTTGTAAAATTTTATCAGCTTCATGCTTAGATTCTAAATCTTTGTGGTCTCTATAAGCAATATCGTGATATTTGTAAGCTTCATCTAATTTATTTATTCCTGTGTCGCCTCTTTCCACTCTTTCGTTTAATTTTGTAAATGGGCCACAATAATTATAGCGAGGCAAATGCATTTCGGGCAAATTTAAATTATTTAGTGCCCAATTTATAACACCTTTGCCATGATGTACTGAATTCCAAAATGAATGTCGAATTACATTTAAAACTCTAATAAGATAAGGTATTCATTTTGGATTATTAACAACAAAATCAGAAAATTTATTGCTCAGCATATTCATTATGCTTACTTTTTCATTGTAATAACTGTTATTACCAGCATTTTCTTCACCATGAATAATTAGTAATCTATTGATTAAATTTCTAACATCATCCATCCAAACATATTCTTTTGGTAAATTATTGTATTTTTTTATACCTTTTCCATATCAAAGAGTTCTTGGAGAAATCTATTTTTCTGGTTTATTTGGTGCTGTTCTTGAAAGTGGTTATTTTATATAGTTATCATAAATTGGTTTATTTATTTTTTTGTATTTCGATCTTCTATTCGAGTTTATTTTCTTTCTTGGATTATATTCTTGGAATGCAACATTGGTATCTAAAACAATTTTCGTGTAGTTTTCATAGTCATTAACAGTGAAATTGTCCTTAAGATCTTCTTTTTCTTTTGTTAACAAATTAGAAAGTCCTTCCGTTAAGTCATATTCTTAATTTTTAACTGTTATTTTATCATCGTCTATCTTTACTTGTGTATTATCTATGTAAAAATGTTGTCCTTCTGCACGTAAACCATATTGAGTATCAATAACATTTATTCTTTTTGGAATTTCTTTTCCGAGATTTATAGTAGAATCAGACGCGGTACTTTTTAGGGGTAAAATACCCATTCGCTCTTCCAAATTATGAGATTTTTGTTCTGAGAATAATTGTCTTTCAAATGATATTTCTTCTGGTGTTGGTGGATAAACTAAATTTTTTCTGCAACAGAAACTAATGTTGTTATTCAATTTTTGTTTTATTCACTTACTTGTTCTACTTTTTTTACCAATATTTCGTATTTCGTTGACTACCATGGCAGACCACAGTACGAAATGTTTATAAGCCACTACCATTGTCATTATTTT
The DNA here is from genome assembly GCA_029891345.1 of Dryococelus australis. Lineage (NCBI taxonomy): Eukaryota > Metazoa > Arthropoda > Insecta > Phasmatodea > Phasmatidae > Dryococelus > Dryococelus australis. The sequence continues at coordinate 82,780,443 of CM056998.1, forward strand.
TATTACTAAATAAACTTAAATAAATGTTTTGAAACATATATTTATATATCACCGGTGCCCGCCATGGCCCCAAGACAATACTTTTTCTCTGTACGCCAGAGCGGACACCATCGCGGATTACAGCGCAGAGACATCTCTATGTTCGTATGTAGTTTCCCGCCTAAAGCAGTTTTTGATGTGGAATGATAGAATTCAATGAATACTATCAACTATTTGTAATTATTTGAAAATGAGTGGAGAAAATAGTGTGTTCTCAAGTCGTACAAAACGATTGGTATCAGCAGCTATTTTACAGTCGGCGAAACAAAAGAGAAACGAAGTTGATGAAGGTAAGTGGAAAACGATTTAGCAGCACAGCAATTAATTTTGTTTGTGTTTTCTGGCGACTTGTAAATGAGAGTTTACTGGTATTTTTTAGTAGTAGGTTTTCCATAACTCGAGAAATATTATGTGTAAACTTTAAACAAATGTTTCCGTAAGAAATTCCATTCCTTTTCGCTCTATACATGTCCGCAGTTGCAACAATAGACTTCCTAAACTACAAGTGAACTATCGTAGAAAGACTGTGTATTCCTAAGTCGTTATGGGGAAACCAAAATATGTATACTTGCAAAGATATGCCAGAGTTAATTTTACAATAATATTTTGCGTATGTAAGAGAAGCAAATTACCATCACTATACTCAAATAAAAGCACCGAGTAAATGTGGTATGTGCGGTAGCTTTACACAGAAAGTAGAGAAAATTTACATAACAAATAAAGGAATTTTCCTTATGTAGTGTGGGAAAAATATAGTAAATTATAAGCATGTGTTGGATTCGAACCTCGAACCACTGCAGCAGCAGACATGTGTCTTCGCGACTACACCACTGTGAACAAAATAATACGAATTTATTATGTGTAATACTAATAATCTTGCTGACAAAAGTACGAAAAACTAACTCGATTTGTTTAATAAAAATTGAAATTTTATATGAGCTACCATGTTATTACACCTAACGTCTATTTTTTCTTGGTGTTTACACGGAAAAAACAATTTTGTGGTTGATACAAAGATATTTTGTTATATACACACTGCAAAATATTTTGTGGTGAACACTGCATTTTTTGTGGCTGCCCCAAAACTATTTGTCCGTGTTTACAAAATATTATAGTTTTCAATAAACAGTTAAGCGGACACTACGTAAGTATTTAGTGATAGGCACGTTAGGAAATTCTATCGCAAAATTGTAGTTATTATATTATTATATATCAGGAGAAATATCTTTCCCATTCAAGGTTTCGGAAAATTACCTCAATATTGCCGAGTAATTTCTCCCAGATTTTTTACAGTTTATACAAAATATAGAATTGCATATTGTTTCATTTGTTTATATAAATGGTTATTTTTTTAGGGAAAATATTAATATATTGTTTTTGTTCGTTATATTGTTACTACGCTTTTCGTACATTCCGTTACAGATTCATGCTCAACATCGGACGTGGACGATTCAGACAAAGATCCAGATTATGGTATATCAAGTTCGGAGAGTGACGTCTCTATTTGTGATGGATCAACTTCGTCAGACGAAGAAGTCAGTGCAACTGTACATCAAATCCATGGAAACATTTCAAAAGAATGTGGTGTGCTGAACGATGCTACGAACTCACCAACCCCATTTACGACACCTCCTTCAGAACAGCAGCCGGAACTACCTAAAAATGTTGCAACAACATCGGGGGGTCCGTGTGCAACCACAGCACCAGAACTGCCTATTTCGTGTGATATTGTGATGTCCAGACCTTCAGAATTCCGCGAAAATGTATCGGAAAGCAGTGAAGCAACTAGGTTGCCACGGAATGAGGAGTACGTTAGATCCTGGCATGATCCTGAGGGAAGTGGACGACAATTCTTTTTCAGTGGGGAAGTCGGGTTCAATCCAGGAGTGACAGGAAATCTAACTGACCCATCGGAATTTGAGTGCTACAAATAATTCGTAGGGGATGACTTGCTGGACATTTTCGTTGAGCAAACAAACCTATATGCTGCTCAGCAGCTCAGAAACACTGACATAGCATCAAGTAGTAGGCTGAAGATGTGGACACCAGCCAACAAAGACGAAATAAAAAAGTTTCTACGAATAATAGCATTTTATGGGACCTGTGAAGGCGCCATCAATTAGTGATTACTAGACGACCGATCCATTTTTCAGAATAGGTTCTGTGTCTACTACCACGTCACGAAATAGATTTGAAATGTTGTAGCGAATGTGGCATTTCTCTGATAATGAAAACCAACCGGAAAATAGTCGACTTCATACGGTTGAAAATGTCGTAGAATATGTTGTGTCAAAATTCCAGAAATTGTGCACGCCAAGAGAAACTGTGTGTGTCTATAAAACTATTGTACCTTTCAAGGGACGATTGAAAATAAAACAATACTGCCCTAAGAAAAGTCACAAATATGGTGTAACAATCTTCAACGCGTGCTGTGGCAAATGATACACTTGGAACATGAAAATATATGCAGGAAAATACCAGGATGCAGGACAGTCTGTGCCAACAAGAGTTGTACTAGAATTATGTGACTCGTTATTGAATGCGGGGAGAGTAATTGTTACTGACAATTATTACACAAGCATAGAGTTAGCAAATAAACTTATAGACAAGTCAACTAACCTACTAGGCACGCTTAGGTCTAACAGAAAGCATAACCCACAAACAGTTCTCAACAAAAAACCCAAGAGAGGTACATTGGTAGGGCAACAGAATGACAGAGGCATAACTGTACTGAAATGGGCTGCCAAGAGGGACATTCTCATTTTGTCGACATGTCACGGGACTGAAACAGTTCCTATACAACGCCGAAATGGGAATGTCAACAAACCGAAGCCTATTGTCGATTACAATAAGAGAAAAACTGCGACTGATGTGTCAGACCAGCTCTCCAGTTATTGCACACCTCTTCGAAGATCACTGAAGTGGTATAGGAAAGTAGCCATCGAATTGTTGTTGGGTACTGCAGTAGTCAATGCGCATTTGTTGTTCTGTCATGTAACAGGAAGAAAGACTACCATCACAAGCTTTCGTAAAGCTTTAGCAAAAGAGTTGATGGCTGCCAAAGCAGAATAACAAAAAGGAAATGAAAACAGTGACTCATCGACAACACCTGCTGTGACGGCGTGCACAAAATGTATGTCTAAACACACCTTCCAGAAGAAAGAAGGCTCTGCAAAGAGTTGGCAGAAAATACTACAGAGGACGTTATGAGGAGAAAGTACGTGGAGCAATAGAAAAATCCAACGTGAAGAAAGTGACTACTTATTGCAGAGCCTGTGTAGGTGAACCTACATACTGTCTCCAGTGTTTTAATAATGTACATAAATAATCATATATTTGTAAGTGGATAGATATGTATGTACGTGATACACATTGTAACCATTCATAATTTTGAGGAACAGTAATGAGTAAGCAATGTTTAAAATGAGTATTTATTTACACAAATTTTGTATTCCATCGGCGCCACTGGCGGCCACAGCGGACACTGGCGCATTTTAGCTGCTCAAACCAGAACAATTTGAAAACCAGACTTATTTTTGTTTCCCCCAAGGCCATAGCGGACACATAAGCAGACTAGCTGCATCACCGGAGCGGCCACATGGCGCCAGAGGCTCGCTGTCTTTAACGATGACGAGGAGACACCTATGTCCGCCGTGGCTCCCAGGATTACTGTCAAAGCAGACACCGGTGTCTGCCATGACAGTAAACGTGTTTAAACTATCAAGTGTCTTTTCAATATTTTTACCCCATTTTATCATATTTTGCGTGATCTTGGGTTAAATGTGCTTGATTTAGATTGCTCGCCAGCAAAATTATCGTTTGCTAGAAAACATGAAGATTTGATTGATTTTAGCTTAAATTTGCTTGATTTTGGTTCTAAATCTTGCGTGCTCGATTCGTACCGGATTCTGGGGGCTGAAATTCAAACGTGAAATTCGAGATAGAAACATGAAATTTGGAGTAAAAAATACATGAAAATCGGTGGGTAAAAAGCATGAACTTTGGGTGGAAAAAAGTTTGAACACTGATGAAAAAAAAAAAACCTTGAAATTTGGGGTAAAAAGCTTGATATTTGGGGTGAAAAAAAACATGAAATTTGGGCCTTAAGATAGGTTGTCCTCAATCTACTCATATACTACTCATGCATACAAGCAGATCTTGCAGGGATTTCAAAAGTGTTCATTTACCGTGAACAGCCTATAGTGGAAATTCGAGCACTGAAGTTGCTTGGTGCTATTTCGAACAGCTTTTGTGAACACCCTTCTCTTATATTAATAAACCAGTTATTACGTGCACATGTTTCCTGCCTTCAGTCTACCTGTAATCCATTCCTTCTTGGCTACTCACACCAAATGGATGTCAAAACTGCGTGCCTACATGCCTTATGCTGTTTCAACATTTTATATTATAGAACACTGTTACACTTCCTATTATTACACACTGTAAAAAAAAAGTATTTTAATTTCTTAAATGATAAAAGGAAGGGTGGAAAAGGATAATTGAGTTTTGCCTGTAGCGGCAGCCAAATGAACGTGTGACTTCCGCTCGAGTTCGTAGAAGACTGCACTATAAGAAATAATGGGGCAATTACCTGACAAGTGTAAGGCATATTCGCAAAACTTGTAGGGGAAATACAGTTTTCCTTACATGTGAGGAAAATTTATCGCACTCTGGAGTAAACTTCGTGTACATAGTAGTGGAAAATCCAATAGGCCTAAATGGATGGAGAAATTACCTTAAGACACGTGCATGTGTTCAGCATTCTCAACAGCTAATTTTTGGGGGGGGGGGGGGAGAAACAATACTGTAACACATTTATTTTCACGGATGCCAACACGCTGTCGTCGTCGTGTAATGGATAGCGCATCGGCCTATCGTAATAAAGTACAATGGTTCGCCACCAGCAAGTGCTGAGGATTTTAGTTTGATGTTTCGGTTACTATTCGCCAGATGATATAGATGGTAAAATAATTAACAGTATTAATACTTCGGGGTAGTTTTAAAAATAATTTTATTAAACATTACAGTTAATTTTCCCTTACTAGTATGGGATTTTCCCCCAACTTTTGCCAATTACTTTTCCCGTACGATTAGGGAATAATACTTGTTATGTAAATTAGCTCTACATTTAAGAGGTAATTTTACCTAACATATAGAGGTAATTAACTTCCCTTAAATGTAAGGCAATTTTACCTCAACAATTTTTACAGTGTGTAGAGTCTGCCTGGTTCCATATTAAAACGCGAAATGGTAGCGACTCTACCTGTGAAACCTACAGCTACACTTCGAACGGTGTGCTAACTCCCTGTCGTCAGCTTGAACAGGTAATTACCCACAGTTCCATTGTTCCGTAGTAAATACGTACAGTAGGAAACAGGAAGAGTTGGTTGCTAACAGTGTGCACTTCGGCCATTTATTACCGAACAAGCTGGAGAGTTATTTCATACGGCTTTTCTCTCAGTGTGTACTCAATATGTATATTACCACTTTTATGTAGTAATTTTTTTTCTCTCTCAGGTGGCTATTGAGGATTTCTCACAAAATTAAAACGTAATTAACATGTTGGAACGAACTTCCGGGACACAACTGCGTGGTATTCACTAATTGCGAAAAGGTAAACAATTACGCACAAATTTAATTGGTTCTTCCATTAGCAGTGGCATAATTACGCGCATACAATTAATATTTTTTTCTGTTCGCACTGCGGGCTAGCGCGAATATCTGGTTTACTTTTAGCGAACTCTCTAAACATTTTTTTTTCTCAGCTAAATTAATTTAGCAGAAAAAAACTAAATCACACTGCACGAGGGGATGACGTGGCCTCTTAGCCTAACGAGCGAGGCAGTGGGACACTGCGCTAACGGGGATGGAATCTTGCCACCCTCAGTGCGGCTGACCGGAAGTCAGTCCGCCACCTGCTGACAAATATTTCGTTCCGCAGTATACATATGAACGAATCTGCTTGGCTTCTTTTATGCCATCCGATTCGTGTCGTGCTTAGACATACGACAAGAAATCGGTCCGTCAAAAATGTCGTGGCACGACACACTTTCCACCGTTCCGGCAAAGATTTTGTCGTTCCGGCAGACTGGGTGGAGGAGGGGGAGAACACTCGTGCCAGCACCAGAACATTGTACTACACGTTGCGTACAGAATAATCTGTTTAAAACTGCGGGAAAGAAGGTGGTCTGTTCATCCGATCAACAATGCGAGGAACGTAGATAGTGACTTTAGAAATTTATATGGATTATCAAGAGGCGGCAATGACAAGTTATGTAAAGGCTGTTCACGATAAAGTGAGCACTTTTGAAATCAACCGTAGAAAAATGTCACTGCACCTGCCTGCGTATATTTCTCGGGCGCACCGAGTGACATGCGCCCAGTATAGTAGGTAACAATTCGTGATAATTTAAATTATTTCGTTCGCTTCCTGTTATTTTTAATATATCGAAGTGTAAAAATGAGCAGATTTGTAAAATATATACGAGTTTAATAATTCCACAGTTTCACTTAACCGACGCATGAATAAAGTGGCGAGGTTCATCACAATGTTAATTTTACATAAGGTAGAATAATACACGACGTGCATACAAGTACATTTAAAGCAGGGCTTTCGAAAGTGCTCATTTTACCGTGAACAGCCTATAGTGGGCGGTATTACAGGGATTGATCCAAGAAGAAGGGGGAAGGGGGCTATTGAGGCGATCGTCCCCCAGTTCAGCCGCAGAAAATTGACTGCGAAAATATATTATACCAATTTATCTAATGTTCTGCAGTAAACAGTCTTGAAGGGAACTGGGAAATGAACAACGTTTAGAGCGTTGAAAGCTGTAAGCTTGCCATTTACCGCCACTTTTCAAGGTCGACAGCCTACTCGCAATTCTCAATTTCCTATAATGGTGGGTTTATTAGAAAATCGGCTGTCATACAGCTTATATCGTGTATAATAATGGTAGTTGGAGTGTTTTTCCTATAGACGGGTAGAACGCAAATTGCTTTTTTTTTCTTCTCAAAATTAGTGTTCGCGTGATCTCAGTTTTATTTTTAAGTGAAGACCATAAGCAATAGGATAAAAAATCACTTGAACTAACAAAGGAAAAAGGGACTGAACATATACGTTAAAGTAAATTTCTTAGAATGTAGAATATTTTGTCTACGATGTATAGTAGGCCTATACTATTGTATGCAGTATATTAACTAAACAATACCACAAACTTTTAAAACGTTTTAAATTCGAGGGTGTTTAATGTACGTACTCGCTTTGGGCAGTTTCCTCTGCCTATCTTTTTATAGGTTTGGAGCCAAGAGTTGTCCCCCCCCCCTCCCTTTTTTTTCCAATCACTCCCGGCGGAGCTAAGATCCGTCCCTAAACTAGCGCTTATGCCTCTACGTTCCCAACAGAACCGGACGATTTTCCCAAAATCCTGGTCCTTTTTCGATTAATAGGCTCCTGTTTGTTACATACAATGCCGAAACATGCGGCTCTTGGCTCCCAGTGCTGGCGCATCCCCCGTCAGCCCAGTTCAGCCTAGTTTGGCTCAGTTCGCCAATGCCAGCAGCCCCTTTCACAGGTAAGCTGCATGCACCTGTCCATACCACGTGCGTGCGAAGTTCGCTAGGTTTGCCACGGCCGTGAGTGTTGTCATGTCAGCGGTGGTACGTCATAAAGGTGCGTCCAGTTAGTGCTCTACTTGCGCCATACGCTAGCGCAGGCTACATATCGCGTGAACGACGCACGCGGACCAAGCATTTAGAGCACGCACTTTCCTCAAAAATGGCGGCACACGCGTTTCTTTTGGGGAGTGAGAAAATCACGCGGCTTTAGCCATCCGATGATTGCAGTTCTATTCGAACGCTGTTTGTTTTATTATCAAGGTATTCTTTCTTCCACAAACTTTCCTACGCAGTTTACTTTTTCTGGAAACAACAAGTAATGTGCAAAAACACCAAGACTTGTGGCGTCTGCACACACAACTGCAGCAACATGAAACGCAGGTCGCTCTCGATTAGCGTTTGCATTTTAGTAGCGCGCGCAGTTCACAACACTATTATTTGCGGTAAATGCGCGGTAAAGAGGAATCGCCCTGAGCGTACCTCAGACGCACATTAATTTACGGTGTCTGGGGCTGGCAATAAGAAATCTTTTGATGCGTGAGCTATAGGTTGAACTACGCACGAGTGATTTTCCACCCGTATAACTGTACCGTTTCTGGGAAATGCAAGGGTGTTAGTTATAATTTGCTATGGCTGATTTTCCTCATATTTTCTTTTATTTTGGCGTATGGCGTCCTGCTGTCGGGCCACGTAATTTTTACACTTTTTTTTTATCACATGCATCTCATCACGTAAGTGGCAGACCTGGCCTGTGTTCGATTTCGGTGCAATATGCCCTTGATCCCTTCCCGTTTCACGAGCTCTTGTTCACTTCACGAGAAATATTTTTTAGTGAATTCGGACGCCTGTGTTCGTTTCCACATCCAGTTCTACTCTGTCGAATTTGGCTCTATGAAAGTTTCATTTGTCTTTGTGACGGCCATACAGAGTTGTTAACACAAAACGAACACAAACAAATGAAGTATTTCAAACAGTTGCTCAAGAAGGGCAAGTTGCTCGCGCCCTTGCTGTGGATGCGGACAGCGGAAATATTGCGTCACACCGGGATGCACTTTTCAAGGGCACGAAGTCAGATATGCGCCCTTAGCTGGCGAATTCGAACACAGCCCTAGTTGTAGAGCAGGAGCGGTTTACGAAACTTTTATACCCGCAGGAGAAATCATTCGGCTTTGAGTGTCACAGTGTACAGGACTGGCCAAAAACAACCTAAAGGCTGTTAACGATAAAGTGAGAACTTTTGACACGAAGATTTGAAAAATGTGACTATCCCTACTTGCATACATTTTAACGAGCGCACTAAATGGCATGCGTCCAGTTAAGTTGATAACGAGGTAGGGAAAGTAGTTCCGTGTCTTAACGTTGAATTTAAAGTGTCAGATAAATATATCTGAAAATTAGAATAATTTTTTTACTTGCTTTTACTCTCATAAATCTAAGTACAAAAATTGTCAGATTGTTTAAATATTTACTTTTTTAAATAACTTTACAGTTTTACTTGACCAACGCATGAATAAAATGATCAGTCCATGGCAATCTTGATTTTCACATATGGTGGAAGAATACACAAGGTTGATGCAAATAGATCTCAGGCAGGGCTTTCAAAAGTGTTCAGTTATCCTATACCTGTTACGTAGACTATTGTGTACAATAGGTCAGAATAAATTAAGAACGGCCTGCACTAATATTGGAGAGGGAACTAAGGACAGCCGATCTGTACGCTCCCCGTAGATGTTGTGAATTTAGACTTTTGCGATAATACTGCACTGCTAATTTTTTTTCTTAATTCAAACATACGACTTTGTCAAAGTTTACACTGTTGGTGAGCCGTGGTTATATTTAGGAGGAAACTTGCTTACAAATATATCGTCTTACTGAAATATATGAGGGTAAAAGGTCGTATATTTTGATTCCAGATATTTACACGAGGGCTGGTTTTCTCTCCAGGAAGTTTTCAATCCCCATACAGGTAAATGCCGGTACAAATCTGTAAACTTCTTCTTCGTTTTTTTCTCGTCCAGTTTGTGTGTATATATATATATATATATATATATATATATATATATATATATATATATATATATATATATATATATATATATATACATATATATATATACATATATATATGCTTCTATAAAAATGAGGCCAAACAGTGTGTTACTGCTCCATCACGTTAAACATTCTTTAGCATGGCCAGGAACGAAGATCTTTTCCTCGTTTACGATACTCGAAACCGCTTAGAACCAGCCTCCCTTCACCTCGCGCATGTTTACCATGCCTCAGGTGGGAACAATAGCGCGGGTGTTATTTTTACATAGCATCAGATATTGCTTGCCCCTCTTCCCCACTCCAAAAAGAAAACCTCGCCCCTTCTTTATCAGGGTCTATTGCTAACAAACAATTTCTCCGCACTCCCCTTTTACCCCTTCGCACAGCACTTTGGAGCTCCAGGCAGCACCTGCAGGCGAGCCTGCTCGTGTGAACCCAGCCGTGGCCGCAGAGAGCAGCACCTCTCTTCTTACATCCCTCCCTTCCCTTCTCCCCGCCCGTCTCCATCACCAAGAGCAGGGCTCTCTTCTCGAGCGCTCCGCCTCTTAAAGTGATTGGCCTGAGTGCCCTATTGTAATCATCCATACAAGACAATCCCATTATAACCCGGCGGCGCGCCTACAGCCCGTCCAGCGAGCGTAAGACCCTAACAGCGACGTGTGCTGCACTGTTGCAAGGTTAGCTGTGTTTTGTTCTGCGCTACAACTGTTCCTTTAATAGTTTACACAGCGGCCACTTATCCCATTCAGACCCAGTGTTCACAAATGTGTAATTACTCACGTGTAGGTAACTTTTCCCTCCGTAATGCACACTGCCGAAGCTCAAAGGTCAGTCATCTTAAAGACTGTTCACGGTAAAATGAGCACTTTTGAAAGCCCTGTTTATGATCTACTTGTATGCACGTTGTGTATTCTTCAGCCTTATCTAAAATCAACATTGCCACGGGCATCATCACTTTATTCATACGTCGGTAAAGTGAAAAGGTGAAATTCTTAGTAAAGTAAATGTTTTACCAAGATGCTCATTTTTACACTTCGATGCATAAAAAAAAAACACACAGAAAGCCAAGGAAACAATTTAAGTTATCACAAATGGTTACTTAAAACCTTGTTATTCGAAGTTAAGTTATAGAACTACTTTCCATCCATCGTTACCAGCTTTACTGGGCGAACTTCACTCAGTACACCCATAAACATTTATGCAGGATAGGGCAGTGACTTTTTTCTAAGGTTGATTTCAAAAGGTCTCAATTTATCGTGAACAGGCTTTACCTTTGCGTAAATGATTCGCAAACCATCTTATTGGTCTAGGTCATAATTGGTCCATATAACTGTAGCCGAACATATAGGCTACAGCTCATTGGCTGTGACAACGAAACAAGTGTTGTGTCAACTTAAGTACAGAATGAATAACAAATGTTGTGTTTTCGACAGTTGAAACCGTAAATTAAAGTGAGTCTGAAAGGGTTAAAGTTGAAGTAAAGTAACTGCCTATAGAACACTGCACCTTAATATACAACGTGAAGAACTCATATAAAAATAGTACAGACACCACAAAATTTTTCAGAAAAGTGCTATATAATATGCTGTAGTCCTATATGAAAGAAAAATGTAAAAAAAAAAATCGATTAAATAGTCCGTATTTTTAACCAAATTTAAACATATTTCCATTCTGGATGCTTCAGAAAGCAGGATTTGCAAGAAAATCTTCGTCACGGAATATCGTCATAATCTTTACTATGATTGTGTGTAAGAAAATTGTAATAATAATGTAGGAAATAATTTCTATTAATTAATTTTTATGTGCGTCCATTTGTCACAAACATTTATGGCTGAAACTGACGTAAATAAAGTTACTTATAAAATTGATACTATACATTATTACTATGATTTTATTACACATTATCACAGTAAATATTATCACGATCTTTTTTGAAGAACATTTTATTGTAAATTCTGCTTTCCGAAACATCTAAAACGGAAATAGGCTTTAATTAGGTTAAAAATGTGGTATCTATCGATCGATTAATTTTTTACATTTAAAAAGTATATTTTAGTAAAATATTATATAATATCACAAATTTTTGCATTCATCTTTCATATACAGTATAAATCGCGCTTTCTGACGACTTTCATGGCGCCTGTACTAATTTTTTATGAGTTCTTCACATTGTACAGTCGGGTGCAGTGTTCCATAGACAGTCTAGATGGTTCCTTTACTTCAACCTTAAACGTAGTAGTGCAGTTGACGTCATGGCACGTGTGTAATGGGTACCTGGCCGCTCTCTCGTGAGTGGCCGCAATACACTCAGTTTATCCACGCTCCACCCTGATTATTGGTTGCTACTGCTTGCGCCAAGCGTGTACAGCTCTGAACAAGCACCAGCTTACAGGATGTTCGTGGTAAACTGAGCCCTGCTCGAGATCTACTTGTATTCACATTGTGTATTCTTCTACCATTTGTAAAATTAATAGTGCCATGACCTAATCACTTTATTCAAGCGTTGACCAATTAATACTGTGAAGTTATAAACACGTAAATATTTAACAAATCAGGAAATTCTTATACTTATAGATGTATGAAACAAACAGCACGTAGTCAAAAAAAAAAAAAATCAAATTTTAAAAAATGTTTACTTGACACTGTAACTTCAACGTTAAGACATGGAACTAAAGACTGTTCACGATAAAGTGAGCATTTTGAAATGAACCTTAGAAAAAAGTCACTGTCCCTGCCTTCATATATTTTAACGAGCGTACTGAGTGACTTGCGTCCAGTGAAGTTGGTAACACGGTGTGGAAAGTAAATCCATATCTTAGCGTCGAACAAACAGTGTTAGGTAACCATCTGTGATAACTTAAATTATTTATATCGGTTTCTGTTGTTTTTTTAATGCACAGACCAGGAAACATGAGCAGATTTGTAAAATAATTACTTTTCTAATAATTTCACAGTTTCACTTGACCGACGAGTAAATAAAAGTGATGAGGCCCATGGCTAGGTTAAGTTTACATAAGGCGGATGAATACACAACGTGCATACAAGTAGATCTAAAGCAGGGTTTTCGAAAGTGCTCATTTTACCGTGAACAGACTGTACTTCCCCCACCTCGTAACCAACTTTACTGGGCGCATGCCACTTAGTGCGCTCGTCAAAATGTATGCAAGTAGAGAAAGTGATATTTTTCAGAGGTTCATTTCGAAAGTGGTCACTTAATCGTGAACAGCCAACACTCCACCGCACGACGCTGGCGGGCCGCGGTGTCTCTCCCCGTGGCGGTAGACTCGCCGTCCCGCCACGGCGGCCCGGGTTACGTCCCTGGCTCTCCACGGGTTACGTGCGCTGTGGGCACGTCTGCCTTCCGGTGGATTTCCTCCGCCTGCTCCCGTATACTTCCTACGTCGCTGACGCGGAGTAGATGCACACCGAGGCGAAATTACGTGGCTGGTTCCTTCAATGTGGACGTATGGTCTGTTCGCAGTTTCTTCACACTTTTCACATCAAACCTTTGAAAAAAAATCACACTATGTATGACGTGTTTGGTTGTTTCCTAATTACGTTATGTATCGCAAGCAAATTATATTTGTGTTAATATTAAATTACCTTATTTTAGGGCAAATTAAATTTTTATTGATATTTTATCTATAATTTATAACAATATTTTGTTTATAATTAATATAAATAAAAACAGTGAGAAGATAGGTGTGTTGTTGCTGCTTACAGGCTGTTCACAGTAAAGTGAGCACTTTCGAGGCTCTAGTTACTTTTTTCCTTTCAGTCATTTTTTAACCTTCCACCACTTTTTTTAAAATAAATATTGTCATGTAATTAATAAACACGGTGTGTATATTCCACTGCGCTCAGAAGTTAACGTCTACGGCTAAAATAAAGTATATTTACTGACTATTATTCCAAATGAGAGGGCTTTCAAAAGTGCTTATAGTGACAAATAGTTGTTATCCGTACTATTATTACACCGAGTGCGCACGAATGCGGTGCATTGTGTCTTTGGTGTGATTTTCTAGACCCGGTTAAGCTTAGTTAGCACGAGGCGGATGAATATCCTGGAAGTAGAACTTCAGCAACATTTCAGAAAAGTTGGAAGTGACTGTGAATGGACTATGCCCATTCTGTCATTGGCTGCGCGAGTCTCTCGGAGCGGGCCTTGCGTCTGATTGGCTGCTGCGTGGTGCGGAAGGTTCCCCGTTGGCTGCCGCTGCCGGCAAGCGAGTTGAGTTATCAGACGCTGATTGGTGGACGGCCTTCAAACATGTCGCTGGCAAGTGACGTGCAGCTGGAACGTAGACTAAAGTGAAGTGAAGAGATTTGGGCGGCTCTTAGCAGCGAGGTCTTCAGAGCCGATGAGGGTGATTTAAGTGAATATGGCGCGGCACCGGAATGAAGGGGCGAGGGAAACGGGGGATCCCCGAGAAAACCCGTTGACCAACGGCATCGTTTGGCACGATTCCTGCTTGCGAAAATACGGTTGCCCGGCCGGGGCTAGAACCCGGTTCGCCTTGATGAGAGGCGAGCGTGCTAATCGCTCAGCAACAGCGGCCGCTAACGTAGACTAAAGACGAGGTATTAGCTGTTCACGATAAAATGGGCACTTTAGAGGCCCTAGTTACTTTTTTCCTTTCAACCATATTTTATCCTTTAGTCGACCTTTAAACTGAATATTGACATGTAAGTAATAAAGTATATGTATATTCTACCGCACTTGTAAGTTAACAAACAGTCTAAGGCTAAAATAAAATATATTTGTTGACCATTATTCCAAATTAGAGAGATTTTCAAAGTGCTCACTTTACCGTGAACAGCCTATAGACCGCTTTTTCGTCTTCTGCGCATGTATCCAACACTGACCAACACCAATCATACACAACTGTCAAAGTCACATGGTCAACAGCGATTAACGTGTTTCTTTATATCTTAATATTTAAATGACAAGCGCTATTTTTTAATAAAATACTTTCAGCAATTTGAATTTAGTCAAACTGCATTACAAATTGGTTAGCGGACGTCTAGTAACATCTCTAAGCACTTGTTTACAAATCAGTTATCTAACCTAAAGTCCAAACCACGACATTTTCGCTAGACGTGTTGGCAGAAAAGCAGTTCAATGTTGGGGCACGGAGATTGGTTGTGCGCGGCCAGCGAGATCGGTTTACCTCGTCTTTAGTTTATGGGCTGGTTGGGCTAAAGTTAATTCTACTCAGTTTAGGAACAAAACCACTTTTTTTACGGGAGAGTTTAGTATAAGGAAAATTTCCGCCGCCAGGTGAGCGCTAGTGTTCCAAGAAGGTCACTTTTAATCAAAAATTTCAAGCTACGTGAATAATAAAAGAGAAAGATTTCACTTCGTTAAGTAGTTATTTTATATTTTATTTATGATTATTGCAATTATTTTGTTGTTTTTAATGTATAAAATAGAGAAAATCAGGTACACAATGCAACACTCGCGCTTACCTAGTGGCGAAAAATTTTAGTTGCCAAACTAAATGCATTAAGCTTCACAAGTTTAGTAGTATAGGCCTAAACCTTAAGAAGGAATCACATAGCTCCGACAAACCCAACACGACACGACGAAAACAGTAGCAACGACACGACGCTCTCGGTATTTTAACTAACTATTTAGAAGGCGCTGATAAGCTATGCTGAAAAGGCCGCGTTCTTGCTTCTGTAGTGAAAGCTTGCAGTACTATTTAATTTTGCAAGATTGTACACTCTGTGCGTCGTGCCGCACGACACGACGAAAATAGAAATAATTTCTAATCCAAAATAGCTGGTCGGACGACAGAATTTTTCGGGCTTACGTCAGACCTATTTTGTATTTCATTGGCAGTAGAGTTTTAGCCCATCTAGACCCAGTGTACATTACGCAGGTGTAGGTAATTTTTGGTCTGTCCTGCATACTGCGAAGCTTAATGACCAATGATATTATCTGTGGGTAAATTATTCGCAAACAGTTTTACTGGTCTGCGTCGTAATTGAATTAGTTCATATGATTGTTGCCGAACATATAGCCTACAGCTCATTGGCTGCGACAACGAAACACGTGTTGTGTCGACTTAAGTACAGCACGCAACATAATATTTTTGTTTGCAACACCTAAAACCGTAAATTAAAGTCTGTCTGAAAGGGTCAGGTGTCGTGTCGGGGCTGCCGTGTCCTGCTTGTCTTGGCTATGTGATTCCGGCATTAGTTGGGCTTTAAGCCACGTCGACAGCGAAGTCATAGTGACGGATCAAGTTACTCATACTGGAACGGATTGGAAAAGGGGGGGGAGGAGGAGGAGGAGGAGGAATGTGACATGACCTATATTGTGGACCATCCCTGCAGTCGATAGAGTGATTTCAGGAAACCATGGAGAACTGAAACCAGGATAGCCACACCAGGCAACGAACCCATGTCCTGTCGAATACGAGTTCAGGTTTTTATTTTTATCAAATTTTTATCACTGCGCCACCTCACCCGGTGTGCGCGGCTGGAGTCCGCGGAGTCAGATACGGTCTCGCCTCTGTTCTCTTCATCCAGTAACGAGACCTGCAAACTTCACATTGTTATGTGGTGACTGGTTGTAATACTCTTCAGCGCGTGTACGTTTTCACTATTCTCGTCACTGGCCCATTCTTTATTTGACACGCCGTGCGTGGGTAACTCGGCGCCAGTGAGCAACACTTCGTAATTGTGTCACCGAAAGGAAGTTACTGCAAACTTTGGCAGCGCCAGCTCGATTACTAAAAAAAGAAAAAAAAGTGAAGTCTATCCTGGGGCTAAATTAGTGAGGAAGGAGATGCACTGTTTTCTAGTAAAACTATCCACCCTCTTCTTTCTTCCCGTTCAGTACTAGTATATGGAGGTGCACAGCGTAAGTCAATTTATTCTCTTTGGTTATCATACCACTTTGCAATGACATGCTCTGTTGCAATATGAATTACCCACATTACCCGAAGCTATTCAAGGAAAATAAATTCAGAATGTGGCTTGAATGTACAAGAAGGTGCTCTGAATACCTAAACTGCGGCATTGTTTTATCTCCCTAATTCATAACAAATCAACAGTTAAAATATGATTTATTGTACGTATAATTATATTGAGTTCATTTGGTGACAAATTAATTGCTACGATACTTTTGTGCGTGGAACAGTTTAACACACCATGAAGGACATGTTAGACTGGATAGATTAACACGGGGGGATGGCATAATTTTGTATTTACCAACTTGTATGTATTAATTTACATTTCCAATTTATTTTCGAAAACCTTGCTATTCAAAGAAAAAGGCCCTACGCTGAAAACATTATCAGGAGTTGCCTTATGTTTGCTGTGATTAATAGCCACTGTTCTCATCATTTATATAAAGTCTACAGAAAAAAATATTTTGGTTGCTACGAAGCATACTTCTAAAGTTTACATTTTCCAATTTCAAATTAAATTATTTTTCATAGACCTCAAAATTATCTGTAAGTAATAACTGAATGAGTTCTTATTTTGTTACGAATAACTATGTTCCCAGCCGAAGTCAGCTGTTTTAGTTTTAAGCTGTCTTACATCGTCAGACTTCATCTAACTATCTCATCTCATAGAATTTTGATTTGGTTATTATCCTCGGCCTAGTAGTATTAACGCAGAGCAGCTTGTTTAACTTACATTTCACTCGAGCCTCCCTTAACTGTCCTTGACCACTGAAGGAAGGAAGGAAGGCTGGCCTAGGTGATTCGAGCGTCTCTCACCCCACAAATGAAAGGGATAATCCTCCAGCATTACCACTATCGTTCGCTTATATAGGCTCTACGGTGTCTTCTTTATTCAGATCCCACTCCGCAATGCCCACATTCTTCAGTCATCCTCAGGTTTCCTTACTTTCGCCTCGCCATCACAGCTATGCCTCTTCCCATAGCATTAGATTCACGGTAAAAGTCTTCCAGGAGCTTGCTACTGCCACACCCAGCGGGGTTTATCTTGGACTTCCAGATACTTCCAGTTCTCAAACTGGGGCATCGGACCTGACCTAGTCCCAATAGCTCAAGCAAACGCACTGAATCCTTTGGGATTCAACACCACGCTGCTGTAAACACTAGGCCCTCCAACGACTACCTTCACTTCTTCCAACCTCGTACACCACCCGGACATACTGGCTTCGATGACCAAAAGCTTCAAGTACTCCACCCTCGGAAACTATCTGTCATGTATCTAGACTGCTTCTTGTATCCGTCTTCACGCTATTTTTGATTCAAACTATGAGCGTAAGTCACCCAGCCAACTATCAAATTCACCGAAATTGCCACCATGGTCCACCACAAACTTCATCAGGACTCAGCTGTCTTTTCCTCCCCCAGCACCATTGGAACATCATCAGTATCCACCCGACTTTCATTTACCATCTGATGTTGAGAAAAATAACGCTAGTAAAATATGATACGGGCATCTAATAACATTAATTTTATAATTTCTCAGAACCGACCTGCGAGAGGAATAAACGTGTCCTAGGCGTGCACAGATTTGTCCATATTTAGAGTAGCTCATAAGATTAAGGTTCCATCGTAATGTTTCGAATTTTAAAGAGAGCCAATTGCAAATTATCTGACTAAAAGAGCCAATGTAGAGCTTTGTTTGGTGGCTTAACCACAACAGAACAAACTCAACAACAATCCAAGTCCCTTTCAAGTTTTACAAAAAAAATTTTTTTTCGCATTTTTACCCTTTTGTGGTCGGGCAGTAGGTGACAGACAGACGAGGTAAAAGGTTAGGTTGTAAAAGTTGGCGTTGAAGAAAATGGGGCTCTTCGGGTGGTTGAGGATGGATGCGCCTTGAGGAGAGAGGATAATACTATCGCCACCATCCAGATGAAATGAGGGACAACATGTTCCAGGATGCTTACACCCCCTCCTCCTCAACGTTAGAATTCTTATTTAGAATTTGTCACAATTCTTATCACAGAAATTTTCCTTGCAGCACGGGGTTAAGACTGGCTGAGGGGGCATTTATAAGTTTTGAACGCCATTAATTTCACTGGATGGAATAGAGAACTGCTTGAATTCCGTTAACTGTTTCAGTCCAACAACTATCAGCAACAGTCTGAGTATAATAATAGCAGAAAAAGGAAGTAACGATTCATTCCCATGCATGCGCCACACACGTTGATGGCTTCTGGAGAATGTTTGAGGCAGGTTACCATCTCTGATACATTACTTGATACGAATCGTAGGTTCATCTGTACTATCATATAAACATTCGCATGCAATACTAATTAAAACAAATATTTCCTACTGCCAGTCAACTATCATCTTTGAGAAGTAACCTTCAGACGTGAAGGCTATTTTGTGGCAAAAGAATCCTTCATAGCTAATAAAAAGCTGACATTACTTCTGAAAATACACTGACAGCATTTGTAACAAAAAATTAAATACTTCTAAGACAAATGGATGAATAATTAATGCAAGAAATCGATTCCATACACCTGGATAAAGGTTGTTCACGATAAAGTGAGCACTTTTGCAATCAACCTTAGAAAAAAGTCACTGTCCCTACCTGCATATATTATAACGGGTGCACTGAGTGACATACGCCCAGTAAAATTGGTAATGGTGGATGACAAATAGTTCCATATAATAACGTCGAATTAAAAGTGTTAGGGAACAATTTGTGATAATTTAAATTATTTCTTTCTCTTTCTGTTATTTTTAATGTATCGAAATGTAAAAATTAGCAGATTTGCAAAATCTTTACTTTTCTAATAATTTCGCTGTTTCACTTGACCGATGCATGAATAACGTGATGAGGCCCATGGCGATGTTAATTTTACATAAGACGGAACAAAACAAAACGGGTATACAAGTAGATTTTACGCAAGGCTTCCAGAAGTGCTCATTTAAACGTGAATAGCCTATAGGAAAGTTAATGTTCCAGCACAAGGTTGGATACATTCTCAAGTGGCATAACCACGTTTAGCGAGGACGGTACAGAGCAGATCACTCTGGGGACTGTAAAGAGAGCTCAAGAGAGCAATAGCTCGACTGTGTCCTCTGCCAGATGAGTAGCAACTGAAGACACTGAAAGGAGAGGGAGAGAACTTTCCCGCTGAAGTCAGAGTGCAAGAGTACTTGTTATTAGGCTACGGATGTGAAGTGTGGGAAGGAAAAATGTCTCCTATTTGCGGTGAGGAATGGCGAAACCCATGATTTGGTCGGTGTGACTCCGCCCAGGATGCGGGCCCCGGATAGGAAGGAGAGAAACAGCATGCAAGATGAGGTCCATACCAGACAGGATTATAGTAATTTGGGATAATAAACGCGATGGAGAAGACTAAGTGGGGCGGTTACGTCAAAGTTTGGTTGTGTGCGCGTAAGGAATGCCATTGTTTTTTTATGAACATAAATAAATCAGTGTAACGGAAATTGACAGTTTGTTTTTGTTATTACGTATAACAGTTGCCAAAGACCAAAAAAACTTAACCATTTCCTAATCAGATTTATTTATTTGAAAAAGAGCCAAAAGTAAGAATTTTATCCTCACGGAAAATAAAAGTAATTGTATGTACCGCAGTTCCTAGTTTAATGCCCCTGCACTAGATTTCCTCGATAAAGGCAGGGAAATATGACTCAAGCTTACCGGTAAAACATTGTGTTGGCACTACCAAATGTTTGCAAAAATACACTGCCAAATGTTTTACTCTAAAAAGAAAATAATTTTATTTACTATAAAACTATTTATTGCATATTACAAAATCAGTTAATTTTAACAAAACAAATAACGAATTATCTATTGTAAATACAAAATAATATAATTATCGACACAAACATCTGGCAGTAATGTTTATTTCTTTCGTTTTGCTTTGTAAGGATGACACGAGTCCTTCAGTGCAACCCGGAAACCACTACTATCACGACTTCGGTGTCTCTTCGCATTTATTGGAACATAACGCTAAGACAACATAGACCCTTCAATCTGCAGTGCTATGAATTCCAGATCAATCTTGCCGACTTTCGATATCACGTACCGCGTGTAGGAGTTTATTTTTAGTTTCTTTCCTCTGACCCGCATTTACTGAAACAAGATAACCTATTTCCTGTGTAATATCTACACACTCCAATCACTTACAGGACACAAGAAAATATTACCAACTTAAGGTAACAAGAAAACTTTGGATGTTGTTATTCTTGTGGCAGCACATCTCTCAAGGCAAACAGAATAGCAAAAAGTTCACTATGTGTGTGAATTGAAGTAGCTCAGAGTGGGCGTGTCTTTTTGCAAGACCACGTACTGTGCAGGAACCCAAACTTGGCAGCAATTCCAGAAAACACTCCGCTGAAATCAGAAATGGAAAGAGTGAGAGACTTACAAGTGCGAAAGACGGATAGAACCCGACGAGTGCTCAAGACAAACCATCCCAGATACACATCGCGGCCACAGATAAATGTAATATTTTATATATGTGGTAACCATTATTTGTATTTGTTGCAAAAAGTAGTTTACTGCAATGACACTCGCCTACACCAAGCCACCAACGGGTAAAACAAAGTATAGTCTGTATATAGAAGTCAAAATGACGAGCATATCTGAGAAATTAGAAAAAAAATTTAACCTGCCAGTAACACTGCAAAACATTAACCATTAATCAGTGGCAATAGACGAACCCACCAGATGTCAGCGAAAACCAAACAGAAACCTTCAATATTACGAAACTACCAAATCGGACTTAAAGCTCTCTTTCAGAGAATCACGCACTCGTGGTGGACACACTGAAAGGGACCATACTCTATTCACGGTAAAACGAACACTTTTAAAAGCCGTCTCATTTGGAATAACAATCGATAATTATATTTTATTGTAGCCTTAGACGTAACATCCATAGTGCTGTGGAATATAAACACTTGTGTCTATTACTTAAATAGCAATATTTATTTCAAAAAGGTTGTTAAGGGATTTAAAAAATGGCTGAAAGTAAAAATTAACTAGGGCCTCAAAAGTGCTCACTTTACCGTGAACAGCCTATACCACATTTTCCGCTTCTCTTCGCCTATTTTCTGTGTGATCATAATATCTGTTTTCCAATAGTTTTGAACTCAACGATCTTGACGCATCGTCTCCAGCGAAAAGAAACTTCTCAGTACGAAAGAGACTCACTTTACTGGATTTTTTCTGTATTATCCGTTCCGACGTGGCGTGTCCTACGTGCACTCTAATGGGACCCGCTTAGTAAATAGCATAGCGACGGCGATAGTATATAACACAAGCAAACTTCGCATGTCTTCTGTTTCCTCTCAATTTTAAGCGGTGACTACAATGTTTCAATACAGCAATCTGTTTAGTAAAAATACATAATTGTCGCTATAGTTTAAAATACTGTTTCACATAATAACAAATAGGGTTATCGTAAACAGAGGGGGGTTACTCACGACATTTTTTCTTTCTTATTTTAGCTATTTTGAACTACCACATTTTTGTTTCAATAACCAAATTTATAAATGACAAAATATTCACTTTCATTTACATCCTGAGGAAAGACTGACCTTAAAATATTCCGTAGTTTTGTTTAAATTATAATAAACACAGCCGTGTACAATGAGACCCATACGAAAACTACACGAGCCCCGTAAGTTGAATCAATGCATTCAGTAAGCCAAATAATACAAATCAAGTTATACATACCAACGAATGAATATAATGCACTGACAATAAGTGCAGTAGAAACCGGTACAGTACAATAAATTAAACTGTTAAATTACTCGAAACACCACTGATTGTCGTGGTGAGTAAATAAATTCGACTGAACTAAAATTTAATTTAAAATTATGTAAACAGTGAAACTAACGTTACATGGACGATGAGAAATGACACAAGACACCGGAAAAGTCATAATATCTTAATTAGGTAACCTCCACAACGGAGTTTGCTACGGGCGTATCCCTCGAACTGGAGATGAACCAGGTTCAAATTTCGAGTAATCCATAGATGTGTGTGCTATTTTCAGAAGTACTTCAATGTTTGCTTAGTACAGTATTTCGTCATTAATCACGGGATACTCCAAGTAATGTATCAACCGGGATAGCGAGTGAATAGAATGTCTGTAGCTAACGTTTGTATTAAAAAAAAAAACCCCTACGGTTATACTTCTCGACGCGTCGGAGGCTTCTCTATTTCCTATTTGTCAATCAATATTTCAAACTCACCATATCTGGAATAACGTGCTGTAATTCACTGATATGCGTGTGTATGTGTTTGTTTTTGTTTTCACTCACAGTTCACATACGTACATACATACAGAGGGGCTGGAATAATTTTTAATTGAGGGAGAAGGGGGGAAGAGTTCATGTTGAGACCCAAATCAAACATACTATGAATGATATTTTCAAAAGGTTGCTGGAAATTGGCGGCGAAAAGGATGTGGAGTAAGGGAGTATTTTTTTAAATCAAAAATGCGCCGATTAATATAGTCTACCTCCATTTGGAAAATGCAAAAGTAGATCATTTTGTACGTAAATATAAGTTAGTTACTGTCGGCACATGTTGTCACACGAACTCTGCTGTCATGTGAATTTTAAGGGTACCGAACACTTGCAGCTTTTTGGCGCGTTTGAGAGAGGAAAGCGCCGGAGCAATAAGGGCTATAGTGACACGCGTGCCTGGTACCCCATTGCCCCTACGCGCAAGGAGCTGAACTGGCGTGCAGTTTTTCCATCGTCCTGCGTCTGCCTGTGGGACTTTAAGCGGTGAACCTATAATCTTATTGATGGAAGTCTGCAGCTAAGTACAATAGTTTAGCATGTTCCCGGCCATTATGACTATATTATGAGATACAGCAATGTGAAAAGCCCTTTTATAGTTATGTCGGAGAACTCGGGAATAGAATTCATAAAGTACATGAATATTGAGAGTGTTATACGCACCTCGTCTGAACTGAAGTGTTTATTTCCTTTCGTACAGTGATATTATGCGGACATTGGGGTCTTATAAAATAAACTCGGATTTTAAACACTGCAACACAATTCGATCACCAGGTAGGCTGTGCCATTAAGAGCTTCGTTTTGAGTAATACAAACCAGAGTATTTCGTTTGAGTTTTCTTAAAAATTACTTTATTATTTTCAAGTTAACAACAAAAGGAAGGTTATAATATAATTTAAATTCAATAAAAGCGGAATATTTTACCTGGTTAAAAAGGGAAAAGGAACAAATACAGTGCTGAAAAACAGCAATATGTGTCGAATTATGACTGTCGTTGCTACACAATTCATTAAGGTACGTAAGTGCACGTTAATAATGCAATTTTTAGCGTTTAAATGTTATTTTATACCTCATACCCAACATTTGGGAGCTGGATTACAATATACTCATAAATTCCTCACAGTTCCTGTGCCACTGTGTGTATGTATTTATACATATGTGTAGTGATCATTGTTGAAAACCCTACTTCGTCTGCTCTTTCCGCCTTTCGAGTAACTTTATATTCTGTGTAACAACAAAAATTAACAAACACTGCATTGGGCTCAGTAAATAATATCCATAAGTTGATACAATGAACTTGAAAATGCTAAAGACACAAATATGTTTTTAAGTCATTCATAACTTTTTCTAAAATTCCAATTCAAACAGCCTACCATTTAAGTAAACAGTTAAAACACAGAGTTATTTTTTTATCCCGACCCCTATGCACTGAACAGGCGTGCAGTCTGCCTGCAGTGCATAACTGTTCGTGAGGTTGCAGCCCGAAGTGTGGAAGGGGCCACCAGTGTTTAATTGGATATTTTTAGTCTTTTTAGTCTCACTAATTGTTTCTATTGTTAATATATGGATAGAATATTTATAAATTCACAGAATATGATAAAACTTACTATAAATTAATGTTTGTATTAATTTATTTATAATCATACTACTAAATAAAAAAGAAGTGTGTCTCTGATTTTCGAATTTCGAACTTTTAATTATTTTTTCATGTAGTGTAATTGTTAACTAAGCGATATGTAATGTTAATTTTTTTCGTGTCTGTCTGTCTGAACGAATTTAACTCAAAAATCACTGAACGTATTGACATCAAATTTACACGGTCTTTAGATAATAACACCAGGACTAACTTAGTCTTTGTTTCATCGAGATATCTCAAACGGTTCCGGAAATAATGATGACCAGGGATGTAAATAGGTACTGGATTAAGCTTTTCTTAGGATTAATTACTGCATAAAAAAGCGTCGTTAAAAAAATCGTCATTTCTCCTTTCTTTTTTTTGTCTATGGGCTGTAAACCTTTCCTTCCAAAAAGCCGCAGTAACTCAGTGGCTAGATTTATTCCATCGCAGTGACCTAGTGGATATATATATATATAAAGTGGGGCCGCAGTAGCTCGGTGGCTAGAGCACCCAATAAAGGGGCCGCAGAAGCTCAGTGGCTAGAGAACCCAATAAGGGTGCCGCAGAAGCTCGGGAGCTAGAGAACCCAATAGTGTGGCGGCAGTCACTCAGTGAGTAGAGCACACAATAGTGGGGCCGAAGCTGTCAGGGGCTAGATCACCCAATAGTGAGGCCGCAGTATCTCAGTGGCTAGATCACCTAAAAAGGAGGCCGCAGTAGCTCAGTGGCTAGAGAACACAATAAAAAATGTGGCTAGATCAATTCAAAGTGCTAAATATCATGCTAAGACAAAACATGTGCAAATCGATGGTAGGGTGTAATTTAATAAACCTGAACGAATAAATATTAGTATTTTAAACATAAAACCTTAATGCAACTATGGTGGGCTTTATTTTAATAACTTAACAAAAATATCATGCAAACGAAGTGACACGGGTCAGCTAGTATTTAATATATAAAAGTTTGGCGCAAATAGTTAAGCATTACACAAAATATATATCTTACTATATAAGGTATGCGTTCTATATTGCGAATAACAGACTAACGCACGTTATGTGGTTACTACGATTACGCAGATGAGGTACACATTCCATATTGTGAATAGTTAAGATTCTTACTCAAGATATTTGCTTACTAGCTTATGCAAATGAGGTATACGTTCTATATTGCGCCAAACTTTTATATATTAAATATAAATTGATATAATCATATTATTTTGTAGTAAATTTTATCAAGGCTGTTCCGCTACGTCTTACAAGTTCTAAAAATTCTGTAACTACTACAATTATTTTCTCGCTTTAGTGCATTTATAAATAAAAAGTTGTTTTTAAAAGGTTTTCTTTTTTACATATTAATTTATCTATTTTTATGTCAGCATTATTGTAGATATGTCAGACATTGTTTACTTAAAAATGATATGCATTTACGGGCAGTCTGACTTCAAAAGCGTCAAATTAACTGCTAACACATTTATGAATGTTTCCCTCGCATTTCCTTCTTCGAGTGCAAAAGGAACACCTGGGCATTAGTGAGTAATTCACAAAAACATAGATGTAAAGCTGTTACTGCAGGCATTAATCACGAATACTGAATGCCCTAAATTATTGAGCTCTTTGGACGTGAATAACAGAGACAATATTAAAGACAATCTGATTTGACTGCATGCATATTTCACTTTATGTCACTGTTGGGTGTGTGGGAACGCGTGAAGCCATCCAGCAGTGTCAGTTCTGTTTGCTTCCAAGAGACGGCAGTACTATAATTGTAGAGGAAAAGGCGGAGATAAAGAGATCTTCTTTCGAGCTACATAAATAGAAAAAGTGTTATTGGAGGTGTGAGAATGTAATTGAGGTGCAGAGACGAAGAAGTGAAAAATTCGAAAACGAACCACCGTAACGTGTAACAACCATTGACTAAAGATGAGGTAGGACGATCTCGCTGGCTGCGAAAAAAAAATCTTCTTGTCCCAACATTGAGCTGCTTTTCTGCCAATACGGCTAGCAAAAATGGAGTGTATTGGGTTTGAGGTTAGAACACTGTTTGGTAAACAAGTGCTGTTGAGATGTTGTTATACTTCCTCTAATCAATTTGTATTGCTTTTTGATTACATTCAAACTGGTAAAAGTATTTTATTAATATAATAGTGCTTGTCATTTAAAAATTAAAATATAAACGAACACGTTCATTACTGTTGACCATGTGACTTTGACAGTTGTGTTCCTTTGGGATAGGTCAATGTTGGGCACATGCGCTGAAGACAAATGAACGGTCTAGCTCGTCTTTAGTCTATGGTTGTACAACCCGTTCAGTCACTGTGTCCACGATCTTGCGACACGTTGCATATGAGTGATAAAGGCTATTCACAGTAAACAGAGTACTTTTGAAAGCCCTGCTTAAGCTCTACTTCTGCGCACGTTGTGTATTTTTCCACCTTATGAAAATTAACATTTCCATGTGCCTCATCACTTTATTCACGCGTCGGTCAAATCAAACTGTGAAATTATTAGAAAAGTAAATATTTTACACATCTGCTCATTTTTAAACTTCGATGCATTAAAAAATACAGAAAGCGAAAGAAACAATTTTTAAATTATCACAAATAGTTACCTAAAACTTTTAATTCAACGTTTTAAAATATAGAACTACTTGCTCTCCATCGTTACCAACTTTACTGGGCATATGTAACTCAGCACGCCCGTTAAAGTACACGCAGGCCGAAGCAGTGACTTCATTCTAAGGGTTGATTTCAAAAGTGCTCACTTTATATCGTGAACAGCCTTTACTTATGACCTGTACTGTGCACAGCAAGTCATCAGAACCAAGTACTTTAATCCATTCACGGCAACTTCACTTTTTTCTGAAGCCTCGGTAAAGTTCTACTTACAGGATATTCCTTCGCCTGATACAAACTAAGCTTGACTAAGTCTAGAAAATTAAACCAAAAAACAACGCACCGAATTCGTGCACATTCAGTTGTAATGATATTTTGCATGAAAACTATTTATTACTAGGCGCTACAATCCCATTTATAAAAAAAATAAAGGTAAAACTTAAATTTAACAAAAAAATAAGATACTTTTGTGTTAACAGAGGTATAAAACGCTTGTTATATATAACTTATTTAGGAAATGACTAAACACGTCATGCATGGTGTGATTTTTCAAAGGTTTGGTTTAAAAAGTATGAAGAAACCGCGACATGACTATACAAGATGTTCGGAAACTACCCGTGTAAATTCAAACCACATCATCTGTGGGCGAACAGAAACAAGAAAATCTAGTCACAGAATGTTCGGAAAGACCATTTAGTATGTTTAAATTGAAGTTGAATTTTGGCAAACGACGCCGGGTGTCGGCAGCCGTTTTTACCAGCATGCATTCGCGAGTTGTATACCACGAAGGCGAGTGGATCCACGGCAATGCTGCACGCGGCACTCTGCGCCGCCTGTCGGTCGGACGGGTTGCCAGTATCCCACACACAGGCGTCACCGCAGAGGCAGGCGAGCTTCTGTAGTTCATGGTTGTCTATGTACAGACGCTGGCCGCATGTCGCATCACCGCTGTTCGCGAAGAAACGTGCGTTGGGGGGGGGGGGGGGGGCTGTGTTGCACACATTCACACGTTCCCTGAAACCCGTCCAGCAAGCTGCGCGTGAGTCAGGTGTCAGTAAATCAAGTGTCCGTCGCATTTCAAAGCAAGTAAAGTGGAGGCCCTACATTCCCACGTTACTTCACGCTATGAAGGGAACAGATTTGGGCGGTTCTTAACATGAGGTCTCCAGAGCCAATGAGGGTGATTGAAGTGAGTACGGAGCAGAGCCGAAATGAAAGGGCGGAAGAAACGGGAGATCCCCGAGAAAACCTGTTGACCAACAGCATCGACCGGAACAATTCCCACATGCAAAAATCCGGAGGCGATCCCGCCGGGAATCGAACCAGGGTTCGCTTCGGTGGGAGGCGAGTAGTCTAACCACTGAACCACCTCCCCCCGGGCAAATAAACAGTATGTAACACGACGCCGTGGTGCGCGCAGCAGCCGGATGTTATTGGTGCGGGCTGTAGCGATCAGTCGGCGTTATTGGGTCGCACTGTAGCGAGTCGCCGAAGCGCCTCAATTAGCGGGGCTGACGGGGCGGTGAGTTGTAGCAGCCCACTGCGGCCGATGTTATTGGTCCGCACCGTAGCAGGTGTAATTCCCGACCCGCATGGCGGCGGAAATTGCTTCTCAAAATATTACAGTGGCTGGCGAGAGGAAATTTGAAGAGCTGGGAGTGTGTTGGTGGGGAGTGAAAAGGAACGTGGAGGTGCAGAGAGGGGAGTTCGGCCTGCGCAATCATTCCCTTCCTTCGGCACTGCACACAACGGGCAACTCACAGAAATATCTCCGCTGTCAGTTGGTGGTTCTGCGGTACCGCAAATATCCCTCCCGTTTTGTTACTGCACCTGCTGGTCTCAGCGTTACTGTAACGACGTATAGGCGAAACATGTGACAAGGGGAAGGCTACTTTAAAAGCAAATTACTTTTTAATCGAGACTGAAGTATCAGTGGTTTATCGCGAAAATACCTCAAGTACACCGTTCACTTTTTCAGACCAATTTTAAATAACGGTTTCAGGCGTTGCAAACAAAAAAAAATTGTGATGCGCGATATGCTTAACCCATTCGGTCACGCATTAAGTTAGCACAACGCTTGTTTCGCTATCACAGCAAATGAGTTGTACCAATTAGGACCTAGTTCAGTAAGACGGTTTGTGAATCATTTACCCACAGGTAAGATCATTGGTCGTTGAGCTTCGCAGTGTGCAGAACAGACCGAAATTCACATACACGTGCACAATGTATACCATTGTGTACATTGGTTCTAAATGAGTTAAAAAAAACTTTACCTGCCTCTGAGTTTTTGTCACATCTTATAAAGTGGCGTTTTCTGTCTCAAAAACTACCGAGGGTACACGTTGAGAACTACAATGCAGCATGACTGCAAAATGCCGTGCCAACTGAGCAAGGGAGATTAATTTCTCGTACACTTCTAATTCTCCGGTGGCGATGCACTTTTATCACTGGTTATCATTTATTTTGGCCTC
Organism: Dryococelus australis; assembly: GCA_029891345.1. Taxonomy (NCBI): domain Eukaryota; kingdom Metazoa; phylum Arthropoda; class Insecta; order Phasmatodea; family Phasmatidae; genus Dryococelus; species Dryococelus australis. The sequence continues at coordinate 82,810,074 of CM056998.1, forward strand.
GTTTCCTTTTTGATAACAGACTTTAAAAAAAAATGTGGCCGCCACAAAGTAATTTGTTGGTATTAACCCTGCCACACTTTTTTGGGGCGAACAGAAATGTTTTTGTAGCCAAAACAAAATTAATGTTTAGAGGCGTCAAAAGTTTAATGGCGACAGCAAAATAATTTTGTGTTCGCCACAAAAAATGTGACACATTTAATTTTAAAAAAGGCCCTTCCGAGCACGTCACAATATATATATATTTTTTTAATTAGTGTATAGAAGTTGTTATACTATGTGTTTATCGAATTTTGTCCAAAAAGTGCAACGAAAACACGTTGTTCCGAACGAAATAAAATGTCGTTCTTGGACGTCAGTTTGTGGCATATCTTTACTGCCAGTAAGATTGTCTGTAATTCACGCTAAGACAAGCGCGAAACACACGATAAGGTGAAGAAGGGTGTATCTAGGAACCCAGTGACTCCTCCAGCTCAGCAAGCATGCACTCTACATCTGCTAGTTCGTGCCGTGAACATTTTCGTCACGCGTTTTGTCTGCCAACATGACAAAGTTAACATTCGCAGTTTTATTGTGTTCCGATGTTGGCACTTCCGTAGAACCTACTTCGGGGAACAAATTAATAAGTTCCCTTAGTTATATGGTTGAGTTACAATTCTATACTTGTAAAGGCTGTCCACAGCAAACTGAGAAGTTCTGAAATTCCTGCTTGCAGGAATACACTTATCCGCCCCGAAATTGATAGGCCTACACAAGAATGGGGTGGTGAGTGGTGATCAAAACATCAAGTCGGTGGGACACCCAGAACATTAAATTCAACACATACAGCAGATAGTAAGGAGCATAACCACCCCGAACGGCCACACATGCAGTATTTCTGGCATGTAACTTATCGTACAAATGCCGAACGTCTCTCTGGGGTACGGTATCCCACGCTCGCTATACTTCTTGGCGTAGCTGGATGATCGTTGTTGTTGGGGATGCGCTGCATATCACACTGAGAGAAAAATCGAACAAAATATTTGTTTGTATACGGCCAAATATATTTAGTAGCCCAAACAAAATATATTGCTGAGCAAACAAAATTTCAAAAGCAACAAAATTACTTTTGTTCGTTTAACAAAATATATGGTTAGATTGTCAACTAACTATTTCGTTGAATCAACTGTATGTAATTGGTTGTCCACTCATCTGACTGCCTTCGTTCAAAAATACAGCTCGAGAGTTTGTTTGTATTTTTTGCGACAATTAGGATAGTAACAGTGTTTGTTAGTACATCTATTGATGCTTAACAATCGTATAAACACATTACTAAAACAATGCAACAAGAAACTGACACGTAAAGCTGTAGAACTTGAAATATTTGTTTGCACACGTTGCCCATTATTTGAAGTTTATCTAAAAGCTTTCCGGCGTCATCAGTTGTCATATCATCTCGGACGCAGGTGATCTAGGTTCGAAACTAGGTCAAACGTGTACATTTTTTTATATCCGCCCAAACTGCTTAATGCATATGTAGCCAAACAAATCTTTAGTTGCAACAACCAAATACTACAGTTTGAGACAACCAAATGAGAAAAAAATAATAATTTGGTTTCAGCAACAAAATATTTCACTGTCCCTATACAAACAAATAATTTGGTTGTACCAAACAAATCTTGTTTGATTCAACAAAACCTTTATCTCAGTGAAGACGTCGACCATCATGCCCCAGGCATGTAGGATGGGGCAGAGGTCTGGAGATCTAGAGGACCTGGGGAGCAAGCGCACACTAAAGCATGCTGTGTTGTCATAGCAACATGTAGGAGCACGTTGTAGTGCTGGAAGATTGGTTCCTGCAGTGTGTTGAGATGTGGTCAGAGGACAATATTGACGTCACGCATGTATGATGTACTCATCATGTTCCCCTGAATGAATACCAGAGGCGATCCCGCCGTCAGATCATAATTCCAGGTGCAGGTCCGGTATGGTAAGTGTGAATACATTATGGATTGGTCCCGCTCACACGAACGACTACGAACGCTGAAATTGCTCTCGCGACTGAACGCTACTGCTCTCCACTCGCCTCTCCAGCACCACTGGAGACGTTCACAACGATGCTCTGGTGACAGGGGTAAACACGAGAAAGTAAACCTACCTCCAACATCGATTGTTTATTGTACGTGCAGACAATTCTGGGCCACAGTGGCTCCCATCACATGTGCAGTTGTCATTCTATCACTGCCAGTCTCAGGGCAGCCCAAACGATCCTTCCTCCCAGTCGCTCGTCAGTGGAGCAAAGTGTTACTTGTGGGGCTATTCGGCTGAGGAAACCTTTCGTCAGCCACTATCTCTACAATTGGTGGACCACTGACACGTCACGTCTCGAGTGAGTGGCAATTCTGCGGAATATCCAGCCGCCCTCTCCGAGTCCCACTATACCATTATTAAATATTATACAATACATACCCCTTCTCCAACACGTCACACCTCAGTACAACACCAGACATCCTAGGTGAGCATCGATGCTGCTGCTATCCAACAAAAAAAATCAATGAAGGACCCTTATCACACATACCAAATATATACAATACCCACAAAAATATTTTTAATAATTAAAAAAATTAAAATATTTCAATTGTTTTAAACTAATCCATCTATCAGCCAATCACATTAATGTTATCGGATTAATATTAACGGATTAACGATTATCCAATTTCGATCGGATTAATTACCAGATTAATTGGGTCAATCAATTTGGTATCAAATTGATAATCCCATTAATCAAAAGTGGGTTAGGACCGGCACTCCCCTACTACTTACGGCTATGCTCGGAAGTTACTTAACCGTTCAATTGGTGTTCGTTGTGATATTCCAGGAGTTGCAGACACACACTCCGTGATACACGCGCAACGTAATCGCTCAGCCAAAGCCAACTGCACTCGTAGTGCTGTCAGATGATCTGCGATCATAAAGGCTGTTCAAGATAAAGTGAGCACTTCAGAAATGAACCTTAGAAAAAAGTCACTGTCTCTGCCTGCATATATTTTAACGGGCGTACCAAGTTACATTTGCTCAGTAAAGTTGGCAACAATAAATGGAAAGTAGTTCCATATCTTAACGTCTGATAAAAAGTGTTAGGTAACCACTTATGAAACCTTACATTATTACTTTCCTTTTCTGATTTTTTAATGCACGGAAGGGGTAAAATTAACACATTAATATAATATTTACTTTCATATTAATTTCATAGTTTTACTCGACCAACGCATGAATAAAGTGATGACGCCAATTGCAATGTTAATATTACATAAGGCGGATGAATACACAGCGTGCTTATAAGCAGATCTTAAGCAGAGTTTTCAAAAGTATTCATTTTACAGTGAATAACCTATACTTAGTCTAATGGCTGCAGACAGGTGCAGACAATTAGTGCTCTTCCACTTACGACCAAAGCGCCCTATACACAAGAACACATTGTGTTGTAAAATCCGTTCGGATATAAGTATTATTACCAGGTGTTCTTCAGTGCATTTCCGCTGGTGTAGTATTTGCAGGTAGGGAAAATGACATTTTTTCAGAGGATTTCAAAAGTGCTCAGTTTACAGTGTACACCCTATACGCTCATCCTTGCTTCCACTCTGCCGCTCTACCAGATGCGAAGTCAAAGTCGGGAAGTTTCTTCCCACCGTGGCCAGCCTCCAAGGTGCGTGCCGCCAGATGTACACCGGATTGGCAAGAGTGCAACCCCCCCCCCCTCCTCCTCCAAAAGGATGCTCTACCGCAACAGATGGACGAGATTTATGGTCGTGGATTTCCACAACTTGTGTCTCGCATGCACGAATGTTTAAAATGTATAAAACGGCCCGGGCAAGAGGCACGCGGGACGCCGGCTAGTGGCGTCTGGGAGAAGGGGGTGGGAAATGCAAGAGGTTGGGGTTGGGAGGCCTGGGAGAAGAGGGGTTGCGCTGGCGGCCATACATCAGCCGTGAGCCGCCCAACATGATACCGCGGGTGATCTATGCGGCAAGGAGGCACAGCTCCAGTGCTACCAACCCACGAGGATTTTTTTCCAACTGTGGCCTCTCGCATTATGTTGGCAGTGTCGAGCAACAAGTGTTGACACGACTTGCCATGCCGAGTCACGGAGGTAATCGTGATTGTGAAGTTATAGACAAATGGTTTGCACCTTAGGATTTACTACTTTTTTCCCGTGATATCTTATAATTGAGGTTAAGTTTGGAAACGTGACTCTTACAAGGTAATGTTTACAATTTGTTTTGAGTTTGTTAATGCTTGACTGCTTTTACAGACAGTTCGCCGTTTACTGAGAGCTTATGAAAGTCCAACTTAGTTTCTTAACCTGGTGCCTGTTCTTCCACTGCTCGTAAAATTTAAAATGGCCACAAACTTTGTAACTAGTAACCACGCATTAATCAAAGTGATCTGCTAAACTTTTGTAAACGTAAATATGTCACTATTATGTTAGGTCATATTCTGATGTGTAGGAAAAAAATCGTTGCCTATCAATTTAAACACCGTACCTTTAGAAACACACCGGAGACAGGACCACTGTTCCTATTCTCTGTCAACATTAGGTACTGGTAAGCGCTCAAGTTGTATACTGTAAAACATAGCCTAAGAAGTTACAGGAAGGAATGTTGTTTCAAAACTGCCCAGTTAACAGGAAAACCATAACAAAACAATTTCTCGCACTTAAGAGGCCGCGGTGGCTGAGCGGTTAGACTGCTCGCCTCCCCCCCCAGGCACACCGGGTTCAATCCCCGGCCGGGCCCCCCCGGATTTTTGCATGTGGGAATCGTGCCGGACGATGTCGCTGGTCGGCGGGTTTTCTCGGGTATCTCCCGTTTCCCCCGCCCTTTCATTCCGGCGCTGCTCCATTCTCACCTCAATCACCATCATCGGCTCCCAAGACCTCACTGTTAAGAGTCGCCCAAATATCTTCACTCATTCACTCACTCGCACTTAACCAGAAGTACCGTGCTCAGTAGTAATCCTGAAATGTAGTTTATCAAAGACGCCATTCATTTCTGTCTTAATTATACTGTACAAATGTTGGCCAGTATATAAACATTAGATGTATTTAAATATGTATCAGATTTATCCCCATTTACTCTGTTTTCTTTACTTAGCTTCAGCTGTTCGATGTAAAATGGGTTTTACAACATATGTATCTATTGCTTTGAGCACGCCAGCAGCTCTACGCCTTTTTACAGGACAGCACAGGGTAGGAAATTGGGAGGGCGTATACACAGGAACTGTAGGGGTGGGAAAAATCTTCGAAAAAAAAAAAAAAACCCTTCCCGTGCAGCGAGCCCTGGACAGGATCAAACCCATGACCTCCCAAATGCGAGTCGGACACACTACCGCATAACCAAACTCGCTCACCGTTACAGGCATAGGTTACTGTAGCATTCAAATGGTGCTTGCCATACACACACCTTATATTCTGCCCGCCCTGCTTTACTTAACAAAGAAACCCAGCGTTACGTAAACCTAGGCCTGGATTTTTTTTTTTTTTTTTTTTTTTCCACGCCAATGTTCACTAATACTGTTGAAAAACATATCAGTTAACCTCAACGACACGAAGATCGGCAAGACAAGAATATATGTGTAACTATAATTTTATTTTGGCTAAAATATGTTATCTTTAACCCTTAAAGCAATTTTCATAATCCATCACTTCACAAATGTTTTGTTATTGAAATATATGTAGAAGTTCCAAAGACTTAGAATCAATTGATGAAAACGTATTAAATCTGTGATGCTACTGTTCCTTTAAACTTAGAACGATTAAATACGCCAATATTAAAAAAAAGTATGTGTCATTTAAAAACATACTAAGATCGAAGGCAATAGCAATATAATTTTTCGCAGTGTTCAAATATGTTGATCTAATGGCGTAGTTTGAGCAGTGCAGTATTTCAATATACTCCTCAAGATAATATTACATTTTTGAAATAACGAAACTACGATATCGTGCAAAGAATTCCGGCAATTCCAGAGAATGCATACCATTGGTGATGTTTAGATATTTTAAACGGCCTACGCTACTTACTATACTGAGGTATAATATAGTCATTTAGAATTTTTTATACCTGTGCATTATCGATATTTGCGGAATATCGCTATCGATTTGAGATACTTTATGGACATGGTACAACGCATCGAAATTTCGATACAGTTACCGTATGTTGGAAATAGTAATGAAAGTTGGATGATGTATGGTTGAAGTTGCTGCGTGGGGGAGATATGAAGTGTGTGTGTGTGTGTGTGTGTTGGTTTATGTGTATGTAAGTACATGTTTAGGAACATCTCGATGACTTCAGGGCAGTACAAGATCTACAGCAGCTGTATTCGGGGAGGTTTGCTAAGACATAAAGGACGGTTGTAAAAAGGAGAATGACAAAGGGCGGTGAACGATTTCAGGACAGGTTTTACGGTTCGAGTGGCCGCGACGATAAAAATAAAGGTAAAAGTGATCGGCACTAAGTAGTAGGCGTAAAAGAACACTGATGTTTGGAGTTTTGGCCACTAGGAACATAGGGTCCGATAAGGTTGACGTCTTTGGTTTAGGAATCGACCGGTAACTCGATCGTCAGGTCTAGTTTTCGAAATATTAAAACCTCACTTCCTTTTACTTGTGGGCTATAGGACTGTGTGCACAGTACTGTAAAGTCCACTGCTCTAACTGAATATATATGACTTATTAGTATCGCTTACCAAACTTTTATAGGCCGTTCACGGTAAACTGAGTACTTATGAAAGCCCTGTTAAGATCTACTTGTATGCACATTGTGTATTCTTCCGCCATATGGGCAATTAACACTGCCATGAGCCTAATCACTTTATCCGTGCGTCGCTCAGGTTAAACTGTGATATTACTAGAAAAGCAAGTATTTTACCAATTTGCTCACTATTACACTTGCATACATAAAAAAAACATAAAGTAAAAGAAATTATTTCATTATTCACAAATGTTTACCTAAACCTTTCAATTCGACGCTAAGACGTGGAACTACTTTTGCTCCGACGTTGCCAACTTTCGTGCTCATGCCAGTCCTCTGTGCTCGTTAAAATACACGCAGGTAGAGGCAGCCACATTTTCCAAAGGTTGATTTCAAAAGTGCTGACTTTAACGTGAACAGCCTCTTTACCCTTAATTCCCCAGAGCTCACAAAAGAACGCCGTCTTGCTTAGAAAAAACGTGATGTCGGTGAAACATTTTGTCATACTACCTGCCAGATGATTTATGTCGACTAGAAACCTATTTTGTGGTGACTACTAAGCTCTGTGTGGTTATCGATCACAATAAAAGATCCTTTTTTTTTTAAATTCAGGAACGAACAGTTTGGTGCCCACTACAAAATAATGTTCTCATTAACACAACATTTTTTTAAACCTATTACATTTTACTTCTGATGTTATTTGATCACTGCATTACAAAAACATCAATTCTAGTATTTGGACAGGAGTGATTCCACACAAAGCCCACGTAACCGTCCGAGTGGGATATTGCATATTGCATGCGTTATGTTATGTACAAGTTTTTGGTTCATAGTTATGTCTATATTTGGAGGACAAGGTGTAGGAAAACTGAACTCTGACGCTGCCTTGTAGCTTCGGGACAACAGCAATAGAGGTGATCAAGAAAAACAGGTTTGCTTCCCGTTGTGAATGTCAAGAACATGCGTAAAACAGTTAGCAATCCATGTCTCTCGCAACTTTTTCTATTGCTCGCTTTATGTTTCGCCCGCATTTTGAACAGTTTCCATTTCTCGTAGCAATATTCGTTTTTATCAAAAATTTTTGCTGAGAGAGTAGGAAGCGGCGTCTGAAGGAAAGGAAGATGTAAGATATTTCTGTCTGGAACTTGTAAAAGCAATCTCCGATGTATTCGAGTAAAAGTTATTTCAATTACGAATGAAATTAATTTACATACAAGATAACAGCATTCTTTTTCAGTGAAATAACTTTTATCAGCAGGATGTTAAAAGAAATTTACATTGAGTTTTATACACCGAACTAAACTGATAAAAAAAAAGTAGAACTCTTAAAGTCTGTTAATACGCAGACACATGTCAGTATGTTGTGGTATAGTGGGCAACACCACTCGCTTCCCAACAAGACGAACCGGGTCCGATTCCAGTCGCATTCAACTAGGCATGCGGGAAACGGTGGCGGATGTTGCCACTGGCCAGCGGCTTTTATCTGGGTGCTCCCGTTTCCCCTACCTTTGCACTCTGTCATTGTTCCATCTCATGGTTAAAAAGGGCACTTGCGGATCCCGCCTTGACAGCCCATCTTTTGGTGGTTATTACCACACCTAGGTTGTACAACGGTGAAGGGATTTGGGCGGCTCTTCACATCGAGGTTTTGAGAGCCGATGAGGGTAAAGCGAACTGAAGATGGAGCAGCGTCGGAATGCAAGGGCGGGGGAAACGAGAGATCCCAGAGAAAACGCGCTGACAAGCGGCATCGTCCGGCACTATTCTAGGTTGTACAATCATTACGTATTATTATTAGTATTATTATTGAAATAATAAACCAGGCACATAAGCTATACAGTACACAGTGGAATCCGATCTCAGTTATCAGTTTCTCGGTCCTAAGATATTTTCGCTTGAAGATCCGCTGCGGCGATGCTATTGAACATAACTCACTCCGGCATTCAGAATGTGAGCATCGTGGTCCACAGAAACCACTTGATTCACGAGGCCCCGTTGTTTATGTCCTTGCTGCACATAACCGCACGATGACGTAAAATATAGTGAAGGCTGTTCACGGTAAAGTGAACACTTTTGAGACCCTGGTCGCTATCTGCTTTCAGTCATTTTTTATACTTTTTAAACGCTTTTGAAATAAATATTGCCACGTAGGTAATACACACGGTTTGTATATTCTACGGCACTCGGAAGTTAGTCTAAGGCTAAAATCAAATATATTTATAGCTATTATTCCAAATGAAAGGGCTTTCAAAAGTGCTTATTTTACCGTGAATAGACTATACTAGTATGATAATTATTACTCTTATGTGCATACAAAAACCAAATTAATTATTTCGTTTCCGATATTGCTGCAATAATAGAAGTTTCTTGAGGTAACTGTTAATAATTTATTACATAAAATATATAAAATTATGCGAGTAATGTTTTCTCGTCGTACACGCTACAAGCACATTGGCAAGCTCATATGCGAACTACGAGCACAAATAGTAGGACTGCTGGTATAATAAACAAAATACGCTGCACCGATAAAGTTCACGAGTTACTGAGGTGAACGGCCGAGAAAAGAGATTTGCAATCACGTGTTCTATTAATCGCCCTCTCGCTGCACTAAAAGATCATCTTTCTGCGCTCTCAAAAACAACGTACGGCTATAAAAACAATTGTCCTAGGACGGAGCGCAGAAAACAATTTATTCTGGCCGTAAACTGGAAATTGAAGACTCCATCAGCCACGACCACGTAGCAGAAGGCTCTAATCAAATACTATAGAGACTAATACCGGACAGTTGGCGATTTTCCGTGCGAAAAATGATTGTGCTGCACTCTGCCGGTTTGAGGTGACGAAACATTTGTTTACATTTACCGTTGTGCGTTTTAGACTGGGAATTGCTTATTTTTTATATAGTTTTAATGATTTTAGTGTTTCACGTTCATTGAATTACCGTGGCAGGTGGCATTTTAGCTGTCTAAATTGTTTCAGTTACGCAATTAGTTCTGCAAAAATCTATTACATTTTCGGATTTGCTTTTCCACTAACAAATTTCTTTGTAATTTTTTATTTGTTATTTCCATCACATACAACACGTCAAACACAAGTTTCCGAAGCTCGACATTCATGTTTTGGTATTAACACTTTAATTAAAAAACTTACTTTAGAATTGGAAATTAAAAAGGGGATGCTGCATCAGCAGACGCCAACTCCACCCCCCCCCCCCCCCCCCCCAGGGCATCATCGACGACGCTCTCTCGCACATCAAAAAACGATGCCTAGATCCAACACTGGGCAGTAAAACAAGAATACATGACAATAATATGTCCTTGATTTAAAAAAAAAAGGCAGTGATAAATACTTAGGATTAGTTTTCCCTTGCTGTTTGAGATTACAAAATTGTATCACAAACACATAATCAGCACAACAGCAGCTTTCAAGAAGCTAATTTACAAAAATGTTTTACTGCGTGGGAACTAAAACTATTTGTTTATTTTAAATTTTTGATACTCGTTCGCTGGAGATGCGCATTAAATCGGAATTTAGCTAAAGAGACTACTCATACTTGCTAAAGCAACAAATTTGGTTTTACATTTTTTTTAAATTTTGCAATGCGAAAGGTCACTAATGTTGTTTTTAGAACATAATTCTTATACAAAAATTACCAACACTGTAGTATTAATTCGCGATAAATGTTACGAAACAGTATGTGTCAAAAACGTATGTGTGTTGTAGGTTAGGTATTAGGCCTAGTGAGGAAGGACAAGCGTATATTTTTTATGTATTTCTGTATCATACACACATGTACAAAAATTAAAAACAAAAAAAAAAGTTTAATTAAGGTGTGTTTCGGATCTTCAGAAGCGTCCCGAACATTAAGATAAGTTTTACAGTTATTATAATAAAGATTATAGAGTTCACTTATTCGAGATTTTCGGCATTAAACACCGCCTTTTTTTAAATCTAAACTACTGGACACGCATTAAGACACCTGTAGTACAATATAAAATAAAAAGGCAAAAAAATGTTCCAAACAAAATACTTTGTAGGAATACTGCATTTCGCGCACAAATGCACTCGTTATGTCCACTGTGCGTATACACAGATTCAAAGTTCGCGCGTGTTTGCCACCCCAAGCCGCCAGGTCCGCTGCTGCTGTTCTCACGCTCGCCTGTGTTGTTCGTATACAGCCGTCCGGTATTAGTCTCTATTTTATTTGCTCTAAGCTTCATTGTTCAAGCAGCAAATGGCCAGCTGTGGCACGGTGCATGCGACAGACTTCACTAGCTCCCTGGAAAGTCGAATCTTAATTTAAAACATACTGAAATCTCCATGTAGTGCTGTCCAGAGTAAAATTATCACTTTTGAAAGCCCTGCCTAAGATCTATCTGTATGCACGGTGCGTATTTATCCGCCTTATGTGAATTTAGCATTGCCATGGACCTCACCACTATATTAATGCGTCGGTCGAGTGAAATTGTGAAATTATTAGAAAAGCAAATATTTTAAAATCTGCTCATCTTGACACTTCGATGTATGAAGAAAAAACAGAGAGCAGAAGGAATAGTTTAAGTTATCACAAGTGGTTACATAAAACTTTTTATTCTACGTTAAGATATGGAACTACTTTCCCATCTATCTTACCAACTTAACTGGGCGCACGTCACTCAGCGCACCGGTTAAAATATATGCAGGTAGGATCAGTGACTTTTTCCTAAGGTTGATTTCAAAAGTACTCAATTTATCATGAACAGCCTTTAAAGTTATACAATCTGCCAAGGGAAGTTGTCACGGATTACTTGCAGCTACTAGCTCATAGAGAATGGCCCTACCACGTACGTCTTGAGTGTTCAGTTCATAACGTGCAAACACAAAAAAAAAACTGTTTTGTGGTGCTTAAAATTTCTTTTTGGTGTTGACAGAATCCTTTAGTCAATATATGTCAATATTTTTTACACTAAAAATTGTTTTGTCTTTTCATTATTTAGTGGCTTCCAGAAAAGGACTTGTCACCAATAAATTCAGTGTGTATGTAGGCAAGAGGTTTTAAGTTAGTTGCAGGAAAAATATTACGATGCTGGCAGCAATACTGGTCATTGAGGCTCACAAAAGTGTTTTGAATGCTTTGACTTGGGCATGCACACTTCACAATTCTAATAAGTGGCACTTAAGTCAATTACTGAACACTTCGCCTCATGTGAAGTTTATTTCCTGGAATAATTTATGTGACACATTTACTTACTTGGAATAAAGGCACTCTGTAATTCATCGCCAATTTCTTAACCCATTCAGACCTCATATGCACAACTGTGTACATTACGCACGTGTGGATAATTTTTGGTCTATACTGCACACTGCAAAGCTCAATGACCAATGATCTTACCTGTGGGTAAATGATTTGCTTACTGTCTTACTCGACTAGGTAATGATTGGTTCGTATAACTGTAGCCGAACATATAGTCTACAGATCACTGGCTGTGACAACGAAACAAATGTTGTGTAGACTTAAGTACAGTATGCATCATACATTTTTATGTTTGCAACACCTGAAACCGTAAATTTGAAGTGGGTCTGAAAGGGTTAATAATATCACCCATGAATTAGTACGTAACACGGTGTAAAGAGCCGAACACGAATAGATGCGTTGTGGGCAGACAGAAAGTGATCACTCCCAATACGTCAGCGCGAATGCGCATAATATAACGGATGTAAAGGCTGTTCATGGTAAAATGAGCACTTTTGAAAGCCCTGCTTAAGATCTACTTGTATGCACGTTGCGTACTCCTCCGCATTATGTAAAATTAACATTGCCATGGGCCTCATCACTTTATTCATGTGTCGGTCAAATGAAGCTGTGACGTTATTAGGAAAGTAAATACTTTACAATTGTGCTCACTTTTTCATTTCGGCGAGCAAAAAAAAAAAAGCGCATGTCACTCGGTGCGCCTATTGAAATATACACAGGTTGGAGAAGTTACTTTTTCCTAAGGTTCATTTTGAATGTAATCACTTTATTGTGAACAGCGTTTAGTTTCGCAGTCTCAGGAAAATGTTTTATTACGGAAGACTTGAACGCTATTGCTGCCAATATTTTATGGCAGTCAATAAATATATTTGTTCAGTAAACATATGTGTTAGTGAGCAATAAATGGCTTTAATACTTGTCAATCTACGTATTATTGTGCACCACAACAAAATTTTCCTTGGAAAGCATCAACGAAATACAGTTTTTTGAAATCACTAATAAATTTTTTCTTTAACAATATACCCTGCTAATACGAATTCTAAAGACACTTCACGATAAAGTGAGTACTTTTGAAATCAACCATTGAAAAATGCCACTGCCCCTATCTGCGTATATTTAAAGGACATACTGACTGTCACGCACCCAGTAAGTTGTCAACGACTGTGAGAAAGTAACTCCATGAGTTGACGTTAAATGACAAGTGCTAAGTAAACATTTGTGAATACCGAAATATTTTATTTTACTGTTTTTTTTTTTCAAATGCATATAAGTGTAAGAGTAAAAAAAAATGTGTAAAGTATTTACTTCACTTAAACATTTTACTGTTGCCCTTGACCGACGCACGAATAAAGTGACTAGCCCACGAAAACGTTAATTTTACATATTGTTAAAGAATACACAGAGCGCATACAAGTCGATCTTAAGCAGGGTTTTCAAAAGTGCTCATTCTACTGTGAACAGCCTATATAAAAGCTACGCGCAGTAACAGACGTGGTATGTTTCTTCGAAGATTTATTTCAACCATTTCCCAGGTTACCGCCACTTAGGTTTAACGTGCTGCGTTACTGCAGAACTCGCGATGCTCCGCAGGCCAGTGTCTACGTAACAACATGCAGGAACACATAGTCTACTGCTCCACTACATGCGAGCGTAGCTGTAGGCTAGCGTCTGCCTGCCTGCCTGCCTGCCGCTACAACTGCGCGTTGTAGAGTGTGTTTGAAAAAAAAAAAAACGCTTTTTCCACGGAACTACAATGTAAAAATTTTTTTGTAATTTTTACTGAGAAAATGTTTGTAATTTTACAAATACTTGTAACAGTTCAAAGATTACTCTTGTTGAACTACTTGTTCGTACAACTACAAGGGCCGTGTTTGAAGAAGAAATCAAAACATTATTGTACAATACTGACCCGGATCCACGAGCTTCAAGAAAATGATGGACATTCAACCAACAACGTATAGTCGTATATAGTTGTTTGTGTAAAAACTAAGGGTGATATAAAGTGTAGTTGCATGCAAAAAGAAATGTATCGCGAGTTTGAAAAGCGTAATATGCTTAAAGAACTCAAACAATCGTAATAAAACGATGATTTGCATCAAACGTGACCGTATTACTCATAAACTGTTAATTTTTCCTAGTTACACGGAACTCTTAAAGTGAAATACAGTACCGGTAAATGTATTTTTCTTAATTAAATAACTTTCTTAAATTTTGTAAGTATTTACATAAAAATAAACACTAAGTACGTAAATCAAGTTGGTCTAGTTGTTAAGGGTGCTTGTTAATAATATAAGGGGCATGGGTTCTAGTCCACGTGCTGGCATAGTGTAATGTTATATTTTCATAAATTATACTTTGAAATATATTTTTAAGATGTTCTCTTATATTAATTCATCACATTTCGTTTCTAGGGGATAAAAAAATTTTATGTACACTTTCCAATACTGTAAGTCGTAATACAAGGCTGTCATTTCTATTATTACAAGTACGTGTTGCAGATTTTACAAGGAGACAGTTTGTAGTTTTACAATGGAGTTTCTTGGCATCTGGCTTTCTTGTAAAAGTACATTTGTTTTAGAGTGTATTAAACGTGTGTCCAAAGTGCTGCTCTGCCTAAAGAACACGCACATCAGACGGGGGCTGGTGAGTTCTTTCACGACGCCACGTTTATTAGAAACACCATTTCAGAGTACTCCAAAATGGATAGAAACGGCTTTTTCAAAGCGCTGTAGTTCAAAATATAAGCATCATACCCATATAAAACTACTCAGGGGACTTGCACTGAATCTTCCTACAGACTTTTCACCAATAAAATAATACGCTTACCGCTGAAAATCCCATAGATACTGTAGCATACTAAACTTATACTAATTTTAATTATTATTTTCATCATTTGATGGTCTAGATCTGACATACAAGTCGTATGTAATTTGAGATTGTAAACTTGTTTACCAAACCTGAAAACCAAAGGTGAATGCAGTACGAATTTGCTTTGACAATGTCCATGTAGGTTAGAAGTTTATCAACTATCAGAGCTGTCAGTTTCATTTTTTTTTACACATAATAGGAAGTTATTATCTTTAAAATAAGAACTGGTAAAGAAATTAATTTTTTTTCAGAGAGGAAGTTGTCGGCATTTTGTCATGTACAAGATTGTATTTTGTAACTATGTGATGCGATACTAGCTCATATGTGAGAGAAACTGTTTATTTAAAACGAGATTATTGAACATTTTTAGTTGATCACCCAGTTAGAAATTTGTTGTAGTTAATTGCTAAACGGGTCCGAATTGCAAGAAAACGAGGCATGTACGTTGGTACAAAGACGTGGTGATGTTTTTTTTTTAATCTAGAAGAGTCCTGGGATCGGACGACAACAGTGTTTAAACGTTACGCATGGTTCGCCTTCCACGTTCTTAGAAAATGAGTGTGCTAAGACTGCAGTATTCCCATATACGACCGTGAGCTTATTATTAAGGAAAAAATTTTAGACATAGAAGAGGAACAACTACAGCGGTGGACACGTCTGCAATTTTTATTTTACGTGTACTGGTTCGGCTAGATTCTGTCTACGACGACCAGCATTTTAATTTACAGATAAGTCTAAACAATCTCAACCGCGCGCAGCTCTCTTTAGTTAAAAAATGTTATTTTGCGACACTATTAAATTATACTTTTTTGCAAGTTTACAATAAATAACTTCACAACGATTACTCTGTATGATTGAGAAATATTCATCAACATATTTTCCATGTTTAGGCTTAAATATTGACTAGCTAGTGTTGGCATCAATTTCTATGTAAGTTGGTAAATTATAAACATATTCAAGTATGTTATCAATTGAAAGCGTAATTTTTTAATGTGCAGTTCTATTTGAATGTAATCTGCCCCCTCATCCTACTATTCTCAAACATCGATTCATACTATTTTATTAAATCTTTGAGGGAATCAGAGCTGCCAGTGTTTCAGTTACAGTAATTATCCAGTAGCTATTTATTGTATTTTTTATTTTATTTTAGTATGCTGACTTGCAGATAGTTGACCGTTTTCGTAAGTATCTGTCAGGTTGTGTAAAGACTGTTCATGATAAAGTGAGTACTTTTGAAATCAACGTTACAAAATGTTACTGCCCTAGCCTGCATATATTTTAACGGGCGCACTGAGTGGCTTGTGGTAGCTAAAAATTTTTCTTTCGCTTTCTGTTCTTTTTTTATTGCACCGAAGAGTAAAAACGAGAGGAGATTTGTAAAATATTTACTTTTCTAATAATTTCACCGTTCTACTTGATCAACATAAAGTGATGAGGCCCATGGCAATGTTAATTTTACATAAGGTGGAAGAATATACAACGTGCATACAAGTATATCTTGAGTAGGGCTTTCATAAGTGCTAATTTTACCGTGAACAACCTATTGCAGAAGTTGGGGTTTGGTAAGTTCTTATTGGTGGTCGTATACGTACTGGGCCTTATTTCTACTCGCGTGTCTGTAGTGTTTGCCGGGCAAGAAACTCTCACGAGTCATAACACTAATTATTAATTATTGTTACATTACAGCACACGCAGTGTGACGAGAACACTGCACGCCAGTTCAGAGCCTTGCGATTAGTGGTGACGGCGCACTTGATACACATGGCAATGTCGTCCTTATCGCTCCGCTCTTCTCGGTCTCCAACGCGGAAAAAAGTTCCCGGTAGGCCGTGTAAGACAATGGTGATGATAATGTAGGAAATAATAATTTTTATAATTGATTTTATGTGCCTCCATTTGTCACAAATATTTATGGCTGAAACTGACGTAAATAAAGCAAGTTATAAAATTGATATGATACATTATTACCGCAGCAAATATTATAACGATCTTTCTTGAAGAAGATTTTCTTGCAAATTCTGCTTTCCGATGCATCCAAAACGGAAATGCGCTTAGATATTGTTAAAAATACAGACGCTTTTAATTGATTTTTTTTTAGATTTAAAAAGTATGTATAATGTTGTATGGTATTTACATTCTTCTTTTATGTACAACATAAATAGCACTTTTCTGAAAATTTTCATGGTGTCTGTACTATTTCTTAATAAGTTCTTCATGTTGTATAGTCGGGTGCAGTGCTCTATAGGCAACCTTAATTGAATACGGCATGACTCGTATGCCAGCGAACGCAGATGTTGCCGAGGAGTGTGGATGTTCGAGATTCAAACAGAAGTGCCTGCGCCTGGTCGTAGTCTACCCCCGTACAGAATTGATACGCTGGCTGCCACCATACCAGGGGTAACCGACTTGTGACGGGTTTACATGGGCACTGCCTGTCTGGCTCTTGAAGTGCGCTGCTGTGTGTTGTGCTCGGAATCTGCGATTATTTTACGCAGATATTAAATGTGTATCCAATATACTGAGCTACGGAAAGAAAACGCACTTCACGCGGTAGAACAATAGTACTTCCCAGACGCCATGCACATTAGAAACACTTTTTCCGAGCCCTACAACATTACTAAAAATGAGATTTACACACTACTGTATCTCTAAATATATTACGATCGGGAACATACCAAACTTTCACTCTAAGAAATAATTCGCAAATTTACTATGTGAGTGTACACGTAGAGTGAGGAAGTGCGACTGGTAAAGTTACTTCCCATACATTCGTGCTAGCGTTCCTACATGTGCTCAGGAAACAGTCAAATGCGTATATGCTATTCACGGTAAAGTGAGCCCTTTTTATGGCCCTCGCAGCAGCCATTAATCACTAATAAATGCATTTAATTGCAGCGTTACACGTTAACTTTTGAGAGTTATGAAATGTATACACAGTGTTTATTAGTCACATAGCAATGTTTCTATGAAAAAGTGGCGAAACGCGAGGAATTGTCTGAAAGGAAAATTTTAGCAGGGCCTTCAAAAGTGCTCACTTTACCGTAAACAGCCTATAGAAAATTTCCCAACTCTGTTTAGTAGTGACGCTTAACATTCCATATTTGTAGCCAGATGTGTGGTATTATTTCCATACGATATGTGGGTTAAAAACCTCCAATTCAGTTCAGGAAATTTACTACAAATTTTCTTTACACTGATTTTAGAAATTTGCGTTGAGCTTTGCAAGAGACCTTCCACCTGTAATACGACAACGTGTCCTGTAGTCACAGCAGATCTATGGGAACAATGCACGCCAGATGAGCGCCTTGCGACGTAGGTGCGATGGGGCTCGAGGTGGACGCATCAGCGTCGCCCTTATTGCTCCCAGGCTTCTGTGCCACTAGCGAGGAAAACAATTCCGGATAGGCGGCGGCCTTAAGTGTCTCATCCGGCACGACGTTTTATTGACTTGTTTCTTCTATTTATTCATACTTCAGCGTTTTGGATAATTCTGGTGAAGTTACACAAATTAAGTAGTTCACATGCACCCCTCCATCCAAGAAAGTATAAATAACTCACATGGCAATTACCATACATGCGTTGCCCATCATGTTTGTTGTTCATAAAATCAGTGAGATGTAGGTCTGTATTATGTTTTGGTACTTGTGTAATACATACATCGTTGAATAACTTTGTTAACCGAAAGTATTTACTATAAGTTAAAAGAAAATAGTAATTGTGAAATGTTATATGTTCTCAATTGCTCGAAGTAATTTAATTATTTAATTTTCAGTATTTATGTGATAAATTATGTTAAAAAGCGTTCGGTGATGCACGGAAAGGAAGAAATAGTGGCATAAATCTATAGTACTAAAAAAAATTCTGGGTATGCACATATCAGTTCTATGTTCTTTGTTATTGCTTAAAACACAAATAATGCGTTTAGCACATGAAAATATGCATACTATAAAACGCGCATTAAAAATACAGCATGGATTGGTCACTAAATAACAGAGGATAACCTATCGGAAAGATTTAATTCTCGTTGCAAGTATCCAATTTTGTGTTTCCGGCAGAGCCGATAATTTGCCAATGGAATTATCTAAGTTTGTTAGGCGATAAATGTATTTATAATAGCTGGAGACAAGACAAATGTTGGTATACGCGACATTCATCTACGTCCGAAACAACAAAAATCACCGACGAGTTTATAGTTCCATTTGGCATATATAAATAAATACGTTTTCTGAAAGAACAAAGTAAAGCACAAAATGATAGTTTTTACGCTGAAATGTTCTTGCAGTCTTTCAAGGTAAGTAAAAGTAATAATAAATTAAATTAATTTAATTTTCTGCAAATAATATGTTGTCAAACGCCGTGTATTATATGCAACTGGTTATTTGCTTAATCTTCATATTTGACGAATATAAAAGACTTTGTCGTGTTAGTCGGTCTGCCTACTTTAATATGACAAACCACATGGGACAAGATGTGTTATTATAAAAACCTCAAGCTGTTTTAATTATTCGACTACTACAGAACGCCGTATACTGTCCATTACGTGCACGCTCGTATGGATTCCCACTGACGTAGTGCGCAAAACTGACGCATTCGAACAGCTGATCAAGGAGGCCTGTATTTTTCTTTCAGCCATGGCTGCACCCAAAAATATAACTATCACACTGTCTATTAAATGTTACAAAAACTTAAGTTTTCCTATTTTTAAATGTTATGTTTAGTGTGATACCAAGTTTTGTGCCAACAAAGTAACGCTACGGTTTATATTAAACTCTAGTTAGTGATTTGGTTTGCTTGATAGAGACTTTCACTTCCATCTCGGAAAAGTTTCTATCCTCAGTGGTACATTATTCTACGGTAAATGTACAATATTTTGCTGAGTTTTCAACATTTGTAAAGGATAACAAACTCGACAGGTTGCGAACGTCTGTCACAAATAAAAGTATTCCAGTAAAATAACTACGGAACATTTTAACATTAGTTACGCTGACGGGACCTGCAAACGTACTAACAAGTACTAATGATATGTACTCAAAGGCTGTTCACGATAAAGTGAGCACTTTTGAAATCAACCTTATAAAAAAGTCACTGCTCCTACCTGCTTATATTTTAATGGGCGCGCTGAGTAATATGCGCCCAGTAAAGTTGGTCACGATGGAGGGAAAGTAGTCCCATATCTTAACGTCGAATAAAAAATGTTTAGGTAATAATATGTGACGACTTAAATTATTTAGTTTGCTTTCTGTTTTTTTTTTTTTTTTTTGTTTTAAACGCACCAAAGTGTAAAAATGAACAGATATTAAAAATATTTACATTTCTAATAATTTCACAATTCCACTAGACCGATTCATTAATAGAGTGATGAGGCCCATGGCAATGATAATTTTACGTAAAGCGTAAGCCTACAAAACGTGCATACAAGTAGATCTTATGCAGGGCTTTCAAAAGTGCTCATTTTATCGTGAACAGCTTATACCTGCAAGTCATTGGAAAAAAGTAGGAGATAACTAAGTGCACTGTTGAATTCATCTTCTATTACTACTCCTCCCCCACTTTATTGCACCCGTACCATTGTTTTCTCTCAAGATCTCGCTGTTTAGAGCCGTCCAAATCTCTCATCGCTTCACCATTGTTGTGACTATTTATTAGCCTACGTAAAAGGGTAAATTTTTGAGTCTGTTCGTTCGAAAAATTGAAGTGGTGATAAAGGGGGGGGGGGACGTTTGCAAATGAGATGGTGTGTATGGCGTTATAAATTTATCGAGAGTAATAATCTCGCGGCGGCGGGCGGATAAAATATGTATGCAGCAGCGGCGAGAGAGGGAAAAGCTGGAAACAATTTCAGTGATCGCGACAGTGACAGACAGAGTCGTGAGAGGAGGGGAGAGGGGTGTCTGAGCTCCTGCAGGTCCCGGAAAGCGAGCACGGGGCCCACAGCACTCTACTTTCAAGTCCGACCTTCACGCTCATAAAAAAGAAAGTGCCGTCAGGGCAAAGAGCATGAGCGCGGAGCTGGGGAGAGGAAAGTGGGAGAAAGTTTGTTCCTTCCTCGCGCCAAGCTGATGCCGGCTCGGGGGTGGCTGGCACAGGGGGTTGCGCGGGCTCAAAGGGTGAAGGAGGGGTGTCAGCAGTGAGGGGGCGAGGGGAAGGCCGCCCCTCCAGAAAGAGAAACAATAAATATCGAGATTTACAGCCGCATTGTAATTGAATATTGAAAGTGTTGACGCCCGCACGTAAGGGACGAATATAAATACACGGGAGGGCTGTCTCAAGCTGCCACGCGGAAACTTTCCTTCCTCTCCTTCTTTTTTTTTTGTTTTATTTCTTTCCCTCCCGGACAATCTACTTCCTTCTTTTTTTTTTTTTTTTTTTTTTTTTTTTTCTTTTATGACCGTCCTAAAAACTAAATTGAATTTCCTTCTGTGATTCTTTGCGATGTTACGGGCCATGCCCCTTCCCACCCTGTTCATATCGAAGCGAAAGAGAGGAAAATATCGAATACGTTGGCAATATTTGATAACTTTAATGGAACGGCAGTAATACATCAAAGTTGTAAGGATCGTTCCTCTACCTATTTCTCTGGACAAACCTAAGATTCGTAAAAAATTGGATAGCTTTCAATACGTGGCCGCATAATAAAACTATCCCGAGGCACGGGCTTGAGATTCCGCTACGGCCCTTGCTGAAAACATCTCACCACTCTCTGCAGACAATTTCCATAAACAACGTAATTTATGCTGTGCAATAAAACTTTATTTGCTAACTTTACTAAACTTCATGGCGCACAAATCTTCATATCATTTTCTTCTTGTCGCGGCAAAATTTACCTCAAGACTGGCCATATATTATTCAATTAATTTAAAACTCTTTGGAAAGCTCTAGTGCAGGCATGAATAGTAATGTAGAAGTTGGCCGCATGAAAAATTAATATTCAGAAATTTCACTTCACAGATAAGGGCCCAAGGTGATTATCGCTGTGAAACCAAGTTGTTCGGAAGTTAATGGCTTCATAACTTCGATGTGAAATCTGGAAGGCCTCCAACCAAAACTCGCATATTTTGTGCACAATACTACAGATATATTCAAGTCAAATGTCGTGCACAGATCAGAGTGCCTATAAACCAGGACGTCTTGAGTTAGAATCTCGTATTGAACTTGGCTATTTAAATAGTAACATTGTTTTTTTTTTTTGCTACAATAAATATTGAAAGCAGGCAAATCTTCCACACCTCTACGATTTTTCACCCGGGTCAGCTATTACAATGGTTACATCGGCTACAGAAATGCACATTTTGTATCACGGTCTGTGTGTTGAAGTACAATTATCCAGAAATCTTCCACGCTATTTAGGGATTGGGGGGGAGGGGGAGAGATATATAAAAATACGATACAAATAGCTGCAGAACTTGAAAATGCGAAAATTACACGGACATGATATTCCCGCGTTAACACTAGGTATCAAACAAGACTTCGTCATGTTGGACATTCAATACACCTTTTTTTTAATAGTGAAATACAGATTCTGGGACGATTGAAGAACATGTTACGTAAATGCTGTTCACGATAAAGTGAGCACTTTTGAAATTAACCTTAGAAAAAAAGTCACTGCTCGCAACTTCGTATATTTCAACGGGCGCACTGAGTGACATGTGCTCAGTAAAGTTGGTAACGATGAAGGGAAAATAGTTCCATATCTCTAACGTCGAATACGAAGTATTAGGTAGCCATTTGTGATAACTTGATTATTTCTTTTGCTTTCTGTTTTATTAATGAATCGACATATTTGTAAAATATTTTCTTTTCCAATAATTTCACAGTTTCTCCTGACCAACGCATGAATAAAGTACTGAGGCCCATGTGTTAATTTTACATAAGGCGGAAAATACACAACGTGTATATAAGCAGATCTTTCAAAAGTGCTCATTTTAGCGTGAAATCGCTATAGTAGCAGAAGGATTTCCCGTGGCCAAGCCAACTACGAACTTTACTGTGACATTGTAACTACTGCTACTGGTTGATCAGATTAAGGCTCGTCTCCACCTATCATGCAGAAATTCTTCGTTTTGTGCCATAACTTCAGTTTCAGAGTAAGTACTGACGTGTCTAATTATAGAAAATTTACATTTTACGGGACGTTTGGTATTTGACGTGAATATGTCTTTAAATTTGCGACTATTGTGGGAGACAATCCAGAAAATCCGATAGCAAAAGGGAAGATACAGTTTAGCATTGCAACTCCGAATATACAGTCCGCATTCAGAATTTAATTACACCACTCGATTGCCAAATGATCAAAGAATATGTTACGTTGAGTGAGGACTGCGAAGTATCCTGATCCGGGGAAAAAAAGGGGGAGGGGGCAATTTTGTGTTCGTTTCGCCGTGTATAACTTTTGACTAGGAGAAGATACGACGCTCGTTTAAGTTTCAGTCGACAGATCTCGTCAAGATCACTCGATTGCGTGTATAAAAACATTTGTGCGGCGAGATTATGGTGAAATTGTATGAGTCTAATGTAAAAAAGTAAGAAAACTTAACACGATTTCGGCCTATACTCGTCAAAGAGCCAAGTCGAAATACAGAAATCGTATAAAAACAAACGGCCGTGTCCCCAACATAGCCTAACCCAATTTTTTGAGCTGAATTCTAATTGTGCGTTACGTGCTACATGAGAAAAGTCAGGAATATATTAATATTTTAGCAATTCGTTCCTGCCTTTTTGCAAACAAGCAAACATTGTCACACAGTGAAAATTAGACACCAACAAAACCTAAGAAATCTCGTAAAATGTAAATATTCTACAATCAAACATGTTTACACATTTCTGTCCAACTGAAACTATGAAGCGAAAACGAAGAATTTCTGTGTAGTATATGAAGCTGGCCCTTAAGCATGTAATAACACGGTATTTATAAACAGCCTACTGTCGCACATGAACCACAGCGGCAATTTATTCAAAATTAGAAAATGAGCACGTACGATACAAAGAAATAAAACGTAAATTTTTAAGTTTCTTCAAGAGTCAAACTTCTTTTTTTTTTTAATTATAATATTTAGGTATTATTTGACTTCAATTTAATACATTTATAAAGACTTTACAAATAACTTACATTTCCCGTTACGTAAGAGCAAGAGAACAAATGTTAAAGGCAAGATTCTCCAAAACCGCAGATCTACTTTCAACTGCAAGGACTGATTAATATGCCACAAAGAAAGTTTGCTGTATATTAATCGTCGACTCTATTGCGTTGGGCGAGGTCATCATACGTACGCTTTATAAACTAATAAAAATGCATATTAGCAACAGCAGTAACAACAGACGTATAGTTTCTTTCATGCTTATTCCTCTACAGTCTTGTATGTATACACATACGAAACATTATTTTGGACTCAATTTTTCAAGATATTCATTTCTTACATATTTAATTCTAAACTTTTAATACCCTTGTAATATCTGTGCGAGTAAAAGAATATTCAAATACAAACTGCTATACGGGATAAATTTTTTAACGATATATATATATACGGTTACAGTGCTCTTTTAATATGTTTATTCAGCAAGGAATTGAATATATAAATATGACCGGTGTGAAGCGGACGAGAGGGAATAATTAACCGTGGCGACCCATGTAGCAAGAGATAGTCGGTACACTGTTTTTTTTTTACCGATGGCACAAGCTGGGTGACTGTGGCACAAAACAACTGCAGGACTTACACAAGTGGCCCAGATACTGTTAACTGCCGGCGACAATACAGCTGGCGTCGTGGCAACTTGATGGAATGTCGGTGGCTACAAGACTGACGCTCGAGAGTAGGTACGCCACTAACTGGCCACAAATGGCTCGCCAGCAGTATTGCAGCTCGTAACTGGTCACTAATGGCAAGCCGTGGGTGTTTCGCAGAGTGTTGTCCACTGGCGGATCAGCTGTGGGTCTAATATGGTTGGGGCCACGGTGGCTGAGCGGTTAGCCTGCTCGCCTCCCACCAAGGCGCGATCCGGGTTCAATCCCCGGCCGGGTCACTCCGAATTTTCGCATGTGGGAATCGTGCCGGACGATGCCGTTGATTTGCGGGTTTTCTCGGGGATCTCCCGTTTCATTCCGGCGCTGCTCCATACTCACCTCAATCATCCTCATCGGCTCTCAAGGACTCGTTGTTAGGAGCCGCCCAAATATCTTCACTCACTCGGGTATGGCAAACGGTTGTTGCCGTTTCAAGTCCAGCAATGGTACCGGCTGTCGGCGACCTTTCAGCCGGCTGTACGGGACATTTTGGTAGGTGGGTAGCGGCTGCATGCAACTGACTCACCTGGTGCATTGTCCGTGCTGTGCATGTCCCCCTCGGCTACGTCGGCGGCTGCGACTCCGTCAGCCCCATGTGCGGGCCACGACGCCGGCGCCGCTCCGACACATCGCTCGCCACCTGCCACAACCGCAACCACAACCACACGCGCCGTTAACACTCTGATAGTGCGGCACACATACAAGACAAGCCTACACTCACCACTGCCTGACCGTCACTTCTCTTAGAGTTTGGGACACCTGCATTTCGCGGAAAGATTGCCACGTACGCTGGATTTCAATACCCTACGAGCGTACCAGCAGTTACCTTTTGCTTATTGGCGGTGTGTGTCTGTGAGAAGACATTTTCTTAGCTGACTGAACTATCATAATTAAATTTCTTCGATACTGCACGTCTCTGATTCGTGGCCGGACTAATACGCGTAACATCTAGATCACCCAATTACAAAAGCGGATCTGAGCAAAAGTGTACAATTAATCGCGAAATTCGGGTGTCCCTACTTACAGTACATTCACAGTTACTTACAATCTTTCCGCAGGTCTGCTCAACTTCTATTTCCAGGCTATCCCTCAACCTCACGTAAACAATGCTTAATATAGTTATGATTACTTTACAGACTGGGAAGATCGAAGTTAAAAGTTTGGCAACCAAAAATTGTCGCCACTAGTGTGTACAGGATTTTCTCTCTTTTCTACGTTTAAAACAGGATAATTGCAATAACCATAAATTAAATATAAAACAACTTAGTAACTAAGTTCAATCTCTTTATTTTATTGTTCATGTATAGTCCATTAACGATTATTTACAAGTTCTGTAGACCTCCTAAAGTTATACTTCCAGGATATTCTTCCGCCTCATGGCAAACAAAGCAAGTCTATAAAATTACACCAAAGAACTAACGCACCGCATTCGTGCGCAATCGATGTAATAGCATGTTATATAAGAACTATTTCTTACTAGGCAACACCAACACACCTATCTTCTCGCTGCATTTTATTCATATTAATAATAAATTAAATATTATAATTTGTGGATATAATATAGGCAAAAGTTAAATTTTTACCAAAAATAAGGTAGGCCTACGTTTATGTTGACAGACGTACAAGACGCTTGTGACGCATAGCATATTTAAGAAATAACCAAGTACGTCATACATGAAGTGATTGTTCAAACGTTAGATTCGAAAAGTGTGAAGAAACCGCGAACAGACTATATTCTCTGTATTCCCACTCTCAACTGTCCTACTGTCCACAATGTACCGCACATGCTAACTGTACACTGTAAAAATGCTTTGTTACTGCAACACACGATTGTTGCCGTAAGTAAAAAGTTGTTTCAATATGAACCACTGCCAAGTAGGCTTCCCACAATATTATTTTTGTTAGATATATATGGTAATGACTTTGATAACCTTGCATTGTCTTTATAATAGTTCAGCAAACGTCTTTGTGGTAAAGGCTGTTCACGATAAATTGAGCACTTCTGAAATAAACCTTAGAAAAAAGTCACTCTCCCTGCCTGCATATATTTTAACGGGCGTACTGAGTGACACGCGTCCAGTAAAGTTGGTAACACGGGATGGAAACAAGTTCCATATTAGAGACGAATAAAAAGTGTTAGATAACCATTTGTCTTAACTTCAATTATTTCTTTCGGTTTCTGTTGTTTTTTTTAATGCAATGGCCAGTAAAAACGAGCAGATTTGTAAAATTATTACTTTTCTAATAATTTCACAGTTTCACTTGACCGACGCATGAATAAAGTGATGAGGCCCACGGCTATGTTAAGTTTACATAAGGCGGATGGATATACAACGTGCATGCAAGTAGATATAAAGCAGAGTTTGCAAAAGTGCCTATAATTTGAGACCCGAAAATTTCGCGGATTCATCTGAGGTGAAGTTAAACTGCATTCACGTGTACATATGTGCGAGTGCTTCCGTTAAACCATAGTTAGGGATAGGAACATTCCGCGAGTTCATGTCAGGACAAGATAGACGTCGAACTGTGAAAACGCCTTCTCATGCAGACAACAACCAATGGCAGTAGACAAACTGCTGTTGTAGTATTGAAGTCTACCGTAAACCCGATTTTTTTTCGCGAAAAGTAACTAGCTCTAATCATCGGTCATTTAGCTTCGTAGTGTGCAGTACAGAGCAACAATTACCTACACTTGCGTAATGTACACAGTTGTCTACACTGGGTCTGAATGGGTAAACCGAACTTCAATGCCATTTCGCTTATATGTCCCTATCTACTCTGTGGTTTGATCATCACCAGTGTAGTACGAGATCCGAAAATATTCGTTGTAGCGCGGGAAATAAGGGTCCCAGTGGTCGATTGAATTAATCGCCAGCTTCCCGTTGTAGCGAGTACGGTCAGGTTTGTGGTACGGGAGACATGGCGGACGTTGCCGATATACTGGAGGGTTCTCTAGTCGAACTTTCCCCCCCCCCCCCACATTTTCACCTTACCATCTTGCACAACATCGTTGCTCAATCTGGCACGGTAGAAAAAATAATAATTTGCACGCGTTACTAACGATTATCTAAAAACTAGTCGCAAAAAAAAGTATTGCAACACTACTAGCAAAAATTGTATCTTGAACGACACATTGTTTTATGAAATATATCAAATTATGAATCTTCAAGTTTATAATAAAAATGAAGTATGCAGTAGCGCTTATCAAAATCCAGCATTAGTATTACATATTCTACGGTCACGTGAAGTAAAATTTAAACTAATAGTCTCTACAGCCCTTCACTCAGAAGATGCTGCCACTGCCAGGGTGCGGGGCCGCGGTGGCTGAGCGGTTAGACTACTCGCGTCCCACCAAGGAGAACCGGGTTCTCTCCTCGACCGGATCACCCCCGGATTTTCGCAAGTGGGAATCGTGCCGGAAGTTGCCTCTTATCGGCGGGTTTTCTCCGGGATCTCCCGTTTCCCGCTGCTCCATTCTCATCTCATTTCACCCTCATCGGCTCTAAAGACCTCGTTGTTTATAGCCGCGCAAATCTCTCAACTCAACTCAACTCCGCCAGGGTGCACCTTCACGCATAATTTGAAGGCTTGAAATAATACATGTACCCGCAATCGGAAGGAATAAAGAATTAATGTGAAATATAGTTTATAGCTGAAGCTATGGTTACCCCAGTACGTAGTCCTAGAACTCCTAAGTCTGGTCAATACAAATTTCTGTCAGAGCTAATAGAGAACACTCAAGCGTAGCGTTCGTTCCGGAAGGTTGGCAAACATCCCCAAAAAAACGGAGTTTGAAGGTGTGGCAGGTTTAATGGAGGAGTCTTCGTTTACTCTCCCCCCCCCCCCCAACCTTCTCTCTCTCTCTCTCTCTCTCTCTCTCTCTCTCTCTCTCTCTCTCTCTCTCTCTCTAAGTGTTCACGGATAAAGTAGCAAAAATTTACTATTCATTCCAGATATATGTGCGCTATTTCGACTTTATGTGTGCACCCATCGAACTTCGGATATCTCCATATATAATGCAATCATAAATTCACGTTTCCACTACATTCTCGAGGATTCCTGTCTGACCGTCAGATGCAAGTGAAGAACGGCAAAATTTCTGTTATTTAAAAATTTATCTCTATACTAAGGTTGGTGTAATTTTCACGATAGCTGAAGAATCTTCTAAAAATGATCCCGACGCAGATTTATAAAAATGTATTAAATTTAGAGTCATCCACGGATCACCAAATAAACTGTAAACCAGCTGAATTAACCAATTCAGACTCAGTGTACATATTTGTGTAGATACCCACACTTGTGTTAATTTCTGGTCTGTACTGCACACGGCGAAACTCAACGACAAATTATCTTACCTGTGGGTAAATGATTCGCAAACCGTTTTACAGGTCCAAGTCATAATTGGTTAGTACGTATTACATCAATAATACAGATATACATAAAAACAAATAAAGTTAAGAAACAACACTTACACTATACAACACCTACACAAACAACATTACAATGACACCAACACAACACCGAGACAGACATCAAACACACGACGGACACCTCACAAAACGACGACAACCGTCGGCCCCTCTGTCTCCGGAGAGGATGGCGTGGTGAGGGCTCAAGGCTGGAGGCAGAGGAATTTTAACTTTCGACATTTTAAAATTATAACGTAACTTTTTCTTTTAAACTTAAAAAGAAATAATTTTAAGCCTTTGTTTTAAAATTTAACTTTTTTTAAATGTTATAACGCGACAAATTTAATATGTTCTGTTCTGTTCTGTTGCCGAACATATAGCATACAGCTCATTAGCTGTGACAACGAAACAGTGTTGTGTTGACTTAATCCATTCAGACCTAATGTACACAATTGTGTACATTACTCACGTGTGGATAATTTTTGGTCTGTGCTGCACACTGCAAAGCTCAATGACCAATGATCTTACCTGTGGGTAAATTATTTGCTAACTGCCTTACTCGTCTAGGTTATGATTGGTGCATATAACTTTAGCCGAACATATAGTCTACAGATCACTGGCTGTGACAACGAAACAAGTGCTGTGTAGACGTAAGTACAGTATGCATCATAAAATTTTATGTTTGCAACACCTGAAACCATAAATTGACGTGGGTCTGAAAGGGTTAAGTACGGCATGTGTCGTAAATTTTTTTGTTTGCAACTCCTGAAACAGTAAATTAAAGTGGGTGTGAAAAGTTAAAAAAAAAAAAAATTCTCCCATAACGGAACTGAGACTCGAACACAAGATGTATTAGTGGTTGACTGACCGCCGCCATCGGGGTCGATCTCGCTATGCTGACGACGAACTATAGCCAGGGAAGTGTGGCCTAATCAACAAATGGCCTTACTCTCAGGAGGAGCACTTACTTTATTGCGCTGTTTTCTCGCAGCGAGCCTCTCGGCGCAGCATACATACATATGCAGTGTGTGTGTGTGTGTGTGCTCGGTAGATGTGAGAGGTTCGCGCTCTCCTCGTGGGCCCTGCAACAGCGTGACGAGAATATCTAGCGGTTCCTTGCGCGCTCCGGAGTACCTTGGTGATGCTGCCTGCGTATTCGAAGAGAGAGAGCCCAAGTTTCGCCCACGCGCGGGTTTCCACAACATTACACGGTGGCTCTCGACTCCCAGCACGTAAGCCATGGCGTGGGCGGGGCCAGGCAAGCGTGTGGAGTGCCACGGACAATAAACAGATGATCTCTTCTCACAAAATTAGGAATTACTTTTACGCAGGACAACAGGACAGGACAACGGATCAAGTGTTGTGTAGACGTAAGTACAGTGTGCATCATACATTTTTATGTTTGCAACACCTGAAGCCGTAAATTAAAGTGGGTCTGAAAGGTTTAAAATAGCCCGGTGATATTAAATGTGGTAAAATATGGCTCTTTGATGTTGTTTCCGACTCAAAACCAACACCTCAGAATACTTCACTTTAAGAAATTATTCAGAAATTTACATACCAGTGTATACGCTTAGCGAGAAAGCAGGAATGGCAAGGTTTTCCCCTATACATCCATTGTAGCGTTCCTGTTTTTCCTCAGGGAACAGTCAAATGAATAGGAAAGTTCCCAACTTTTATAGTAGCGACGCTAAACATACTTATATATGAATATTGATGTGTTAATTATTGCCACACAGTGTATAGGTTAAAAACTTCCATTACAGTTTAGAAAGGTTACCAGAATATGGTTTACAGTGTAGGCTACCTCCTAGCTGGCACTTGAACAGCATTGCAATGTGTTTGACATACACGTTTTCAACGAGGCTATTAAACGTGCGTCCAATGTGATGATCTACGGAATGAACACAACTCTTCAGAAAGGGCTGTTGAGTGCTTTCAAGACGTCACGTACATTAGACACACCATTTCATACTACTGCATTGAACTTCCCTACAGACTTTCCATTAATTCAACGGGGCCGCGGTGGTTTAGCGGTTAGTCTGCTCGCCTCCCACCTATGCGAACCGGGTTCAATCCCCGGCAAGGCCATTCCCGTCTTTCGCATGTGGGAATTGTGCCGGACGATGCCGCTGGTCGGCGGGTTTTCTCGGGGATCTCCCGTTTCCCCTGCCCTCGCATACCGGCACTGCTCCATGCTCAACTCAATCACCCTCATCGCCTCTCAAGACATCGTTGTTAAAGGGCCGCCACTGAAGTTCCATAGGTACAGGCTGTTCACGGTAAAATGAGCACTTTTGAAAGCCCTGCTTACGATCTATTTGTATGCACGTTGTGTGTTCTTCCGCCTTATATAAATTATCATTTCCATGGGCCTCATCGCTTTCTTCAAGCTTCGGTCCAAAGAAACTATAAAATGATTATAAAAGTAAGAATTCTAAAATGTTGCTCATTTTTACACTTCGACGCATTAAAAAAACAGAAAGATATAGAAATAATTTAAGTTATCACAAATGGTTACCTAACACTTTTTATTCGACGCTAAGATATAGAACTACTTTCCCCTACAGCGTTACCAACTTTACTGGGCGCATGTCACTCAGTCCGCCAGTTAAAATATATGCACGTAGGAGCAGTGACTTTTTCTAAGGTTGATTTCAAAAGTGCTCACTTTATCGAGAACAGCCTTTACACGCAATACTAGAAGAATACTGTACACCATTTTAGAGCTTTGCACTTAGCGGTGATGAGACACTTGATGCGCCTAGCGATGTCGCCCTTATCGCTCCCACGCTTCTCGGTCTCGAACGCGGGAAAAAACATGAGGTAGGCGGGATACTTAGGAAATAAAGAAGTGAAACAGTCTAAAAAAAATAAACAAGACGGAACGCCTGGTTACTCACCTGCAGTTCAGCCAATATGACATCTTGCGCAGAACAGAACAACTTAATATTTCTTCAGCGCCCGGCTGAAGGCCATTAGTAATCGCTATTATGAGAAGTTTTATAAACCAAACAAAAAGTGTGTATTTGACGAGAGAAGTTGCTTCCACGGATGAAGTAGGGAAAATTAAAAAGAAAAGTGTAACAAGATGTTGAGTTCCTCACTGTTAAAATTTGAAGCCGAGCACACTTGTAAAATACTTCACCTTTACAAGCAATCCAGAAAGTTAAGTTTCAGAAACCATTTGGTTTGTATTGACAGTTAACTGTAGCATTTGAATAAAATAAGACAAAAATTTATACAAAGTATGGATTATTATAGGAAATAATTTTATGTTCGTAACCAGTTAAACATATTTTGGGGTGGTTTGGACTTAAGTGTGACAATTCCGGTACCTAGATTATGGCTAGCTGTTTAACTGGTTACGAACATTACAATTATTTCCTACAATAATCCATACTTTGCCTAAATATTTGTCTTCTTTTATTCAAATGCTACAGGTAACTGTCAAAACAAACAAAAGTGTTTTTGAAACTTAACTTTCTGGATTACTGGGAATCTCGGCCTCCAGTGGGCGAAAAAAAAAAGGCGCGCAGAAAAATAGAAACCAATTTCATTAAATCAGTTTACTAATTATTAAGGCTACGAAACCCTTACCATGTTCACTTAAATTTTATTTTATCAATCTTAATGTTAGGAAACAGCCACGACAAAATAAATATTTGATTCTGTGTTGGTAACAAGAGAAGCGTTACTGGCCCGATTGTAGAGTGGTAATAAGCAAAGACGTTTAACCTGGCAGAAAAGTCTCTTTTTCCTTTCCGTGCTCTTTGCACGGCGCCACCCGGAGACGCTTCAACCTGGGCCACCACTTGCCAACCGGGTACCGGCGAGACCGCAGGACATGGACCTCTTACGCAGAATGCGGTAGACATTCAGAGAAAAGGCCATGTTTAAGAGAGTCAGGCAGCCGATGAGAAATGGGCATGCCCACATCAAAGGAACAGCCACGTTATTTTTCACGCCTATACTCGTACCTGTTGTGTGCCAGGGCGTACACTCGGGCAGCTCTCGGAAAAGAGCCACAAACCGTTCCCGCACGCACCGGGAATGGTGTATCGACCCCAGACGGACTCGCAAGAGCACACTCGAGAAGACGGTTCCGAGATGCAATCCTACGACGTGAAGGAAATGTCCCGGAACTCACTGCACGGGAGGCTGAGTGGAACCCGCCGCCACCAGAGTCGAACATGGCCTATGTTGCCCGTAGCGTGTACAAGCGATTATTGATATTAAGCCTACACCGTAGAATGCGGACGTACTCGTCCTGTCTTTATAGCGACCGAGGTGATGTAGTGGCCAGGCTATTTACCCCCAACCTAAGTGAACCTGGTTCGATTCCCGGCGGGGCCGCTCCCAGATTTTGGCACGTGGGAATCGTGCCGGACAATACCCTTTCATTCCTGTGCCGCTGCATGCTCACTTCACTCCACCTTCATCTGCTCTCAAGACCTCGCTGTTAAGGGCCACCCAAATCTCTTCACCTACTCACTCACTAGCCTGTATTATTTCTACACACTATAAAAATGTTTGGATTTTTACACCAATTCTTTGGAAGCTATGATTATTTATGTAATGCTACAAGTAAATTAGAGAAAATTTTGCATCATGTTAAAGTGGTACGTGTAAAATTAAAGTTGAATTTTATCAAGCAAGCGGGCAAACTGAAGCCTCCTACTATACATTCTGTAAGTTCCATAAAAACAGTTTGCTATAAAGATGCATTATGTTAGCCTACTTATAGCGATACAAGAATTTCGGCAAATATACAGATTCCGAAAACATTTTTTGCAAAATGTACAAAAAGTTTTACTGCGTACTTTATACTCAGCCCTCATACATCATGCAATATGTACGTACCTATGCTTAGATTATGTTAATTCCCTTGGTTATTTCCCCTACCATAAAAACATATTTTCTGGCCAAGTGTTTTCCGGACCGGTGTTTTTTTGTATTTATAAATCACTACTTTATATATATATATATATATATATATATATATATATATATATATATATATACACACACACACATACATACACACACAGGATGCAGAAAGTAAATGAGAGAAGTTTAAGGGGACACAAAAACACGTATTGTGAACATAGTAACCATAGATCTGCGGTGATTAGTTTTGGAGTTACACAACCATTCTTCTGTTTTCCTTGTGTAACTTTATTCTGGTTGATCAGTCCAGGAAGAGGTTAAACTAGCCATTGTCGTCAAGCAATGTCAACTTCATAAAATGTACAAAGAAATGTTCTGTGTCCTGTCGTTCCGTAAAATTCAATACAAAATGTATTATGAAGGTTGTTTTTACAAAAATTTTAAGATGGCAGGGGCTGATCCCCCGTATGGTAAGCAGGTAGGATTTAACATCTTGTCAACAGAGAGGTCATTACAGATGGGGCAGGATGCTCAGAGAAGTAGAAAATGGGAGGGAATCAGCCATGGAATGTAATAAGGAACGATCCCAGCATTTCGCCTGGAGTGATTTCGGGAAACCACGGAAAACAGAAATCAGGATGGGCAGCCCGGAATTCGAAACCAGGTCCTTTCGAACGCAAGTACAAAGTTTAACCACTGTACCTGGCATCTCTCTGAGAGCACTTCGTTATGTCCAGCAACAAGCGTGCTGAAGGCTGTTCACGATAAAGTGAGCACTATTGAAATCAACCTAAAGAAAAAGTCACTGCCCCTGCCTGCATATATTTTAACGGACGCACCGAGTGACATGCGCCCAGTAAAGTTGGTAATGGCAGATGGAAAATAGTTCCATTACATAACATCGAATAAAAAGTGTTAGTTAACCATTTGTGATAACTTAAACTATTTCTTTCGCTTTCTGTTTTTTTATGAATCAAGGTGTAAAACCGACCAGATTTTAAATATACTTCCTTTTCTTATAATAGCACAGTTTCACCTGACTGACGCATGAATAAAGTGATGAAGCCCATGGCAATGTTAATTTTAAATAAGGCGAAGGAATACACAACGTGCATACAAGTAGATGTTAATCAGGGCTGTCAAAAATGCTCATTTCACCGTGAACAGCCAATAAACGCAGACAATGTTAACAGTGTTCTTGGTTTCATGAAAATTCTCATTTTGCCGAGTGCAGAATCAAGATGGAAGGGATAAGCTCGAGTTCCTTATTCTCTCCAGCCGTGGACCCGCAGCAGAGAGCCAGGTGAGAGCAAGTTGGGGGGGGGGGGGCAGTCTTGTGGGGCGGCGAGTGTACCGGAGTGCGCACAGAAGAGGCAATGAAAGCTGTTCCGTGTCCCGGACTGGAGCACGAAAGGGAGGGGCGGTACAGGAGGAGGGCAGAGTGGTGTGTCTCCTCGGCTCGGACCCGGGTCAGAAGACAGCGCCAAGAGTGCCAGGGCTTTTAAAACTCGACACTGCCGCCCGCCAGGCAGGCAGGCACTCACTGCTGCATGATGCGTCTCCGGGGACGTGGCAAGGGGAAGACAAAATCCTCCCCGCTACTATCCTCTCCACATCTCAGCCATTT
This sequence comes from Dryococelus australis, assembly GCA_029891345.1. Classification (NCBI taxonomy): domain Eukaryota; kingdom Metazoa; phylum Arthropoda; class Insecta; order Phasmatodea; family Phasmatidae; genus Dryococelus; species Dryococelus australis. Next base: position 82,845,604 of record CM056998.1, read on the forward strand.
CCATTCACTCTGGCTGCCTTCTGTGCGGAGGGAGGGTAGAGCAGGCGGTAGGTGTGACGTCACGCACCTGCAGTCTAACTAACCACGCCTTACACATGACTAGAGACCTGAAGAATTCGCGGATTCATTTTGGGACCAGTTAGGATTCAAAACACACGTGTTTATATAACTTAAGCCATTGGTCCACACGGTGTATGACAAGTCCTGGAGAACGGTGGCCCAATCATCGCCTTCCCCTGTGACAGCAGGCAACCAATGCACAGTTGACATCTTCATATTTGAGCACAAGACTGTAGAGTCTAGCCTGCAGGTCATTGGACTCTCGTATTTATGGGGAAATCTACACATGACACACCGGCTGGAGTATAGTTTCCATGTATGACGTGTTTCGCTATCTCCTAAATATACAATGTAAGTGTCACAAGCGTTTTATACTTCTCTTAAGATAAAATATAATTTTTCTTTAAAACAAACTTTTACTTATATTTTATCTATAAATAGAGACCTGCGAAATTCGCGTTATTATTTGGGGACACGTTCAATTTCAAACACATGTACCTTGGCAATAAGTTTGTCATTGAACAATGCCTTGGGTAACTCTGCATCAGTAAATGAACATTTCACAACTATGTAGTCCAGTAACGTGCAGTCCAGTCAAAAAAAAATCGAGTGACATCACATCCATGCAGCAGCGAATGGAGAACCGATACCGGCTCGAGTATTTACAGCACTGTGAAGTTTAGCCTGATGCCAAATAATAACGCGAATTTTGCATGTCTCTATCTATAAATTATAATATTTCATCTATAGTTAATGTTAAAAAAAACAGCTATAATAATTACGTTGGTAATCATTAATAAGAAATAGTTCTCACGAAAAATAATTTTACACTGAGTGCGCACGAATGCAGTGGGTTGTTTTCTTTTTTTGGTGTAATTTTATAAACTTGATTAAGCTTCGTTTGCATGAGGCGGAGGAATATCCCGGAATTAGAACTTTAGCAGAACTTCAGAAAAGTTGGAAGTAGCCGTGAATAGACTATAAACCTACAACATGTGCTGGAGCACATTGGAAATCCGCCTCTGCCAAAAAAGAAATCCTTGCCTCTGAATGTAAATATTTTAAACTAAAAACTGAACGTAGCACTAAGAGGATTGCTGGTAGCGATTCAAGTAAATTAGTACCACATCTCAAAGTCTTATTTAAAAATGCCATACTTAAAGCTGTGGTAACTGACATTCGCCAGTATTACGTGTGCACGAGTTATGGTAATAAGTAACATAAAAGTAACATGTTTGATTTCTTAAGGCGGCGGTTACATGGCATCAGAATTCGTAAGAAAACAAGTTCGCACGAACTCGGCGAGAAACGGTTCGTACGGAATCGTAAGAATAGCGTTGATACACTGCGAAATCGTAAGAGTGCCCTGTTGTCAGTGGAGAAAGAAATACGGATCCATCTAACTTGATTTCTTTTTGGACACTCCTGCTATAAGGTTTCTTGTGGTGGAAAGGTTGATCAGGTGATGTGTGTGGATTCAACCATATTTTGAATCGAGAAGTGAGAATGGGGAACTTGGAAGATCGTATGACGAGCTTCGAAGAAACGATGGCAAGTTCTTTGAACGTACCCGATTGACACACTCTACATTCGACTACATTTTGAGGACTGTCGCAATAAAACGTCGGAAACATTCTTCACACTTCCGGATGTGTATTTATCCGCACGGAAAGTTGATTACAACATCGAGGTACACAGAACTAATTTTAGATGATCAAGATCCATATCTGTTAAATAAATCTGGTTGAAAGTTCGAAAACTAATTTTTTGCTCTGTCCGACGATGTGGCGGCCCTAGAAATGATGTGAATCGCTCGTGGCCGATGTTAGTTTTTTGCTGTGAGACGGTCTACGAAACGTAGCTTCTCTAGTTTCCACATTTACTGCTGTTTTACTCTCTCTATATGCTGCATCTGGTGAACTGTGTTGTGCCTCAGCAGGAGGTGGCACACATATATCATGCGTAATGTCAGGTAAAGGCTGTTCACGTTAAAGTGAGCCCTTTTAAAATCAACCTCAGAAAAAGTCACTGTTCCTACCTGCACATATTTTAACGGACGTATTGGGTGACATGCGCCCACTGTAAAGTTGGTAACGATGGATGGAAAGTAGTTTCATATCTTAACGTCGAATAAATAGTATTATGTAACCATTTGTTATAGCTTACATTATTTATTTCACTTCATGTTTTTTTAATCCATCAAAGTGTAAAAAATGAGCAAATTTAAAGACTATTTAGGTTTCTAATAATTTCACAGTTTCACTTGACCAACGCACGAATAAAGCGATGAAGTCCATGGCAATGTTCATTTTACACAAGGAGGAAGAATACGGAACGTGGATACAAGTAGATCTTAAGCAGGACTTTCAAAAGTGCTCATTTTACCGTGAAAAGCCTATAGGTAGGTATATGCCCATTTGATTTCCGTAAAGTAAACTGATCTATAATACGCATGTTGGGGAAAAAATAACCATTTGCAGGACAGTTTATCATCAGCGGCGACTCCGATTTTTTTTTTTTTTTTTTTTTTTTTTTTTAAAGTCATTTACGAAATGTGTCCCGCAATCTCCTCCTCTTCTAACGAACAGCACCGTCTGTGACAGAAAGCATTTTACTTCTCTCTAGTTTAGCATATTCTTTATAATGTTGCCATATTCTTAAGTGAAAAAGCAATAGTGAGTTGTACAGTAACTTATGAAACTTATAAACTACAACTATATATTCAACTACTTTTTTGGTAGCTAACTCTTTCCGATCTATGGCTTTCTCATTCCAGATGTCACATGCGATGGTTCGTCGAATAGTTTACGTCACATTTTCAGCTGTATAGGACACTTTATATCAAAATAAAATGCTATTTCCAACAAAGGCAATATTTTTATCGATTGCAGATCAATTTGATACAAAATGAAAATTTCCGAATTTCATAGGCGCCATTGATGCCAACGTGTAAAAATTAAATGTCTTCCTTATTTTGGACTTTTCTATTATATGAACTACTTTCCTATAATCATGCAAGGGTTAGTATACACTGTTTACAAATTTGTAAGTCTTGAAGTTGGCAGTTACCGCAAACAAAGTAATGGTAGCATTTTTGCGACTTCAGCACAGTGCCACAACACTGAAAGCTGTACACTTCGAATCCCTCCACTAATTGTTTTACCAAATGCACATATTCAAATACATGTTTTTGTAGAGGACGTCACATATCCCTTAAAGAATTATTTAATGCGACCTTCTGAAGGACACGCACTGTCAAGAAAACAAGAAATATTCAATCGCAACCTTTCACTAGCCAAATAATGCCTTGTTGAATGTACTTCCGGTACTGAAATGTCCAAATGGCGAATTTCAAAAACTGAGATATCTATCCTGATACAGTATATTTAGTTGTAAAATGCATTCGCCTGTTTCATAATATAATTATTAATTTGGACGGTACCCCAGATGCTTTTGAGGTAACAGATTCTACAGCACAACGACGTCCAAACATAAACATCAAAGCCCACAGCCCGATGTTTCAATAGAAGTACGAATGCAGCTTAGGAAAATTGAAACAAGTTTACACAATAATTTAACAGTGTCAACAATTATGTTCAAAGTAACGACAAATCAAATGCTGTAGTAATTACCTACTTTAAATTGCAAACAATGAAAGATGAATGATCTTGTAGTAAATAAAAAACTCGAGTAAGCACTGTGGAAATAAACACGATTGTATTTTCCCTGTTGAGCTCATTATTTCTGCCGCTACCATCCATAACTTTCTGTTCAATTCTAGGCTGTGGTATTGTTTGATTTATTGACCCCACAGTGATCGTCTCTCCTCCACGTGAGTGATAATTTTTTCGCAGTCCATAGTTGAAGATGTCACACTCGATGTCTTCTGACGGCAACATTCGTAGGCAAACTAATGGAAAAACTAATTGTTATGATTGCATACTACAAGATGAAAGACTGCGTGAGTATTCGTATGAAGAGGACGGAAGCAACAAACTGCGCCTACGCACATAAATTCAATTGTTTACTTCTGACGACTGCGCGCGAACTCTCGTGATTTGGCACTAACCCATTTTCGTACGAATTCTGATGCAACGTAACCGCCACCTAACGGTTCCTTAGTGTCAGTTGATGAAGAATAGCCTTGAAGATCCATGGCATTGTTGTCTTTCAGGTGTGGCGAGAGAGGGTATACGTTGGGATGTCGGAGAAATCTAATGAGGAGTTAAATCAATTATGAACAAACGATAGCTACATATTGCGGGATAAGTAATCATTTATTTTGTTTCATCACTGTGGAGAAAAACTCAGCATTTTAATAATCGCTGCAGTCTAAAGTATTAACTTATAGAAGAGCGAAATTCGTAACATTCCACCTAGCTCCTCAAATTCTCTCACTAACACATACTGAGTGAAATATTTTGAACATACGTCATCGCTTCACTATTTCGTCACAGAAAACCAAGTTGGTTTTCTGTGACGAAATAGTGAATCAATGGCGTACTTTTAACATCTTCCACTTAATCATTCACCCCCATTGCAATAATCTTTCAAGCGACTCACCTAACATACTGTACGCGACACACTATCTGGCTGGGCTGCAACTAACCTGCCTGGCTAGTACGTGAACAATGTTGATGCTTCCTTACAGGAACACACAAATAACCCTTTCACGCCCACTTTAATTTACGGTTTCAGGTGTCGCAAACATAAAAATGTATGATGCATACTGTACTTACGTCTACACAACACTTGTTTCGTTGCCACAGCCAGTGATCTGTAGACTATATGTTTGGCTACAGTTATATGAACCATCATTACCTACACGAGTAAGACACTTAGCAAATCATTTACCCACAGGTAAGATAATTGGTCATTGAGCTTTGCAGTGTGCAGTACAGAACAAAAATTATCCACACGTGCGTGATATACACAATTGTGTGCATTAGGTTTGAATGGGTTAATACTGGAAGTTGGGCGCGAAACACCTCCAGCATGGCTTCCTCACCACACGAGCCCAACGTAGAAATGAGCACGGACACAGCGGGCCCTGCAAGCATACAAGGTCTTCTCCCCTCCCCACATTTCATTCAAGTCACGTGCTAAAGGGGCATTCACCTCATCGATTAGGCAGTGGGGAGGGCACCTACAAGGCATCAACCCCAAGTTCGTTAAAAGGACATCGAACGAATGGCTATTCCACCTAAATACTAATTACATACTACAATTTTGCTCTCTTCCACAGGTAACGGTCTCACGCATCATCGCGTGCTTGTAAGTCAAATGCACGACCCAGACTTATCTGGGAAAGGTTTCAACTCCAGCAAAGGAGAAATATATTATTTCCTACTCAGACTACTTTTTTTTTTGAGTATCAAATAGTTCAATCAGATTTGGAAACAGAAAAGAAACTTCTGACAGAGAAGCTTAACATTAACAGAGCCCATAGCGTCATAGAACATCTCGTCATTCCAACTCCGCTAGAATAAGGACGAAACGGGTATTACAGCAACATTTTATTAGCAGGTACCTAATGCCATCCATTAACACCGAAAACGAAACAAAAGGAGAATATTTACACGATCCACATACGAAGGTCAACATAACGAATAAAATTACCACGGAAGAGACACAGGAACATTTCTGTATACTCAGGTTTCAGTGCATCAACAAATAAACATCCGTAATGAAATCGGAATATTTTTTTTGCGTATTCTGTCCTAGTTAATGAGCGAACGACTACTGAAGGTGTTCTGTTTTAAAAAAAAATGCTTCTCTGCGATTTGGGACAGCGTGCAGTGCTTTATAGGGAATTATATATGCATATTGTAGGTAGTCACAGAAGGGAACGCACCAGATAATTCTAATCGAATTACTATCTAGGTTAAAAAATATTTTCATGGCACCAGCAACCCATCAGACTGCTGTCTTATACTAGCAGTGTAGTTTGGTTATGGGCACAGAACTTCTTACCTACAACAATATTTTTTTCTCAGTGCATCGTGGACTTTTGTCAAGCGAACAAATCCTTGCAGACGTGTTGGATAGAAAGTATCATCGTAAAATTTAAACTATTTGCTAGCTGAACAAACGCACAATAAGGTAACATTCTGCCTAAGCCGCTGATTGTGAGCAATACCTGCGTATGAGAGTGGTTTAAGCAACTTTACAATTCTGATTCAAAGTGGCTGTTTCTGGTTTTGTCCGTAATATTAATCTATATCGAGAGGGATACTGGTGAAACAGGTTCCTTCCCAGCCATTCGTATGCATGTGAATTAAATACGGTGTTTAAAAAATAATGTAAGGATTTGTAGCACTCATAAATCTTTATTATTTCGTGATTGAGTCAGTGAAGACATTTGGGCGGCTCTTAACATCGAGGCTTGCGAGCCGATGAGGGTGACACGAGTTATGGAGCAGTGCCTGAATGCAGGGGCGAGGGAAACTAAAGATCCTCGAGAAAACCCACCGACCAGCGGCATCGTCCGGCCCGATTTCCCCCTGCGAACGTCCGGGGGCGATCGCACCGGAAATCGAACCCCGTTCACTTCGGTGGGAGGCGAGTAGTGTAACCACTACACCACCACCGACCCATTTTATTATTTCGATTGGGTTGGCCGTATATGTCCTACAAAAACACGTTTTAGACAATAAATGGCGAACCGCAGTTTAAAAACTCGTGCGTACAGGCGATGAGTTACCTAATGCACCTGCTTGTTTTGTTCTTATTGCTCCCAAGTTTCTAGGCCTAGAATACACAAGAGATTTGTTCGTGTGGTATGCTTTTTCTACTATCTGCAAGCAAGTGCTATTTTTCACGAGCCGCAAAGTAGCAAAAACAGCAGTTACTTTCGGCAGGACGACACGAACGATTAACATCAGAGAATTAACACGTCATAAATAAATAAACAAATTTTGTTTTAAAAACTGTTGATAATCATTATTGTATTTGTGTAATTTTATATGTGTATTAAACATTTTGGAAACTCAAGATAACTTACTTTCGAGGATAAAAGCGTCTTAGTTATTTTTATTTCCCTCTGCACGTCTTAGAGGTTACCGCATATCCTCTTCATCAATCTGCGTAAAAGCAAATTACTATTTACAATCCTCACTCTCAAGACACTTCGATGTTTGAAATGTTATTTTGGCGGCAATTTTTTTTCTGCCTTGCTCGTTTTGATATTTCTGCTGTACCTCGGCGAGCAAGAGCAGAAATAGCTGATTTTTATAGCACGAGTAGAAATTGCTACCGCCAACCGAAAAAAAAAAGAAAAAAAGTACTTCCGGTAACACGAACGGCAATTAGCAGAAATATCACTAAACTAACATAATAGCAAACCACGCGAACACACCTCAGGTGTCTTGGGGCCACGGTGGCTGAGCCAAGTTAACACGCTCGCCTCCCACCAAGGCGAACCGGGTTCAATCCCCGGCCGGGTCGCCGGATTTTCGCAAGTGGGAATCATGCCGGACGATGGGTTTTCTCGGGGATCTCCCGTTTTCCCCCACCGCTTCATATTCACTTCAGTCACCCTCATCGGCTCTCAAACCTCGCTGTTAAGAGCCTCCCAAATCTCTTCACTCACTCACCCACAGGGGTCTTCGAGCCCGGAGATGCTCGGGAAGACGGGTGTGCAGTCCACGGACCGTGGCGCTGCTCTGACGCGGGAAGCGCTAGTTTTTCGCCGCGCCGCTGCAATGTCGACGAAGAGCGCGCGCGAGGTGCAAATTGACTGTGACTCGGCGGCGAGTTCGCGGGCCGGTGACCGGAACGATCAGGGCAAGCAGCCAGCGTGTGTTAATCCTCCCCTTACTCGTTACCCCCGGATTAATTGCAAACTGGCAGCGGGGGTTGATGCCACCCCCAGGCTCATCTCGCAGCGCCCCCTGCGGTGGACGCGACACGTTTCCCTCTGTAGCGGAATCGTTTATCGAGCAGTTTGCGGGTAGGTGAGGGGCGTTTGAGGGATGCGCTGGTTAGAGACGCGCCCCTTAGAGCCTTGTGGCTCGGCGAGCCCTAATTGAGGAGCCGAGGGGTTGTTCGGATCCACAGACAGGCAATCAGGGCCACAGAGAGCGGGGGATTAACAAGATACGACAGCGCGCGGCCTACATGATGCACGCTACAGAAGGCCGCCCCACCCCGCCTTTGTCGTGTCCACCTCAAGGCTTGCCTGCCTGCACTGCTTCCCTGGGGAAGAAGACACAAGGTTCTGGTTGAAAACTGCGCATTCCAGACTGGCTTCACCTTGCTTGCAAATAGCATTTTATAGTCTATTCGCGATTTATTCGTGCTAATTGAATCAAATCTTTGAAAAATCACCCTATGCACGTCATGCTTCGTTGTTTCTTAAATACGCCTGCATGTATAACAAGCACTTTACACTTGTGTTAACATATAAATACTTTACCTTTGTGTAAATATCGACCTTTTGCTTATATATTATTTGTATATTATACTATTAAATTTGTAATTAATCCGAAATCAAACGGGGAGAAAATAGTTGTGTTAGTATGTCTAGTACGAAATAGTTCGTATGAGAAATATTATTACTCTGAGTGCGCACGAATGCAGCGCATCGTCCCTTTGGTGTAATTTTATACACTCAGTTAAATATTGTTTACATAAGTCGGATGAATATGATGGAAGTAGAACTTAAGCAGGACTTCAGAAAAATTGGAAGTAATCAGAAAGGACTACAAACTTTTCACGTCCTTTTATCATTTCCATTTCCTCGCTTAACTCATTAATTTTATAGTTTTCAAGAGTGAAAATGATGAAACGGATGCCATAAATATAAATATAATTATGAAAATTGTGATATAGACAATTTTAAGTTGTATAGAAATATTTACCACTCCTTTATCTTTATACAGAAACCTGCCAAAGACCTGTGAAAGCTCGCGCTGATAACGAAGACACTGCATACAGTGCGTAAAGGCTAACCGGCTTTACGCACTAGGCACTGATCTGATGTGTGTGTGTGTCCGTGTCGCCCTTAGCATTCCAGCTTGAAAAATGCAAATCCCCTCAGTAGTAGGGGCGTAGGGGTTTCATTTCACTTTTGATTAATCGGATTATCGATTTGATATCAAATTTAAAAATGTCTTCATCCGAACAAAAATGGAAAGAGTTAAATTTATTGAAAGGGTTATTTTTTCTTGATTTTCTTTCTTTCTTTCTTTTTGGGTGGGGGTAGCAGAAGCTCTGTACGATGTTGACGGTGTAGTGTCCTCGAGACGACTGACCAGAGTGCTGGGTTGCAATGTGTTATATATGTGTATATTTGAATGTAAGAGTGGACTAAAGCCTCATTTTTTTTATAATTCTTCTAATTTTGAGGTGTTTGGAGGGATGTTGGTGGTAGATAGACGATTTTTACGAATATACTTAACACACAAGAGAATTTCAGAGTGTTTAAGCGATTTATAAGAGAGGCCTAAATGTAATTTTATGGTTTATGGGGGGAGGGGGATATTGCTCGTATATGGTAGATAGGCGACTTTGAAAGATGCGATTTAAGTATTAAACTATCTGTTTTCGGAATGCAATTAAATGTTAGAGAATATGAGAGTGTTCATTGTATGAATAAATTATATGCATGGAATCGGAAATTTCAAACGACTACGTGAATAATAAGTGGAATTACGTGAGTCTTAAACGTAACACGAGTCTCAAACTTAGAAATAAAATTTACATTAGAGAGAATTTAACTACGTGAATAACATCTGATGTCGACAAGTGCAAACTCACTAAACGAAACCCAGTTAGTCAGTATGAATAACTAAAGATTTCCAAACTCCCATTTAAATTATACGATTTAAATTTTAAACATACACAATAGCATAATAGAAACACACATATGCTACTTAATGCCTTCCACACTTCCCTGAGTATTTTTATTTTAAACACGTCTGTTTGATGTAGAGTCTGATGTATTAATGAGTCCAGTGTAGCAATTATGTCGTCTTATAAGCTGTGTGTGTTTGGAGAGCCTTATTATATACATGTAGTCCTACAACAGGCAACAAAACAATACATTTTTAACTGAAGTTTAATTATTTTCAGAATAATTCACTTTTAACACAAATTAATTCTGTCGAAGTGCAGGGACATTCAGATGATGTGAAGAAGTACTTAAGCCTGCAAAGCATAATCATTCAACACTTTGTAGAGATGTACTACAATTTTCAGTAAATAAAGCTTAACACAAACTGTATTTTTGTAGACCGAACATAGAAATTAATTACTTATCGCAAATGGAGTATATCGATCTGAAAAAAAAATTAAGTCTACCATGGAAAAAATTTATATTTTCCTGATAAAAAAACATTTATATAAAAACACCTACATTATAAAATGTAAATCGTGGGTAGCACTATAGAGATGAAGGTAAGTGAGATGGTCGCTGGTGTGGTAACCCTCAAGGGTGGCCTCGTCGGCCGCCAAGTGTCTAGAGGTGCGATGTTTATGAAGGAACTAATCAGTAGCACGTCTGTCTCCCTCAAGTGTTGATGAGCGACTGAAAATGGCTGCGACTGGTATAGCTGAGGTCACTTTACTCCTGAGCTTGGTACACCCCCTTTCCCTTCCCCCCATACCATGCCTGCAGGACCATGAGGTCAAGAAACCAGCTTGCATCCCCTTTCCCCTGCCCTCCTCGTCTGTGCATGCTGCCCCGAGCTGTCTGCGACCAACAATTTATTCAGCACTAAGGTAAGATGTTGTCAACTGCCAAGTTTTGTGCAGATCGGGAGGACCCTGCCGGCCACTCCATCACACTCCAAATGCCCACCCACACCCTGCACCCCTCTGAGCTAGTCCAAATCCATGATGCCAACCACCCCTATGCTCTCTACCACCCTCGCCAGAGTGAGGTCCTAGGGGTCAGTCACACATCAGTCCTCGATTGTCAATTTTCCCACTGATTCTAAATGGCGAAAAATGCCTAGTTGCATGCAGTTCAGGAGCCGGCTGCATGTAGTCACCCCATACCCTCCACTCATCGCCCTCAGAACCAGCCCTTGTCCAGAGGAATGTGCCCCCTACCACCCCTACTCACGAAGGTGACTTTTCTGAATACCTCCGTTATCGATCCAGCCTGAAGTTCGTAAAAACCAGTGTTGCGCACCCCTGCATCAGCCCTAAGAATGTTTTTTAATATTTTTTCATGCGCCGGCATCCTTGCAGTCCCTGTTTCAAGACAATGCGCCCCCGCACATGTGAGACTAGGGGAAATGAGAGAGAGATTTCCGATAAAACCCACAGACCAATGTCTTGACACGACACCAACACATTGCTAAAAAATTTGTTTTTATGGTGTAACCCACCTGGGACGGCGAGCATGGAAACCAATGCGTTCTCTCTTTTTCATGTCTAACGAAAAATTTGCAACAGCAAAAAACTATTCCATGTAACATAAAATGTATATATTTGAATTTATTTATTATTTTAACAGTTTCTGGCATAAGTTTAACAAAATAGTATGAATACAGGCAGAAACCATGTTTATCGGAGTTGGAAAATAGCAATTTCAATGTTATAATGTACTTTTTTATTAAAAGGTCCAAATTCTTGAAAAAATTTACGGGGAAATGGTGGCCATTTTGAATCCTAACAGTATATAAGGAGGGATAAATTAATTTTTTCTCAGTCTTAAGTTGGCATCTGCAAAGGTCACTTTGTGTGTGTGCATGTGCATTTCATTAGCATAGATAATGACATCAGGCATCTACTACAGGCGTCCGGGAAGTGTCGACACCAATGTCAAGCATCGATAACGTGAACAATGCCAGGTGCCCACTACAAAAACAGATGCTCATTACAATGTCAACTATAGCTCCATACATCCATAATATCTACTACAGCTCCAGGCGTCCAATACAACGCCAGACATTCATCACTTCTACTACAACTCCAGGCGTCCACTAAAATCCCAGATGTCTACTACTACAACTCTGCTACATCTAGAGCATCATCAATGCAGAATCTACAAGGCATTTCATATTTGCATCAGGTACAATGCTTCAAGGTCACTGCTTTGACAATTGAGACTCTGATGTGTTAAAACGTTCAATGCTGTTTTAGCCTATGGGATGGCGAAAACCTTATTAAGTCTAGAGTGTTCCCAACTGCAAGTGTTGCCGAAAGAATTCATAATTTGTTTTGCGGGCCAATAAATTAAATTAGTGTATCTGTTCCTGCCTGAACATTTAAAAGCTGATGAGGATATTGTATCCTATTTACCTTGTGAAAACTATCCTTATGGCATGCCTGCCTTTGCTAATGATGAGAACTTACAGCATATGGGGAAGGATTGTATGTCGCGTAGACTGGAACAGCTACTTGATACTATAATTATTCCAGATATAGTAATAGACGATTCCAGAGTCGATGAAGTAGATTCCGAGGCGAGCTATCAAGATAATTCCTTTGCAATTAAGGAGCTTGTAATTTCTTAAGCAACCGATGCTAATGACTGTATATTATTATGCATTAAATCTCCCAGAATTTGGTATAGTTTAAAACCTGAAGTTAAAATGATGTTTCAGTAACAGACTTTTCGAGATACATAGCCTGAAATGGTACTCTGGTGACATAGCTTACAAAGAATGTTTTCAATATGTAAATGATGCATTAGGCGAAGACTATCCGATATACATGCTTGGAATAAGACAAAAGGGAATTTTAAAAACTTTAACAAATGCAGAAGTAATAAATATTAGTAGATACCACGACTGTTCGAGTAATAATTCAATAGACAAATGCTATAATACAAATCAATGTAAAGAAAAAAAAACATTCTGTTCACAATGCAAAAGCGAAGCTTTAAGAGAATATTTGTATCTACATCCTAGCTATGAGTAGAGTTACAAATTTTTCCAAAAAATGGTTTCATCCAGGTAGCGTAAGATTTCCAAAAAAAAAAATTGAAAAATTAGACCCTGAGAAGACATACTCAACTATTTTTCGAGGACACAAGAATGTGTGGTTCCAATACCTAGGGAACATATACTTTCAAACACAGATGTGCAACAGAGATGAACATTGGCTTTTCTCGTTAATTAGTCCAACATAAACTTTTAAAGTGTTCGACGTATGTTATGGACGAAATTATTGTCCTTTATTTGATTTACATTCTGGTAGCAAACTACTTTGTAATAAAGGGAAACTGGAATTTGAAACTCACAGTTGTAACATCACCAAATGCAAGTCCTACGAGAAAATCAAATACATTATGCAGAAGGAGTATAGTTGCTGTTTTCTTACTACAGTTTGGACAGAAAAATGCACAACAAACAACATTATACGTACATCGGTGATCAAGAATTAACTTCTCCCTGTGGCATGTCGCAATGCAATGTTTTGCAAAGCAAGAACATCTGGCAGACTATATAAAGGAATGTGCCTAGTATAAAATCGTCAGTCATAGCTAGGATCTTCAAGCCTACAGGCGTATACAAGGTCATACACATTGGATACAGAAGAGTGTTCTTTAAACCATATGACGGTCTTCTACAAGTTCATGTCTGCAATGATACAGAACATTGGTGCTACATTTTCGACAAGTTTCGGCATTCGCTTTGGTGAATAAATAGGATGCAACAATTGTAATGTGATATATCTTCGCTCTGACAGTGACTTGCCATCAACATTAGAAGGTTTGATGATTACAAGTCTTAGCGAGGAAATAGAAGAGGAATGGGGATACGGAGTAATCCACTACCAGCTCACCAGACCTCACCAGGGAATCACCGTTCATTGGAAGGAGACCTGCGATGGGGACGTCAACAACTTTATTTTCGAACAAGGGGTATTAGTTTTTCTGTTAATGTATAATTTATATGTGTGTGAAGTGGCTAATTCAGAATAATGATCCCAATGTTCCCATTGTGTCCAATGAAACACAAGTGTACGTTTTTACCAAAGGTTTGCATTCTGTAACTTACAGCTTATTATATTCACATTATGTTGTAAAGGAAATGTGTGAGTTCAGACATCAATTTCAAATGTATGTATTTCTCTCAAGCTTTTACAGCACATAGTAAACCAAATACTTATAATACTACTTTAACTAGCTGTAACAGTTCTTAATATCTTGTTAACCAGTGCAGACCTCATGTAATATTTCGTAAGCGTAAACTTAAGGGCGAACGCATTGTAACTTCATATTGTGAGGAAGAAAAATGTTTGAAACAACTTGTTTATAATACAGACACTGTTTTGCCTTATCAGTATTTCGAAGAATGTGATAATAATCTTCATACTTTATATCATTATAGCAAAGACAAGTATGGTAACACATCTCATACTAGGTGTGATTCAACATGTTACGTACATCAAGCAATATAACTAGCAAAAATAAAATTTAGCCCTAAAAAACATTTCAACTTGTAAATTTACAGAATGAATTTATCAATACACATACATTGTTCTTTGCTAGATCTTCTCAGTCGCGAGTTGGATGTTATAGTGGCAACTTGACATATTTTCATCCTGCAAATAATTATGTCAGTGTCAAACAAGGGAAGTCCAATATAACTTACACCCTATGGTGCCAGGGAATTTTGCAAGAATTTATGGAAACCTGTGATAACATTTTTCATTTTAAAGTAATTTATTTTCCTCTAGGAGACGAAAAGAGTCACGAACTCATACAGTGTGGTGACAGTAAGAAATGTCCAGTGTTCCATATGACTGCAAACACGCCTCTTCTATCTAGTATTGAAGATGTGTACTCTCATTATGTTGAAGTCTATCCTGATTTGATTGAAAGCATTGTTTTACATACTCCTACTTGTAAAGATGTTTGTGTGGAAACAGATTAAAACCAGGGCGTGAGAAATATTCACTCCTTGAAAGCAGAGGTGAAGAAGGGGATGAGGATGAAATTTTAAGAAAATGCATGAAAGGCTTGTTCACGGAAGTTGCTAACAATTTATTTAAAAAATTGGTTTTCAAAGGAACAATGTTGTATTTGATAGTGTTAAAATGTTTTGTGTTATTTTGTAGTGTCTAAGCAAGGTGTGATTGTTGTACATTAAGTTTTGGATCAACCTGTTGTTTTGAAATAATTTATGTAACATGTATTTACTAGTGGTAAAAAAATGTAAATATATTGTGAATTCACTTGTGTTTGTTTAGCATGGAAATGTTTGGAATAAACTCTACTTGATAGTGTTTTGTGTCATCCTGTACGCGACAGTGTTGAAACAAGCATGTGTAATTTGTATATGTTTTGTAGCAAAATTCTTCTACTTGCTTAAATATACTGCTTCAGTGTTAAGGTTTTTTTTTTGGATAATCCTGTGTTTGCATATATTTTTGTAAATAAATATGATGTAGAATTAATCCCTTTCTTATATTTATTTAACATATTCCTTATTAAAAGTGTACTTGTTTTGCTATGAAATGAAAAATAAATATTGATAAAATTTGTCTCGCCAGAAATATATATATATATATATATATATATATATATATATATATATATATATATATATATATATAATATATATATATATATATAAACACACACTTAAATTTTCTTTTAAAAGTATGTTGTATTAACAAGAAAGATTCTTGTAAAGAAAAGATTCAGATAACACACTGACTATTACTTTAGCCAAAAAAAAAAATACTAATCAGATAAAGATATATTTGAATCTCACAAACAGATATCTGCTGGGAAAAAAATTATAAATACATAAAATAAGTTGTTAAATGTCGCCTGCCTCTGTAGAGTTACCAGATTAGGCAAGGAGGCTCTGGGTTCGAATCCCGGGCAAGGCATGGTCAATTCTAATATAGAGTTTGCGGGTTCGATTCCTGGCTACAGCATCGTTGATATAAGCTGGGTTCGACTCCAGCTTAGATCATGTACAAATGTAATCTAGAATCTCATTTTTAGTGTAAGGGATATATATTCTGGGTTCGATTCCAGACTAGGTATTGTATGATAATAGCTCATTTGTAAATCATAACCATGTTACCTAAAAGGATTAATCAATTAAATTACAAATAAATGATAGGAAAAAACAGGAATTCGTTCGTACACGTAAAGAGTGTCGAATCGTAGCATTCAATTGATTTCACCTCATAATGCAAAAAGTTCATATTGTAATGATGATTGTTCATGTAAGAAATCTTTATAATCAGAACATAATAAAAACCTATTGGCTTAAAAAGAGACAAATACACGTTAAATTCTGATATAAAGGCTAAAATACGGCATATCCGTGCTAAATTTAAAAAAATCATGTAACATGTTTTTAATGTATTAAAATTGTTTAAAAATGTGTTAAATTGCCTTACAACATATTAATCGTCTATTTAATATCCATTTCAGGCGAATACCATTTTTTTAATTTATGTGATAAGGGAGGCTGATGAGGGTATAAATAGCACCTCCCACCTACTGCATCTCATTTGCTCATGTGACTCCGTGGAAGTAACACCTCCCCTCCAGTGCATGGGTGTATCGTCTCAACTGTGTACTGGTCTGCAGTGCTAGGTCAAGGGCACCGGTCGCCCATCCACCAGCCGCTACCGGGACCTGACACAATGGGGCTTTGCGAGCAAGGGACCCGCTCGCCCGCCCATCGGTTCTGCCGCGACGAAGAAACCAGCCCTCCTCACTTACTGGACAAGTTAGCCATGGAGTTCAGTCGACCGCACGTCTGCTGGATCAAACCCCTACGATAGGCTCGCATGGAGCTCCCGATGGGATTGCGAGCAGCCACCTGACCCGATGCTTACCTGGTGGAGCTGGCTAGCCCTCAAAGAGTTTGACCTGGGTTCGGGTCTCCTTCATCAACTAACATCTTCGCTACAAGAGTTTAAGTGAATAATTTTAAATATAAAAAGTTAAGGTTTTAGACATTTCATTAAAATTGTATAATTTTCGCTAGTATTTTAAGAAAATTGTTAAGACTGAATTAATTTTGTTCAAACTTTGAGTAACTTGTATGATTATGGTTAAACTTTTAACAAAATTGTTAAGACTTGAAAGAAATTTTTATCAAACTGAATGATTAGTCTTTAAAATTTGTTAACCTGAATGATTTTTCTTTAAAAATCATTAGAAATCGTTTCACACTTAAGAATACTTATTAAGTTAAGTATTTTTAAAGGATGTTTAATAATATTTAAGGGTGGATGTTTAAGGAAGTTTTTTGGCTATAAATTGGTGTGAATGTATGACTGCGAGTGTGAGTGAGGGGGAAAAGTCATGTCAATTTAATTCCAGATGTAATTTTTCATGTAGTTTTGAGTTTATTGAGCAGAGTTGAGCGGAGAGGTATAATACCACTCGTAGTAGCATCTTGTACTATATGGAATAGGGCTCGTGTCAATAACACCTACATACAGACTTTCTTCACTGTTTAAATATTCACAAAACTATGTGAAAACATCTAGAATGTATGGCCAAATGCTCTGAGAAATGTTTGTAAGGTAGTCGTATGCCTGAATGTGAGTGCAGGGGAAATGTCAGGTAAATTTTAGTAAGTTTTACATAGTTATAAGAAATATTTAAGGGAGGGATGCTATATGTATGAGGTATGAACTATGGAACAGGTAAAACAAGGGAGAAATACGCCCCTCATGCAAAGCATGATGGGGGAGATGCATAATTCTAGCTCCTAAGCTTGTTCAGGGTGAGCTGACTGGAGAAGGATGTGTGATGACGAATACATGAGACTTGAGTACTTCTAACAAATGAAACAGTTTTTAAGTGTATGTGACGGGGTGGTTCGGGTAATTATATGAACTTTTACACATCTCCTTTTAAAAGTTGATGAGTAAATGCGAGTGTGTGTGTGTGATATATTTGTTTTTTATGGGAATTTTTTAAGTTTCAGAAACTTTTTTACTTCTAAAATGAATGATTATATAGTTGTACAAGTATTAAATGTGTATGCAGGTTTGCTTAAAGTATTGCATGGTTAATTTTATAGTGTCAAATACTGGAATTTTAAGTCTTTTTTAAGAATGTTTACTTTATAATGAAAAATGTTTCCGTTTTAGACAAGTCTTTTAATGCTTTGAGTGTAACAGATTAATTCCCTTTCTAAAACTTTCATTACTAAACTTATTTTAGAAAATATTATAACATTCATAATTTTTTTTAACGGTATATCACGACTTAAATGTTTTTGGTGGTGTAAAACTACTCAAAATTTTTGATGGCGTAAGATTAATTTTTTTTAATGTAATGTTATTCCTCACAAAGATAACGATTTTAAAATAGGCTTAAACTAAAATGCGATATTGTAAACACAGTCCACACGCTCCAAATGTTTGTGAAAGGTAGACGAAACAGGTCGTAAAGCATGGTCCATTCATTACTGGAGATGGGATAGTTGACAAGAAATTCACACCACAGAGAAGTTGATGGAGTTGCATGGCTGGAGAGGAAGTGTCCAGTCTTCTGCTGTCGTGCATGCGAGACCACAGGGTTTGCAGGATAGCGGGGAAGAAGAGGAAGTTATCGGGTGGGGTTTTAAGGGGAAGTGCCAACTTTCTCCTTTTCCAATCCCTTGTCACAAAGCAGAGATGCCTGCAGGGTCTATGCGATGTGTGTTGTTGGAGGGGAAAAGGAGCAGGTGGGGGAAGTTCCCCCTCTATCCTCCATTCACGTCCACAGGCATTGTGCATCAGTGGGGGAGAAGGGGAAGTTGTCGGGCTAGCGCAGGAGAGGTAAGGCAACCAGACAGTGGCGCTAGTGGTAGCTTAGTGTACTAGAGTTCCCATTATTTCACCTGCTTCACGTTATGCACATCACCCATCCACATGGTCTAAGACTCTGGCCCGGTCTGGTGCTTCTCGCCTTATTTTCCCCATCACAGTACACGTGCCCCTTTGGGTGGCCAAGGCCTTGACCCATCTATTGTGTTTTTCCTCGCCTGATAGATACCTGACACTCGTCCACATTTAACAGTATTCGGGCTTTGCTGACTTTTTTCTCACAGCTCTCGCTCCTATCTTTCTCCAACAAACATAAAATTTAAAACTAAAAAAAAAACATTTTGTCTAGAATGTTAATAATAATAAAATTATTTTTCATTTATATATTGTGTGTATGGGTGTGTTATTAAGAGTGTTATCTTTTTTCAGAACAAGGGATCACTTCAGGGTATTTATTGTGGTGTTTAAACTTTTATATTGGGGAAAATAAAGAAAGTTTTTTGTTAGGTGAACATGGGTGAGCATAAGCAATCCTGTATTGAAATCATGCTTGAAGATCTTTACGTAAGCAATTCCGATTCGGAATTGCAGACAGAAATTCAAACAAGCTGTCAAAACAGTGTCCCTTCGCATAAGTGGACATAAGTTAATCTTTTGGAGAATGATCTCTACTTAAGCGATACGAGCAGGGATTTGCTTACAGAGAGATTGTCAAAACCAAAAGGTCAAAGTGTGTCTGCTTCCCCCAATCATGAAAAGGTTGATCTTTTGAATGACGACTTATTACTATCAGACTCTGAAGATTCTTGTTATTGGGAAAGTTCTCCAACCATTTCACAACCGAATTTTGAGTCGATTAGAGATATTTCCCCATGGGAGCTGGAAAATAATTCCTTTTCCGACTCTCAAGCATTAGTGGAAGCTTTACCAGACCTGAGATACAAGCTATTGAATATGGTGTTCGCGGAAAGACTAAATGAAGCACGGATACATAATGATCAATTAGAGTCTGGTGCAGAATTTTCTCATTTTTGAAGAGGTGGGAAGTCCCTTTATTAAGCTTAATAGTGGCATCACCCCGGCCAGTTAGATTATCCGTTTCTGTAGTACTTGGAATCCCCCACAGCAGAGGAAGGCATTACAGAGACTTTATTTTCAAAGCAAAGTACTCCCTGTCCTCCACTCTCCGATGTGGGTTTAATCTATGATAATGATATCTTTCCTTATCTCACTAACAGATTTGAGGAGTTTAGTGATTGTGGTTCTGGCTGGAGTCTTCAAATAATGATGTACACGGACGTCCATGTGAGTCAATATCGGCCGTTCAACATCGGTGCTGCACACACTAAACTGCCCAAGTATATTGCTGATACGACAGCTTGTGTTGCCATAGACTTCCTGGAGGGAATGTGTTTCCATTACGTCCTCCTAGCATCTTTGTTTCCAGCCACACAAAACCCCCACTGAATTACTTCACATCCAAAACCCCACGAGGTTTTCAATATCGAAGGTCTGTCGACACCTGCAGTCATACAGGATATTGAGGAGAGCAATTCTATTTCTATCAATGTCTAATGTGTGGTAGACTAAGATAGCAATATAATTTACGAAAATTGCGAAACGTTGGGGTTGTAACACCCATGTGTATTTCTGCTGTACGCCATGACAAACATGTGAATATTTTGGCGATTCGCACGTGTGGAAATGCCGCTCATTTGCATTTCGTGTGCATTAAAAACTTGTCCTGGCTGGTTGGTAGTCAGCTGAGTAAGGAGAAAAACAAAAAATTTGTTTGCAAGCATTGTCGTCAGTATTTCAGAACTGAGGAGAAACTCACCAGTCACAGTATTCTTTGCCAGCAACAAAAACCTGTTCGCAGTACTTTCCTCAATGAGAACGACAAGTTCTTGGAATTTAAAGATTATAGCAAACAGCATAGATAGGATTTCGTCATTGCGATGTAGAAAGTTGCCTAAAACCCATGTCCACTTGCTTGCCTAGTGATGAAACGAGTAATACAACTACCATTAACCAACATGTTCCATATGCTTGTAGCATTTTGTTGGTCTGTTCATACAATCCAAGTTTGTCTCAGTATTTAGATTTGTGGGTGCTTAATGTATGTACAAATTAGTTGATAAATTAGTTGAATTTAGAAAGTGGGTTGCAGGAATTTACAGCATCATAGTTCTATGAAGCCAAAAACTCCTGCTGATGAAGCTAGGTTGGCGACTCAGAAAAGTTGTCACATTTGTAAAGAACTGCTCGGCACAGATGATATTGTGGGCGACCATGGCCATATGACGAGCAAAATCAGAGGCTGCTGCACATAATAAATGCAACTTGAATTTCAGATTGTCCGAAAGACAACTTGTTTATGTTTTCAATAACCTACAGAATTACAATGCTCACTTTCTTATAAAGCCCTTGGCTGAATGTCACATAAGTTTACACGATGGAACTGTGGTAATTGAAAAGTATGGAAAAATTCAAGTGATTTTGACGTCCCTAGAGAAATGCAAATGTATAACAAAACAGATTCCCAATGGGACTGATTGTAATGGAAAGGCCAATAATATTTACATGGGTGAGGACTACGGCCTCTGTGTAGTATCTAAAATATATATGCTAGTTCGATGTCAACAGGCTGTACTATCATACGATGTGGTCCAAGCTTCTGGTTGGTAATTTCGAGTGGTTTGAGGCTGACGTGTTCTCTTCATGGGATTTTGCAAACACTGTGAATGATGGTGACAAGTTTTTTTTTCGCAGAAGTTGATCTGTCATATCCAGAGGAGTGTCATAACAAACTATCTTATACGCCTTTGGCCCCAGAAAATGGCGAATCACCGAACTGCTGGCATGAGAAACTGCATTTAACACTTGTGCCACGGAAAATTTTTTGTTATACACGGGCAAACACTGAGGCAGTATTTGATGTATGGGACCAAACTTGACTCTGTTCATCGCATTTTGCGCTTTGAGCAGAAGGCACGGATGGCTCTGTAAATCGACTTTAACATTGAGAAAAGTGCCAGGGTGCGAACACATTCCAAAAATCGGTTTTCAAGTTGATGAATAATTCAGTTTATGGAAAAACATTGCAGAATGTCCACCGGAAAGGGACATCAGAAACATTTCGAGGTATGACACGATCTATGGGCCTGCAGAGCTGATATGACGTCCAACATTCCAGGTGCAGGAGATTATCGATGAAAATTTAGTCCTCATCAAGGCGTCAAAGAGTTCTGTTGCATTCAACAAACCTTTGTACACTGGTATTGCCATTCTCGACATTTCAAAATTAATACTATGAATTTCACTTTCAGTACATGTGTACACAATTTCTTAGGCCAGCTTTGCACCTTCTGTAATGTGACACCGATTCCTTGGTATACTCTATTGCTTGTGATGATGTATATGAAGTAAAGTAATTACCCCAGATTTAGAGGCACGGTTTGATACATCCAACAATGTGCTTAATAATCCGCAAGGATTCCCTCACAGGAACAAAGGCCATACTGAGTGATGAAAGATGAATGTGCTGGGCACATAATCACATACTCTGTGGGTTTACATCCTAAGCATTATGCATACATTGATGCGAATGAGCAATGTATTCATAAGTCAAAGGGTGTAAAACCCAATGTGTTGCAATCACTCAGGTACAAGGACTATCGAGATTGCGAAAATTGCACAAGGGTAATGGGGACCCAATATCAGCTCCGTGCACGTGCTCATCAAGTCTACACCGAATGTGTAACAAAGGTAGTGTTGTCAGGTATGGATGATAAGCAGTACATTGAGGCAGGTGGAATATCAATCTTACCTTGGGGGCACTATCGAATACCTTAATTTTTTTCCCTCCATATATTAGTTTCAACATCATAATAAATTTATAGACCTCCCAGCACCACACAATGCTAAGGGCACCCATCTGCCGACACCATATGCACTTCCTGTTCCACATTCATTGCAGTTGACTACAAATATCATCGCAGCTGTATGCAATCATCATCACAGCTAACTAGAATCACCATTGCAGCTGACTACACCAATTACAAATATTTACAACACCTATTGAATCATAATCAATGCTGCTGCTCCCTGTTTGCCTACCTGTAGGGCATTACATAACTTTAGTAACAACTCTCCTGATACAAGTGTCGTCGATCCAATTTCCCCTGTCAAAGATGAAAATCACATTCATACTTGAAATGGTGTGCATGTGAGTGTGTTTTACATTCTGTCTTTGGTATGTGTGAGTGAGAATTACCCAGATGTGACAAATTAACGCCCCTCTGTGCATGTCTACGAACACACCTCGCAGATGTGTCATTAGGGAAAATATTATAAATATTTAGGAAAGAGAGACATCAACCATATTGCTCTTAAAAGTGTTTCTTGTACATAAATCTCTTCAATTGTGTTCCAGTTTGTGTAAATATTTTTTAATATTGTAATATATGTCAAATACTTTTGTAACAGTAGTAGTAGTAATAGTAGTGTAGCAATAGCAATAGTAGTTAGAGTGCTAAGTTCCATATGTAAAAAATAAGTATGATGAAATGTTTGACAAATGTCGTTGATAAAATGTTATTGATTAAATATATTGTTTTTGTAAAAATTACTTTTTTTGTAAACATTTGTAAGATGATTGTTTTTAAATTATGTCGGAAATTGTTTTGTATATATTTGTATAACAATTGTGATTGAAGGAAGACTTTTACTGTGTCCAGATGTTTGTTGTAAATTCAATCTTTTTTTGTGTGATATTGTAAATTCTTAGTTTTAAGGGTAATTTTGAAAATAATTTTCTATAGTAAAATGTTAAACATGAATAGTGTGTGACTTTTTATTTATTTTTATATCATTTCACTAACTTTTTGTCAATAATATCTGATGTATAATCAGTGATGGTGTAATAGTAGTGAAGAGAAATGAGTAGGTGTCTATCAGTAATGGTGAGCTGATGACTTGTATTTTTAAAAAATTAGGATAACTGTTTGCTTGCTTTCACGAAGAAGAAAATGTAATTTTCTTGACTTAAAAGCTTACAAACATTTAAATTGAAACTTGATTAAAAACTAACTTGCTTTGAAGGGACAAGGGGAAACTACAAAAAAATTATGGAGAATAATAAAACATTGCTGAATGAATGAATGAAGTTTTGCAAAGGAATGAGGCAACATGTAAGTACATTGAGAGAACCTTGGTCCATTTAAGTTGCAATAGCACACAATGCTCTGCTGGCCAACTTTTGTGACACTCCAGGGGAATATATTGAAAGCGAGCCCTTCTAAATACCTTTTACAGAGGCAGGTAGCAAAGACCTCTGTCCCTCCTTGCCTGCAAGAACGTTTCTCCAGCTAAAACAATTATAACTACACAGAACACAGCCCAGCAAACATTTTAAATATTTTATTTTACATACAAGCACACAGACTACAAGAGTTCCTGTTCAAGATACAACACGATGATGTCTGAAGAAGAAGATAAACATAATATATTTAAACTAGTGTTTAAATCAAAATTCAATCCAACTTATGTAAAAATAGCAGTATGTTTTACAAGAGTCTTACCTACCTTCATCACTATAGTGCTACCTGCAATTAATGTTTTATAATGTACATATTTTAATATAAAAGTATTTTATTGGGAAATTTTTTTTTTTCCGTGTGTTAACTTATTTTTCCTTTTGGATCGACATACTATGTTTGTGATAAGTAATTGATTTGTGTGTTTGGTTTACAAAAATACAGTTTGTGTTAACAAGTGTGCTCTATTTACTGAAATTTGTAGTACATCTCTATAAAGTGTTGCACGATTATGCTTTGTGGGCTTAAGTACTTCTTCACATCATCCGAGTGTCTCTGCGCTTCGATGGAAATAATGTGTCAAAAGTGAATTATTTTGAAAACAGTGAAACTTTAGTTAAAAAAATTATCGTTTCATTGTCAGTTGTAAGACAGATGCAGAGTTTTTCTCGCAAATTTCAACTCATTTGTCTTCAAGATGCCGGCTTCACTACACGTATATAATCAGGATCTTTACACACACACTGCTTATAAGACGACTTAATTGGCTGGACTCATTAATACATCAGACTCCACATCAAACATATGTGTTTTAAAAAAATTCAAGGTATGTGCGAGAGGTGTTAAGTAGTGTACGTATATTTCTATTATGCTATTGTGTCTGTTTAAAATTTAAAACGTATAATTCAAATGCGAATTTGGAAACTCTATTTATTCATACTGACTAGCTTGATTTCGTTTAGTGAGTTTGCACTTGTCGACATCAGATGTTATTCATGTAGTTAAAATTCTCTCTCGTGTAAATTATATTTCTAAGCTCGAGACTCACATTATGTTTAAGACTCACATAATTCCACTTATTATTCATGTAGTCATTTGAAATTTCCGATTCCATGCATGTAATTAATTTTAAAAAATGAACACACTCGAATTCTCTAACATTTAATTGCATTCCAAAAACAGATAGTTTAACACGTAAATCGCATCTTTCAAAGTCGGCTATCTATCGTCTACGAACAATATCTCCCCAAAAAATAATCATAAAATTACATTTAGGCCACTCTGAGAAATCGTTTAAACACTCTGGTATTCTCTCGTGTGTTAAATATGTTCGTAAAAATCGCCTATCTACCACCACCATCCCTCCAAACACCTCAAAAATTAAAAAAAAAAAAAAAAAAAGGAAAAAATGAGCCGTAGCCCACTCATACTCAACTCTACACCTATATAAGACATTGTAACTCACCACTCTGGTCAGTCGCCTCGACCACACTACACCGTCAACATCGTACAGAGCTCTTGTTACCACCACCCAAAAAGAAAGAAATAACTAAAGTCAATAAAAAATTAACCCTTTCAATAAATTTAACCCGTTCCATTTTTGATCGGATTAAGAATTTTTTTATTCGATTAAGATCGTATTAAGAATTTTTGATCGGATTAAGGATTAGCCCTTTTTATTAACGCATTTGATATCAAATCGATAATCCGATTAATCAAAAATGAATCCCCTAAGCCCCTACTACTCCCCTCCATCACCCAGGTGGCTGGTGCCAGACACCAGGCACACTTTGTGATTCACTCAAAAATTTCTCAAGCATGTATATGATGATGCAAAATACTCATAAAGCAGACGTCCGATAAAGAGGTCATTAATGCTTTCGTTAGCTTCGGACATCAAAGTTTAGGTTTATATTCCGAGTTATAAACATATCGCTTTTACTCTTCAAGTTATTTTAACATACTAGCTACATACTGGCATAAAGCGAGGACGTTGGTAACAATAACTATTTTTTAAAAAGCCTTTCACTAAAACATGTAACCGAGTTTCCAGTTCAAATGGAACATTACCGATTGTTCGGCGAGTTCCTATTGCTGTCGATGGTTGAAACCTCTCTAGGGACTAATTGCAATTTTTCACTATATAGTCCCGGGGCTGGCTCAGTCAGGGAGAATAGCAGACCGGGATCTCTTCAAAAGCTAAGTATTATATAACGATGTTTGATATAAATATAAAATGACCCATCAGGTCTGTCAGAAAGGACATACTTTATGTCCAGTAAAATAGCTAGTAGGTACCATGTTTGCTCGAAATAACTTGAGAAATTGTCTGAATCTTTAAGCCGGCAAAATCATTATCCAATAATTTAATTTAAAATTTTGTTGCCGAACCATAACCAAATTTTGAAAGTGTATTTCGTTTTAATCGTAATTCAGCATTTTGTAGCTGATACTCAAAGTGTTAAGAAAAAGTTAGTCATTTTAATTACTTAAAATGCTAGTAATTTTTTACTTCCGGGGAATATTATAAAATGGCTAAATGTTTCCTGAGAGTATAGTCATATGGTTAACTGTATTTGTAATTTTGCAAACTTTTAAGGATAACAGTACCCGAATGTTGGCTTGCAGCCATGAATAGTAAAAAGACATTTTGTTTAGACAAATATAAATATGGCATTTAAATATTGCTTAGCCGGTTGGAGAACAAAACATATCTGTTAGCTCAATGAACAGACATTTCCTGAAAATAAGTGCAAACTTTTTGTCTACTGTCATGATTTAAAGGCAATTTTACCACGGCTTTTAAAATGAGAATATCTACATACTGAGATATAAAATTTTCTGCGCTTTTAAGAAATGCCCTGTGTGGGGCTATAGTTTTTGATGACGCGCATATTTTTGAATTAATTTAATTTTGGCGTAAATCTTTTTAACCCTTTGAGGCTGACTTTAATTTACGGTTTCGGGTATTGCAAACAAAAAAAATTATGATGCGTGTTGTACTTACGTCTACACAACACTAGTTACGTTGTCACAGCCAATGAGCTGTATGTTATACGTTCGGCTACAATTATATGAGCCAATTATGACGTAGACCAGTAAAATGGTTTGCGAATAATTTACCCACATGTAATATCACCGGTCATTAAGCATCGTAGTGTGCATTACAGACCAAAATTTACCTACACCTGCGTAATGTAATGTACACATTTGTGTACACTGTGTATGAATGGGCTAAGAAGGAAAATGAGATAATTGTTAACCAAGTATTTATCAAATATTTTAAGTATTTTTGTACAATTTCGGAATTCATGTAAGTGGCAATATACATTCATTGAACATATTAAAGAGCATAGTTTGCAGAATAATTAATGTGTTGTTTGTTATGGTGGGTATTTGTTTTGCCTGTTTCCAGCTTTTACGCTCTCTTTATGGCGTTGAAAGTTTTTATGCGGTTTGTTAGTGAAATCTGTACTGGTTTTATAAGCCCCTTTACAACGCCCTTAGGGTAAGGACGCCTCAGGTTGTCTGTCCGCCGATCCAATGCACTTGCAACGTCTAAGAAATTTTGCACAGTGGCTTAAAACTGCGAGAAGACGACAGCTCGTGGAAAACTAGTTTGTATTTAAAACGAATACCGGTGGAAAGGACCACCCGTATCCAAAGCGTCCTGGCCAACCAATAGAAAGTCAGCTACTGTTAAGGCTACTACTTCGAACAATAAAATTGTCTATAATAAGATGTATTTAAATATAATCTAAATGTTTGGATTTGTAATAGAAATGTGTAATACGAAACATTATTAAGGATATATGGTATCCTATGCGAGGTACTGTGTAAGTTTTTTTTGGGAGGGGGTATATTTGGGCGGCTCTTTTAATAAAAAGGTCTTGAGAGTGTAAGTTGTTTGTGATTTGTTAAATATACGGATTTTTTTTTCTGTAGGCGTATGTAGGGAGATGCTGTATGTTGGGATGGAGGGGGAATACCTACACTGTTGTTGGACGATGTTTTCCCCTGAAATCAGCCACAGTAAGACGGTATACAGATTTTATAAGAGGAGTTGGTAATTGGTTCGCGAGGTGTGGAGACGCTTGGGGTCAGCTGCAAGCCAGCTTCGGGTCCGGAGAAACCGAAATGATAATGTCTTATTTAAACTGACTCTCGAGGCGTAGTTGCTCTTAAGTTGGCGAGCGCGATCGACGCAGAATAATAGAACAATTTTGAACGAAGGTTTGATTAGAATTCGAGTATTAATTTAAATAAATTTGGTGACGATTAAACCCACAGTCAGAGTTTATCAGGGTTGGTAAAGCGAACTGCATCCCAATTCTAAACGTAATGCTAAATAAAACACTATGTTTAGTTCCTTTCAAAATGTATTCGCGAAGTTCTGCTGCCCCTGAATACTGGTAGTTCGAAACCAGAACAAATTCACAGGTACAAACCAGAAAAGTTTTACTTTAGCGAATGCAGCATGATTTAAGTAAGAAGCCATGGAGAATTTGAGCCAATAGTAAACCCGTAAAAACAGAAGGACCCTAGCCGTCATGTCCAGGAAATCGAGCCATTTTTATAAGGCCATGCCAAGCAGCAAGCTGGCCACTCAGAAGTACAAGAGCCCAGCGACATAGCTGTGCCTTCACAATAATGTTCTCACGGCCATTTGGCGGTAAAACTAGAGTTCTTTGTATATCCTAGCCGCTTTCAGTCGTTCATTGGCTGCTCAGTGTATGACTAGCTTTTTACCCGTGGACTGGATTCTACCTAATATGCCAGAGAGAAAAATATCGGCCAGTTCTATACAAAAAATACATGTACATGAATGCGGAAAAAAACATAGCGGCAAAACGTCATATTGCAACACATTTTTGAAAAAAAAAAATCGTTAAGTAAGACAAATTGTTAACTGTTTACAAACGTTTTATTTTCTTCGTGCTTATGGCTAAGAACAGCCGCATTTCGCGAAAAGATTTCACGACCAGTTGTATTTCATAACACTTTAGCTCAGATCCACTTTTGTGATTGGGTCATCTAGTGTCTATGCGTCTTAGGTGCCTACCCACGAATCAGAGACCTACAGTATCGGAGTAACTTAATTCTGGTTGGCCAGTCAACTACGAAATTGTCTTCTCACAGACACACGCCACCCATAAGCAAAAAGAAACTGCTGGTATGCTCTACGATATTGAAATCTAGCATGTGCGGAAATCTTTTCACGAAATTCGGGTGTCCCTACCTATGGCATTTTGAGGTTTTGAATAAGTCATTATAAGTCGGCTGTCATTCAAGAACAAAAATCGGAGTGTAAACAAAGTCATGTTTCCGAGTCCTTTTAAGTTCGTTTCACAACTTTTTTAAAATCAATTAAATGCATTACTGAACAGAGAGCAGCTAACAGTTAGCTGGAAGTTGCATTACTACCAGTTCTCAGGCAGAAATGAACAAAGTTGTCCGGTTTAGTTAACATGTAATGTATATATATGTACTATATTTATACGTTTTGAGTTTCCGCGATGTGGAACAAGAAAGTACAAGTTTTCGAGATGTACTCTGCCAACAAAAAGGCCTACGCAATTTCCGGGTCACTTCTAGCGGTGATTTTGTCTCGCATTCGAATCACTAAAAACCTGTCCACTGTAAAATGAGCACTTTTGAAAGCCCTGCTTACGCTCTACTTGTATGCGCGTTGTGTATTCCTCCGCCTTATGCAAAATTAACTTTGCCATGGTTCTCATCCTTTTATTCATACGTTGGTCAAATGAAACTGTGAAATTATTAGGAAAATAAAATGTTATGAACATGCTCATTTTTACACTTCGGTGCATAAAAAAAAAAAAAAGAAAGCAAAGAATTAATTTAAGTTATCACTAATGGTTACCTAGCACCTTTTTCTTCGACGTCAATATATGGAACTACTTTCCATCCATCGTTACCAACTTTACTGGTCGAATGTCACTCGATGCGCCCATAAAAATTTATGCGACATTGGCAGTGACTTTTTCTAAGATTCATTTCAAAAGTGCTCACTTTGTTGTGAACAGCCTTTAAGTGCCTGGCCGACATGCATTCGAAACACGCCACAATAAAAGCTAGAAGGCTGGGAAATTGGCAAGATATTTCAGCACCATGCTAGACTTGAAATGCGTCCTTGTATTTGCCGTCTTGTTTTAGAATCTCACAGTTTCTTTGACGCCTTGTAAATGTTGCTGAACCAACAGTGAACATTTCTATGTCACATCATGAAACACAGGAGAACTAACTTCAGTGCCCAGTGAGGTCGGTTTCAGAGACACTGAGCTGCTGATATATATATATAGACACACACACAAGTAACGTCTGAGCATACCTCAAAATGGCTGAATATTATAAGTAGTTACATAATTCTACCAAAAGATAATTATTGGGCACGCTTATGTTTAGTAACTGCTATAGTCCCACAATAATATGTTTATCATATTTATAATACTTAAAAAAAATTAGATATTTGCAGTTGTCAAGCAGTACGTGCAAATATTGGCTATTATCTGTTTAAAGGCTGTTCACGATAAAGTGAACACTTTTGAAATCAACCTTTGAAAAAAGTCACTCCCTACCTGCATATATTTTAATGAGCGCACTGAGTGACATGCGCCCAATAAAGTAGGTTACGATGACTGGAAAGTAGTTCCATATCTAACGTCGAATAAAATTGTCAGGTAACCATTTGTGATAACTTAAATTATTTATTTCACTTCCGGGTTTTTTTAATGCATCGAAGTGTAACAATGAGCCGATTTGGAAAAAATTTTCTTTTGTAATAATTCCACAGTTTCACCTGCCCGGCGTATGAATAAAGTGATGAGGCTGATGGCAATATTAATTTTACATAAGTTGGAACGGAATAATACTCAACATGCATACAAGTAGATCTTAAGCAAGCTTTCAAAAGTGCTCATTTTACCGTGAACAGCCAACAGATGTCGAGACTGCTCACCGTAGACTCATAAACAGCACAGGCATATTTTAACTGGTTCTTATATGCGACAGAGGGTCAGGCCGATATCAGCACAGTTCCGAATAAAAAATGCTTTAGTTGCAACGCATAAAACGGTATTTATCTGCGACTGTAAAGGTTAACGTGCTTTCTGCGCAACTTAAAAATTGGATCACGGTAAGTGTGTTTAAATTTAAAAATATATATTACTGCAAACAAAGAGTTAATGTTAGTCGAAATATGGTTTTAACAGCTGTAGTGGGGGAAAATATCATTTAATTGCCCGGATACGGATGTTGGTTTGAGCGCAATTGACAAACGCATTCTACGCTTACATCCCCTCCGCCACAAACGCATTCTACGCTTACATCCCCTCCGCCCCCGCAAGTTTTCGAGCCACGCAATATCTCGTGTCGTTAGGTCGGCGTTATTCATTCCGCCCATTGCTGTCTTGTGAACAGTAATTGGGCTGCATGTGATTCGATCCTGCTCTTGTTGCGGATTTGTCATCGCCCCACACAGATGTCCACGGGGCGCCAAATTACCCCTGGCGCAGTTGCAGAACAAGCTGTTGCTCAGAAGAGAAATGGCGCAGAAGTCCCTTCGATGTATAGGCGCCCGCCCATTCGCTGACTGCACGTCCCAGTACGTCCCGCGGCGAAAAGTTTTCTATAGGCTGTTCACTGTTAAGTGAGCACTTTAGAAAGTCCTGCTTAAGATCTACTTGTAAACACGTTGAGTATTCCTTGCCTTATTTAAAATTAACTTTGAAATGGGCTTCATCACTTTATTCGGCGTCGGTCAAATTAAACTGCGAAATTATTAACAAAGTAAATACTTAAGAAATCTGCTCATGTTTACACTTCGATGCATAAAAAAACAGAAAGTAATAGAATTAATTTTAAGTTATCATAGATGGTTACCTATCACTTTTTATTCGAGGTTAAGATATTAAACTACTCTTTTTTTTATATTCTGGGTAGTGTTCAGTGATTCTCGACTGGTTCGCATCCAGAGCGTGTAACAAGACGTCCCACAACTGCCTGAGGGGGAAGAGGGCGGAGCATGGCTCGTGCCGCGGGAATAACGATGAAGGAGGTGTCGCTTGGCCGGTTGTTGCTCGCTGCTCGTTACCGCCAGTGCTCAAGGAGGCCGCAGCCGCGCGCTGCACAGCCCCGGGCGCGAGGTGTCAATTTGTTTTAATGGATGTGTGAGGTGGGCCTCGTTACGACTTGCAACAGCCGCGATAACCACCCCCCCCCCCCCCCCACTCCCTTACACAGCCACAACTAGTACCCCATCCCCCTCCCCCTCAACCCCTTCGAACGCATTCAGATCTCCCGCCTTCCCTATTAGCCAGCCTGCCCTGACAGCTACAAGCCACTCACCACTATACCTCTGGCGGCACTCGTCTCGCAAAGAAAAAAAATGCTTCTATCACCAGTAATCTACCGACACGAGTATGCTGTTATGGCGGCGTGGGCTATTGCGTACCTCTCCCCGGAAGTGACATCACCATGTATGTACTAGGGCTGTCCGAATTCCCAGTATAGTACACACAGCCTCTATACTTGGCAAGTATTTGAAATTGTACACTTGCTGGGCATATTTGCGTACTTACGACAGACACCATTTGTATTTCAGAATTAACGTGTGTGTTCTGTGGTTATAAAGATCGCAAGTTTTAAAAGTTAAAAAGTATTCACAAAATGTCGTTCTGTTGTATGTAATGCGTGCACACTAATCTTCCTATTAATTCCTCATTCTAGTCTAAAGCCATGTTTCAGCGCTTAAACTAGTATGATGTCAAAGTACAAAACCATAACACAAAAGTAAATAACCAATGTTTATAAGGCTGTGTCTCTCTTCTTAATGCATAACCATAGAAGTTGTAACGTATCTATAACACCATATTGCACCGTATTTTTCTGTTGTCGCATAGTTTATGATATTTCTGCCAGAATGTGCGACCAGTCTAACATGACGAGGCGCTGACATGTCCGAACATTTTCAACAAGTACGTGACATACACATCACAACTAGTATGCAAATGTACGTACTTACACGTATATACTGACAATCCGGAAACAGCCTTAATTCGACGGCATGCCTGAACGCGCCATCTCACGTAAAAGAGCAATGAGGCCAGCGGGCAGCAGATTCTGGGACGCCATAGCCTGAGCCTGCTGGGAACCAGGGCACGATTGTGTGACGTTACAGACAGAACTGGCCAACGGAACACTCCAAACTCGGTCTTTTCTACAATTTTATTGCCCGCGACTCTGTAACAAAGTCCGATGCGTGACTCTTTCGTAGTTTCATATATATCCGGTGGGTACACTTTGAGATACAGCAACCTGAAAAAGCAGCTCTTAGCTATTTCGGAAGGCATGGAAATAATGTTTTTAATGAGCGAAATGTCTTGAAAGCGCCTTCTGCTATCGTCTGAAATGTGCTTTCTTCTCGTACGTAAAACAATGATAAATAGTTTCGTAAAAAAAAAAAATTTTTTTTCAAACATGTTGCAACGCATTTCAAGCGCCGTGCGTTACAAAAACACAAAAATTGTGATTTTGACAATGCAAAACTATGCGATATCGTTTTTTTTAATGCCATTGTTCAAGTCCGGTTTCGTTGAAAAATAACATTTCCGTCTCGCTGTCTACAACAACTGAAGTTTTGCACATACTACTAAACACTGCACAGCCCAATTACTATTTTGTGAAGTTTTCTATAAACAGAAAACAGCGCCCAATTAAATCACCTCGTGTGTGGGAGACGTTATTAGTCGTTGAGACTAGACTCAGTCTCACAAACAACTGCTGCCAATTAACATCAAACACAAACTCCTTTTTCATTGGTTCTGACAATAGGATTCTGTGTTTTACTGATATTTGCACACTTCCAAGCTATAAGCTATTCACGATAAAATGAGCACTTTTGAAAGCCCTGCTTAAGATCTACTTGTATACACGTTGTTTATTATTCCGCCTTATGTAAGATTAACATTGCCATGGGCCTCGTCACTTTATTCATGCGTCGTTCAAGTGAAAGTGTGAAATTATTAGAAAAGTAAATATTTTACAAATCTGCTCATATTTACACTTCGATGCATAAAAAAAAAAACAGAAAGCGAAAGAAATAATGTAAGTTGACGGAAATGGTTACTAATACTTTTTATTCTATGTTAAAATACAGACCTATATTCCCATCTATCGTTACCAACTTAACTGGGCGCATGCCACTCAGGGGGCCCCTTAAAATGAATGCAGGTAGGAGCAGTGAGTTTTTCTAAGCTTGGTTTTGAAGTGCTCACTTTATCGTGAACAGCCTTTAACATTTCATTAGTTGCAACGCCTAAAATACTACATGTACCTGTGCACATGGGTGTATTTTCTTTGGACTGCTGGCAGCTGGCGTGGAAGATACCGGCTCGGGGAGAAATTAGCCCGGTCCTCTTACCGCCGTCACAACCCGCTCTAAATTGGAACGGGGGAGGGGGGTGTGCGTGCGTACGCACTTTCGCGGCACCTCTTTCAGCGGTAACGAATCGCAGTGATGGTGTTAACAAGCTCGCGAGAGCCGAGGTGTCGGGCGCCACTGTCGAAGGGGGCTTGCGGATGGCGAGGTAGCTCGCTGAGGGTGTTGGCCCCTGGCTACGTCTGCAACCAGGCCTCACTCATTGCCTGCGACGCAGAATAGCCGAGTGTACGGAGCCGAAACTGACACAGAGTCACAGAGCACCTATTGTTTTTTTTTTTTTTTTACATGGTCAGCAATAGGTTGGAACAAGCGTGCGTACCTTACCGCTCCCTTCGAAATGCAGGGTCGCGGTTTATTCACACTTTGTGAACCAAACCTTTGAAAAAAACACCCCATTTAATATGTGTTTGCTGTTCCCTAAATACGTCATGCATTATAAACGTTTTATACTTGTGTTAACATAAAAGTGCTTAATTTTTTTTAGTTAAATTCGACTTTTACTTATGTGATATATATACATTACAAAATTTAATTCTAAAATAATATGAATAAAAACAGGGACAAAATAGGTTAGTTGGTAATGTCTAATAAGAAATAGTTCTAATGCAAAATATTATTACACTGAGTGCGAACGAATGCGGTGCGCTGTCCATTTCGTGTAATTTTCTACACTTGTTTAAGCTTTGTTGGCACGAGGAGGAGGAATATCCTGGGAATAGAACTTTAGCAGGACTTCAGGAAAGTATGCACGTTGTGTATTCTCCAGCTTTATGTAAAATTTACATTGCCACGTGCCTCATCAGTTTATTCATGCGTCGGTCAAAATAAACTGTGTAATTATTAAGAAAGTAAATACTTTATAAATCTCCTTAATTTTACACTTAGGTGAATTAGAAAAAAACAGAAAGAGGAATAAATAATTTTATTACAAATTGTTTCCTATAAATTTTAACTTGGCGTTAATATATGCAACTACTTTCCAGCCATCTTACCAACTTTACTGGGCGAATGTCACTCAGTGCGCACATTAATATATATGCATGCAAAGGCAGTGACATTTTTCTAAGGTTCATTTCTAAAGTACTCACTTTATCGTGAACAGCCTTTAATATCATTATAAACATTATTATTACTACTAAAATTTCATACACCGGTAATACAAGCACGTTTGTCACTTACTTAACTGCACTTGAGAAAAAAATATAATTTTTGTATACAGCATCCAGGAGATACTAGCCGGAGGAGCTGTACATTTTTTCCAGCATTTCCGTCCAGGAGTCGCCGAATGTTTCGTGCACGCACTATATCCTCGGCGCGATGTCGCGCCTGTCTGCTCCCAGATGCCTCAGCACGCCCCGCCAAATGCGGTTTCGCTGTCGGACACGAGCCCTGGCGTAAAGCTTGATTGCAGCCCCTTCACTTACCTCCTCTCACCACCCTTCTCTTCTTCACTCGTCCTACTAGCTCCTCTGCCCCTAATTCTTCCTCCAGGCCAACCTGCATCTTCACTCCTCGGCGTGGACCTTTCTGCATAAATAGCCCCCCCCCCCCCAACGCCGTTAACAAGAACTACGGACTCGGGAAACATTCGCGCGAGTTCAATGACCTGTGAGTTAAGTCAGTCGCACATGGATGCATCCCGGTATAGACAAATGCTTCCAATAATGAACAGCAAATTCGACAATACTGTATTCATGGAAATGACTGACGTGCTCGCGGAAGATAACATCTATTTATACCTAGCCTGTTACAGAGCCACGGTCGGAGACCCCAGACCAAGATCCTTCCATCTCCGTAATGGTCCTCTTCAGTGATGTCAGCTGGATTGTACCAATTCCCGTTCGTACCAGCCGTACACTGAGAAAAACAAATAGTTCCTATACATTTACTTGGAGAGAATCTGTTCAGGTTGAACCATATTTGGTTAGCACAACCAAACAACTATTGCCCAAAACATCCACTTACGTTCCCTTGAACAAAATTATATCATTAAAATGATGTGTTGTGCCAAACACCTATTTGGTTGTTTCCAAAGTATCAGCATGTATTTAGTACACACAACCATCTCACGGTGGTCGCCGTAGCTTACGTTTCTTACTATAGGCTGTTCACGATAAAGTGAGCACTTATTCAGGCCCTCCCAACAGGCTTTAATCACTAATAAATATACCTTATCGCAGCATTAGGCATTAAATTTTGAGGGTCGTGAGATGTATACACTGTGTTTATTCGTCACATTGCAATGTTTATATTAAAAAGCAGTGGGAAGATGGAAATACGATGAAAGGAAAAATTTAGGAGGCCCTTAAAAAGTGCTCACTTTACCGTGAACAGCCTATACCTTGGTAGATTCACGTCACTAGCTTATTTCGAATTGGGCGAATATGTTGTACCTTGGACAATCTGTTACAACTAATTCAAATGGTTACAGTGCCAGCTTTAATTTTGTTGGCTGAACCATTTGGGCACGTTTGTTCGCAAATACAGCTCGAGCGTTGGTATACATCTATGTGACAATTGGTATACCAGTAGTGGCTGATATATTTTAATGTTGGTATAAACAATCTCATTAATATAATTTGTATACCAGTAGTAGCTGGTATATCATAATGTTGGTATAAAAAATCTCATTAATATAATTTCACACGAAAGCAAAAACAACATAAAACTTAACATGTGCGTGAGGAATTGATACTTCAAACTGTGTATTGTGGTGAGACAGTATCCTCCCGCATGTTTATTTGTTTACATCTGAACTGAGTCAGTATATCTTAATTTTATCACATTTGTTTTGTTTAATTATGTTTAATTTAGTTTGGTTAGAATTGTAACTTTAGGACAACCTCTCTTGAATTTCTTTATAATTTTATCTTCTTAAGTATTGGAATTTTACTACAGAGTGCAGTTTTTATTCAGTGGTAGAAGTTAATGTAATTTTATTTTTTCTTTGCAGCAGCCTATTTAAAACGTATGTATGCATGTTTATTTTTGCACCTCAGAGAATTGAACTTTCACTATTTTTGATCTAAGTTTGTGATATCAGGGTATGACGTTATCTTAGATGTATTTCCGGGCAATTGTCTTTGTGTGTGAACCCCGGGAATCTCTAATCAGACATGATAGAAGGCAGTCCACCGTTATTTATGTATGACGATTTTTCAGTACATTTTTACCAAGCCTGCCCAGCGTAAGCTTAGGAGATGTGTTGAGAGGCGCCTCAAAGTTCTATAAATGTGCGTGGATAAGCAAGAGTCCTGAAACGCCATATTTTAGATTTCGAGTGGTTTTTTATTCAACTGACACTACCGACTCCACTTCGGAAGGAGGATTATTCCTAAAGACTTATGCTATCATCTTGTCATCATACAACAATGAGTTTTTCTGTTTCTCACCAAGGATTAAATTATTTCTGGAAACTTTTTATCATTAATGTTATTTTTAAGTTTTGCAGTTTTAACTTCATAGGACTTTCCAGGAGTTGGCATTTTAAATTATATCGTGCACGCTAGCCAAGGTGAAATAATTTCCAGCATCCTAATTTGAGACTCTGATAATTTTGTTTTATTGAAACCAGAAACTCCAGTATCAGTTATGTTAGTCACGTAATTTTAATTTAATATGGATCACAAAAGAGAGGTGATAGTCGAATTGATTTTAATATTTTAATTTGCCTCACTCAGTTACAGTACACATTTATCTAATTATAGATTGATTTTTATTTTAATTTCCACAGTAATTTCAATATTTTTCTTTTGCAACTTCGTCAGATTTCATTCAAATAAACCTAATTTTTGCAGTTAAGACGTTTTATTTTAATGCAGTGTCGTTAGAAGTTAGCATATTCTATCGGTTGTCTTCGTAAAAATACAACCTGTCACGTGTCTTGTGTTATTTCTGAGCGTGTTTCCTGTTTTGAATTAACGAGGATATTGCTTTTATGTGTCTTGTCTCTTATCCTTTCTGCTGTTTAAAAGCTATAAATTTGTAAATTGGTGAGTAATCTTGCCATGTACGTATTGTCTAAGGCGTCGCACGCCCAGAGTTGGTGGTCAGATTTCCGACGTCTCACAAATACTCTTACACACACACACACACACACACACACAGCGATAGTTCATTCTGTTTTCAGATCCAATTTAAATCACATACTAACTTAATTCAATATGTTCCTATCCAATAAATCAGTCACTCATACAACAAAGTATATTGCATAGTGTTCATTAAATTTGATATGGTACTGATAAGGGAAAGCGTAAAGCATCTGTATTCTGAGCCAACACTCCCGGGTCAAGTCTCGTTAGAGTTGTCCATCATTTTTTTTCCCAGTTTGACTAAACTGCTAATTATCATAACGCAACGCCATCATAACGAAAACTGTTATTATTTATATGATGGTTTATGAAAAAGCGCTGTTCCCTAACGACACTAATTTTTTTCAGTTTACGACATTGCGAGATGCAGTGCCTTAGCGAATATAACTTGTTCACACTCGAGTGTGTTGTCAAAATCAAAACATAACACTTCATAGAACAGTAACAAACATTTCGTAAACAAATACATGCCATCCTTGATAAATAAACGTTAGTCATTGATAACAATGTAAACAATCACATCCCGCAAAACATAAATATAGCAAGCAAATCAGAATGGAAGTTTTCAAGGTATTAAGAAACGTGCATTGAGAAAATGCTTAGAATCAGGTAATTTTTCTGTAAAACCTTTAAAGTAAAGGTTAAAATATAATATTTAAAAAAAACCTTTATACTAGTTAGAAATGTACATCACGTATTGTTCCACGACTTGCACGTGTAAATGTTAAATCTGTGGGTAGAGCATCAGTTTCCAAGCCAGTATTTTGGGTTCGGATCTGAATCGAGTCGTCGGTGGAATTTAATTTGTTACTAACTGCCGCATTATGCGTCAATATAACATCACGATAACGAAAATGGTGAACACTATTATAGCGAAACTATGCCAAAACTACGTCGATCTTCTGCCAAAAGAATTTAACATGCTTTAGCAACAATATGAAATTTCACTAAAATACACAACGTTTCACTCAAGAAATATGCGTGATTTGGTTCCTGTAAGCAAATATGGTGAAATATTTTATTTCGTTTCATCAAGAGTGTATTTACTTACCGAGTTACGATTTGTTTGGCCCATAAATAAATTTCGTTTCACTCTTATTTTTCGCAGTGCAAACTTGCCGGGAATCGTTACGAAGACAGAACATAGACTCAAGTGGATTCAATCGCAGAAAGGACACAGCCCTATTATTCCCTGACCACGCTCAACGTTATTTATAACACGGTAACGTTCGGTGTCATCCGCCATGTTACATTTTTATTTATGTCTTTTTTTTTCTTCAATAAAATAACTAAATATTTTTCCTACTATAGCAAGTTTACATTTTACATATGCCTTCAAATGTAGTCACCAAACTTTATACACACATTATCTGAGAGTCATGAAAAGGGCAAGAATGTAAACAATTAAAAAATTATGCTGCAGTAACTAATTTCATTATAATTATTTGACAACACACTTCTTCAGAATTTATATTTGTTGTACAGCGCAATGTAAATTGCCAGAGTCGTATAGTTGTAGTTTCAAAATGAGAGTCCCCAAATAACTCAAAAATGCTAGAAATTAGTAATTCACTTGGCGCGTGAGGCCTAGCTTCTGTCGGGCAGTTTTGTGGGCAGCACTCAGTAGGATGATGTATATCGCAGGCCTCCGAGAGTATAGTCCCACTAAAAGGGACACATACCTGTAGATATATATATATACACACACAAACCCTTCTACAGTTGT
The DNA here is from genome assembly GCA_029891345.1 of Dryococelus australis. Lineage (NCBI taxonomy): Eukaryota > Metazoa > Arthropoda > Insecta > Phasmatodea > Phasmatidae > Dryococelus > Dryococelus australis. Next base: position 82,885,951 of record CM056998.1, read on the forward strand.
GGCTAAGAAGCAAGGGGAACGACAACGTCATGCTCGTTAAGTGCCCCATCGCCGCTAAGTCCAATGTTAACGTGCAGTGTTTTTGTCGTATTGCATGCAACTATGGTGCTTTAAGCTGTGAGGCTATAACTTTATTGACGGAAAATGTGCAAGGCATTTACCATCTCTCATGTCCGAGTAGTGCGTATGTATCAAGATACAGCAGTCTATACAATCAGTTTTTAAAGAAATTGGAGGAAACAAAAATAATATTTGTAGGTGCGCTGTCTTAAAGTGTACCACTTTGTCCTCGTCTGGGGTTATGTTTGCTTCAAATATGTAGCCATACTGGGGACACGTTAAGTTGTTCGGTCAAACAAAACCGCATATCAAACGTGCAGCGACATAATTTAGTCGCCAATTAGCATCGAAATAAGACAGTTTGGCTACTCTCAGGTCCCTAGCAATATCGTATACTGAGCTCAGAATGCGTCTTCTGGCAGTTGGGAAAAAATTACGATCTTCTTGGGGCTTTCTACTCTCTAGACGTCCGCTGCTGAAGGCTGTACTGGCATTTACATCCAGCTTATACCTCTGCCAGACTAGGGGGAAAACCTCATGTAGAACGTGAACAAATTGAGACACTATCATTTTAGTTGCCTCCAGTTGCCAGCTCATACCAACATCTCATCGATGGTATGAGCTGTTTAAGCTGCACCAATTGTACGCAAATAAAGCATGATACTCGTTCCATTCTGTTCCGTCCACTGCAGCGCTCTGCACTATCTACTCTAATCGTTTCACGTGTGCCGTTTTGCGATCTAGGGAGGTACTTATACATGCAGCTTGGGTGAGTGAGTGAGCGAAGAGATTTGGGCGGTTCATAACGTCGAGGTCTTGAGAGACGATGTGGGTGAAATGAGGTGAGTAAGGAGTAGCGCCGGTTTGCAAGGGCGGGGAAAACCCACCGACCAGCGGCATCGTCCGGCACGTTCCCCACATGCGAAGATCCGGTAGACACCCTGCCGGGAATCGAACCCGATTCGCCTAGGTGAGAGGCGAGTAGTCTAACTACTACACCAACCGTGGAACCCAAGAATCTTGGGACACAACATTGTAGGGGGCCTACTGTTTAGAGAAATGCTGATAAGGGCTGTTCACGGTAAAACGATAAAATTAGTACTTTTAAAAACCCTGCATAAGATCTACTTGTATGCTTGCTCATTGTGTATTCTTCCACCACATGTACAATATTAACGTTACCACGGGCCTGATCACTTTATTCGTACGTTGGTCAAGAGCAACGGTAAATTTTTGAGAAAAGTTAATATTTTGCAAATGTGTTTATTCTTATACTTACATTAATTTGAAAAAAAAAAAAAAAAAAGTGAATTTAAATATTTTAGTTTTCACAAATGTTTAGTTAACACTTGTAATTTAATGTTAGCATGTGGAACTACTTTCTCACCGTCGTTGCCAACTATACTGGGTGCGTAACGGTCAGTGTCCCCGATAAAATATACGCAGGTAAGGGCAGTGACATTTTTCAATGGATGATTTCAAAAGTGCTCACTTTACCGTGAATAGCCTTTACCAACGTCGTGGTCCACGTTAACACTGCTTTTCACTATTGTCATTAACGTTTTGAACTTGAGTGTGATATACACACTAAAATTGAAACCATGAAAACTGCTCCAAATCAGCTAATTTAACTGCAGAGCTGTCAAAATTGCACCACTTGAGTCATTAGAATTATACTGATAATTTCAGTTGCAGGTATTCACTGATTAAACAGTGATGTCTACAGATTCTTAGTAAATTGGACTGGCCTTGGAAGTAATACCTAAGTGCATTCCACTAATTCGCTAGTATATAACAGTTCATTGACTGAATATAGGGTGGAATAATTCCAATAATCACTTATTCGGATTTAAAGTACGTGCTACACCTATGAAGCTTAGTAAATGTCATGATATCTTACAGTATTTCGGTGGAAAATTTTCACATATTAATATCTTCCTGGAAACACCCATTTCCGTGATTTTCATTTTCGACACGGTGATAGGGATTACTTTCACTCATATGCTTACGTGTAACGTTCCTTAACACTTTGAGGGCTATACTCGAGTGTAGTTCGGGCAAGACTTGTTTCAATATTTCATTCCACATAAAAAACGAAACTGATCCGAGTATACCTACACCAAGTCTCTATTTCACAAGGACTTTAAATACGAATTAATATAACATCAACAAATATCTTCGTAATTGAACGACAAATTTTTGTGTAGTTACTGAAATTGACACGATGGAATGTACATCCTGTTATATACGAAATACACATTTGGTTGTAAAACGGCAAACTCGGCACTCCATTGGTTGGCAGCCGGCCAATACGGCAAGACTGGCGTCGTTTTAACCAGTAGAATGGCGTTAAGTAGGGACCAATAGAACACGGTGGCCCTTCAGCGGTATAGATATAGATGACAAACTTCTAGCTCGACTTTAAAGCTGCCAAAAGTGTGCCGACCTCAAAGTGTTAAAAGTCAGGGCGTATTTGTAAAGCTGCGCAGGCGGGCCCGTGCCTTAGGTGGGCTGGTAAAACGCAGTGTTGGGTGAAAGGGGGGGGGGGGGGCTCCCCGCGACAATTAATTACAGGCAGTTAGGCGAGGCGCAGTGCGGGAGGATGAGATGGCGAGAGGGGTGCAGTTGCCAGTGTCCGCCCCTATATATCTCCGGCTCTTGCCATTGAGAGGTTTGAAAGGGCCGCCGCGCCGCGGAGGCAGTCTTGGGGGCTGCGGGCCCGAGCACAAACAGCCGACCCATTTCTCCCGACACAGCTCTGCACTTACCAGGCAGGAGTGCCGGCTGCGAAGTAGCGGCGAGAGAATGACGGGAGGGATGAGGGGGAGGGGACGTGCGCCATTATCATCATCGATACCAGCGGCGAGCCCACCGTCTTTGCTCGTCCCTTCCACCTGCACACCCTGCCAGGGCAACACCTCCTTCAGGCCAGCGGTCCTCCCTTCACTGCTGCTCACATTACGTAAAGGACACAATCGCATGTTCATGCTTAATTGAACACCTTTGATACCAACCTTTGTAAAGTGTCTCTGTCCCTACCTGCATATATTTTAGCTGGCACACTGACCGATATGCGCCCAGTAAAGTTGGTAACGAGAAAAGGGCAATGGTAGTCCTACCATGCTTTAATGTTAAAATAACCATTTCAGGTAAACATTTACGTTAGCCTTTTCCTTTAATGCAGAAGTGTATTTTTGTTTCCAGCCAAAGGCCGGTCACGCATTTTTCTTATCACCCCCGTACCTGTGCCCTTTCTGGGTAATACGGGTGTATAGGATATTCCATTTTCATTTGGGTTTTCTTTTGTTTTATACTTCATGTTCCCATTACTACCTTTCTAAATTACAATTTTATATGCAACTATCTACACCTAGGTGAGAGTGGCGCGGTTTTCCTGCATTCCACTCTGACTCCCCAAGCAGCTTGGGGGTCAATTTCTTGACATTCTATTCTATTGATGATTATATTATGCTTACATTGCGGCACTAAACTACTACTAATTACATTATATATATTTTTTTAAATTCCAGCCGCCAGTTTTTGGAACTGCCAGCGGAGAGAGGGGGCCTGTGTATGAATGATCATATTTGGTAATTATGTATTTACTTTTCTCTTAATTTCACAGCTTGACTTGACCGACGCATAAATAAAGTGATAGGGCCCACATAGTCATGCTAATTTTACACATGGCGGAAGAACATACAATGTGCATATATGTTTTCCGGGACATGTCGGGCTCTCCGGAACGCCACTCTTCCTGTACCCGATCCTAGCAAGGTGTCACAGGAGACAACTTTCAGAGACAGCTACACCATGATTTGGACATTTCACAGTTCCAGTATCACCACCACCACCACCACCACCATGGGTCACTAGCAAAACTTGCCCTTCACCTGATTGCCCCAAACAATCGAACTTCTCAGGTGTGAGCGTATTTCTGAAGCCAACACAAATACACTTACTCATACGGGAAGCTCCACATTGTGGGTCTCCTAACTCCGGAAAAAGGGAGCCTGCGGAAGACCTTTGGGAACTTCAGACCCGTCGGAGATTACACCAGCCCCTTTTCAAGCTTGGAGTTGAAAACCGAGCAGAGTTGGGGGGGGGGGTCATATGAACATGGTCCTCGCTTCATGGATCCACACAGCATCACCCGTCCGTCACCAAGGGATACCATCTAAAAGGGCGGCCGTGTCTGTGCACAGATTACAGGCTACTCCCCCGAGCTCGATCAGTCCCCATCGTCCAACCCGATTACCCACTTTGGTGGACAGGGTTGTGATTCCCTCGGGCCAGGAGACAATGTGCATAAAGGCTGTTCACGTTAAAGTGAGCACTTTAGAAATGAACCTTAGGAAAATGTCACTGCTCCTGCATGCATATATATTTAATGGGCGCACTGAGTGGCATTCATTCAGTAAAGTTGGTAACTATGGATAAAGAATAGTTCCATACCTTAACGTCGAATAAAAAGTGCTAGGTACCCATTTGTGATGATTTGAAATTATTTCTTCCACTTTGTGCTTTTTAGTGCATCGCAGTGTAAAAATTAGCAGATTTGTAAAGTATTAACTTTCTCAATAATTTCACAGTTTCATTTTACCGACGAATGAATAGTGATGAAGCCCATGTTAATATTAATTTTACATAAGGCGGAGGAATACACCACGTGTATACAAGTAGATCTTAAGCAGGGATTTCAAAAGTGCTCATTTTACCGTAAACAGCCTATACTAGCAGATGTTAAGCAGGACTTTTGAAAGTACTCAGTTTACCGTGAACGGCAGAACCCCACCGGGCGGGCAGCTCGCGACACCTCATGCTTCCACTTCCAAACTTCTCACCCTGCAAGGGTACTCTAAAAGCACTATACAGAGCTGACACAATCCGAGTTTACTTGGACCACGTACACTTGTATAGGAGCACTTAGTTCAAAATGATTTCCATGGCATGTGACTTCAGCCTCCAGATTTGATGGCGTATTTGGTTTTGGAAGGCGAAGAAGTGGTCTCAGATATCCTTATACAGGACCTTGAAAACTGTAACGAACGTCTATAAAGGAGAAAAAATGAATTCTTGCACCAGAAATTGGATCTTTAGCCGTGGAGTCTTTTGAATGTCTATCAGTTTACTTGGCGAAGAAGGGACATACAACCGTGCAAAATGACCAACTATAAGGAGTAATAAATATGGCTCAAGTAACTTGAGAAATATGAGCTCTGCATTATTTGCAATACTGATTTATGTATTATTTCTCGTTACTTTACACGTTGATGCTGTTACACACAACGTCCCCTATCTTAATTAGCTCAATAAATCTTACATACGTCCACCGAAGTTTTGAACTCAGTCCCGATTTGACACCTCAATTCGCGCCAGCAATTTCTCAACTGCGCTACCACTTCCCATGTATATTGTTAATGTTTAAATTAGTTAAATATGAGTGCAGCTGTAAAATCACTCTTATTAATATTTTCACTGTGTTGATAACATATTAAATATCTAGTGCTATTTTTTATTAGTAATTAATTAAAAGTTGCCATCGTCAAAATTATTCACATTTGTCTCTGTTTTGAAATTTCAACCTCACGAACGTATAATCAAGATGGTAGCGTCCTTTCTTTGTTTATTCATCAGCGCGCGTCATGTAGTCGCCACGGGAGCGCCCTGCGCTTTGAAACTGCAATGTGCTTGGCCAGGTACGAAAGCTGGTATTTAACCTTCCACAGAGAGTAGGATAGGTCATATCTGGCCGTACAAGACGACATATTCCATGACGTGTGCCATACTAGCCGGTATAACGGCCGCTATAATAGACATTGCACAAGCTTCGTTCCCTCGCGCCTGGAAGTTAGGCGACAAGTACATCGCTGCAATTGTCCTAGTGGCCGATGTATAGGCGGAGGGGAGCAAATGGAAAAGTTTGGGGGGTTCTAGTTAAACATCGGGGTCTTGGAGGCGACGAAGGTTAAGTGAGACAAGGAGCAGCGCCAAAACGCAATGGCGAGGGGAAACGGGAAATCCCTGAGAAAACCCGTCGACCATCAGCATCACCCGGCACGATTCCCAGATGTGGAAATCCGAGACCCCGCCAGGAAACGAGCCCGGTTCGCCTTGTTTGGAGGCGAAAGCTCCAGCCGCTGGGCCACCGCATCCCTTACAGGTGATGGGCAACCGATCACTAGCAAATCACCGTCCTGCCACAGAACTGAATTACCATCTTGTTCGACGAAATCAGCAACACGAGTCAGAAAAATTAAATCACTGGCCAGAAACTTAGCACAATGTCATTCGCCAGAATTACCTAGAATAAGCTGTTCACGGTAAAGTGAGCACTTTTTAAAGCCCTCCCAACAGGCTTTAACCACTAATAAATATATCTTATTGCAGCATCGGTCATTAAATTTTGAGGGTGGTGAAATGTATACACCGTGTTTATTCGTCACAAAGCAATGTTTATATTAAAAAGCAGCAGGAAGATGGAATAGGATGAAAGGAAAAATTTAGAAGGGCCTTAAAAGGTGCTCACTTTACCGTGAACATTCTATATAGGCTGTTCACCGTAAAATGAGCACTTTTGAAAGCCCTTCTTAAGTTCTCCTTGTACGCACGTGTGTATTCTTCCGACTTGTGTAAAATTATTATTGCCATGGGCCTCATCACTTTGCTCATACGTCGGCCAAGTGAAACTGTGAAATTATTAGGAAAGTAAATTATTTACAAATCTGGTCAAATATAACAATTCAGTGCATTAAGAAACATAAAGATAAAGAAGTTAAATTTAAGTAATCACAAATGGTTACTCAACACTTCTTGTTTGACGTTAAGATATGAAACTAATTTCCATCCATCGCCATCGTTACCAACTTAACTGGGCGCATGTCCTTCAGTGAGCCCGTTACAATATATCCACTGACAGGGGGAGTGACTTTTTCCGAAGGTTGATTTCAAAAGCGCTCACGTTATAGTGAACAACCTTTAACTTATTTTCAACAGGCAGCCCAACCGACAGGGACTATTTCGCATCACGCAGTAGCCACAGACACAATACCCACTTCTAGAATCTCGCGCCGCCAGTCGGCGAATGGGTATACGCTTATATCAAGATAATCACTACGCCATTTAATTTCTTGTGTGCTTACATGCGGTCGTGCTGATTACGGTGTTCTTCAGCCGCCAGTAAGTTATCACATTTCAAATTGAAATGGTAGGACTCGAACGTGTTTTTGTTACAAGGCAATGTCGGGCTCTTAGTTTCACTCGTGTAAAGAGTGATCACAGTAATGAAAACACTTTTGAAATCAACCTGTGAAAAATATTCCTGCTCCCGCCTGCGTAAATCTTAACGGGCGCACCGAGTGACATACGCCCAGTAAAATATGAATCGGCGTTGGGGGGTGTAGTTCCATGTCTTAACATTGAATTAAATATGTTAGGTAAAGATCCGTGAAAAGTGAAACGATTTCTTTTGTTTTCCATTTTTTGACGTGAATACGTCTTTAAATTTGCGACCATAGTAGGAGGTAATCCAGAAAATGCGATGATAACAAAATCGGGGGATACAGTTTGGCTATGCTGCTCCGAATATATCGTCTACATTAAAAATCGAATTACGCCATTCGAACGCCAAAGGATCAAAGAATATGTTACGTTGAGTGAGGACTGTGAAGTACCGAGCAGGGAGGGGAGGGGGGGAGAGAGAGAGAGAGAGAGAGGGTATAGCGCCACAATTTTGAGTTCGTTTCGCCGCGTCACGTAACTTCGGCGTAGTATAACTTTTCACTGGGAGAAGCTATGACGATCGTTAAGTTTCAATCGACAGCTCTCGACAAGATAAATTGATTGCGTGTATAAAAACATTAGTGGTGTGGTTATGGTGAAATTGTATGAGTGTAATGTAAAATATTAAGAAAACTTAACACAATGTCGGCCTGTACTCGTCAAAAAGCCAAGTCGAAATACAAAAATCGTATACGGTTGGAAAGAGCATCTCAAAAGCAATCCAGTGATACCCATAAAACCTCATATAACCGCGTAAAATAGTGCCGGGAACGTAAAATAAACATCAAGGCGTCCGAGCGCAACAACGTAGACGTATTCACGCAAAACAAACGGCCGTGTCCCCAACACAGCCACACCCCAATTTTTTTAATGCACCTAAGTGTAAGATTTAGTATATTTGTAAAGTGTTTAATTCCGTAATATTTTTACAATTTCACTGGGTCGACACGTGAATAAAGGGATCAGGGCAGTGGCAATGTTAATTTTACATTCGGCTGATGAATGTACAATGTTCATACACGTAGATCTTAAGCAGGACTTTGGAAACTGCTCAGTTTACCGTGAACAACCTATACCATAGTTTCTATAGGCCTACTTGCGATGTCCGGAAAGCGGCCACTACAGCTTTCAAAACATATAAAAGTCTTAGCTGCGGCATTTCACTAGTTGCTTAAGTACTTAACTGATAGTGAATTAGTCCAAAATAAGTGTAAGGCATGGGAATTATATACACCAGGCTTCGTGGTTACCTACCTTGTTAACTGTTTACACCTCTTTTAACGACGCCGAAATGCAAAAACTGTTGGCGCAATTTCTTAATGTAAGACTATCGTAAATTAATATCCATATAGAGCATGGTTGCCGAAACAATAGACGCCCTATACCGGTAGGATAACTTAAAACTTGCACCTCATATATTTTGGTAAGGAACAATGCCTATTTACTTCACAAAAATAAAACTAGACGAAATTATAATGTGAATGGTGTGTTTTGCAGGATTACAGTGCAAGTAGTTTACGTTATATCGCTATACGACGTCATATACATACAGCTGTTTGCCTCCATTTAAGGTTGAAGTAAAACAACTGCCTATGGAGCACTGTACCTAACTATACAACGTGAATAACTCGTTAAAAACGTAGTACACGCTATAAAAATTGTCATAAAAGTGCGATTTATGCTGCATGTGAAAGAAGAATGTATATATTTTGCAACATTATAAAACATTTTACTAAAATATGTTTTCTAAATGTAAAAAATAATCGATTATAATAGTATGAATTAAAAACAAAATTTAAGGATATTTCCAGTCTGGTTGCTTCAGAAAGCAGAATTTGCTTCGTCATGGAATATCGTCATAATGTGTACTATGATTGTGAGTAAGAAATTTGTAATAATAATGTAGGAAATAATTTTTATATTTTATATTATGTGCGTCTATTTGTCACAAACATTTATGGCTGAAACTGAAGTAAACAAAGTTAATTATAAAATTGATATGATACATTATTACTTGTATTTTATTACACATGATGACAGTAAATATAATGACAAACTTTCTTGAAGATGATTTTCTTGTAAATTATGCTTTCTGAAGCATTCAAAACGGAAATGTGCTTAAATTTTGTTTAAAAATGTGGACTCTATCGATAGATTAATTGTTTACACTTTAAAAGTATATTTAGTAAAAATGTTTATATTTGCACAATATATAGGTACATTATTCTATCATATACAGCATAAATCACACTTTTCTAACAATTTGTATGGTATTTGTACTAATTTTGTATACGTTCTTTACATTGTACAGTCAGGTGCAGAGCTCCATAGGCATTTGTTTTACTTTAACCTTAACCGTGCAATGTATCGGCACTCTCGAATATAAAAGTGAATAAAAAACGCTATAAATTCTGAAGAAGAAAGAGAAGACTGTCCTTCACAGTATTAATAAATACCATCTTCCAGTACGTCCTACGTCTAGGTAGTATGAACTATCACACAGTAATGTCAAGAACGTCCCGATGTACACATATGAACGTGTAGCCTCGAAACAAAGCAGTTCATTGGAGCAGGCAACCGTGGGTATTTAAAAAGTGCAATATTATAGTTGCACGTAAACTACTTGCACTAGATTTGTGCAAAAAAAAACATAATTAAAATTCTAATTTACTCTAATTTTATTTTCTTGGTGTGGACAGGCGTTTTTCCATTTGAAAAAAAATATATAACTCTGTTCCCGAAGTACACACTCTAATAGGTATTAAGATCTGTGTCTTGGCTGCAATTATAAGCCCTTGTCTAAACTTCGGGGTCGCGGTGTCTGAGCGATTAGCACGCTCGCCTCCCACCAAGGCGAACCGGGCTCAATCCCCGGCCGGGTCACCGGATTTTCGCAAGTGGGAACCGTGCCGGACGATGCCGTTGGTGAGGGGGCCTTCTCGGAGATCTCCCGCTTCCCCCGCCCCACCATTCCGGCGCCGCTCTATATTCACTTCAATCATCCTCACCGGCTCTCAAGACCTCGCTGTTAAGGACCGCCCAAATCTCTTCACTTCCCTTGCCTAAACTTAAATTCTGTCGAACCAGCACATCAATAGCACCTTTCGTTTCCGAAATATTTGCGGTGCAAATTTCAGGTGATTAAATCCTGTATAAACAAACATTTTTACTACGTGAAATTGAAAACTCTCTTTCTTCGTGCTGTGGTTCGTTTAATAGGCTGAGACATAAATTGTACTGCCTTTGTTTTGGAACCCCTTGGTTTTAAAACTTGGTGCATAGCCTAACCGTGTTCCACAAATATAATATATGAATGTTCTCGATTTCGTACAATCAGCATATGATACACAATTAAAATTCAGAACAAATATATTAAACAACTCGTAAAAGGTAGAATTTTCTATAATCGCACATTGTCAGTAATCACTATAATTCCAAAATTATGAAGCGTAAACAAATAATTTCTGCAAAAAAAAAAAGTGAAGTCCGAGCTTCAATGCCTAACGTCGAATTTTCCAGGCGCCATGCAGCCGAACCAAATCGACTTGTAGCATAGTTTGCTGTTCGGTGTTTGTTAAGTCTATTTTGAGACAGCTCCAAAATCCATGAGCATGGACTGTATAAAGGAGGCTTATCAAATAAATAAATAAAAACTGCTCTGAAGAAGAATGAATGATGAACCGGCAAAAGTGTCGACGAAAATGAACATCTGCACGTTTTCCTTTCCTTACTGGTGGACTCAACAACATGGGTGAGAACAGAACTCAGTAGTCGTAATCATTTCGCAGGTTTTTAAAATACATTTACGAGTGTGAATATAATCATTTACAGCATATGCATTGGTCCGTAGCGAGCGTTAGATACATACAGCTGCATTTATAAAACAATTTTTTTTTAAAGAATCTAAAATAATAAGTCAAATTCTCCAATCATTAAGCTGATCCCTCTTCTATATCCCAACTGCAACTTAATGTACAGGAGCTGGGCAGAATTATGTAGGATGTCTCTCAAAGTTATCGTAAGCGTCTGGAGTAGTGATGGGATAATCGCTTGTAAAATAATAGATTATTCGATTACTAAATAATAATCTATTCATCGATTATTTTAAAACAATTCGATTATTCAAAATTTTCAGCTGTTATACTTGAACAAAACAAAACATTGCAAATACCTATATGTTTCACATTTATTAAAAATATAAAATATAATTACGAAACAACAAAATTTTGAAAACAGCAGAAATTAAACTGAAAAGTTTTTAATGAGAATAGTTTTAAACAAATTTAAGAATATACAGTATTTAGGTCAATTTTTGCGTATGGTTAGAGCACGATAATAAATAACTTTGTGGATTATTTATTCTATTAAAAAAATACTCGTAATCGATTCATTCGTATTACAAAATTATGCGATTATCGCATCACTAGTCCGGAGACGTATACGTAAGCAAGTGGCGAGCGCAGCTGCGTGCGCGCTCTACGAGGAAGCTGTTTTATTTTTAAACCTTTTTACGCGCGGTCGGGAAGCGTTAAAGAGCCTCGCGAAAATTTCCCAACCTCCTGCTCTTCCCTTTTTAACCCTCACACCCGCGCCTAACGAAAGCTCTTCTCGCGCGGCTCGTGTTTTTTAATCTAGCCGGAAGTCACGCGCGCACCTGCAGGCGGCGAAATGATCGCGAGAAGACTGAAAACCTCATTTGCCGCTCGACCGGCTGCTCGCGCGCGGGATGGGTAGTGTTGGTGAGGGTGGGGCGGGGAGAGGGGAGGGGACGCCCGCCCTCGCCTTCCCCCTCCACAGACACAACTGTTACAACCGCTGGGGTCGCGCCACACGAGACGGGCGCCAGGGACCGAAACTTTATAGGCGGAATGCCATCACTCAAATTTAGAGTGACCTGTGTAGTGCCAATATGTAAAATTCAAATTTAGCTGTACGGAGTAATTTTGTTATTGTGGCAGCATTGCGACGATAAACACAGCAAGCCTTGCGAGTGCGATATGAAGTCGCTAGTTCAAAATTTTCGTCGTTCTTGCGCTTGTGAAATGTGAATTTGGCATATAAACGCGTCTTTAAAACTGATATCTATTGTTGATTTATTTGGCGACAAAATACAATTGATATTATTGGATGGAAATGCGTACGAGCAGGGCCATGCGAGTTCAGAGGTGCGCAATCCCAAAAGTAAATAGTGTTTTGTGTACTCGTATATACCTAACGTGGATGCATACGTGAAAGATAGATTTTATCAATCATGGTTTGTATGGTGATATGTTATCCGCGTAAGTTTCTAAATAAACAACTGCAGTGTGATTAATTTTTGCAAGTGCAGTTGCGATTACTAACCTGTCGTGCAGTTAAGGAATGCTTGTAAGTCGCGGGCTCTTAGAGGTAAATACACTGTTACAAAACTGCAGATACATATTTTTCAGTGTAGGAGTTTCAGAAATTAATTAATTAGTATCTAAGGCTGTGAAAGTTAGTAGAGTGAAGGGAAACAAAAACGTAACCATCTGATCCAAGCGTTACTTTTAGCTTTCCTCGTAATAAAATTGCTGTTTGACGGGCGTTGATAGCAAATCACCTCGTAAATCAATAGCTGTTTATCAATACAAGAAGAGACAACCAAATCAGTTCTCATATTTTTAATAGCTAATGTAGGCATCCCGATTTGCATTTGCCATGGTTTCCCGAACACACTCCATGCAATTTCTGGGTTAACTCATTATTAAAGTCAGCGACCAATTACTTCCTTGAATTCCTTTCACAGTATTCTTGGTGTACCATTCTCCAATGAACCTGCTGTCGACAAGATGTTAAGTTAATAAATAAAGCGTAGGGTCAGTTTGAAGTTTTAATTTTGAGGGCAAGTAATTGGACATAAAAGCTTATTTTAATATTGATAATGAAAATCACAGATATTTGGAATGAAGTGTGCTTCGTGGAACAATGAGTACTCTAGCCACTATACCACCATGGCCTCTATGACATTAAGAAGGGAGCAATTGAGAGGTTTATTTCTATACATAATCATATATATTCCTATTTTATATAAACATAAATACATAAATCTTTTCTATACATAATTATGTATATTCCTATCTTATATATAAATTAATTTAATATTCCCATATTTATATATGCATGTGTATAGAATTAATTAAAAATTATTTTATATTTATATATTTTGATACCTATACATATAGCTACATAATTATATATATAATGAATTGAAAATAATTTAATATTTACATATTTATATACCTATACATAAATATGTATAAAATAAATTAAAAATAATTTTATATTTACGTATTTATACACCTATACATAATTATCTGCACGATTTCTTCTGGGGAAAATAAGTATTTGGGTATTCTCAGAGTGCTCCCATAGTGCGAAGATGAATTGCGAATACGAAAACCTGCCTTTGACCTCGACGGCCATGGAGCGGCGACCTGCATTATCGCTAACTGGTTACCTACCGCCTGTGCCGTTTCTACGATCGAGTTTTCACCTATGTTCAAAATGCTCGTCGGCATGAGAGGACGGACTGTACGAAGGTTCTTTCCCACGCGAAGACCGATTGGGAAGCATGGTTGTGACCTGCCGTCGTGCTGCATTGATCAGTACAGAGTCAAATTGTGCATGGACCAGTGGCGAAGAGAGATGGGAGCCTGCTGTAGTTCTAGGCACTTTTATTGCAAAGGGCAAACACAGTTTACCCAGGAAGTGTGCAGTGAATGTTACTCGAAGTGCTGATTGGCCGCAGTATGTTTGGAGTGTGTTTCTGATGTTTGGACGTGCTAATTTTTCGTAAGTGTCTGAAATAATGCTAGAAATGTTGGACATATGTGTACTTAGAATAAGTATAATTTTTATCTGGACTATGGTAGGTTATTTTAGGTTATTTCTGATTTTTTCTGGCCATTGGTAGGTTGGGTTAGGTTGTCAGTTTGACAGATGGTAACAATGTTTGTGTTTCGGGTTGGTCTGTACTATAAAAATTTGCTTGGTACACTTGGGTTAACATGAATGTTATGCTTGGTATGTTGGGTGATATATTTTCCAGTATATCTGTCTTGTGATCGTTGGTGTATGTCGACTGGTGTGGAAAGTGTGTGTGTGTGTGCGTGAGTCCTGTAATACTAAGGTATGCTTCAGTTAGTGTTTGGTATGGGTGGTCAGTGTATTTTGACTGGTGCCAGTGGGCATGTGGGATGGTATGAGAAGAAGTTGATTGTGTCACTGGTATGGGGTGTATGTTTGCTTTGTATGGTCTGTCTGGACGAATGGCTGAGGTATGCTAGAATTATAGTGGGTGGTATGGTTGGTAGATATAAGTGGTGTTGGTTAGTAGAACAAGTAGAATGGATGTTAGATTATGTGCTGGCCACAGCTGTATAGTTGCTTGGTAAACTTCAGTTATGATGAATATTGTTCTTGGTGTATTTGGTGGTGCGGTTGATAGGTATGACTGAATTTTTCTTTGGTTATAGGAGATGGGGTGTTGGGTGGTTTGGTGTGACTTGGGTTATAATGGATGGTTAGTTAGTTGGTATGGTGGTATAGGAACTAGTATATATTTGGCTGGTGTCAATCAGTAGAGCAGTAAGTTGATTTTTAAGTAAGGTCAGTGTGGACTGAACGGTTTAAGTATGCTTGAGTTCTAGTAAGAGGTATATATGATGAGTATATTTCATCTGGTGTTGGTTGGTAGAGCAGATGACATGCATGAGTTACAATGCCTAGTATGGTACCTGTGTATTCATTTCTGAAGTATTCAGAGAGTACACTTCCATATACAGCAGCTTTTTATACTGTATGCCGAAGGCCTACAAAATAACTTACGAAATGTACTGGATATCTGGGGACTCGTGAGCCATCTGAAGTGGGTTTTCCAGAACGATTGCTGAATAGCGTAGATGACATTTTGACTATAGGTTATCCACGGTAAAGTGAGCACTTCTGAAATCCCTCTCTTTTGGAATAATAGTCAATAAATACATTTTATTATATCCTTAGACGTTAACTTCTGAGTGGCAGTGGAATACTTACACTGTGTTTATCACTTACATGGCAATATTTATTTTCAAAAGGTGGTTAAAGAATAAATCAACGCTGAAAGGAAAAGGTAACTAGGAAATCAAAAGTGTTCACTTTATCGTGAACAGCCTACAGCCGTGTGTTGTCTACGTCTGAAGACCATTTCGGAGATGATAACTGTGTGTTTCAACACAACAATGTTCCCTGCTATAAGGCACGGTGTGTTTGTGAGTGGTCTGTGGACAGTATTGTTTTGTTCGGAAATGAACTGGTAGACCCAGAGCACTGATCTCTGTCGTATCGAACACCTCCGGGATGAACTGGAACTGCGAGTGCACGCCGAACCTCGACTACCCACATCACCTACTCGCTACAAGGCTGCGAGAAGAATGGTCGGCACATTCCCCCGGAGACTTTCTGACACCTGGTCGACAGTCTCCCCGCGGGATTAGAGCTGTACAAGTACGTATACATGGGATGGGGGAAAGTAGTTCCATATCTTAACGTCGGATAAAAAGTGTTAGGTGACTATTCATGATAACTTAAATTATTTCCTTAGTTTTCTGTTTTTATTTTAAACATCGAAGCTCAAAACGGAGTACATTTGTAAAATGTTTACTTTTATAATAATTTCACAGTTTCACATTACCAATGCATGAATAAAGCGACGAGGCCCGTGGCAATGTTAATTTTTCATAAGGCGGAAGAATACGAAACTTGCATAAAGTAGATTTTAAGGAGGGCTTAAAATGCTCATTTCACCGTGAACAGCCTACACAAAGGTGAAGGGTGAGCTCACCACGCTACTGAACAGTATCTGAGAGACACTCATGGGGCAGTTTCGCGTGGGTGTCCAGATACTTTTGATCAGTTAGTTATTTACCTTATCGCAGGATGTAGTAGGCCTAAAAGGTAACACATTTTATTGTTTACAACTGTTGTTTGGGTAGGCGAGGAAAAGCGTATTTTCCATTTACTAAAATTATTCGCGACGAATGTTGATGGGCAAAATTTTCAGTCGATGCCGTATCAAGGCGACATCGCATAAACATTCCGGCCAGCGTCAAAGCGCTCCGTGTTCTCTGCCTCACTCGCACGCACAATAAAAAAACAATAAAAGAGAATTTGTGTTATTATGTTTTTGTTTTCATTGAGATATGTTTAGGTTTATTATTGAAAGTACAAAATGCTTAAATGCTAAAATTACCTACAGGTACACCCCGAAATGGCATACACAACTGTGGTTTACGAAGGGTGTGAAACCAGAAGGTGGTAGTCATAAGGCCATGTCTTCATGGAGGATACCAACAAGGAGAGAAACTCAATATAGGCTATTCACGGTAAAGCGAGCACTTTTGAATGCCGTCTCGTTCGGAATAATGGCCAATAAACCTATTTTATTTTAGCCTTAGATGTTAACTTCTTAGTGTGGTGAAATATTCATACTGTGTTTATTACTTACATGGCTAAATATATTTAAAAAGGTAGTTAAAGGATAAAATATGGGTGCTAGATAAAAGTAACTAAGCGCCTCAAAAGTGCTCAATTTACCGTGACCGGCCTGTAGCCGTGTTGGAAATATCGCATCGCGGCGCGGAGGGACGCCAGCGGGCGTGACTGAGTGACGTCACGGCAGGGAGCCCTCTCATCTCGAGGAATGTTAATCTCCGACAGGACACCACACCCAAACGCCGCCACGGCCTCGCCACTCCACCGACCTCGTTAATTAAGCGGGGGCGAGCGCGTGCTCATCTGGAACAAAGGACGACGTGGGCCGAAGAGCAGTCGAGAAGACAGCTCCGCGTACACGATCCAAACCATCACACAGTATTTGTGGCCGTGTGCTCTATGACGTCGTTCCTGTGCTGATGACACGGGGCAGATAACTACAGTCCTTTCACGGTTACCTAATACTTTTCTGAAGCCCTGCTAAAGTTATACTTCCGCGATATTCCTCCGCCTCATGCTAGTAGTCCGGACATATCATCGGTATTACGCCGTTCACGGTAAAATGAGCACTTTTTAAATCCCTGCATAAGATCTACTTGTACGAACGTTGTGTATTCTTCCGCCTTATGTAAAATTAACATTGACATGGGCCTCGTCACTTTATTCATGCGTAGGTCAAGCGAAACTGTGAAATTATTAGAAAAGTTAATATTTTATAAATCTGCAAATTTTTACACATCTGATGGATTAAAAGAACATAAACTGAAATAATTAATTTAAATTATCACTTATTATTAGAAGTTAAGATATGGAACTACTTTCCCTCTACCGTTACCAACTTTGCCGGGTGAATTTCACTCAGTGTGCCCGTTGAAGTATATGCAGACATGGGCAGTAACGTTCTTCTAAGGTTGATTTCAAAAGTGCTTACTTTATCGTGAACAGCCTTTACATTCGTTGTTTGCGCGTTTGCGCATACCTCAGGAAATAATGGTTCTGAAAACACGACTTCGCACCAGAAAATATAAAAACAATTACCTAGTCCCACACAGTTTTAAGTTTTTATAATATTAAGTTTATTACAAGAGAAAAACAAATTGTGGAAATGAACAAAAATTACATTTTTTTGAGCTTGCCTGCCTGCTCAGATTCCTCGATAGGTATAGGCAGTTCACAGTAAAATGAGCACTTTTGAGGCCCTAATTAATTTTTACTTTCAGTCATTTTTATATATTTTATATATCTTTCTAAATAAATATTGTCATGCAAGTAATAAGTACAGTGTGTATATTACACCGGACTCAAAAGTTTTGAAGTGTAAGGCTAAAATAAAATATATTTATTGACTTTTATTACACATGAGAGGGCTTTTAAAAGTGCTCAATTTACAGTGAATAGTCTATAGGAGAAAAATAAAACGGTACAGCCTTACAGTAGTTTAGTCTATGGGCTTTCATCGCGTGTAGTATAATCTCGCTGTTACAGATCTCGACTGCACAGGAAAGCCTGACAGTTCAGCGCCTTGCACGTAGGAGCGACGGGGCACTGGTCGCGCGTGTTATTGTCGCCCGTATCGCGTGTGACTCGCACGCAAAGGGGGAAAAAATTGGGCTATGTGCTCTTTAACGGAGTCTAGAAAATTACATCGAAGAGACAAAGCACTGCTTTCGTGTGCACTCAGTGTAATAATGTTTTGCGTGAGAACTATTCCTTAATAGGCATTAACAACTTACCTATTTTCTCTCTGTTTTTATTCATATTTATTTCAATTAAATATTACAATTAATATGTGAAACATAAGTTAAAGTTCAGTGTAACTAAAAACAAGGTACTTTAATGTGTGAAATACTAGTGATATATGACGTATTTAGGAAACAACCAAACACATACGTGGGGTGATTTTTCAAAGGTTTGTTAACAAAAGTGCGAAGAAATATTATCACGTAAAAAAAAAATCCCCAAATATGTTTATCTCCGGAAAATGTATTTCCAATCAAAATATAGCCCCAACTAAAGAAAGAACATCATGTTAAGTTTGCCACACTGAAATTTCGACGTGCAGAGGGATTGACAGACGACGGATTGTTAGTCGCTTGCGACTGACGGGCGCGACGGATGGTTGCGAGTCCAGCTTTATACGTACGTGAGTGTACCCGGGGTGTGGCGTCGCACTGCAGCGTGTACCACGGCGGCGCCCGCCGTCAAAAAGCAATCAGAGTAAATAATGTAATTTTCCCCTAATTTTCATTATATTTATAAGATTCTTCTAACTGTCATCTTGGATATCTCTGAACTTATCTTCCAGGGTTCCCTCATTTTTTCCACTGTAAAATTCCCTGACATTTCCCTGATTTCCAGACAAAAATAATCTTTTTTCCCCTGAAATTTTTTTCTAAAATTGATTTTCTGTAAGGTTTGGCGCCTTTGCATTACAACACACTTCTACACCAAAATGCTTCTCTGATCTTACGAAATTTGCGCACCGCATAGTTTGCAAAGAAAAATGCTTAAGCATTTTAGTCCACAATCATTAAAACAATTTTATATGATTCTGACAGCGGTGCATAATTAATGACAGAACTGCCAAATATAGCACGCACACTACCGAATTCCCTGACATTTAGCTAACTTGTTTGAAATTCCCTGACATTTCCCTGTTTTCCAGGTTTTCCAGAGCTGTGACAACCGTGTCTTTGAACCCAGGCGATTTTAAACCAGAAAAATTGAGTAAAGTCACAAAAATTCTTAAAAACAAAAAATAAATAATTAATAATAAAAAATGAATAAATACAAAATTAAACAATTGGAATATTTTTCGAAAAATTAAATTATTTTATAAAGCTTAAATTTAGGAGGCCAGCGGTTTGATCCTCATAAATATGGCAAAACACATTCACTCCCAGTACTTTGACCAGCAGGCGACTAAACCCCACATCTATATTCCATTGGCTATTTAACCCCTCCGTTACCCTCCACCCCCTCCAATGAATCATTGGCATTATATTACACCAACAGCCCCTCTTCTCATCGCCCTCCACCCATTTACCCATTATAGTTTGACTCCCACCACTACCACTACACTGTGTTAGTGATTTAATGACATCACATAGCTCGCGCGTGATTGGCTGTTGATCACGTAACATCTCGACCCCTGCAGATAAATAATGATGTCAACGTCGCGCCGCATCACAGTTCTTCGCCTAATCCGAGAGGTGACATCACTCTCATTTTCCATGATGTTCTGAGCATTTGATCTGTTAAGTTGTTATTATGTTCGACACTTACATCCCATTCCGCTGGATACTATCCGGCTTACTTATAATTACTAAGAGACCCGGAAATTTCGCGGATTCATTCGGCAACAAGCTAGACTCCACGATCCTTTATGCATTCAAGCATCAGTTAGTAGTTCATTGGCTTTTGCTCCAGTTTAACCACAGACCAGGATACATGGGATTCGGTTCTTGTTTTCCTTTTGCAGGTTCGTTATTGGTTGAAAGTCGTTCGGGGTGTGTCTAATAAACTATGGTCCAATGGAGACAAACGCACATATGTACACGTGAATGCAGTTTGACTTATCCTCAGATGAATCCGCGAAATTTCCGGGTCTCTAATAATTACACATACATTCCCCCAACAAAGTAAAAAATATGCTCATACTTCAAGTACTTGTCCACACCAGCGAGCTACTGGAGTGCAGATGAAAAGATGACGAGTTTGTTTTGATAGAGCGCCTAAGACCAACGTCCCGACTTCGTCTTGGGTGGAACCATCGCTGACTCTTGCCGGACTGTCTATAGCCTATTGTCACGATGCCCTTCGTAAACCGTTAGGGTTAGGACTTTGAAACTTGCAATGACTCGGGCGAAAGTCTTTATCTTATGTGCTTATCATGGTCATCAATCCACCATTCCAAAAAACTTTCAATATTTCAATCACTCTTTCGATCAGCCTTTCGATTTTACAATCAATTTTTTATCAATATTTCAGACAAACTTTAATTTACCGTTTCAGGGGTTGCAAAAAAAAATTATGACATGTGCCGTACTTAAGTCGACACAACACTTGTTTCGTTGTCACAGCCAATGAGCTGTAGGCTTTATGTTCGGCTACAGTAATATTAACCAATTATGACTTGCGCCTGTAAAACGGTTTGCAAATCATTTACCCACAGGTAAGATCATTAGTCATTGAACTTCGTCGTGTGCAGTACAGAATAAAAATTATCTACATGTGCGTTATGTACACAAATGTATACACTGGGTCAGCATGGGTTAATCTGCCGGTCAATCTTTCAATATGCCAATCAATATTTTAGTCTTTTAATCCACCATCAACGTATTGCAAGTCCATCGGTTTGTCGTTTGTCCGCCATTCATATGTATAGAGAAAAAACGTTCATATGTATAGAAAACCCATTCTCCAACTGTCTCTAAATTTGTAACTACTTGGTGACTGCATTAATGTATTGTATGCAGTCTAGTGTATGTGTATTTAAAGACTTCATTAATATTCTGTATACAAAATACTGACCGACTGACAAGGCCGACCATAACCAAACGACCCCAACAACAATACCAATTATACCAAACGGCAATACCATTGCTAATACCAGGCATATCAAACGTACAGACCGACCAGCCATACCAACCTCAATACAGACCAAACACGCCAGTCGACCAACTGAGCTTCAGCACTGACCAGCCAAGCCCAACCGACCTACATAACCAACCAGATTTCAAACATTCCTCAAAATTATTGCTCAAAATCATTCTTGAAAAAAAAAAAATTGGGTGTGGCTGTGTTGGGGACACGGCCGTTTGTTATGCGTGAATACGTCTACGTTGACGCGCTCGGACGCCTTGATTTTTTTTTTTTTTTTTTACGTTCCCCGCTTCACTCGATCATATCGGGTATCACTGGATTGCTTTTGAGATGTTCTTTCCGGCTGTATACGATTTCTGTATTTCGACTTGGCTTTTTGACGAGTATAGGCCGACTTTGTGTTAAGTTTTCTTAATTTTTTACATTAAACTCATACAATTTCTCCATAACCACGAATGTTTTTATACACGCAATCGATTGATCTTGAGAGCTGTCGATTGAAACTTAAACGAGCGTCGTAGCTTTTCCTACTCAAAAATTGTACTACGCTGAAGTTATGAGACGCGGCGAAACAAACTCAACGTAACATATTCTTTGATCCTTTGGCAATCGAGTGGTGTAATTGAATTTAGAATGTCGACGATAGATTCAGAGTTGCAATGCCAAACTGTATACCCCGATTTTGTTATCATCGGATTTTCTGGATAGCCTCCCAATACGGCCGCAAATTTAAAGACGTATCCACGACAAAACTTTCTTTATTTCAGCCTCAGGCATTACATTTTGAGGGTGGTGAAATGTATACACTGTGTTTATTGGTCACATTGCAATGTTTATATAAAAAATCAGCAGGAGGTTGGAAATTGGATGAAAAGAAAAATTTAGAAGGGCCTTAAAAAGTGTTCATTTTACCGTGAACAGCCTATACACACACAAATAGAGCTTAGCTCGTCGAATCACCAGCCTCGGAAACATAAGTACTTTGCGTTATGTGGCCACTTGAAATTATTTTGAAGGCACTGAAGCACCGTTTATGAAGTACTTCAAGGCCTTTGTCACCTGCTGAGCGGTCAGTTTTTTTTTGGGGGGGGGGGGGGGGGCAAAAACATAACTTTGGCGGTTAATGAGCATTTGTGAAAACCCTGCTTTGTTTCATTTTATACTAAATACGATTGTATTCTCCACATAACTTCGATCAAATGGCACTGTAAATTTGTTGGGAGCTTAAGCATGTGAATGTCAAATCACATATAATATGTATATAATTAAAGAAACTTTAATTTATACACTGCACTCAGAATGAGTCGTTAAAACAGTGGAATGTGTTTCCTAATACGCAGGAAATTAATGCAGTTAACGAGCATGGATAAATATTTTTTAAGTTTTAATTAGAACTGTTTAATCAGCCATGAAGCAGATAGGCCCATAACCCAAAACAAGCAGAACGTATAGCTGTAAAACGAGAGCCGGTAAGCCGTCCGGTATCGACAGAGTTACAGCTCTTCGTGTAAAGATATAGGAGCAACTATTTCTTTCAAAGACGACTAAACAGTACATAGGTTTTTCATGCAACGTGCAGAAATGTGCGACACGCGCCTTTCAATGTAGGTTCGATCCGTGCCAACCGTACTCATATGAAAGAGCGTTATCGTCGAGTCTGGAAATAATACGGCTATATATCGTAAACAAACTAATCTTGGTACAGGATGATATCTTTAATATAAAAATATAAATGAAAAAAAAAAGGAGTAAAATCAGCTTTGCTATACGACATGCCCGTTTTGCATTATTGCCCACGCAACATTACTGAATGCGTTCTTAGAACTTTCCCAGCCATATGGCAGTAGGAAATTTCATAAGTACTCTACCATGATCGATGTGTGAAGATAATGCACAGACGTCGTGACGTGAAGTTAGAGATGGCAAAAGGGGTTGTCTGACACGGAAATGTCCACGCTGATGTACAATCGCAAATGATTAGAAATCACACTGAGATGACAGTTTTGTTGACTAAAACAAAGTTTGTTTAGCACAACCACGTTTACTGTCTGTACAAGGGCAATCAAATATTTTGTTACCGAAGTTAAATTATTTTGTTGTTCATATTTGATAGTCACAGACATCTTAAGATTTGGTTGGTGCAACTGAAGCGTTGTATGGGTTTACGTGCATAAACAGATTCAGTTATAATGAAAAACAATTTAAAGCACAATCGAATTTCCACCCTGGATTTTCTGCACCTGAAAGTTACGCCATAGAAACATCGGCTTGCGAGACTACTGACCGAATAGAAATGTTTTAATTACATACTTTTATAACAAACGAAATGTGTGTAAGCAAAGGTTTTTAAGTTTTCCAGCTTTACTTTTTTGTTTCCTATTGAATTTGTTTCAGTGAGATTATTTCTACCATTATTAAGCATCAATAAATACCCTTTTACACACACTATTGCCATCCTAATTGTCACGAAAATCACAAACTCTCGAGGCGTATTTTCAAACGAAGACAATCAAATGACCCAATTAACCTAAAGTTAGCCAAATAAATGCCAGTTCTGGGCCAAGCTGATTTTGTTGCCACAACAAATTCTGCAATAACAGGCATCAGATTGTTCCAGGAAACCAAATAGCTTATTCACTTCCAACGAAATATTAATTTGACAATGACTTTTATAATGTATAAGTTAACCAACACGATTAATTGGTTGTACTTGCAAAATAAATAACTCTAGTCGTATGTACTAAATACATATGGATAATGTTGAAACAACCAAATAAGTTTTCGGCTCATTAAATTATTTATAAAATATATTTTTTTAAAAAAGCTAATGCAGATCTATGGTGGAAAATCAGTTTAGTTCAGTGAACAAAATATTGTTAATTGTAAACAAATAATTCCCAAGCATATTTATTTGGTGTTTGTAACTAAATCTTTCTCTCAGTGCATTCCCCTATTCTGAATCTTACACAACGGGAAGTCTTGTCCAACAAAGAAACAAATTCAGTTTGAATACAATCGTTGATGCTAAAAACGTCTGTAAATATGAATATATGTATAGCTGATATGTCCAAAAAAATATTAATTATTCGTAAGTCATGACTCATCCATAAAAAGATTTTTTTTTTTTTTTTTTTTTTTTTTAATAGATGTCTGTGCCCATAACACATCTAGATAAAGCAATCAGACGAGTTTTTGGTACCGTCTACATATCGTTAACACAAAAAATAACATAAATGGAACGGCCTGTAGCAGTTGTGTGATTATATCACTACAACAACTGTCTCTAAAGACATCGCTGTCGATGAGACGTTCAACCCTATCCACCTACATTTATACATACAATTCCTACAGCTGAGCAATTTGATTTACAGAGCAGATAGTTGTAGCAACTTCAGCCAGGATGTCTGAAAATACCATCGCAATTTATTGCAAGAGGGGAAGGGGCGGCGGGAGGGAATATTAATTTTTTTCCATTTAATGACAAACATATTACGTTTCCATCTTTATGAGAAAGAATATGTTTTTGTATTGGTTCATTAGATTTCAGTTACAATTTTTAAATCACTGAGTACTGAACTATTTATTCCTGAAAAAGTAAAATCGTGGCACTTGCTTTAAATACAGGTTATTTGTGTCTGTTAATTAATTTTATGATGTTTATGCCATTGTTACTATGTACCTTTCAGTATTGTTACATGCAGCAGCTGGCGCCGACTCAATTGCCCCGCGTCGTAATCGGAGATCCATCTCGCCCTCCCCTCTTCCTGGAACGATGCGTTCGTGGCTGTCTGTCCTCCTTCTGGGAATCCCGTGAATGCCGACAGCGGCGAGACTTGCTGGCGTCACAGACCTCCTCTCGCCTGCTAGAGTTTCCGATACGTTTAGCGACGATGCAAGAATGTTCTGGTGAGACTGGCTGGCGCCTCAGTTCTCCGCGACGCATCACGCGTGTTGGGGAAGATTCCAAGTGGCGGCCTAAGACCTGTATATATATATATATATATATATATATATATATATATATATATATATATATATATATATATATATATATATATATATATATACTGCCGCAACCCAGCTGCCGGCAGTCTTTGACAGAGGTCGCCTGGCCGAGTGTGCGCGAGCGAAATTAAGTGTGGAAGACAACTGGAGAGTGCGGGACGATGGCGAGTGAGGTGTTCGTGGCTTGAATGGACGAGATGGTGTGAATGCGACTAGTGAAGCCTACTGTGCATGAGGGCGCTTGGAGGAGTCTAGAACATTGCGAATGGCGGGATATGGACTGAATTGAGGTGGGACTGAATGGAAGTGTAATACTGATTTTATTGTAAATATTCTAACTGTCTAATATGGACGCATAAACTATAAATCTAATTGAATAGGTTGATACACTGTCTGTTGGAACTGATCTTTAATTATTTAATTTCAGTGATTTCTTTGTCGTAATTACAAATTTTATTAATTGCTGTCAATTGTGCACAGTAAGTGATTTCAATGTATTGTGAGAATTTGAGTTCAGAGAATTTTGCTGTAGTTATTGTAAATAAAATAAGGAAATTATGATTAATTCTTTTATTTGATTAAGACCTCCATCCCTTAACGAACTTGGTATAGCCCACTTAATTTCTAGAGAGAGAAATTGTAACAGTATATTAGAAGGCCGAGTTCCCTCTTAATTATTAGAAACTCCCAAACACATAGCGTGTACACAATTTGCTAGAATTTTTTTCAGTCATTCAGTAACTCATTCCATCGATGTTGGCAAAGCAGTAATTTTTTGGCAAAATGAAGTGCTGTTATGACAAGACGAACATATGTAATGGGTTTCCGGTTTTTTCGAGACTCTTGTAGGGAATTTTCGACTCTGCATGCATGGTCTCATTATAATTAGCATTTACGACGATACATAATCCGCTGTTTCGCTCAATCTTCCCTAGCACAAACAGCATATTATTTGCAGCATATATTAATTCACGGCCTTTTTTTTCTCAGACGCCACGCCGCTTTTGTCTTGGACATGCGTAAACTAGCATATTTTTCTAGGTAGAACATAAAATACTTTACCACGTACACTTTTTCAGCAAACAAGAATGTACTCGTTAATTATAAGTTACACTTTATCTAAGTTATACATAGTACAAAAACAAAGTCGCCCGGCCGCGTGTGACTGTGTATTCGGCTAACGCTCCTAAAATACTTTATGGATTTCGATGTGGATTTCACCATCATTTAGACAATTTCTTGAGGAAGGTTTAAGTATATAATACATTAATATTTAATGTAAGGATAGTATAGAAATGTCGACTTTTCTAATCAAGTCGGAAAAAAGCCGCTTTTCGGGCGCTTATATGGCTTATGCTGACTAAACCATAAGAGATGTTTATATTTTAAGGAAGACCCACAGTAACCATTTTTGTCTTTCACTTACGAAAACTTTTTGAACAACACGGTATTAATCCTATGTGTTAGTTACCTTAATCATTTAGAGTATATACTTGCTGTAAACATAATCAACGCCATATTTGCAAATCTCACCTGAGCGAGGCCGGGGCGGGTCGGTAGTTATTTGCAAAGAAGCGCTTCCCAGTGCTTTCTTTTTAGATGCCAACGATTTCTAAGAAAAAATTTACTATTTTACTTTTTAAGCGTAAAACCGCCTTGTTTCACTTTTTTTTGTAAAAATTATGATAGAAACGTATGAATACATATTCTTTTTTTTAGGATAACGTCAAGTACACAGTGTAAGTTTAACTTCGAGGTAAACACTAATGCATGTGTGTCTACTCGAAATGGTGCTCAAGAAACGCAAACCTACCCTCGAGAGTTAAGAGTTATTTTTCGTCGCGACCGAAGACCAGCTAAACGTACGTTATCCAAGCAACGTGTTAGACGTCCTAGTCGCACGACGGCGTCGTTCAGTTGCTTCTGTCGTATACAGAAGCAATCGTAACTAGAACTTGTTTGCCAAGTGATTCGGTAACTCTTAGAGACTGGTAGTGGCGCAGTGGTAACTCACTGGACTCGTAGTCGGGAGGACCCAGGTTCCATTCCCGGTCCTGAAATCCTGATTGGGTCCCTAACAAAAGGCCCTGGCCGACTCCTTCCCCAATCCCTCCCCCCTGCGCATCCTGCACTGTCCCTAATGACCCACCTACCCAGAGACTCGCACCTATTTAGAGTCGTCCAAGGAATTTCACCTAACTTTTTAATCCATTCGCCAAAGCTCTACAATTTCTTGAGGTCTTCCCATAAAACGAGTTTGCTGGTGTCGGAGCGTGAACCAGAAAAATAAATAGTGTATTTATTTTGAAAATATTTTAAATTTTAGATACCTGTACGTTTATTTTTGTTTCGCGATTGTATCACATCTTATTATATAGATCGATGAACGAATCCAAGAAATTTCCGGGTATCTCTCTATTGGTATGACGAATAGTAGCTTTACTACTTTTCTGCTGCATGCATGTTGTAGTTGTAGTCATAGCGTCCCACATGTGGAATGTTTCGTATGAAGTGGGTTTGAAGTTCTGCGCCGTACACAGAATAAAGCAGAGTCCAGTGAGGAAAATCTGTCACCTGGTGGGAGATATCATTCGTTGTTGAGATTACATCCCGCAGCCTCATAACTGCGAGTAAAGGTGGACTCACAACCATCCGTTTCATCCGTCAGTCACCATTCCGTCAGGCGGTCACGTGATCTTTGATCAATCGCAAGGGCAACTTTTTTTTCTATCCATCAATCAATTAAATATATCTCAAAATTTAACTTTCGACGGGCCGACGGATGAGCCACCACCTTTTAACAACATTCCAAAGATGTGTATACGGACTTTGAAATAAAATGCATGATGGTGGATATGCATATATAATCTTTGGTGGTAAATTCAGAAATTTAAAATGTAAACAATAATTCAGTATAAATTCTTATCACTCAAAAGATTATTTCCTCCAACATGTTTCTCTCTTGAAAATGTATTTTCGACCGAAATATACCTCCCATGAAAGAAAGATCATGATGTTAAGTTGTCACACTGGAATTTTGCCGTACATTATTGACGGACGATGGATTGTTGTGAATCGCTTTGAACTGACGGATGAAAACATAGACGGATGACTGACAGACGGACGACTGACGGGTCAGACGGATGGTTGTGAGCCCAGCTTAACATGCAGCACAAACACGTCTTTATTGCCCCGAAGTGCGTGGTACAGTCAGTAAGTTCCGTGGACGCCGTGGCGTGTGGCTGCCTACACTCGTCCACAAGCTGGTTGAACGTGTGGCATGACATACCAACACTGATACAGCCCCGAACAAAAAAATTGTTGAAGGCTGTTTACGGCTAACTGGGTACTTTTATGTTTTGATGACAGTCACTCACTCACGCTGACTACAGAGCGTCTCACTCTTAGATTGCAGTGTGCGGTGTAATAGACTTTCACTCTCTCTTTCCAATACATGGTTTCTCGTTAACGCTGTACTTGTTCCTGCGTACACTGTTGCCTGATGACTTGTCTTTTTGCAGCCTAAAAAAAACATGTCATATTCAATGCTTGCGCGCCATGTAGTCACAATGATAGGGTTGCTCACAGGTTTCACTTTCAAAGGAGCCGCTTAGCTTTGCGTCGCAAGATTGGATTCTCTTACGAGTTGTCAGGGAGGTAAAAAGATAAAATTCTCTTAATCAGGCCATTTCCTTCGCCACCCATTTGTTACTCAGCCTGCCAGTGGTAGGTAAACATTGTTTGATACCAAAAATGATTTATTTTGCTTTTGTTTTTACGCAGAAAGAATTGGCGAATTTGTAAAATATTTACTTTTACAGTAATTTTACAGTTTTACTTGATCGAAGAACGAATAAAGTGATTATAAAATATTCGCGGTTTCTTCCCACTTTTTGAATCAAACCTTTGAAAAATCACCTCATGTATAAAGTGTTTGGTTATTTCGTAAATATTCCATGCATCACACGCGTTTTATCACTCTGTTAACTTGAAAACGTATTATTTTTCGTTAAATTTGTTTTACCATTATTTTATTTATAAATTATAATATTTCGTTTATAATAAATATGAATGCAAACAGTGAGAAAACGTGCGTGTGTTGGTAGCGCCTAGAAAGAAGTAGTTCTCATACAATAATCATTACAACTGAGTGCGCACGAATTCGGTGAGTTGTTCTTTGGTGTTATTTTCTAGACTTGGTTGAGCTTAGTTTGCACGAGGTGGAGGAATATCCTGGAAGTAGAACTTTATCAGTGCTTCAGAAACGTGTGAAGTAACCGTGAATGGATGATAGACCCATGGCAATGTTAATTTTACGTATAGTGGAAGATTACACAACGTGCATGCAAGTGGATCTTGAGCAGGGGTCTCAAAGGTGCTCAGTTTACCGTGAAAAACCTATAGCGGGAACGTCTTATGCCCGGTTGCACCATCGTGGTTCGAAACTCGATCTGAGATTGTATCTAAGATCACACCAGAAAACTGTTGCACCATTCGAGTTCAGAGCTGGACTGGAGATCGAGATTAAGTTCTTTTCGAACCACCGAAATTGGCGGTTCAAAATCTCGATCCGAGATCAGCAGCCATCGTCGACAAATGTAGTTTGAAAATACGCCAACAGATAGAACTACGTTCGATTGTTTTCTTGGGAAATAAAAAAAAAATACACACACACACACACACACACACACACACACACACACATATATATAATATATATATATATATATATATATATATATATATATATATATATAGAACTAGATGTGCGATGTTTTATCTGTTTTAAGTGAAATATTGTTGTACGAATTTTAATGAATAAGATTCACAAGTGCGTGTGTGTGTGTGTGTGTGTATATATATATATATATATATGATTTAATATATTTAATGAATAAGATTCACAAGTGCGTGTGTGTGTGTATATATATATATATACACACACACGCACTTGTGAATCTTATTCATTAAAATTCGTACAACAATATTTCACTTAAAACAGATAAAACATCGCACATCTAGTTCTATCTATAGTGAAAATTACACATACTTCCATGACATCATATTATACAAACCAACAGCAAAATTTGTCTCATACTTAATACCGATCTCTCACATTATTGGAACCAAGATCGAAGAATCGGAGATCCAGAATCATGAAATTTCGTTGGTGCAACACTTTTACATTGGAACCAAGATCAAACTGGACCCTGGTACGGAACTAGGACCATTTTATTTCGGATCGAGAAAAATGTTGGTGCAACCGGGCATTAAACGACCAATTCGTCTGTGAGTAAGTGAAAGTGTTGAGGGCGGGTGTGTTTCGGCGCTGCAGGCCAGACGACGGCCGCTCGGCACACAGCCCCGCAAGCGAGGGTGCTCGGGGATTACTTGAGAAGGATGTTAATTAAAGCGCGGAGTGGAACATGGGGTCGGAGTAACAAAAAGGGGGGAGGGGGGCGTGAAAGGGCGGGCGGCCCTACGTGTGTGTGTGCGTGTGAGTGGCGTAGCCGTGTTACACTAGCGTACACAAGCACGCGCGGTCTGGTACGACACCAACTATCACTACCCCCTAAAGGAGGTGTTGGAGGGGCGAGGACACTACCGTCCGCTCGTTCATCCTGCACCTTTTTCCTTATTGGTTAGAAATACAAGAAATTAAATACATAACTTTTATTTTATAAAATTATGATTTGTCAAACCGATGGTTGTGACGTCTTAGTATAATTCTTCCTGAAAATGCGAGTCCATAGAGATGTCATACAATACATTTATATCTGTAAATTTTACAAGTCAAATAAAAATATTATTTAAAAAATCTAATTCTTTATAGCACATCGAATTCAAGACGACTCCTGACTTCTCTAACTCCTCGGCCAAAACATCAAGTCACTAAGGGAAATTGAAAAGCACTTTTAATTTTAGCTATTAATGTAGCAGCTCAACATCATACGGATGTTTTTTTGGGAGCTTTCAATATGGCGGACATGCAACTGTAGTGGCGAGAAAGCGGAAAGTTAATTTACAAGAAACTTCTACTACTACAGAGAATAAATTCTAGACGTTTAGATGGACAAAACAAAAAATTCGAGGGAAAAAGAATACATTTTAAAGGGAAAATA
Organism: Dryococelus australis; assembly: GCA_029891345.1. NCBI lineage: Eukaryota > Metazoa > Arthropoda > Insecta > Phasmatodea > Phasmatidae > Dryococelus > Dryococelus australis. Next base: position 82,917,516 of record CM056998.1, read on the forward strand.
TGAACGGAATGATAGAGCAGGAAAAATGTAATACTGGCTACCAAGCTGCATTTGTAATTGTAAAGGGCTTTTTAACGTCTCCCGGTTTTATGCTGAAAAGCTTAGCAGACTAACTTATGACCTAACTTAAATTAACACCCATGCCTTATCCGAGATTCGAACCCAGAGCCTCCCGCAACCCAGATCTATGATGCACCAACCGACTGCGCCACGGGAGGTCGACGGCTACCAAAATGGTTGCACAAGATGATGGCGTACTGGCTACAAAAATGGCGGTCGGGAACAAGATGGCCGACAGATCATTTGCCTAAACATCACAAAACCGCCACAATGTTGACGCCTCGCGCCTTAAGACCTTAGCCCTTGTCCTCAAATCGTTCATATCCTTTCTACCAACATGTTTTTCAAAATTGTTTGAATTCTGGCCTCTTTTAATTATTTGGTGAAAATGTCAAGAGACTGCTTAGCTTCTCGCAAATGAAACCCAAACGCTCAGTTTTAGGTTAGTAGAAATTTCATTGGCCAAGTCATGTGAACCAACAACGAATGTTAATAGGTATTCAGGCATTGACACTACACAAAAAAAAATCAAGCAGTTAACGTTTCCATGATACACGCATCACTGTCGCTAGACATACCTTATGTTTGATGTAGCTATTGATGTTGAAATACGAGGCGTGTCCGAAAAGTAAAGTTACGTCGCATATAGGCGGAAACGTGATGATTTAGTGAGTACGTTGGCAGCCCTGGCTTTCGCCTTAATCGTTTCACTTCCTTCCGCTGTTATTCGTCATTGCTACGCCGAGTCTGGCTCCAGTATCACGTGTGTACATTGGCTGCTCCGAGTCGGAATTCCTCCAATTGTGAAGTGCGCCCCAGGTGCGCAAAAGGTGAGCATCGCCCAGTGGATATTGACGTAGATATTGTTTCCATTTATAGGAACATTATGAATCGAGAAAGCCTAACGAAGTGGCGACGAGCGTCGGACGCGACGCGCCGCATGGCGACGCTATATTGTGAGAACCGCTGTAGGAGATATGTTTCTCGACCATATTATGATTGGTGATGAATCTTGGGTTTATCACCACACTCCCGAATCCAGTAAACTATCACTGCAATGTCACCATACGCTTTCCCGAAAAGCCAAGAAATTAAAAACGTAAATTTAAAAAAAAATTCATGGCGTCTGTTTTCTGAGGTTAAAAAGGCCATCTTTTGATTAAATTCATGTCTCCCATTGCCATAAGTAAAGCTGCTGCATATAGCTAACCTTACAACGCCGTCGGTTAACCATTCAAAACGACGGATGGGAATATGAACACCGGCGCCCACCTGCTTCATGACGACGCTTGGGTTCACAAAGCGAATGTCACAATAGCGCTTCTTGCAAGATTCCAGTGGGAAGTTTTCGACCAACCACCATACAGCCCGGACATACGCTCAGAGAATTCCACTTTGTTTCTTTACCTGAAGAAACATCTTGCAGGACAACACTCCCACGGCGATGACGAGATCAAAAAATGAAGTTTAAATGTGGTCCTGGCAGCAGACAGTAGAGTGTATGACGGAGATATGGACATAAGTACCCAGACTTAAACAAGTTTATACCACAATCGCAGCACTTGTGTAAAATAAATTGAACGCATCTAGCAGTAAATAATCTGCCCTGGACTATTTGTCAAATAAAACTGTTTAGAATTAATACTAGCCATTGTACCTTTACTTTTTGGACATGCGCAAGAAACGTTCTTGCGATATACAACAAAATGGTCGATTTACGAACATGTGTATTCATTACGGCTGTTTCGAATTCGCTGCTATTTATATTCTCATAGTCCACCGTGTTATTTTGGTTAAATGTCTTCCCTTCTCGGACTGGCTTATAATTCCTTAGTATTTAATTATGTTCATTCTTGATTTTTGATTTGTTCTGTTGTGGTAGTTTTTTCGTGTTTATATATGTGATGTTCTCACGTGGATGTTGAGCTTTTGTACAACGCCGAACACTAGGGCAGGAATCTGTTTTTCGGGTGTCTAATTTTCTTTTATTTCTTCCTGTTAGTTTTATTATAAACGTAGTTGATTTTAGATAATGGCAGTGAGTTACTCATAGTATTTTTTGTTACGACTGTTCGCAGTATAGTGAGCACTTGTGATGCCCTAGTTACTTTTTCCTTGCAGCCATTTTTCATTCTCCTATCACTTTTTAAATAAATATTTCATTGTAAGTAATAAACACAGTGTGTACATTCCACCACACTTGAGATTTAACGTATATGGCTAAAATAAAATGTATTTATTGACTAATTTTCCGAATGAGAGGGTTTCAAAAGTGCTCACTTTACCGTGTTCCGAGGAAAATTCGTTAAAACAGTCATAATTTGCTACTTCTTCGGTTTTTAGAGTAACTGTGCCCCACTATATATTTCTGAAGTGCCGGTGAATTATAATGTTCTAGCAATATATACTGTACACGGAAAAATGACAACTTTCGAAAGCCCTGCTTTATATCTACTTGTATGCACATTATGTATTCTTCCTCCTTATGTAAAACTAACATTGCCATGGGCCTCGTAGCTTTAGTCATGTATCTGTGCTGTGAAATTGTGAAATTATTAAAAAAGGAAATATTTTACAAATATGCTCATTTTTACACTTTCATCCATTGAAAAAAAAAAAACAGAAAGTGAAATAAATAATTTAAGTCGTCACAAATGGTTAACTTACACGCTTTATGCGACGTAGTTACATGGAACTACTTTCCCCCCTTCGTGACCAACTTTACTGGACACATGTCACTCAGTGCGGCCGTTTAAGTACATGCGGGTAGGAGTAGTGACTTTTTTATACGGTTGATTTCAAAAGTGCTCACTTTACCGTGAAAAGTCTTTAGCAGTGTGTACTCGCCACAGGAAACAAACCTAGGCTCATGAAAATCTTCCACGAAAACTTAATAGGTGCTGAAATTTCAAAACGTTGGTTCAGAACCTCAAACGAACAGATTCTTACTGCACTGGGTTGATTGTTACTTTCAGTCAAAATGCTTGTACTGAGAGGTACATAAGAGAAAATAAATGCTCGTCGGTTTTTTCCATTTTTGTTCCAGTCTGACTCGAAAATCCTGAAAAGATTGAAATTGCCGAGGACGGGCTGTATCTCGCGCAAGACCAGGCGGTAAATCTGCTCGGCGACATCGCCGAAGAATTTAGTGGATTCGAAGGCAACCGGAAGGCTGCAGCATTAGATTTAATTAAGATTAGTTTGAGAGGCGCGCCGTGTTCTCCTTGCAGAGCAAACACGACGTTCTTTAATAGCAGGAGGGCGTACAGCGTATCCTGGAGCGTGGGTCCGCTCTGGGCGTGCCAACAAGGTACCGCGTCTTCGAACCCCGTTTGGTTGTAATGACGTCGTTCATTTACTTTTGTCTGCAGCACGCCTGAAGAACGTTCGTCACTAAAAAAAAAATTATAATTATAATAATATTTGTGCATAATACCTTTAAAATTGCAGGCATTACTTTTAAGTAATCTTCCCTAGCATAAAAAAATTTTAGACCGCATATATTTTGCGTTACGACATCTCAAAAACACAATTGAAGTGATTTTGGGACATACGAATAACACAAACAAAAATCTTACAGAATTTAACAAGAGTAATTGAAATGTTACGTCTCGATTCATTTTAAGGTATGCTTAGCAAAATTTATTTCACAAAAAAAATCATTGTTTGGACCTGTAAATATGTGAATACTTAATTTTTCGTGTGTTAGTGACTGCACTGGACACATTCGAGTTTTAAATTTTCCGCTCTGCCACCTCTCGTGGTTTTCGAAATTGGTAGCGCTTCATCCAGCGCTGGACCAGAGTTGGTAACTTTGAACTGTTGAGAAGAGGCAGTCAGTTGTTCGTGAAACATCATGGTGGTGAGTAGTGCAATTCGGGCAGCCTCACTTTCTATCGGTGTTTTGATTTCGCATCCTAAGTAATTTTCGAATACAGTCCAATTTTTGCCATCGTGGCAATAACAATCATAGACTACTACAAATCAAAATTTCCAAGGAAAACTTGGGGTTAAACGGAGTAGGTTACAGAGACGATGTGAGGCTCGATTCTTCGTTACGCCCGGTACACACTAGCCACAAATTCTCTACACAATCCCGTACTTCAACTTGTATAAGTAGGACTACGACCTTGTGAGCAAGAAATGTGATAGCTGCGAAAGCCTGTACATAATTTGGCAGACGAGCCCCCGCCCTACTTTCAATTGCATTTCCTGTACTTCCGCACGTGTAGTATTCTGAAAGCCCAGACACTACCGCTTCATAAAAAAGAGATCATTCTTATTCGATGACTTATCTCGAAAAACAACAAACATGGCTGACATCTACAGTAAATAAAATTTAAAAAAAGTTGCAAATGTAGAAAAAAATGTATAGGTTTTAGCAGTATAAATTTTCCTTCGGCGTAACTGCTCCCCTCAAAAAACGCATTACTCGCTTCTGCGCCGAAAATTAGGCAGACGCTGGTCGTAGTTTGTCCATAAATAAAAATGAATGATTAATTGTATTGCATTGTATAGGGCTTTTTAACGTCCCCCGGTTTAATGCTTGACAGCTTGGCAGGGGGCGACTTACAGACTAGCTTATAAGCTGATTTAAATTAACACCCATGCCTTGCCCGGGATTCGAACTCCGAGCCTCCCACACTCCACTTCGGTGGAGCACCAACCGACTGCGCCACGGGAGGTCGGCCTGAGTTATTAAAAATTTGTTGAATTTCCAGTACTCAAGTACGTGTGGTATAGAAGATGTGGTCGAGATATACGGGGCCTTGTACAACAAATTCTCGTGATATCACCTTGATGGCATTCACGGAACGTGTGGGAAGCATTGTTGAATTAAAAATGATAAACTGCTATTGTTGTTTTAATTAATAGGATGGTTTACTAGTAAATATAGGAAAGTTGCAAATACAACTCTGCTAAAATCACCAAGTTATATCTTAGTAAGTACAAAAAATTAAAGCGTTTGTCTTAATCGGTATTTCAAAATCTAAATTTAATAAAAATTTATGTAATTGTTTATTGTAGTTTAATCTATGTATTAGTTAATAAACTAAAAATGTCTTATCAACTCATATTCTGTGGAGATAAATATGCCTCAACATGACCAGTTAAAACAATGAGCTAAATAAAACTAAAATAATAAAAAGAAAACTAAAATATAACAGATAAATAAGAGTGGCAATTTAAATGTGTGTAGTACACAACGTTCAAGCACAAAAAAAAACTTTATAGAAATATTGGCATGGCTGTACAGTACTAGGAACATGGGTTGATGGTGGCAGTCAGACCGTTTCTGCAGACACATTAGACAAAAGTTATTTACGAATGAAAAGGCGGCCGTTTGAAAAAAGTAAAAGAAAAAAATCGAAGCTGAAAAGAACGGAAAAGGAAACCACGGAAGATCATTTGCGAACATTCCAGAGTAGAGAAACAGTGTTGCCGCGTGTTTTCCACCTGCAGGGAACTTGGCAATGACAGAGAGAGCGAGAGAGAGAGATTCCACCCTGGTTGTACTGCGTGACGGAGACAGGAAGAACAGTCACAGTGGAAGAGGGGGAAAGAGTGAAGGAAGGACGTAGCAGGAGGGGAAATGCCCACATCTGGCAGCTGGTGTTAATAACGCCCCAGCTCCAAGGCAACCCGCTTGACGCGGCTGTCAAATAAGTTGCCTGCGGGCTGGAGGGGCGAACACGCCCTTGCTGCTCGTTATACCCGCGAGAGAGAAGGTAACGACGCACCAGGATGCTGTGGTCCACGCAGATCCTCTGGAGCACTGCAGTGGTGGTTCGACTGCGACAAGTGCTGAGTGTGCCCGCCTTCTGAACGCGTGCGTTTAGCTTGCTTCACGTCCAAGCTTACGACCAAAAATAATAATCCCTGTGTCGACTTAAGTACAGCGCGTATAAAAATAATTATTTGCGATACCTGAAATAGTAAATTAAAGCATTACTTAAAGGGTTAAAAAGCAGTTATGGAAATTGTAACATTTTAAATCTATAATAAGTGTCCAGTTAAGAACGCAGATTCACAACTAAAGGTAGGTATAGATCGTCTAGGAAAAATGATCATCGTGTACCTTTTAGAAAAATTGTAGCTTTTTTTTGTGGCTTGGTTAATGTTCTTGCTCACTGTCATGTACATTCTGCTCAAACTTGTATTAATATTCTAAGTGGGTCGTTCATGATTTTTTTTCATACAGTACGTACAACAGTCGGTTGGTATAAGATATTCACGGTAAAGTGAGCACAATTTTTTAAGTCCACTTATTTGAAATAATAGTCAATAATTTATGTTATCGCAGCGTTGGACGTCAACTTCCGAATGTGGTGGAATATACCCACTGTGTTTATTACTTACATGGCAATATTTATTTTAAAAAGTGGCGGAAGGTTAAAAATTGACTGAGAGGAATACAGTAACTAGTACCTCAAATGTGCTCACTTTACCGTGAACAGCCTATAGTAGATACATACCGCTGTATGGTGTTACAATGACACGATCTTTCGAACGCGTGCCTTTTAGCCAAGTTCGATTCTCCAGTAAGAAGACCGGAACATAAGTCCCGCAAGCGTACAAGCCACGCTCTTGATATAACTTATTCACTAAGCGGAAAGCGGAAATAAAAGCTAACATTTTATTTTCACGCGTAACTAACCAAACTTTACACTGCGCTATTTTTTGTAAAGTAAAGGGCGACCGTCATTCTACTTAACATTTCGGCAACCGCTATACCGCTGGTGACAACTTACCGGAATTCGATCGCAGAGATGCTTGCTTCAAATGCCGGATCAGAAATGATTTTATATTTCTGTCCAGCCGTCTGGGAAAAAGTATTTAGCAATGAAAAAACGGTTTCTTAACCATGCGCACTGATAAGTGCTATCCCATCAGAGGGAAAGAGGAGACCATTTCTAGGTTCAAAACAGACAAGCACGAGGACATGAATTTGTGTTCCTAGATGGCACAAATAAAATAAAACAAATGGCTAAGGACTATAAATAGGCGAAGAACGACGAAAATAAATTCTGCTCTTGTCCGCAACACTATATGTGTCAACTGGATCTACTTATTCCTCACGATTGTTCTAATACCAGCGGGTTGTAGAAGTGGCAGGATAGTTTATATTGCAGCCGCCATACCTTCTCCCACAATAGACATACAGCATGAAAGCGGAGGGGATAAAAACGTAAAGGGAATATGAAATAGTGTGTTGATGCCAGCTTTAGAGTAGCAATGTCCGTGTCCAAACAAGGAACTGCTTTTATTCCATTATCACTACCAAGACAATCGCGGGTAGGGTTTGACGTTACAACACTGTTCAGGCAATTAAGTACTTTGAAAATTTTTCACACTTCATCTAGCCTACTTTTAACTCAAGTCGCCTCATTCAAAACATTTTATTTCTATTAAAGGGCGCGCCTTCTGTTTGAAAAATAAAAACCAAATGTAAGCACACGCGTTCTTCACTGCTGACCATGCAGTTTCCACAGTTATACTATGTGTGCGTCTGTGTGTGGGACATACACACAAGATGAACATCAGCTTATATCATATTTATCTTACAATTTAATTTGTCTTAAAGGTAAAGACGGTAACAGATGGAAAGGGGAGGGGGTGACGAGGGCACCAAAAGGCATAGCCTCACAGTAAACTTCTAGATTACTTGATGGTATAAGCTGTTCTCGGTAAACTGAGCACCTTTGAAGGCCCTGCTAAAGCAGTATTCACAATACACCGATGAGACCGACGACAACCGATGACGGAGGTGGAATAAAGGTATTCACAACTGAGCGACAAATTGTCGGCGGCTATCGCTGATGCAGGCTATGCTGCTATCTGGCGTACAAGTTGGTAAGATTCATTTTTCGTTAGCAAACGACGCAAAAAAAACACACATGGGTTTGTTCATTATCAAAAATACTTTAAACCTTTCCCATAAAAGTGAAATTAAATATAATCAAAATTAATAAAATAAACACGGATACTGGTCCAAATTTATTTCAACAAATGCAAAAACCTATGAACGAAATTTAAAACTCTTTGTGCGAGAATAAACATAATGACGTATGAATTCAGTGGACAATATTAGTAATCACAACGCATTTATATTGAAACTCACTTATTAATTTAAACTCGCATACAGAGATGGTAGACTCGGTGTTTACAAAACGTGCCTGATTCTTCTTCTCGTCGCCGACAAATCCGACGTCTGTGTTGGCTTCAACGCTCGTGTCGCTCGTCGCCGGCGACAGCGCTCTGATTGGTTAGTGCTCATCGCGCCGCATCGCTGTATTGTGAATACTGCTTAACGATCTACTTCTCTGATTTCACTGTATCTTTGTACCATATGTAAATGTAACATTGCCACGGGAGTGATCATTTTGTACATGCGCCATCCTAGCGATATCGTAAGCATGTAAGAGTGTTACTTATACTAAGGCTAATTATACTCAGGTTGGCAACATAACGACATTTGTTACGGGGAAGTTTGGCATAGGGAAAATTACCTCTGCTAGGTACGCAGTGTTCCGAAAGGTAACTTTTAATTTATAATTCAATTAAAGGTATAGCTACGTGAATTACGAAAGAGAAAGATTTTACTTATTTACGAAGGTATATTATATTTGATTAGTTATTATTGGAATTGTCCTGTTTTTAACGTAGAAAATAGAGAGAATCTGTTCCATTTCGGTCACTAGCACTTACCTACTGGCGAAATTTTTCCTGGGCCTAACTTTTAACGTTGATCTCAACCTGCATCAAATGTAAACATGCAAATAAATACTTACTGCAATGTGAATAAAATAATTACACTGGACACAAATTTAAACATTACGCTCGCAACACAACGCCGACCCTTAAACTGCTTTTATTTCCTCAGTGCCAACTTAACAGGAAGCCCATGCTAATGTACACTGTGACAAATACGGACAGTGATTTCTTTCCAGAGGTAATTTCAAAAGTGGCCACTTTACTGTGAGCAGCCTATAAACTACTGCCACGTATAGGCTGTTCACGGTAAACTGAGCACTTTCGAGGCCCATATAACTTTTTACTTTCACCAATTTTTTATCCTTTAACCCCCTTTCCAATTAAACTAGCGACCCATCCCGCCCTCGTTCGAGTGTGAGTTACAAATATGGTGTTGTTTAGGTTTACAGTAAGTATATAGGGCCTACACTAAATGCATAAGGTAACTAACGTAGGATTAATACTGTGTTGTACAAAAAGTCTTCGTAAGTGAACCCCTATTTTTAATAATATTTCAAAAGACAAAAATGGTTACTGTGGGCCATCCTTGAAAGATAAACATATCCTGTGGCGGGCATTTTTTTAGACCTTTTTGAGATCTACAATTGTGTAGTACATTAATTAGGCGTATATGTTATGGTATAGTCAGCGAAAGCCATGTAAGCGTCCGAAAAGCTGCTTTTTTTCCATCGTGATTAGAAAACGTCGATATTTCTCTACTGTCTTTACATTAAATATTAATGTATTATATACCAAACCTTCCTCAAGACGTTCTTTAAGTGCTGGTGAAAAACTGCATCAAAATCCATCAAGTAGTTGAGAAGCCTTGGTCGAATACACACACACGCAGCCGAGGGACTTTGTTTTATACTATGTATAAATATTGCCAAGTAATAAACACAGTATTTATATTCTATAGTTCTCTGAAGTTAAAGTCTAAGGCTAAAATAAAACATATTTATTGACTACTATTCCAAATGAGAGGGCTTTCAAAAAAATGATTACTTTACCGTGAAGAGCCTACAAACATCCTGTCACATACATATGAGACACGTGCATGTTTGTGTGTAGCAGTAAGTAGAGGGTTGATCAAGAGCGCCTTGTCGACGAGTATGCGAGGGCTCGCGACAGCCGAAATGCAATAGGGCGCGCGACCAGCTCTCGCGCTTGACGAGACGGCCTTCCGACGCGCGATCAATCGAGACACGCCACTGCGACTCGAGAGGAAACTCTCCCCTCCACGGCCCCTGCTCCCGGGACCCGCGCCCTGCTGTCTGAAGGATACGGTCCGGATACAGCGCGGATCGCTGCCACACGAGCGAACCCGGAATTGACAATTTTCCGCGCGGTTTGGCTGGCCGGAAAGGGCGGGGGGGAGGAAAGTTTTCCTAGGAAACAGGAAATAAAGCGCCTTGTCAGGAAGGACGCTCGAGCACAGTCGGTGCAGGGGGGGAGGAGGGGAGGGTGTGCCCTACGCCGTGTGGGCGGACCCGTCATGGACGCCCAGCACACGTCAACCCCGCCGACCCTCTCTACAACATGTGACGTGTCTCGAGCTGTTCTGCCCAGACCAACATGTGATCGCTTACAGTCCCTGCACGAGTAGTTAGCAATTTTTCATGTCTTCCATTTCCCTGCAGAGGGATTCGTCGATTTCTCACAAAGAAATACCAAATCATTTGCTAACATGTCACAAGGAGTAATTATTTGATCGCTTTACTGCAGCAGCATCCAATGAAAAACTGATGCTGACCTAGGTTACGATCAATTACTCTCTTATGCCCGGCTGCACCATCGTGGTTCGAAACTCGATCCGAGATCGGGTCTAAGATCGACACAGAAAACTGTAGCACCATTCGAATTCAGAGCTGGACTGGAGATCGAGATGGAGTTCATTTCGAACCGAGAACAGCAGCCATCGTCGACAAATGTAGTTTGAAAATACGCCAACAGATAGAACTACGTTCGATTGTTTTCTTGAGAAATAGAAACAACATTATACGTACTTGAATACTATTCAGTAAAATTCGTACAGCAATAATTCACTTGAAACAGATAAAACATCGCACATCTAGTTCTATCTAGGCCTATAGTGAAAAATACGTCTACTTCCATGACGTCGTATATTACGAACCAATAGCAAAATTTGTCTCATACTTAATATAGATCTCTCACTTTGGAACCAAGATTGACGAATCGGAGATGCAAAATCATAAAATTTCGTTGGTGCAACACTTACATTGGAACCAAGATCAAATTGAGTCCTGGTTCGGAACTAGAATCATTCGGTCTCGGATCGGGGAAGATGTTGGTGTAATTTAGCATCAGTTAAAAATATAATGGCAACCACAAGGAAGCCACCTATATGAATTAAACATGTTGGGTAGGTTTGACAATGTGAGGCATGCAGATGGTTCACGGTTCATGCCCGGCCATCCAAGTGACATCAGCAACCGCGAGCCTTATCGCTGAAATTGCCGCACTATATAAGATCGTCCCGGTGTGCATTCTTTCCATTCTTATCCGTGCGATTGGATTGTTAGCACCCTTTCAAAGGGCATTATCCCTGGAAGACGAGTTCGGCAGTCCTTCAAACAGTTGGATGTGTCCGAGAGGGATCGCAATGTAGATCTTCGGGGAGCGGGGTGGTATTTCGCCGTGTTACGTGCCGTAACGGTCGTGCGGATATCACCGTAGCCCGCTGCTGGCCTCCAACGGATAGAGGAAGGAAGACACGCACGCACACACGACACTCAAGATCTGGCAGACCGCCACGAACCACATCGAGGGAGAATTGATGGATTATCCGGCGGCATGCGCGGAGTGCCCCAATCACCATGATTGTGGACATTCAGCGAGCAGTGATTCCCTCCCTGCAGCATCCAGTAGAGCCGATGCCGTTGGCGGACGGGTACACTACGCAGGACTACGTGCGTGCTGACCTTGATGACTGTCCTTACACAATTTCAGCATCACCAACACTCGCCATGACACCAGGTCATCTAGACATGTGTAACTTCAAACCGTTCGTCTTGGCACCGTAGGCATTTTGATTGGTGTGATAAATTTTGGACCGCACACTTCGAGTGTCTGTCATCATAACTAAAATAGTGGCAACTGCGCTGGAAGCATGAATGAAATAATATAGTGTATAAGCTATTCACAGTAAAATGAGCACTTCTGAAAGCCTTGCTTGTAGCTATTTGTATACACGTTGTGTATTCTTCCGCGTTATGTAAGATTAACATTGCCATGAAACTCATCACTTTATTCATGCGTCGGACAAGTGAAACAGTGAAATTATTAGAAAACTAAATATGTTAAAAATACGCTCGTTTTTACACTTCGATGCATTAAAATAAAAAGAAAGTGAAAGAAATAATTTACGTTATTACAAATGGTTACCTAACACTTTTTATTCGACGTTAAGATATTGAAATACTTCCCATCCATCGTTACCAACTTTACTGGGCGAATGTCACTCAGTGCGCCCGCTAAAATATATGCAGGTAGGGGCAGCGACTTTTTTCAAAGGTTGATTTCAAAAGTGCTTACTTTATTGTGAACAGCCTTTAAGGGCGAACACGATATTTTCGCTACAATTCACTCCATAAATACATGGCCGGAAGTCACGAAATAAACCTCCAAATACAATCACAATACAAAGAACTGTTTGACAATACCTTTACGTTTTAATGGCTCTCCGCTGTTACGGGGATGGCTCTCAAGCTCAACTACAGCAATTAATTCATTGCGACAACCTAAATCAACAAATTGAAATCCGATCGACTTGATAACTGTGAAACGTGTAAACTTCAGAGGACAATTCTGACCTTTCTATGGATTTCTCACGAATAAAATTATAGCGTTAACGCTTAAAGTCCCGTACTTAATACAATGCAACGAAAATACTAACCTCTATTTCAATACCTTGCACATGGGGGCGATTATGCTTTCGTAGTGTGTGCCAGTTCCGGCTGCAACGTTCCCTTGCTACTTCAGCTCAGAGAAGCACAACAGCTCCGTGCAGATGGCGCCTTAAGCTCATAACGCGATTCTGTAATGAATTTATCCTATGCGTTAAAGACTCTCCACTGGAGCTTTAATTATCTGCAGGGACAAAAAAATACCCAGTGGAGATTAAAATGCTGGAAAAAAAATCTGTGAGTTCAGCTTACGAGTAGATGCTGGGAAATTTTTGCTGTACGGCTACACTTCACAATTCTCCTTGTTAGCTTATTGGCTGCTGCATTTTAAATTAGTTTTCCCTTATCGAGTGAGCGAGTGAAGAGATTCGAGCGGCTCTTAACGTCGAGGCCTAGAGAACCTATGAGGGTGAAGCGAGATGAATACGGAGCACGCCTGGGTGAGGGGGGGGGGGGTGAACGGGATATCCCCGGAATAGTCCGACACGATTCCCACATGCGAGGATCCGGGAGCGATACCGCTGGGGATCGAACGCGGTTCGCCTGGATGGGAGGCGAGTAGTCTAACCATTACACCATCGTGGCCGCAACTGGATGTTACTTGCGCCCAGCATGTTCGTGTGTTTTTTTTACTGGCTCAGAATCTTCCAGGGCACGTGAGAAGAATTGCGCAGGCGATGCAAAATAGCGTATAGAAGATTCGCTTGTTTCCGTTTCCTCGGAATTCTAAGCGGTGAATATAGTGTTTCAATACAGCGGTCTGTTCACTACAGATAAAGAATTGTCACTACAGGCTGTTCACGATAAAGTCAGCACTTTTGAAATCAACCTTGGAAAAAAGTCACTGCCTCTACTTGCATGTGTTTTAACGGGCGCCCTGAGTGACATGCACCTAGTAAATTTGGTAACGATGGATGGAAAGTAGTTCTGTATCCTAACGTCAAATAAAAAGTGTTAGGTAACCATTTCCGATAATTTGAATCATTTCTTTCGCTTTCTGTTTATTTTTAAATGTATCCAAGTGTAAAAAAAGAGCAAATTTATAAAATATTTACTTTTCCAATAATTTCACAATTTCACTTGACCGACGCATGAATTAAGTGACGAGGCCCATGACAATGTTAATCTTACATAAGGCGAAAGAATACACAACGTGTATACAAGTAGAGCTTAAGCAGGTCTTTCAAAAGTACTCACTTTACCGTGAATTGCCTGTATAGTTTGAAACACTGTTGTGCAGAAGAATGAATATCACAAACAGAGGAATACTTGCTGCGATTTTTGCTTGACTTTGACACATTTCAACGACCACATTTAAATTCGAATAACGAAGTTTATACATGAGCAACAAAATATAGACTTTTCTTTCTGTCCTGAAAATATATTTAAAATGAAATACTCCACAGTTTTTTATTAATTATAACAAACACAACACTGCTTACAAAGAGACCCACATGACAACTGAGAATGCTCCTTAAGAGAACCAACTCGATACACACGGGAACAAACCACGATTAATTAAGCATTTTGGAAAATGACACTGCCCCTGCCTGCGTATATTTTAACGGGTACACTGAGATCCTGCGCTTGATAAAGTTGGTAGCAACAGAAGGAAAGTACTTCCATGTTTTGGCATTGAATCAGATGTGTTAGGTATAGCCACATTTATAACTACTGAAATAATTTCTTTCGTTTCTATTTTTTTTTATTCCTGTAAGCGAAATAATTAGAAGATTTTAAAACTTTTGAAAAGTTCCTACGAGAATATAAAAAACAGGTAGTTTTTTTTTACTAATTAACTTAAAACTTTTAAGACGACAAAAACTAGGCAAACGTCGAATTGGAGCAACTTATAACAGAGTAATAGCTACGAGCAAGGCATAACTGTGGTTAATTCTACTCAGGTTAGGAAAAAAACGAGTTTTCTTAAGGGAGAGTTTGGTGTAGGTAAAATTTCCTCCGCTAGGTGCGCAGTGTTCCAAAGAGCTCACATATAATTAATAACTTAAGTTACGTGAATAATAAAAAAAAAGAAATATTTTACATAGTTACGAAGTTATTTTACATTTGATTTACGATTATTGCAATCATCCAATTTTTTAACGCAGAAAAAAAAACACAAAATTTGGTTCCTTGTCGACAGTAGCGCCTACCTAATGGCGAAAAATTATAATAGCCAAACTAAAGTATCGAGTTTCCCAACCTGAGTGAAATAAACCTTATCGTAACTAATGACACGTTTCCTTTGTGTTTAAAAAAGGTATTTTAACCCATTCAGCTTCAGTGAACACAATTCTGTTCATTAAGCAAATATAGGTAGTAATTTTTGGTCCCTGATGCACACTGCGAAGCTCATTAGCCAATGATCTTACCTGTGCGTAAATACTTTGCTAACCGTCTTACTGGTCTACGTCATAATTGGTCCATATAACTGTAGCCGAACACATAGTCTACAGCTCACTGGCTGTGACAACGAAACAAGTGTTGTGTAGACTTAAGTACAGTACGCATAAAAAAAATTGTGTTTGTAACAGTTGAAACCGTAAATTAAAGTGAGTCTGGAAGGGTTAAAATACAAAGTTAATGTAATGAAGCCATTATTTACTCGGTCGTTGTTAGGTCAAAGCTAAGGTATCAATCAGTACGAATCCATGATATTTCAGTACCGAAGATCAAGTACAGCGGAAGAAATATGGTTACATATAAGTGTGCTCCGGCTGTCAAAATACGCGGAATGAACTGTGCACAGCGAATGAATCCAGGTGAGCGAGTGAAGAGATTTGGGCGGCTAACAGGAAGTCTTGAGAGCCAATAAGGGTGATTTAGGTGAGTATACAGCAGTATCGGAATTAAGGGCGAGGGAAACGGGAGATCCCCGAGAAAACCCGCCGACCAACGTCCGGCACGATTCCCACTTGCGAAAATCCGGTGACCCGGCCGAAGATTGAACCCGCTTCGCCTTGGTGGAAGGCTAGCGTGCTAATCATTCAGCCACCGTGGCCCGGCATTATCTTCGAGAGTAATAAATATGTAAAATTTCATGGATTCTCTTCTTATTCGGAGGCGAGTAAATTACGTACTTTGATTTAGTGACGCATTTAGTTCTGAACGCCTGTAGGTTTTATGCCATTTCTGCAACCACACCACAATTTACATCGCAGATGTTAGAGAACTGAAAGCCAATTACAGAGCCGTAATTACAGAAGGTCCGGTTGACGAGGAAGCCAACGCCTAGAAGCGGCCACACCGGACGCTGGCCGAACTAATGCGGAATCTTGCAGAGAACCGCGTGGCCAATCAGGCACAAGGCCCATTCCCCGAGTACCGTCGCCAACCAATTAGCGACGCTTACATCAAAGCGACCGACGCGTCATTTGGGTGCTGTTTGCTTGTCCATTCTGTGGAAGCAGTTAATGAACAAATGCCAGCGGCTCGAGAGCAGGTAGGACTGTGAAAAGTAGCTGCAGGGTCACTGAACTATAGTCGGTTCCCGACTAATGCCCGGTTGCACCATCGTGGTTAGAAAATCGATCTGAGATCGGATCTAAGATCGACGCATAAAACTGTTGCACCATTCGAGTTCAGAGCTGGATTTCATTTCGAAACGCCGAAATTTGTGGTCCGAACTCTTGATCCGAGATCAGCAGTCACCGTCGACAAATGTAGTTTGAAAATACGCCAACAGATAGAACTACGTTCGATTGTTTTCTTGGGAAATTAACAACATTATACGCATTTGAATATTATTCTGTAAAATTCGTACAACAATAATTCACTTAAAACAGATAAAACATCGCACATCTCATCTATTGTGAAAGACATGACGTCATATATTACGAACCAATAGCAAGATATGTCTCATACTTAATGTAGATCTCTCACTTTGGAACCAAGATCGACGAATAGGAGATACAAATTCATGAAATTTCGTTGGTGCAACATTTTTACATTGGAACCTAGATCAAACTGGATCCTGGTACGGAACTAGGATCATTCGATCTCTGATCGGGAAAGATGATGGTGCACCCGAGCATAAATAAGCCATTGACATGACTGCGTCGTTTTTCCCCACCCGCTGTACATACTTCCGCTAAGCTCAGAAATTCAAACTGCCATCACGAACCTAATAACCAGCGTGCATTCGCCGAGCAATCAACTCTTTGAAGCTGTCAGAAGCATAAACAGGTTATCATCGAATCAGCGCTTGTCCAAGTGTGGGCGATTATACACTTCTTATGCAACGTTACGTTTACTATAGGACACTGTAATTTGAAGTGTTAAAAAATGAAACCAATTTCGATGACCTTCTGCCAACCTTATTGGGAACATATTACATATTTAAGGGCAGGAAATTTAATTTTAGAATTATTCAATTAATCTGGAACAACGTGGTAAACCTTTTTTTTTATATAACGAATTCTTATGTACCTTCATAAACACCGCGCACATTAGAAATATTATTTCACATTAGTGTAAACATCTTACGAAAAACTATATATATTTTTTTCAGACTGCCTTCTCTAAAACATAGAGATCCGGTAGATGCTATATCCGAAAGACAACTGCAACGAACTCCGCTGCAGACGTACAGTGCTGAGATTACAAGGCGACACAGAACTAAGTCCCTTATTCTCCCGCAGCAGGACAGAAAAGCCTGGACTCCGTTTGCTATAGTGTCACGGTAAATTATACTTATACTTTGTCTATGTATTATAATATTTATTTCATAGTCGATATGCATTAAAAACGGAAGGCCCTCCCAAAAGGCATTGACCCCTAATAAATATATGTTATTGTGGTCTCAGACGTTAACTTCTGAGAGTGATGAAATGTATACACTGTGTTTATTGGTCATATTCCAATGTTTACACTAAAAAGTGGCAGACAGGCAGAAATTAATGGAAACGAAAAATTTGGCATTGCCTTAAAAAGTGCTCACTTTACCGTGAATAGCCTAATTGAGAAATCAGGAGTTTGTGAGAATATTTGCGGAGGTGGCGATAATTTTCGCACTTAGTTTATTGTTAAGATTTTTAGTAACGAAGAACTTAAAAGTTGAAATAACAGTAATGCCACGAAAATAGATCAACTACGACACCATGCTTCATAAACCGGCAATTGCTTACTATTTTATTTTCTTGATAGTATTAGCTTGCATTTGTGAAATCAGTATTATTGTGATAATAATAAAAAACATTTTGCTGGCAAATTACTTTGATTTATAAATTATGTTAATGTGTAGGCCTACGTCACTCCAGTATGGTTGTACATATAGTCTTGGTGATCAATAAGAACACTGTATAAGACGTTTCATACGTTAAAATATTTATTACTTGAATTAAATTTATTGAACTTCATTTTCATTTTAATCAGTTACACTCAATAAGCCTTCAAGTCTCGACATGAAAATTTACCACAAACTTGTAAACGAAACCAGTTTAAAAAATTCCAAAATTAAATTTTCAGAAGTATCTACGACTCGTGCACGACACGAAAATGATTGGTTTAATCAAAACAAGTTTCCTTTAAATTATAGTAGTTTTTTTAATACGTCCTCAATTCGTACCAACTTTTAAGTGCGCACACAACTATATTTTTATAAGATTACTACAATTAATATGGTCAGAATAGCTGCGATCGGCGATTTAAATTTTGGATTCAAGAAAACATAGAACACGTCACTTCCGTGGACGTACCCCATATAGCCTACGACTGCGTATAGTCCATTCACGGTTTTTTCCAACTTTACTGAAGCCCTGCTTAAGTTATACTTCGAGGATATTCCACCGCCTCGTACTAACAAGTACAGGAAATTAGAGGCAACGCACCAAATACATGCGCACCCAGTGTAATGATATTTAGCGTAAGAACTATCTATACCTTACTAGGCGTTAAAGGCTGTTCACGATAAAGTGAGCACTATTGAAATCAACCTTAGAAAAAAAGGTCACTGTCCCTGCCTACATATATTTTAACGGACGCACCGAGGGACATGCGCCCCGTAAAGTTGGTAACGTAATATTTCAGAATATTACAGGATGCAAAGGGATTTCTTATGATAAATACGTAAGCATTAAAATTATAAATTATTTTTGTTTTCATTTCAATCGAATGTTATGTACACTTATCTGTGATAACTATGTTAAATTAGATCATCCTTCAGTCAGTTTAACATTTGCTATTCAAAAATTCTCTATGGAGTTATGTTACTTTAGTCTGAGTTACCTAGGGAAACATTGAATAAAATCTGAAAGTCAAATTAACTAATCAAGAAAAGGAAATTTTGAATGTCTAGAATAATTATCGCTGCATGTAGATAAATTATTTTGCAGTATATCACGCTAAATGTTAATAGCGTTTTCCAGTATTTTGAAGAGATTATTTTGCATTATGAGAAGAGTGTAGAAAAATGATGTGTCGAGATGGACTCTTGAAGTGATTCTGCAACTGTGGAATTCGATCCGCAACTATCTGCTGGAGTTTCGAGTCCAGGTGAGATGGCCAATATGCAGGATGGACTTCGTTTGGCATCGTCTGTTCCAGCTCTCTTCGATGTAGACTTATAAGGTGAACTCCACCCATTTATATTTCTTCAGCAGAACTGTAAGAAAGCTTATATCTTACTTCGGTCATGTGCCCCAGAAGTCCCATTTTGAGAGTTCGTGAATTTATTGACTATCTGGCAAATTTTAAATATTTCCTTAACAGTGGAAACAGCTATTTTACATTTTAATAGAAAATACTAACACCAAATATTTATAAACCGTTTTTCCAAATTTTAAATAGTTTAAATACGTATATATTCATCTAATCACATATTGTAAGGTAGGATGCAGAGAGTATTTAATATTCATGTTTTAAATTCTGATACCAATCCAAAGTGAGAAGCATCTTAATTTCTCTTTTCTCGTTAATACACATGTTCTACCTCCTAAATTTTTATTAAATTAACATAATTACTTCGTTATTTTCTTTGAAATATTAATTAAGCTCTATTAAAATAAAGGGTTGGTGTTTTTGTGGAATAATCTGATTTGAAAGTGTTGATTTTTGTATATTCAGAGTTATATGTCTTCTTTTAGATATTTATTCTTGGCGCCCATGTCCTAAAGATGTCATTTTATTCGTTATATTTTCTATGATAATTCCTAAAAATAACAACCATATATAATTAATAAAAATCTTAAAGTAATGATGAATGGAAAAAAGTTCCACATCTTAAAGTCAGATAAAAAGAGTTAGGTAACCATTTGTGATGTCTTAAATTATTTCTTTCTCTTTCTCTTTTTTTTAATGCACAGAAGTGTAAAAATGGCCAGTTTTGTATAGTAATTAATTTTCTAATTATTCCACAGTTTCGCTTGAACGACGCATAAATAGGTTGTGAGGAGGTCCACGGTAATGTTATATAAGGCGGAAGAATACACAACATGCATACAAGTAGATCTTATGCAGGGCTTTCAAAATTGCTCATTTTCCCGTGGACAGCTTATACCAATACACCTATTTTCTCCCCGTTTTATCCATTATAGTTATAAATGAAATATTATAGTTTATACATAAAACATAACTGAAAGTTCTTTTCCACCACAAATATGACACTTTAATTTTAAAAGATCTTTAAATCGCTGTGATACATAAGATGTTTAGGGAAGAACCAAGCACATCATTGATGGGGTGATTTTTCAAAGGTTGTATTCGAAAAGTGTGAGGGAACTGCGGTGAACAAACTGCAGCAGGCACAGCGGCGTGTGCTCGTGTCATGTGGCGAGCAGACAGCGGGCCGCGACTCGTCCCACCGACACAGAGTTGTGAAGGGTGGTGGCATTGGGGGGGGGAGAGATTCGGGGTGTTAATTTCGGACGCCGATGGTCGCCGACGCACCCCCACGCCCCGCAATCGAATTCGCGACTCCTGGAATTCGCGGAACGTAATCTGGCTCGTCCCGGCCCATCCACCCACCGACGTCCCCCTTCAACTACAGTTTCATTAGAGGGGAGAGGCTGGAGGGGGAGAATATTTTCCCCACCCCGTAACACCCTCACCCTCTATCATACCACTGTATAGTAAATAGAAGTTTTAAAACAAAATTGTACAACATAATATGTCCCTATCGATTTACGTCTACGTGGACATACAATTTTTGAATCGCTGCCAAATATTTCGTAAATATGGACACCACAAAATCTTTCTAAACTTCCAGCGACTTTGTTATAGTTGGAAAACTGTTTTATTATTGTATTAAAATGCAATTTTTTTTTTATCGTACAGACATTTTGTCGCCACAAGGGAAAAATATTTTAGCAGCTACAAAATTTTTTCCTACTTTTATATTAACAAATAAGTATTTTGTGCAACAATGAGCTTGCTCTACCAAACTAAGTACAGTACAAGCCATATTGCAACATCAGCATGCAGGGTCGATTCTTGGCTTTTCGAAAATTCTCGGAACACACAACTTCGATTCCTCGCTTAAGGAGGTGGCATACCTTGACAACTGAACGGTGGGCAGAGATTCATTAAAACAGGGAGGAAAAAATTGCATTCTAAGATTATTTAATATTATCTACGAAGTCTCGTACAAATATTACTAAAGATATATTCCACGTATGAAGATTACCTAGTCTCCGTTTTCAATTTTCCTCTATAGCAAGTACTTTTTTTAAAGTGAAAAATACTAAAATGTGCATTTATCACAAACGATTTTAAGTTGCGAAAATTCTGGTCCATTCAGACCTAATGCACACAATTGTGGATAATTTTTGGTCTGTACTGCACACTGCAAAGCTCAATGGCTAACGATATTTTCTGTGGGTAAATGATTTGCTAAGAGTCTTACTCGTCTAGGTAGTGATTGGTCCATATAACTGTAGCCAAACATATAGTCTACAGATCACCTGCTGTGACAACGAAACAAGTGTTATGTAGACGTAAGTATAGTATGTATCATACATTTTTATGTTTGCAACACCTCAAACCGTCAATTAAAGTTGGTCTGAAAGGGTTAAAGTAAGTTCGGGACGTGTGAAGATCGGATCACCATTTAGAAGTCTCATACAGGCGAATTGCCGGCGGAAAGTTTGCATGCCAGTTCAATGCCTTGCACATAGAGGCCATGTGGCATGTGATTAGTGCGCCTGGATCGCCGTATACCGATCCCACACTTCTAGGCCTCATCCTGTATAGTAAATTCACGGTTACTTTCAACTTTTCTGACGTACTGCTAAAGTTCTATTTTCAGGATAACCCTCCGACTCTTGCAAACTAAGCTTAACAAAGTATAGAAAATTACACCAAAGGAACATCTCACCGCATTCGTGCGCACTCACTTCATTATTATTTTCGAGAAGAACTATTTCTTACTAGGCGTTACCAACACACAATTTTCTCCCTGTTTTGTTCATGTTAATAATAAATGAAATATTATAATTTATAGTTAAAATGTAACTAAAAGTTCAATTTAAACAAAAATAATGTACCTACTTTTATTTTAGCAGAAGCATAAAACGCTTGTAATACGTTATAACTAGGAAACAACAAAGTATGCCACACATAGGATAATTTTTTAAAAGATTGATCAAGAAAGTGTGAAGAAACTTCGAATAGACTATATATGGGAAGCCTGATGTGAGATGCTATAGGCTTTCACGGTAAAATGAGCCCTTTTGAAACCCTGCTTAAGATCTACTTGTATGCACGTTGTCTCTTCTTTCGTCTTATGTAAAATTAACATTGTCATGGGCCTCATGAATTTATTTGTGTGTCCGTCAAGTTAAACTGGAATTCTTATGATAGTAAATATTTTACAAATCTGCTCACTTTTCCATTTCAATGCATTAAATAAAATAACAGAAAACGAAAGAAATAATTTAAGTTATCACATAGTTTCATTTCACGTTTAACTTTACTGGGCGCATGTCACTCAGTATGCCCGTAAAATGCATGCAGGTAGGAGCAGTGACTTTTTTCTAAGGTTGTTTTCAAAAGTGCTCACTTAATTGTGAACAACCTATAGAGGATGTTCACAATAAAGTGAGCACTTTTGAAAGCCCTGCTTAAGATCTACTTGTATGCCCGTTGTGAATTTTTCCGCCTTATGTAAAATTAACATTGCCATAGGCTTAAACACTTTATTCATTGGTCGGTCAGGTGAAACTGTGGAATTATTAGAAAAGTAAATATTTTATAAATCTACTAATTTTTACACTTCGATGTATTAAAAATAACAGGAAGTGAAATAAATGATTTAAGTTTTCATAAATGGTTACCTAACACTATATTTAACGTTAAGATATGGAACTACTTTCCCTCCACCGTTACCAACTTTACTGGGTTAATGTCACTCAGTGCGCCCTTTAAAATATATGACGTTAGTAGCAGTAACTTTTTTCTTAGGTTGGTTTCAAAAGTGCTCACTTTATCGTGAACAGCCTTTAGGAGAAGTATTCCCTGCCGATTGCCTCCCTCTTAAAAAAAAAATAAAAAGGTTTCCGGTTCAATTTCGCTCCCTTTTCTCTTCACCACGTGACACAAGCTCCGTGTACCGGGAGGGGAGGAGGATTCGGTAGAACATATCTGAGGGGATAAAATGCAGGAACGTTGCAATAAGCCTCCGGTCGGTTCCCCCATGGTGTCGGGCAGGCACCTCCCTAGCCCCGTGTGTTCGCCGGCTTGAATATGACGCGCTACGTGTGCCCGCGACGATAACACGGCAAACTCGCTCCCCTCACCAACACCCCACTTTTCAGGACCTCCACGAGTGAAGAAACATGAGGGAGGAGAGCCCGCACCTCCCCGTGTGTCATTACAACCCCTTACCACCCCCTCCCTCCTGACACGGGCTGGTGGAAGGCATTAAAAAGTGTTTTAATTTCCAGGGACGCGATAACGAACATAATTAGAGCAGCCGAGCTACAAGAGGCGCCGCCTCTTCAGCCATGCATAGAAAACTAATTTCCAGCCGTAATTGAAACTGTTAAAGAACGCTTGGTAATTGTCAAAATCCTTTATTTCCCTTTGCTCCCCTCCCCGGACCCCTCTGCCGGGATTATGGATACATAGATAGAGATATAGATACAAGCTCTCCGTCGCGGCGCCTCTAGGGGAGGGGGAGCAGAGGGCGCCGGGGGCTGAAAAGGGGGGAAGTTTAATTTAGAAAATTTAATTGACTTTTATTGAAACAAAACTATGCGTTCGACCGAAAAGAGACGTAGTCGGAGGAGGGCAGTGCCTGAGCTAGAAGGGCGCACGAGGTGGATTATGCAAAGTGGCGGTATAACACCGCTACAGTGCCACCCCTCCCCCCTCTTTCCCAAAGAGTCGTGTTTTAACATCTGAAAGGAGATAAGATACTTTCAGGCAAGTGATTCACGTGATATTTTCTTACTAACTTATGAATTAATTTACGCTGCTTGTCCTGCACGGAAGTCGACGTGCTCGGACGAAGCTGGTGAGATGTCCACCTTTGATTTAACATTTTCAGGCTCACTTTAATTTACGGTTTCAGGTGTTGGAAACATAGAAATGTATGATGCATAACTGTACTTACGTCTACACACCACTTGTTTCGTTGTCACAGCCAGTGTTCTGTAGACTATAGGTTTGGCTACAGTTATATGAACCAATCATTACCTAGACGAGTAAGACAGTTAGCAAATCATTTACCCATAGGTAAGATCATTGGTCATTGAGCTTTGCAGTGTGCATTACAGACAAAAAAGTGTCCACACGTGCGTAATGTACACAATTGTGTACATTGGGTCTGAATGGGTTAAATAGTTCTGAGTTCAAATCCATACTGATAAACGGGTGTTGTCCGATGGAAGCAGGCCCCAGCAGAGATGCGTTAAAAATTCTGGGCAGGGAAACGACCTCATTTGTACATTCCGGGGACATGAATTTAGTTGTTGCGATGTTAAAGATAGCGAACTTTTTTTCATCATGGCAACAGTAATGCGTCTCTATGATGGCCGAGGTCGCCCCCAGATTTTCGCATGTGGGAATCGTGACGGGCGATGCTGCTGGTCAGCGGGTTTTGTCGGGAACCTCCCGTTTCCTCCGCCCGTGCATTCTGGCGCTGCTCCATACTCACCTCGCTTCACCGCCATCGGCTCTTGCGATCTCGATGTTAAGAGCCGTCCAAATCTCTCTATTCACTCGCTCTATTGTGGTTTATGTTACTGTCCGGCATAGGCTACAAACAGTCTTGACCATTTGATATTTAAAAAAACAATATTGGGACGGTTTCCTTACTGCGTACGTTTAGTTAAATGCTGCTCACGATAAAGTGAGCACTTTAGAAATGAACCCTAGAATAAAGTCACTGCTTTTGCATGCATATATTTTAATGAGCACACCGAGTGACATTCACCAAGTAAAGTTGGCAACGATGGATGGAAAGTAGTTCCATATTTTTACGTCGAATAAAAAGTGCTAGGTAACCAATTCTGATAACTTAAAATTATTTCCTTCGCTTTCTGTTTTTAATGCATCGGAGTGTAAAAGTGAGCAGACTTGTGAAGAATGTATTTACTTACTTAATAATTTCACAGTTTCAATTGACCGACGCATGAATAAAGTGACGAGGCACATGGAAATGTTAATTTTACATAAGGCGGAGGAATACACAACGTGTATACAAGTATATCTCAAGGAGGGCTTTCAAAAGTACTCATTTTACCGTGAACAACCTATAATAAATAATTATACATATTCTAAAATGCGCAGGTATATGCGAACACTGTAAATTAGAATATTAATATTGCACTTAAATTGCTATCGGGAAAAGTCTCGTTTACTGGCTTATTCTAACGTAAAATTGTCAACACCGGGCGAAATAATGAAGTGGCATTACTGCCTGGAACAAGCGAAATGTTACGTAACCACATGATACGTTGCACCGCCTCACTGGCTACTGTATTTCACTTAGACGAATCGAAATTCAATGACTGTGTCTGTAAAAGTTTATTACTTACTCACTGCGCTCCGAAGTGTGGCAAATTTTAACCAGCGATACTACTGGACCGTGTTTCCCCAACTTTCACTTCCGCTCCCGGGTTATGCAGTTTCCGGTCGTAAAACAACAGTTTTATGGCGCGCTTTCTTAGCTGCACTGGTGATATGCAGACCCCTTCGCTTCATTCTAGCCTAAACATTTTTCCGAGGGCAGGATGAATAAATTCATCATGGCATTGAGACACTTTAAAAAATAGTTTATGGCAGACTGTACAGTACATATAATTCATTCTAATCCTTTATGTGGTTTTCCTCCACTCCACTGTATTATTGTGAAAGTTGTTTTTGTTTTTTCAGTTCATAAGGCCGATAAAATGTGGAACACGCCACAAGTGGACATTGAAAACGAATGTCAACACACGAGGCGCGGCGGAACAGATGCGGCGTGCGCAGGCAGCTAGCAGAATAGTTTCTCCCCAAGGCACGCATTTAGAACCCGAGACTTAAGTTAAGGTATGGTAACTCTCTGCCCTGTTCGGGGTCGCCGAAGTGCCACTTGCTGAGACCTGATTGGAATATGGTTGACTACGGGGAGTCTATTCCTAGTCTACCACTGTCTCTGCCGATATTGCTGGGATGCTTAAGACCTGGTGGGAGCTTTATTGACTGAAAGAGAAGCTTGCTCCCTCTGTCTGCTCTGGAGGTCGTGGCTGGTGACCGGTGGCACTAGAGAACAGCTGATCTGAGAAGTGTCGGAGCTATTGCCACAGAAAGTAAGCTGGAGTGTGAACCAGAAAGGGCATGTGAAGCATCTATTATAGCCTCTCCTAGCCCAAGGGAACCCACTACCTCCTTGTGGTATCGCCGGGTAACCTCCGTAAAGAGATTAGCGAAAGTGGGAGACTCCCGGGCATTCCCTATGCCATGTTTACTAAAAGGGGGAACTATCACATATGATAAGCTTGAATCATGGGCAATCATGATGGTGGTGGGCCGGTCGACTCCTTTACGGGTCAGAGGAGCCCAAAAGCTGAGTCTTAATGTGAAGAAATTCAAACTGCGGAAATGGACATCTTCGGGTTGGGGCAGTAGTCTACCGAGGTGGAGAACCCTTGAGAAAAGGAAAGAGGAGCACAGGCTGACCTCGCTTTCCCCGTAGAGGTTTCCTCAGCTAGAGGGGTGGGAGGAGCAGTCCTGAAGAAAGGGACTATTTCCCTGAACCAAGCTCACTCCCTCTGGTGCCCCGAGGTCAGATTGAGGAAGGACGTGTGCTTGCAGTGGGGAGTGCTGGGGCTATATGCCCAGGTATCCGTGATGGTAGTAGATGGATCTCCTGAACACAGGAGAACTGTAGGCCAGGTGACCGATGGCCACCATTGAGAATGTTCCTGAGCGGTGTAAGGGGGTGTGGGATGCCGAGGACCTTGGTGCCAGTCCGAGGGGGGCCGCGCTCCTAGAAGCCCCAAAATGGACTAATATGAGAATCCAACAACCCCGGGATGGCCGCGGGCTAAGAGGGGTCAAGTGTTCCAAAAAATGTATTATTATATTACTCTGCCGATGTATTATTATATATATATTACTCTGCCGATGTCCCCCATGCCGTTTGAACTGCCCAAACCATGGGTTAAAAAAATGACGCTACGTTTGTTAACATTTTGTTTTACAACAAATACGTGCATTTACGGTATAGGCTGTTCACGGTCAAATAAGCACTTTTGAAAGCCCTGCTTAAGATATACTTGTATGTACGTTGTGTATTCTTCCGCCTTTTGTAAGATTTACATTATCATGGGCCTCGTCACTTTATTCATGAGTCTGTTAAGAGAAACTGTGAAATTATTAGAAAAGTAAATATTTTTTAAATCTGCTCGTTTTTACACTTCGATGCATTAAAATCAAACATAAAGTGAAATAAATAATTTAAATTACCAAATGGTTACATAACACTTTTTATTCGACGTTAAGGTATGGAACTACTTCCCATACATCGTTACCAACTTTTCTGGACGAATGTCACTCAGTGCGCCCGTTAAAATGCAAGCAGGGACCGGGAATTTTTTCTAAGGTTGATTTCAAAAGTGCTCACTTTATCGTGAACAGCTTTATGTGAGAAAGTATTACTTGTAAATAATGTCTACGAGTTGGACAGTATTTCCTAAAGTTATAAAATTATGATTTTTTTTATCAGCCCGCTTAAACTCCGGTCCACACTTCTGGCGGTATTTGTTTCCATTTCTCCTGATGCACAATGAACAGTTGACGCCTGTTTGTTGGTCGACTGGCTCTGGCACCTTAAAATATGTCACCACAAAAAAAATTGAGGATATAATGATTTTTTTAAATGTTACTGCTTTGTTAAAATACGCTAATTTAAAAAAAAATTATCGCGTAATGCATAGTTTAATATGTTGTTAATACTTAGTGTCTGTTGTGTCTAATATAATTTGTTTATTGAAATGGTTGGCACTGTACCTCTCCGTTCCAGCACCCAACACATTAAGACTTCATTCAGCGTGAAATTTAATAAACTAAACGTTATCATTACGATTCTGTTACATCTCCGAGAGACAAGCAAGAGGCTCCACCAAATCCTGATTATTTCTACTCTTCGAGTGTCACCAAAAGCTGTTTTCTTCCACCGCCCTTCCCTCCATCTGCAATTCAATATGGGTTTACGGCAGATAAATTATTATGGTTAATGTGGCGATGCTAAATGCTAACAATCAACGCTACGATGTGATCGACAATCAGATGAACTTCACGGTTGAATTTGTTTGAATGCCCAACATTCATAACATGAGTCTCCGGGTTCAAAACCTAGTAAAGCATGGATACACGTACCGTACGCCTATTGAACGTTCGCAGTTACTTCAGCGTTTTTACAAACATTATTCGATACACAAAAGTTGCCTAGCAATATCATACTTGCATTTGATCGACGCAAGAATTAAATTAACGCGTTAATGGAAATGTTAATTTTACATGTGGTGGAAGGATACAAAAAATAAATAAAAACAGGTCATAGATATGGAGTTCAAAAATTCTCGTTATTATCCGTTTCATACAAGACAGACATTCTAACTAACCTACAAACACGTAAACCGTAGACGCCCCCATTTGCAAGTACTGTCAGCTTATGGTTGTTGCTGGATGCATGTTTTTATTTCGGTGATCTTTGTGATGACTATGAAAGAAAATTGTACTCGGCATTAAAAACCATAATTAAGAAATTGCATGGTAAATACAACCTTTATGGTTTAAATTATGATCTTAGAATAATGTACAGTTTTTTTTTTTTTTTAGTTATAGAGCCAACGACTTTAAAAACATTAGATGTGTGTGTATATGTATGTGTATATATATATGTGTGTGTGTGTGTGTGTGTGTGTGTTAGAACATGCGAACATTATGGTTATGTGAAACGTCTCCACCCGCCCGGTGATTGTCATTGCCATTGAGCTCAACGGTTTGTTGTGTGCTTTGGTCCGCCATTTTTCTTGACCATCGTGAAGCGCGTGCGACAAAGTATTTACGTTGTGAAGTTTAAATTTGTTGGTTTCAAGAAACAGCTCAAATGTTATGTTAATTGAGAAATTCCACAAGTAAATTATTTTGTATTAGTGGCTGGCAAAAGTAAATTTAAGTGGTGTAATCCTCCAAGGCTCGTCACGTGTTTAGGAATAACGAAGTTTGTGTGTTTTGTAAATAATGTTTTCCAAATTGTTGTTTTAATATCTGAAATTTAGTTGGCCTTTTAAAAAAAAGAGCCTTTTTTACCCTTATTTATTTGATTGAAAATTTATTGATTTTTGCGCGTTAAGTTAAATTTGGTAAAAATATTTACATTGTACATTTCGGACATATTATCTTGTTTTGTTCTTGCGGGAGGGTTTTAAAATATATATTGCTTACATAAACGCTCTTTTAAGAGTATTTCGTTATTTAAAATATCTAAAAATTTATGGTCGAATTTAACTTCATCAAAAATATTGAGTAATTATCGCATCAGTACAAACAGCGACACATTTATCGCATTAAATTCTTTCGATGAAGTGTTATAGTAATTTAAATGTTATCTCCGTACGAACAAAATTTTTCACTGCATCATCAGAACAATGTAAGTTCAAATTTCTCCTCTCTCAAAAGAAGAACCACAAAAATCACGTCTAACGAATGACGATAAACTATTGTTCCCCACCCTGCCAATAAAATAAACAGAACCATAACTAGTATATTACGTGGTCATAATAAAATTAAAACCGTTGGGAATAGCAACCAGCTATAGTAGCCTAAGTACTGTACTTAATTATCAGTCTGTCAATGTCTGACGTTGGATTCGTAGCGTTTGTTTACAAAGATCGTGTGGCGGAGGGATACATTGCCGCTGCACTTCTTTTCGAGAACTGCCAAAATTTTCTGAAGTTAAATGAAATAGAGAATAACTACAGATACGCGAGGCAGTCCTATTAGTTTCCCGGCATAAATCAAGGGCATTCATGTGCGAAGACAGTGTTAACGTATTATTTATTATTTGGCGAAAAAATGCTTCTCACAACAAGGACAGCAAAGCCCTATTATTATGGTAACAACTGGACACAGATGACTATTGCTGAATTCCAATAACAAACAAGAACCGACAGTATATGAGAGACTTTAATGCGCGTATAAGCAAGTGGGCAATAACAGAAAAAAAAATCGAGCAGGAACCACATCGCAGATTTCAAGTCGTCGTAAGAATGTAACCGCAATTCGTTCCTTAACGTGATCTAATGCACCCCGCTTAACCCGTCTACCCTTTCGCCCACTTCTCTCCAAAAAATGCATGGATAAATAAACAACCTAATGAATTAATCTCCCTTATCCACAGGTGTTTACATTTGCCTTCGTTTACATATCACACAAATAGCCTCACGGGATACAAAGCTGTTGTTAATGGAATTATCCATGGCGAAAGTACTATGGAAAGCGGCATAGTTTCTCGCGAAGAATCTTATCTGACTTTCAGCCAAGTAAATAGCGAATATATCTTTCGCCTATCTTCTGAAGGAAAGCTACATACATTGTGACAGAGAGACAGATAAGCTGGACATAATCTTTGCCAGAAACTGGAGAACAGAACTGAATCGTAAAGTGAAGAGGGTGAAGTGAAGAGATTTGGGCGGCTCTTAAGATCGAGGTCTTGAGAGCCGATGAAAAGTGGTGTCGTGTAAGTAGTGTAGGTTTGAAAGCACAACACGTAATATTTGATTAACACGTGAAATCAATTATTCAAGAAAATGGCTAAGAACTGAAAGTGTCGTTTCCGTTAACAAACCTGCAAATGTTTATTTTTTCAATATACAACAAAATCTAAATAATAATAATACACATATACTTAATTATTATCGTTTAAATAGGTTTGGAAGAGGTTATTATATAATCGTAACACAGTCATTTCTTACGTGCGTAGTCCACTTAATGTCTGAAGGCTTCCAGAGGATGGGTATCATATCAATTACATCCAACAACTCTCTAAATCTAACGGTACAATGATGTTCAAAGAGGACTGTAAATAACTATGAAAAATAAAATCACCTGGATTTCCTTTTGAACAATAATCACGAACGAACTACCATGTGACTGGAGACAAAAGTTTCAGATAGCAAATTTATTATTGCGCAAATAATACATTATTTTTGTATTTGTTATGACATTCCAGCGTTAGGCAAACTGCCTGTAACTATAATGATTCACTACTGCTAATATGGTTTTTACTGGATTGTTATACATAATTTCTAGTTGTAAGCTCCGCATTTTCTTCACAATCTACAGCGGCAATGTAAAAATCCTGCACACAGTAAGCTAACTGAAGCAATGACAATATGGTTGTGTCAGTCGAAGCCTCGAAGATGAAGAAATTTACATCGCAGTATTTAGTAAACGATATACTTTGGCTTGGTTCTGAAAGTATGAAATAATTCTTCTACGTATCCACAACAATGTTCATTGTACATGGGCTGGAAAATAAATCCACGAATTGAATAATCCGTAGGATAGACTCTCCAGTCCTCTGTGTAATCGAACCTTATTTGTTTGTTCACTGTACGACTTTGCCATACGCATAGCCTATTCGCAAGTTTATTCTCGCATCTTTTTAATTAAACCTTTGTAACATCACACCGAGTTTTGTTGTTTCTTAAATATGCCATGTATCACAAGAGTTGTATACTTTTATTGACATAAAACCACTGCATTTATGGCAAAATTAAGATTTTATTTATATTTTAACTATAAATAAAATTTCATTTATAATTAATACAAATAAAAACAGTGTGAAAATAGGTTTGTACGTAATGCCTAGTAATAAATAGTTCTCATGCAAAATATGAATACACTGAGTGCGCACGAAAGCGGGGCACTGTCCCTTTGATATAAATTTATAGACTACGTTAAACATCGTTTGCACGAGGCAGAGGAATAGCCTGGAAGTAGAACTTTAGAAGGGCTTCAGAAAAGCTGGAAATAACCTTGGATTTACTTTAGAAGGTTTAGCATTGACTGAGTAGCGCGAAATCCAGTAATAGTCATTGCAACTAAACGTGTTTAATAATTTTTTTAATGCATGTTTGCAGTACAACATGTTTTAAAATAACTTTAGAATTTCTTGGCCTCTATCCAGTCATCGCGTGTATTTGCAGTATGTGCGTGTATGCACACGTATATGTGTACAAGAGCGCAACTAATGGTGTAAAACAGTGTGATGATTAGTAGCGTTCCTTTTCTTTGCTAAAGGTTGTTCACGATAACGTGAGAACTTTTGAAATCAACCTTTGAAAAAAAGTCACTGCCCCTACCTGCATATATTTTAAAGAGCGCCCTAAGTGACATGCACCCAGTAAGGTTGGTAACGATGGCTGGGAAACGGGTTCCGTATTTTAACGTCGTATAAAAAGTGCTAGGAAACCATTTCTCATAACTTAAATTATCTCTTTCGCTTTCTGTCTTTTCCAGTGCATCGAATTGTAAAAATGAGCAGATTTATTAAATATTCACTTTCTTTTTTAATAATTTCACAGTTTCACTTGACCGACGAATGAATAAAGTGATGAGGGCCATGACAATGTTAATCTCACATAAATCGGAAGAATACACAACGTGCATACAAGTAGATCTTATAGAAGGGATTTTAAAAGTGCTAAGTTTACCGTGAATAGCCTATAGCTGGCTACTGAGTTCGACAAAAACTTTTCGCTGTAAGAATTTGCCACCCAAAATTCTAATCCTCCAGTGCAAGATCCCAGTGGTTTACAAGAAAGCAGTTGATGCCATTAAATAATGAAGTTGAAAGAAGCGGAACGAAGTTCTCGCCTCACAAAGCCACTGGTTGACTGCATGATGGTCTGGGGATGCGACTCTTGATTACGTGCCAAATGCCGTGTTAGCTTCCCTGCTCGCATGGTTTGCTTTAGTTTAGCCCATTTAGACGCAGTGTATACAATTGTGTACATTACGCAGATGTAGGTAATTCTTGGTCTGTACTGCATACTGCGAAGCTTAAGGACCAATGATATTACCCGTCGGTAAATGCAAACCGTATTACTGGTCTACGCCATAATTGGTTCATATAACTGTAGCCGAGCATATACCATACATCTCATTGGCTGTGACAACGAAACAAGTGTTGTGTCGACTTAAGTACAGTACGGTTCATTTTTTTTTTGCAACACCTGAAAGGGTTAGTGTAGTTCAGTTAAGTGCTTCACATGACTTTTAAATGTACACGTTTGTACTATAAGATATTGCACAATTTTAAGTTTACATAAAGTTACTACACCAACTTACACGAACGAATGTAAGTTTATCTGGTCAGCTGAAGCCCGTACTTGTAGATCAGTCTACATCCATCGTCTCTGCAATAATCACTTATAAAATAAAAATTGAAACTAAAAACGAGACGCACCGTACACCGAACTTATAAAACATATTCACTTTTTTACATTTGTTACACATGTATTCGTCGATAGAACAAAATTTTCGATAAGACAAAAATTCCGTAAGTATTATCATTACTATACTGTATTATTATTACTATACTGTATATGAAAAACACTCGTCTCGCAAGTGCGTCGGAAATTTGTTGAAAAAAAAAACGCTAGCCGAATACGATGAAGATTTTTAGTAACAACTGCAAGCTGCAAGTATAAAATATTTTTACTTTTCGTGTTATTGTGATGAAATCGTCCATTTTTCTGAAATAAATTACGATTTTCAGCGACTGGCAAATTGATTTATAGATAAAGAAGGGCGACGAAATCTTGCCGCATTAACGAGAATTGAGCCTGGGATGCATGCGGCAAAGATAACCTGGTTACTGTTCTGTCTCGTCGGCAAATAACGTAAAAAAATAAAGCCATCCAGTAATAACTCAGAAGGAAGGTGGACAACTTTTTTACGAAAAATTAAATCCTAATAATTTGTGTCAACAGGCTAGA
Source organism: Dryococelus australis (assembly GCA_029891345.1). Lineage (NCBI taxonomy): Eukaryota > Metazoa > Arthropoda > Insecta > Phasmatodea > Phasmatidae > Dryococelus > Dryococelus australis. The sequence goes on from CM056998.1 coordinate 82,951,684, forward strand.
CATCGCAGTCCTTTGCATTCCGGAGAGGTGGCTGTTCATTCATTTACTGTTCTCTTCACGAAAAATTGTTTACTTCGTTTATTTCAACCACTCGAAAACATCGGCCCCACGAGAATTCGCAGTCAATATTTGTGTAATGTGCTTTAGATGTGCGATGCCTGGACCACGCGAGAGAAACAGGCGTGAGTCTATGACATGTCGCCGAACTGTAGGGTAAAATGGTAGGCCCTTAGTACCATTTCCAGACATGAAAATTTCGTTAGGTGAATGACACGTAGGCTATGCGCCATAGTTATCTGTATAGTAAACAGTTCATAATGTTTTTAACCAGTGATGTCTATCACTGAGGTCGCTTAAGCCTAGTACTCAGTAGCATACATCTGTCGGCATGCAGATGTATGTCTGTAGCGCGTTCTCACTTACTGTACATCTAGCAGAGGAACATGTTGAACGCGGTCGCTCTCGCGGGTGTTTACGTTGTGCATTTAGCATAAACACTCAATGCCAGCCAGTGTAATCGTATAAGTACATACTACGATGTGTAATTTTCCTGGGCAATCTATTTTTATTGCGTGGTGGTTAAGTCCCTCTGGTTTATTTCGCAGTCACTTAAATGTTATGGAATTTTACATCTTCCCAATAAAACATTTTCATTCCCGATAAAACATATGCTATAATATGACTAAATGGAAACGAAAAAATTTATAAATAATATATTTGGCCAAGATGGATAATGTAAGTTGTATTATGTGGCAGAAGAGAACGTGGGCATTATTTCGTACACCAAAACATGTTTTTAACTACCCATTAAACTCAAATATACAAATGTTGTAAATAAGTGTAAATGTTTTTAAGGGTGGTTTATTTCCAGGCTGAAATGCAGGGAGCTGCAATAAAAATGTACCACATGCCAAAAAAATTACAACATAAAATTAAACTCTATGACTTGACCCTACTGGCCGCAAATTAGTCTATTAGAACTAAGTTCTCAGCACTCGCGAATTGCTATTAAAAAGGGCGTAAATCCTCTTCACTCTCGACACATATTGGTAGCTGCTAACTGTAGACTCTTATAATTTATGACAGGTTTGCAGTTTATGAACAATATTTAAAAGGTCTGATTCGTTTTCTACGCTCATAATGTATCCTTCCACCGCATCATCTTGGACCTAACAACTAGTATCCATTGGCCTATCAGGTGACGCTGTGAAATAGTAAGAAAAACAAGTATGTTAGACACTCGACAATTCTTACTATAGTGTGTGTATGCATAAATAGGTATGTGCGTATATAAACTGATTTCAGTTGCAACTATTTCAGAACCTACTTTTAATGACACTAAGATAATAAGACTTTTTTTTTGGTAGTCCGTTGTCAATATTGCTGTTCAGTACTCCAATCAATGTTCACGTTAAAATGTACGCAGGTATGGGAAGATACTTAAAAAAGAAAGGGCTGCTTTCAAAATTTACAATTAATCGTTAGAAAAATATATCACAGATAACTTATTGCCAAACAGTTTCTGTTTTCGCTTACTCAGAACGTAGAGCGTGGACGCCAGAGGCGCAGGAAACAATTCGAGCATCTCAGCGATATACCGTAAAAACCACGTAACTTGGAATAAGATTAGCAAATTGTTAGAACTTAATACGTGTTCTGAAATGTGATCACTCTTTTTGTGGCTGAATATTTATGCGACAAGCATATACAGTAACCAAATTTTGTACAAAAATGTCCATGTATCCATTTCCAGACGGAGATTGACTTGCATTCTGTGTACCGCCATTTACAGTATGGTCTTCAGCCTCATCTGCAGGGTCCTACGTCATATCCCCGTCGAGTGACATATCTGCGCACCTACTTCCTCTAGAAGGAACAGTAGTGCTTAGTATCCAAACCGTATAACTTTCTTGGGTGATGCAACACTTGTCTTCAGTTTAATTAAATTCCCGTTTTCACGACGAAACTGAGTTTTCAGCGATTGTACTTCCTTCTCAATTCCCACAGGTGGCATTTTGTACTTGAGACTCGAGTTCCCAAAATACGTCGCACTTTTTGTTTCGGTCCTTGTATTCCTTCAGTGACACGTCACACAAAATTGGCGACTGGTGTAAGTTCTCAATCAGCAACATTGTATCTTGTGCTCTCCAAGCAGTCAGTTTCGAATGTACTCAAAGCTACGTCATGTGCGGCCGGAAAATTCCCCCTGACTGTCTCTTCTGAAGGACAGTCACGGGGAAGACTTGATTCACGCGCCCTCGCCAAGATACACAACAGAACATATTAAAACGGTTCCAGTACCCAACTGGAGGCCATAACTGGTCTTAATTGCTTAAATTTAAAATACATTTGGAAAATAGTCAAAACATAAAATTTGTCACGTTATAAAAATTAAAAACAGGTTAAATTTTAAAATTACAGAGGCTTAAAATTATATTTTGATACAGTCTAAAAGAAAAAGGTTACGTTATAATTTTAAAATGTCAAAAGTTAGAATTCCTCTGCCTCCACCCTCGAACCCTCACCCCGCCATCCTCTCCGGAGACAGAGGGGCCGACTGTTGTTTTGGTGAGGTGTTCGTCGCCAAGGTACAGGTGTATGTATTTTCCCTGCCAGGCGGGAAACAAATACTCGCGTACATTCGTCTCCCGGCTGTTTGCTGCCTGTTTGCAGAGACAGCCAGCACACAGTCGGCAAACAGCAAGCAAACAGTATGCAGTCAGATGTATTTCTGTACGCCGACAGATGTATGCTAGTGAGTACTCGGTCACGTCTTCAGATCGCAAGGTTCCGGTTCTAGATGTAAGGCCGCTTGTTTTTCGCGAAAAGATTTTTACGCGGGCTAGACCTCGACTTCTACGCGCTGGCTTGGGAATTTCCTTCGACTATTGGCTGCACGTCTGTGTGAGAAGACATTTTCTAATCGACTGGGCCAATAAGAATAAAGTTTCCCTGATACTGAACGTTCGTGATTGGCTGGCATATCTACACCCAAGACGCTTCCAAGTTAAAATCATCCAACCACGATACTGGTTCTGAACTAAAATGTTTTAGAGTACAGCTAGTTGTGCAATATTTTCGCGAAAAAACAGGTTGCTCTAGATATCGGAAAGCAAAGTACACGAAAGTCTTACCACGATCAGTCTACCGACATAAAACAGGAAATTTAAGCAATAATCAGATACATTTAATTGGTGTCTCTGCGACAGAAGTCGTTTCACTCTGGACTAAGCAGCATCTCTGTTCATTTTCGGTAACTGGTTTGATATTGGTAGGGCGACCTGTTTTTCGCGAAAGATTCACGCGAAGGCTAGACTTCAATGTCGTATGGCATACGTGCAGTTTTCCTTTGGTTATTGGCCACGTGTCTTTGTCGGGCGACAGTTCCTCACCTGACTGGGCCAACCAGAATTAGGCAACCCACAACACTTAGTATCCGTGATTCGCGGGCAGACACCTACAATGGGTAACAGTTGATATCATCCAATCACGAAATTGGAGTACAAGTAGTCCTGAAATATTTTAGCGAAAAACAGGTGGCCCTTGTTATCGGCAAAGAAAATCTCGAGATCGTGCTGTACAAACAACGGTCCAGCGGCAGGAGAAGCGAGGGCGCAGAATATGAAACTACACAGAAGTCAAAAGGCGTGGCTGTTCCTTGGATATCTACGTACCCACTCGTGGATTCCCTGCACTATAAAAATATTTGAAATTTCTACTGAGAATTTCTTTGTAATTTTACGAATGCTTGTACAATGATTTCTCTTGTGAAACTACTCGTTTCTAAATGTACAAGGACCGTGTTTAATATTTTTTGGTACTTGCAGTTATATTTACTGTAAAAATAAGTTTTAATCTTGTAGGTCAAGTTGGTATTGTGACGAAGGGTTAATTTATCAAATCTGTTTTCTAGAAGAAGAAAAAAATTAACATTACGTACGCTTCTCAATAATGTCAGTGGTAATACAAGGCTATAATTTGTAAAGACCCAAAAAATTCGCGAGTTTAATTACCTGCAGGCTAGACTGCACAGTCTTAAGTACACATATGCCAATAGTAACTGCAAATTGGTTGTTTGCTGTCACAGTGGAAGGCGACGATTGGGCCAGCGTTCTCCAGGTGTTGTCAAAACACCATGTGGATTAAATGGCTAAAGTTATATAAACACGCGTGTTTTGAATTCTAGCTTGTCTTAAAATGAATCCGCGATTTCTCCAGGTCTCCAATACTTAGTAATTTTACGAATAAATGTCTTGCAGATTTTACAAGAAAAATCTTTGTGGATTTACGAAGGATTTTCTTGGCAACTGGGTTTCCAAGGATTTTTATGGTAAAATTACCAAAAAAATATTTCAAGTGTGCGCGACACTCTAAATCGTAATCAATTATTTTTTACTGATTGTGAGTTGGAACTGCTCCAACCGGAATCAGTAGAAATAGAAAACTACTAATCTCTTCAGTTAAATGAAATCCCCTGATACAAACAGTAGAAAATCAGTTATTTATAGTCGATTAATAAAAAGCACAAGGATTGAAAACCGTGTATTACGGTTTGAAATAAATTAGGTATCCAATTATTTTGCCGTAAAACAAAATTATTACATGTACAAGGAAATTTTGGAAGTGGTTGGTATCGAACCGAGACCCCAAAACCCCACACATTCTATTGTTTCTCTTAGCTGACGTTCTACGAAGCTGCTACTTTGCCACTGAGAGAAACGGTCTCGCGTTTGCGTAGTAACATAAACTTATAATGACGAACGGCTGTAAGTTTCGTAATGTAAAAGTAGTTCATGTTGTCGAAATATACACATATTATGCGTACGTAGGTACATGTTTTTAAGGCTCGAAAGTCATTCTAAGTTAAGTTTAGTTCAAATTGTGTACTTTGAAAGAGAAATATAATGGTTTTAACGGTGTTGTTGGTGTTTTCTATGTAGTTGCCATTTTACAATGCAACGAGATTTTACAGAATCAAACTGTTATTTTGAGGAAACAGATTGACTAGTAATAACTGTGCTAATTTGACAGTGGAACGTTAGAAACAATGCAATATTTTATCAAATTTGTCATGTCCTCATTATTTGATCTGTTAACTTGCAGAGAGCACAAAACTTTTTGTTGGTGTAAATTCAACTTTTCTTATTGAATCTTTGCACTATCGAGTCAGTAAAATTATCACTGATCTATCTGTCACTAAAAATAACAGTTTAAATCTGTAGTGTCTCGTTGCATTGTAAAATGGCGTATACTAGTGGACATCGATAACCTCGTACATTAAAACCACTATATTTGTATTTTAAAGCACAGAATCAGAACTAAACTAAAGATAGATTGACTTTTGAACTTTGCAAAGATGCGTACTTGAGCAGAAAATTTGTATATTTCGACAACAAGAAATACATTCACATCACGAAACTACAGCAATATTTGACATTACATTTTGTGGTTCAATACCCATAATACGAGCACACATTCGGCAGTAGTAAAGTAGGGCAGTGGATATGGCTGATCATGGAAGCTGTAGCATGCTTTGCTTTATGGGTGGAGGTTCGAGCCCAACCACCTCCAAAAACATTTTTGTGTAGACAATATTTGTATTCTGCGACAAAATTAATTGTACCTAACTTACATCACATAGGATTGCTCTGTGCTTATTTATTGATAACAACTATAAAAAAGTAGTTTTCTACTGCTTGAATTAATAGATTTATTTTAACTGATGAATGGATGATATTTTTTCTACAGATTCCGGATGGAGCAGTTTCAACTGACAATCAGTAAAAAAAATAACTGATTCCGATTTAAAGTGTAGCCTCCTAAAGTGAGTGCTTGTCTTATTGGCTATTGCGTGTCGCGCAAGATTCCCTATTTGCTGAACTGCCTGTGCCACCTGACAAGCAAGTTGCCTGGCGTTGATTGGTGAACAGCGTTGCGCCATGTTGATGGTCAACGACGCAATTCCGCTGGGCGTGTGCAGATGGAGTTCGCAGTAGTAGAGGTTGTTTAAATTCCCCCAGTATTGAGTATTTTGCGGCTCGGAAGTGCAAGTGTTTGCCGGAATCACATAGCCCCGACGAGCACAGCACGACACGACAAAAATTGCAACCACGACCATTTTCAATGTGACTGCTCGAATTTACAGAGCGACGGTTTACTGACGCGACTCAACGAGTAGAATTTTTCGGATCCAATTAGAAGGCGCTGATTAACTAGGTTAGTTTCAAAGGCGGTGGGCAGACGGGAAATTTGGAATACACGATGGTGACAAAGTTTTACAGCTAATGCATACAAAGGTAAAATTATTATTTATAGGAGTTAGCTAGGCTACAATCATTTTCATAATTGGTTTTCTTTTAAGCTACGTATTTCCCATTGTAGGGAAAGCTTGTCATACAATTTCATTTTACAAGGTTGTACACACTGTGGGTCGTGCCGCACGACACGACGAAGAATAGATATAATTTCTAACCCGGAACTGCTGTTCGTACGACAGAATTGTCGGGCTTATGTCAGATATATCTTGTATTTCATTGGTTGTTTAGATTTAAGTGTCGTGTCGTGCTGGTCAGGGCTACGAGATTCCGGCATTAAGGGGCTTCCCTAATAAAAAAAATTTACGCTGCGCGGTCACATCCAACCGTAAGGAAGCATAGCGACAGCGAAGGAAAATAGTATAAAAAAGCTCTGCTTCTGTTTTGTTTCCTCGAGATTTTAAACTGTGAGTATAAGGCATACAGCAGTAAGTTCAGAAAAGATACAGCATGGTCGCTATAGTTTTAAAATACCCCATGTAGCAAACCACATATGGCACACTGATTGTTTACAGTCGGATGCCAAACCGGCAAACAGTTGCCCAACTGCTGGCATGCACTCGACACCATTGCTGGTCCTGAAGTGGTACCACTAACTAGCCATACTCTGCCCATAACTGGTCCAGGTGTGGTGAACACAAATGGCCTATGTATGGCCCATATGCTTACAACAGCAATGGTCCATCGATATAATATTACCAGCCATCAGAAGTAGTAGGGGCGGACGGATTTAGGATATAAAGGGATGCCGCCTTTTTTCGATTGACCTGATTAATTTTATATCAAAGGGTTAATTAAGTTGATTGAAGGAGTCAACCAAAAATTGAAATGGTTAATCAAATTTAAAGGGTTAAATTAAACGAGAAGGGTAAATTTATTGAAAGGGTTTAATGTATTGAAAGAGTTATTTATTATAAATATTTTTTCCCCCTTGATTTGGTTGTTGTTCTTTCTTTCTTTCCTTTTGTGGGGAGCCCTGTATGATGTAGACGGTGTGGTGTCCTTGAGACGACTGATCAGAGTGGTGGGTTGCAATGTGTTATATAGATGTTGGTTGAGTGGAAGAGTGTGCTCAGGGTCATTTACTTATTTTTTCTAATTTTTATATGTTTGTAGTGATATTGCTCGTAGATGGTGTTGGTAGATAGGCGACTTTGAAAGATGGGATTTACGCGTTAGTATTGACAAACGATTAAATAGACGACGACTGTTTTCCGAATGCAATTAAACGTTAGAGAATTTCAAACAATCACAACTACATGAATAAATGCATTTACGGGAGTCTCGAGGTGTCTTAAACGTAACGTGATTTACTACCCCAGCTGTATGCTAGCAATATAATTTACACGAGAGAAGTATAATGAATCAACACAATTACGTGAGTATGGAATTAACTATACACAACAAAATGTCCCTATAAATTAAACGGACAAGATATATATGACGCCTCTCGTACATACCTTACACATCCGTCTGCCTGCGAGACTGGAGAGGAGGAACTTTAGAAACGTAATTCACACGTAAAAAGAAATTAATTGATTAACATGCATAATAAAATTGCACCTCTCCCAAAACATGTCTGTCCGGATGCCAGGTTGCTGAAGGAATGACGTTAGTATCTTATTTGCGGAGAATTATAAGCACGATTAGATACGTGGAGCACGGACGACGTTTGTCCACCTCGGGTCACTCGATGAATGAGTGAATCGTATGAGGTGCGACTCCTTACATATATGTAGCGCAGCCGGCATCTTAAAGACAACTGAATTGAAATTTACGACAGATAGACCCTATTTCTCTACCAAGCTACTATTAATGACTCATTTCGTCCTACAAGTACGTGAATGTATAAAAATGAATTATTTTAAAATATCGTACGTAATACAAATATTTTCCGTAAAGTCTGTGAAATTCACGGCAATTGTTAACACAAACACGTGTTGAAAATGATACGAAATTTCATCGATCGAGCTCAGAAACATACTTGAGATTATTATTTTAAAAAATGAATGCACTATATCAGACTATCGCACAAAAATTTATATTTTCCGAAAAATTAAAAGACATATTTCACACTATAGTTTACAAATACTGTGAACGAGATCCGCACCCCTGAGAATATAATATCGCTCACAGAAAATCGCGGCTACCACACTCCAAAGCCCGGTGTATATGAAGGAGCTATTGAGGTATATGTCCGTCTAGTCCAAGCTTCTATGAGCAGCTGAAGATGGCGGAACCACTCGAGAAACCTCCACGTCACTCTGCCCAAGTCCAAACACCCGTGAGGCAATATGGCGACGAGTGGCTAGATATGGCCACATCGCTCCCGAGCTCCCTGCACCTTCATCCCCACCACCCACCTCCACCTCTCGAAAGGGCGACCTGTCTTGGGGTCATTCACCCGTCTTCCCCGATTGTCAATTTTTTTAAAATGGTGCTGACTGGCTAGAGAGCTTCACATCGTCCCCGCTCGCCTGTAGGCATCCCCTACTCTCCACCCCTCGCAAGAGGGGCTTGCCCAAGGTCAAGAACCCAGATCATCCCTCCCACCCCTAATCTAGAAACTGTCTTCGCCCAAAAAGCCAGTTTCTTCTCCAAGGCCACCCATCCCCAGCCCAGAGCGCATTTTTTTAAATATTTCGAGAGCCAACTTTGATTTGAAAAAAAAAAAATCACATGAAATACAAGACATATTTGATTCACTTGTAAAAATTATTATCTTTTTTTACAAAATTGAAACAAGATATATTTATTCATCTAACAGACAAAAATACATATTCCACGTCTAGTTTTTCCTAGCCCAGAATCATTAGCCAGTAATCTCGCTAAAGTTCAATAGCCTATTCTATGTTAAGTAATAATTACTTCAAAATTCATTTGGGAAAGGCAGTCGACTACAGCGACATGTTTTTACAAAAGATACGGGGACGAGTCATTCTAAAACCTCGTGGACAATACCAGGCAATGGATAACAGAGAATTGAGTATGTGGGTGAGTATGTGGGGAGCGAGCGAAATTTTGGTCTCGAGAGCCGATGTGGGTGAAGCGAGGTGAGTATGGAGAAACACCGGGCAGGGTTGCGCGCGACTAGGGAAACGAGAGAGATCTCCAATAAAACCCTTGTATCAGCAGCAACATCTAACACAAACTTCACATGTTGCAGAAAAAAAAATTATGGTGTCACCGATCCGGGGAGGCGAGCGTGTTAACCGCTCAACCAATGCGATCCCTCTCTTTATGGCTAACCAAGAAATTTCCAACAGAAAATGCATTCCATCTATCATAAAATATATTTTTGAATTTATTTAATATATTAACAGTTTTTGACGTAGGTTTAATGAACAGTGTTGTAAAAAGGTGGAAATGATGTTTTCTGTAGTTGAAATATAGCGATTTTCAACATTATTCATACTTTTTTACTAAAAGGTCCAAATTCTTATAAATGTACTGGAAAATGCCAGTAATTTTGTATCCATTAACTATATAAGGAAGTATAAATTGATATTTTTAAAAGAAGTTGTTCAATTATGTTTACTGATTTTGTGTAAGGTATAACTGTGTTTTTCACCACCAGCTATCATTGTGTTGATTCTGCAACAGTTGTAATCTTGTTGATGTAAAGAAAACTATATATATATTTTTTAATTTAATGGTTGGTTGATCTCTCCCAGTTGTATGGCAGCGGGAGAAACATTGTGGTGTGATGCCCAGGGCTCTGTCTACCTGACTCCTGAAAAGGGTTTTTCTGTGAAAAGACTCTCAGTTTTGTCAAATTCCGTAGAGTTCTTGCCCAACAGCCCAGTAAAGTTTTCTCGAGATATTCAAGCCTGTTCCTTTCTTCCGTTGCAAAATTCATTCTGACATGTTAGTTTCTCTCCAGCATTTTTGCAAGCTCTACTCAGCTCATTAGACTATGTTTGTTTTATTACATTTAAATTGAAATACTTGTTTTTTCTCCCTCATCAACTTGACATCAAACAACTTGTAAAATTATTATTTTCTATCTACCAGGCTTTGGATTCATAGCAACACTGATACTTACGAAGATTTTTTTTATTTCGGTTAAGTAATAAACACAAAGTAATGACAAGGGGAATTTTACGAACTAATAACTAACAACTAAGAGTATTCTAATTAAGCATAAAAATTTTTTTTTAAAATTATAACAGATTAATTAACATTAGTAAAATAATTTCTTTACATATTAATATCAAACATGGTAGTAATGAAAACCTTACAAGCTTTAAAAATATCCCTACTTATGCTACATTACAAATAATATATAATTAATTACAAACATTTTTTCAACACGTTAAGACTGTAAGCCATTCTGGGCTTTTTTATCCAAAATATGATCTCACGAAATAAAACTGTAAAAAAATTGTCACAACAGAGTATGTTACAACTGAAAATCATTACTCATTTTTTCCATTATGTGTGAAAGCCATACAAGCTATTTAACCAAAAACACCATCTCATGTCATAAAACTGTAAAAAAAATTATCACAACAGAGTATGTTATGACTGAAAATCATTAATCATGTTTACCATTACATATGAAAGCCATACAAGCTCTTTAACCAAAAACACCATCTTACATCAAAAAACTGAAAAATAATGACCACAACAGAGAACGTTACGACTGAAAATCATTAATCATTTTTACCATTACATGTGAAAGCCATGCAAGCTCTTTAACCAAAAACACCATCTCACACATAAAACTGCAAATAATTATCACAACAGATTATGGTATGACAGAACACTATTAATCATATTTACCATTATGTGTGAAAGCCATATAGGCTCTGTAACAAAAAACACCATCTTACATCATAAAACTGCAAAAAAAAATATCACAACAGAGTATGTTACGAGTGAAAAAATCGACAATCATTTTTTGATTAAAATTACGTTTATTTAAACTTTCCAACACTTTATGTGGTAAAACATTCAAATTTTCATTAAATTATTAAACATTTTTATGAATTTCTTTAAACTTTTATGAAAATCGCTAAGACTTGAAAGAAATTCTTACCAAATTGAATGACTGGTCTTTGAAATTGTAAAACAAGTCTTTAAAATTGTAAAACTTTTTATCAAATTGATTGATCTTTGAAATTGTAAAACAAATCTTCAAATTGTAAAACTTTTTATCAAATTGAATGATTGGTCTTTGCAATTGTAAAACAAGTCTTTGGAATTGTAAAACTTTCTATCAAATTGAATGATGGGTCTTTAATATCGTTACAACTTTATACTTTCAATCATTAAAACAGTAAAAAAAAACTTCTCAGCCTATTACCTGTGAAAAATCATGAAATGTATTTTAAAAATTACACATAATATTACACCTGAAAACTATAACACCATATGACATTAGATTATACTTAGAATTGTAAAACTGAAAAAATATATATTAAATTATGGTGCATCAGAAAGCATCACTGTAAGTTTTAAATTGTATATTTATTAAAATTTACATTTAGAGTTAAGAGATAGCATGAATGTGCATTTCTTTACCAGAACAACAAGTTTGTAGTGCTGATATTGGTGATGTATATGAGTATAAATAATTTCCTGTAGTGAAGGTATGAAAGGAGGAAGGGGGTGGTGAAATTAATTTATGCTGCAGTGATTCAGGTGATAATAATTCAGGAGATGTTAAACTTGACTCGGGTGAAATCACAAAAATTGAACTCTAAAAACTCTTCCAAATCTTGGTATAACTGGTTTTTTTTTTAATCCCACACATATGTGAGGTTAAATTCAGTGGATTGCAGCAGGAACACATTGCTGGTTTTTGTATATGTATCTCACCTGTTTTGATAACTGATGATAAATCTAGAGGTTCAAATCTAAATATCGAAGGTGTTGAGGTCGGCCCTTGGCATCGCAATCACTGCTGTAGACTTCGACGTTGTTGCAGACCACGATGTTGTTGCAGACCTCGACATGGAAGGTGTGACTATCGGTCTTGTTAGTGCAGCTTTCGGTATACCTGGTTTCGACGTCGAAGGTGTCACTGTTGGATTCATCAACCTAGACATCACTGCTCTCGACATTGAAGGTGTTGACAAGAGCAATGGCTGTAGAGTAGATCTATTTTCTTCGTCGACAAAGCATCTGGTCCATTCAATAGATCATCAAAATAATTCCAATTAAAATCTTCAAGTTCTCTGTTGAAGTATTGCATATATAAGAGAAGAAAGTAATCTTCATACGAGTGCAACATCGCAAAATGAACCGAACTGACAAACAACTGGAAAAAGTGGAACAGACGTAGAGGCTGAAACACTATTTATAAAAATTTAAAATTTGCAGGTCAAATGCTTGAGAATCCCGATTCCTTCCCTCCAACCAGATGTCAGAAGTCCAAACACCAATTCCCCTCACTTCCCACACCCCTGACTTTCAAATATCCTCAAGCCAGCACACCCAACCTCGGAGACAAACCTCTCTGCTAAAGTTCATCCTCGAAGAAATCAACAAAATTTATTTTATCACTAAAATAACTTCTGAATTATAACAAATAACACAAGTTCAATTAATAATCAGAATGACTAGCAATGAATTAGAGATCAACATATCTAGTAAAACGATATATAATTTATAGAAAATAAAGAAAGAAATATTATCCATAAAAAACATTCATGCATGCTATAATCGCTTTTTAAGATTCTCTAAGATTTCTTTAATCTTTTAAAGGAATTTTTTTTTATTCTCAGTATATCATAGCTAAATCACGAGATGTATTACAATCTAACTTTAGTAAATATGTTCCCATTTTCGTACTCATTATATTGTTAATCATATTTTTTCTAACCATTTATAGAAATTTCCCATTATGTCCCCTATCATGATTTCAATATGGTAAAAAAATTACATTTTATTTACTACTATTTCAAACAGCTATGAAGACGTTCTGACCTTGCCATTCATAGTGCTTAAAATCGCTGACCCGAACTGCCCTCCCCACCACAGGGATGAGGAACTCCTTGGCTACCTCCTTCGTGATAATCTAGGCGCCTTGGTTGTCTCCAGGGTATAATAAAACCAAAAATGTATTCTGTGGGGGTTTGTTGGAGTCAGACTGGCAACCTCTGAAATCATGGTTTCTGTAGTTGGTACTATTGGAAGGGAGCAGTCACATTTCTAAGACTTCAGATATCTAAATATAACTGCTTTTTTCACATCTTGAGATATTGGCAAACGTTACAAGTACAAGATTTCGAAGTGAGTAGAAAATTACTAAGTTAATAATGTTTAATCTGAAAAATTCCGCAGGATTCATTTTGGATTAAATATCTATAAAATTGAGAATATCTACCTTTTTCATGTGCCCAAACTAATTTATATTAGTTTAATTAACAGTGTTATGTTCATCATTTCTTTTACAATTTTACAATCATACATGATCTAACCATATTTGAATGCAGGTTATATCAACCATGTCTTACCCAATATAGTATACTATTTACATAATCGAAGAAAAGTGGTTAGAGTGCTTGTTTCCAGATCTTTTACCCTTCTTTCTCTCCTCTCACTCTGCAGAGAAAATATTTTTCTTACCAAAACAAGTTCACTTTTAGTAAGGAATAGGTTAAATAAATGTACGATAGGGATTCATTTTACATCATATTTATTTAAAAATATATACTAAAACAAGCTGTTTCAAAAAATAAATTTAACACACAGATTCAAACAAGTATATGATAAAACAATACATTTTAACACTGGCAAGTAGAACTTGCTACAAACATTTCCATCATAAACAGACACAAGTGAATTCGCAGTATATTTACAACATTTTCAAGAGAAAAATTATAAAGCCATAATCAACTACAGGATGACACACGATTATTTCTTTCTGAAACAAACTCTAATGGTTTACTGCAATGTGCTAATAACTTGCTGATATTAGATTAACATTTGGATTTCTGTATACAGAGGAATGTGATTCTGTTGTCTTGTTGATCCATCTTTAAGAAATATTGGATTACATACAATTATATACTTTTTATATTAAATTTCGCTCATCCTAAATAATTTCACATGACTCGAATAATATCCACAGGTGATTCGGGAGGAGAATCATCAGAGTCTGTTTCACCCCAGTCAGACATCACTGCCCAAGTTAACATTAATTTTGAGTTTTCCTCTGTAGAGAAGAATGTCGAATTAGATTCATATGTTATACACAATTGTTTGAACGAGGAGCAATTATATTCTTTTTTAATATCTATTACTTTCTGGTTATACACACTTTCGAAAATTCATTTTCGCTCAACTCCACCTACATATATTTCACAATTATTTAGGTAATCTTTGCAAATATCTTCAATATTCTCATACTCATTATATCCACTCTCCCATTTTAAACTGTGGTGATAGTTAGTACCCCATATATTAGTTTTCTTGTATTTGGGAGATACATATTTCCAGTCAAACTGTGATTTGAAGCTGAATACAGTTGTAGGTTCTACCATATCGGAAATAGCAAATTCTTTTATGATATTATTTTTTCTGCAGACTGAAATCCTTGCAGATTGCAAAACATCTCGTTGTAGCCATGGTTCATCGTCTACTAACTCAATTCATTATTTCTGCCAGCTTATCTCTTACATTGTAACTTGCTAATCTATTGTGAAGTATAAGAACATAGACTTGCATATTTGCTGCAATTGGTGTACTTCCAATAATTTCAATTTGTGAATCAATCACATTATTGTAATTGTATGGCCCTGTTTGCTTACATTAAACAAAAATAATGCACATCTACTTTTAAATGTTTCAGATTCTAGGATTGGTGAACTGATTTTGTTATAATATGTTTCCTAAATCTTTGTATACATATCATACGAAATAAGGAATTCCCCACTGGCAAAGTTCATATTTTAATCCACATAGGTGTAAGCTTGAGTGTTTGGATACAGTTTAATATTTTTCATATCACAATTATTGAACATTGATCAATCAGCTTTTAAAATGTTTTGTCGATTTGTTTGTAAACAAATGACAATGTATCTCGGTTTTTTCCGACGAAAAACTCGATTTCACATTCCAAATGACTTTTTGTGATGTTCGCATTGATGGAAAAACCTCTAAAACCCACAATCTAAATGGAATGTCTAGAATCTTCCCTTTTTCGATAAATTTTAAGAAATTTATATGTCCTTGAGTGTTAATTTCAATATGCTGCATCAACCATTCCAAACTGCTTAATTCAAATATGACAACTTCCTCATTATTAGCTGTATCATATATGGCATTCAAATGTGTATTGCCGAATAAAATATATAATTCTTGCTAAGCAAATCCCAATACCGTACTTAAGAGCATAAAAACCTTGTATATTACACCTGAGTTTATATGTAGTGAGTAATCACTAGCATTGCTCCACTCATCCATAAGCCTTGTATATAGATTGTTTATAGTTCCCAAGATAGTAGTTCTTTATTGTGGAAGTAATGCCAACGTCTTGTGTTTGATCGATTTCCACACCATTTAACAGAAATGCATTTCTGTCGATTAAATAAAGTATTCCATTTCTTACTATTTTTGTACTTGCTGGATTACTTGCATCTGCTGTTTTTTAATTGTTCCTCTATACCTTAAACTTGATTTCGATGGTAATGTGTAAATATCATGATTTTGTATTGAAACCCTTATCACCAATGTAAACATGTTCAGACCTGCTTGGAATGGTTCATACACATGCATTTCCATACTAGTGATTGCATTTTCATAGCTGATCAGTTCTTCGAAATTTAGAATGTATTCCAGTTCTATTAACAGTATATCATAATTCTTTTAAATACAATTCATTGCCTCGTGTTAACTTCACTTGTAGCTTATTTGAAGTGAGCATTTTATAATTGTGTTAACATCTTTTGATACTCCCTTTTTTCGAAAGACCTTCTTTAATTCCATTTTTTTTTTAAAGAATGGCCTACAATATTAACATTTATGCGACATACATTTACTGGTAATATATTAGCCTGTTTTGAATATTTGTGTAATTGATTAGCTGTATATATACTCTGTAGATAAACCAACATATTTGCAATTGAATTGTCTTCCGAGAAATCGAATTCGATGTTACTATGCATTGCAGTAGTAAATGTATTTGGATATCCACATTATCGCAAATGTACATCTTCAGGTAATGCTGCTTTAATGAAGGTTTCAAGGTCATTCACCTCATAAGATCCTAATGGTATCACAATCTTGTATGTCTTTTCATCAATATTAGCCATAAATAATTGGTTATGCATATCAATGTTTGGTATGCTGTTGTAAGTAACAAATTCTATTAGACTTATTTGTCATTCTCCATCTAACTAGCAATGCACAGAAATATACAGCACACAATTACGACGAATTTCCACTTAGTATCAACATAATTGACATAGTACTAATATGATTTTTATTCCAATTACACATATACACTCTTTTAGCAAAAAAAAATGTACACATAAATGTCAAAAATTGATTGTATTTGGTAATTACTCCATTTTGTAATTACACCTTAATTGCGTGTTTTTTTAAATAATCGCGTATTTCAATAGGAGGATGTCAAGTGCCGAAACTGTTGTAATACAATTAATGATATATGTTTTTAATTAATGCAACCCAATGCTTTCCTTCATTTTGTTTTATATCTCAATTAACAATCATGCATTTATGAATCTTTCATAAATGGGAAATAGGGAATATCCAGTTTCTTTACAAATACATTATCATTGTTTGTTAATGTGGGTTTTGGAAGACTATTTAGGGCTTTCTGCATTTTTTCCACATTTCGAATTTTTCGTCCTTGTTAAACTTTATAGGGTTTCAAATACATTCCTTTACCTATTGATTTAACTGGTCTACTAATTGCAAAAACCGCTCCAAGGATTGATCCAAAGACTGTTAATGCTGGAAATAGGAATGGAATGACTCCTCATTTCTTTGTTTTTTGTTTGGTTTTCCATTTTAAGCCCATGTTTCTCGTCAACTTTGTGCACATAACTTTATCAACAACCCAAGCTCCAATCTTCTCACCTGTAGATGTACATGGATTCTTCCTTATATTTGTTGCTTTATCGGTTATAATTGTATCTATTTTTTTTTCAAATCATATGTTCTATCATAAACTATATCATGTTATTAAGATGCATTATCCAAAGAGTTTATTTGTTCTTGTTCCATGCCAAATGTTTTACAAGTTTAGTACTTGGTCTACAATAATTGAATTTTGGTAAATGTAATTCAAATTGTACTTTATTAATCAATGTATTCAATTCACAACATCCTTTTTTGATACTTTTAGTATGAGCCATTGTTCTCAACGGAACACGAATCTATATATAGACATAAGTTTATAGTTTTACATTAGTATGTCATGTAACACTATGTAATTGTGTAGAAATGAAGGTTATGAAACAAAATGTACATCCACTGGTAATCATAAATATGAAATAAAACATAATTGAACAGAAACATGGTATTCTTTTACCATCAATATGCATTGTATAATAAGCGGTCCTTTTTTGTGTGCAAAAACTTGTGTTATTATGTCCCTGCTGGAGCATCATATGAACTTAAATTTGAAAACGTATATGTGTTTTCTAAAACAATACAAGAGAACTATAAATAATTAACGACCATTTTCTTGTTAATTGAAGTAATACGATATTTCCCTTTTACAAAGAAAGACGATATAGTGCCTCTGAAAGAAGCATTGCCCAGTTCTGTATTTATGTTTGACAATGTTTGGTGTGAACTGCAAGGTGAAATACAGCAATATTTCAGTTTTGGTCGACATTCAAACATTGTTTTTTATCTATCGCAGAGTTAAACATACACAGAAATGGATAATATGAATACGTAACATATTTACAATGATCATGTTTTAGGCAATATGACATTTACAAAGTTTAAAGATATGTTTTTACTGCAGAAAAGAAAAATATGGTTTTTTGGTGATTATAACAACACTTCCCCTATATAAAGGCAGATATAGGTCTTGTTTTGACAGTTTTTTACTTCCAGGGAAAGAACAATGAGTATTTCAAAGTTTGGACCATGGCGGTATAAAGCACGATCATTACAATAGCTGTTTAACCAAAAATCGTGATGGGAATTGTAATTTGAACAGACATATATTATGTAATATGGGTATGGCTCTTGAAGATAGCATTGTGGTAAATAAACATTATGTGGAAGACTTAAAAACTATTATGTTAAACATGTTTAAACTGCAATAAAATGATATTCGAGATAAATGAATAAAGTTAGTTGATTTGAATGATATTTATAAAATCACAAGTGTAATTGCAAACATTTTAAGCTACATTAGCACTGATTTGCAGAGTAATGAATTTAGAATACAAAAACCTTTAAATGGAATTAGTAAGGATTTTAACTATATGACAAACATAGTTTTTACAACACAACTTGCAGAAATGCAAGAAAATTTAAAATTTGTAACTAATGGTGTGCTACTATTACAAAACAACTTGAAACACTAATGGAGCAATTAACACAATATATAAAGGATAAATTGATTAATAAAAGATTTGGTTTAGTTACACAAACAGATTTGAGAAAAATAAACAATAATTTGGAAACACGATTCAATTATTTTATAAATGATCTGAAAGCTAAAACCTTAACACAATTAGATGTTTTAAGTAAACTCGATAAGATTGAAAAAGCCTAATGTAATCGACACACTAAATCAGTTAGAAAAGCAACGATTTAATTCAAATATAAATAGAATGAATTTAATGTGATATAATCAAAACATGTCGGCCTCTACTTCGGAGTTACATAAAGTTGTATCTGCTGTGAAGGAAGAATATTTACAAGGCAAATGAGCTCTTATGCAATAGGGTGTTTTAAATGAAGAAATATGTATACCTGTTATGAGTAAAATGGAAATATTGCATTCCGTGGTCAATAAACCTAATGAAACAGCTTTGGAATTTAAAACAGAAGAAGAACCTTTAACAATAAAGAGTGAAAAGCAACCACTTTCACATTTAACACGACAATATTTAGCTTTAAAACAATCTTTATCTACATGTGATACTATATTTGGTGTTTATCAACATGATAACATCTGGTTCCTGGGAAATTCTGTAATTACAATTTTCCCTGACAATAAAATAAAATAGGTGATGACATAACTGATGTGAGTCAAGGATCGTTTGAATTTTTGTAAAAAAAATTTGAAATGGTTATTCTGATACTGATTTTAAGAAATATAAAGAACTTGTTCGTCGAACGAATGCTGCCATTCATTCGGGAGATGAAAATCACCCAAAAATACATTAATAGGATATATAGTCGGATGTGGAATATATAAAAATGAATTTGACAACCACTTTTCACCTGTATATTAGAATAATCCTAATGAATTGGTCAATAGATTAAAACTTCTCATCACTTTGAGCGTCTGGGAATAATTGACGTAAGAACGAAATTGTTTTTATTATTGAAGAGTTGAAAGGAGACGGTTATATTATCAATGATAATTAGTAAGAATGCTCAAGAGCTTCACGCTCCTGCAAGTATAATTTATCATAGAAGATGAGTTATAACTCATGGTTTAAATGATCTTTTCAAGCCAATTTGTGTGAAATGATATTGCTTTTCACATACAAAGGGGATACAAGTATATTTTATTCATAATAGTCATTTATTCAAAATATAGTTGGGGAATACCTTTGAAAAACAAAACTCGGAAAAAGGTTAGCGATGCAATTAAGATCGTTTTGAAAGAGAGAATGCCCAATTCGCTCCAAACCGACATAGGATCTGAATTTTTTCTGCACCATTCCAGAAACAAATGACCGAATATGTTAGTAATCACTATGCAGCATATTTGGAGCTTAAAGCCAGTGTTGTGGAATGTTACAACAAATCAATTAAACAGTTAATATATAAACATTTCACATCGAGGGGGGGCTTAAAAAAGGGGTTGATGTTTTGCCTGAAGTAGATAAATTTTATAATTGCAGATATCATAGAACTATTAAGATGGCTCCTAAAGAAGTTACAGATAATAGTTTAATGAAAACTATTTATAATAATGTTAAAATCATCGACAAAAGAAAACCAAAGTTCAAAGTTGGGGAATTTATACATATCTCGAAGCAGAAAGGAATCTTTGAGAAACAATTTATGGTGGATAGGTCTTCTGAAATATTTAAAATTATTTCAATTAGACAAACACATTACAGAATATATTACCTAGAAACATATGACAAAGAACCAATAAAGGGAGGATTTTACGAACATGAATTGCGAAAAGTTACTTCACAAAATGAATATTTTGTTGATAAAATCATGAAAAGGAAAAAAGTCATGTCCTCGGTTCGATGAAGGGGTTTCTCAAAAGCACACGATTCGTGGGTTAAGAATCAAGATTTTAAAAGCTTGTAATACAATGTTTGTAAAATTATGATACTAAATAAAATATTTTTAAAATAATATTTGATGTGTTTCTTCATTTAATAAACCTCTGGATGGGGTTTGGATGTACAATTTATTGTGTAATCAATTCCCTTGCTGATTGGATTATCATTTGAGCGATAATCCAGTGAGATTAAATCATTTTAATTGTGATGTCATTCACATTTAGATGATAATCTTTTACATTTGATATGTAGTTCAATTGGTATCTGTGATAGAATCGTTTAATTGGAAATTCACATTTAGGTGTTATTTTGTTGTGTTTGGTACATATTGTAATTCATTGTGTTTGGGTATTATTCCATTACATTTTATTCCTTTTAAATGTAACATAATTTGTTGTTTTTGGTGTTACATATCTTTGAATTGTGATAAAATTTCGTCGAATTTTTCAGCTTAAAGGCATTTGGGGTACAATTCTGTTTTAATCTTATTTCGAATGTATTTGTAAGGTGATATATTTCTTAGAACTTAGATAATGTTTCGTCGAATTTGCTTCTCGGATTAGATTTCTGTGGTATTTTGTGTTATTATTTAATTGTGACATAATTGATCGCTTTTTAATTCATTTATGTTAGAGTGATGGTTAGTTTATCAGGATAATTTACTAGGTTTCATAATTGTTTGTGCTAGGTTATATTTTTTTGGTTGTAATGATACAGTTCTTGGAAATTGATTGGTTTTAAGAGAGCAAAATAGTACCCCATGCTAAAATTTTTTATACAAAAATCGTTAAGGTTCTAGGTTTAAATTTTATAAAAAAGTTTTATGGTGAAAACAATTTTTAGAGTGTAAAATTCATAAATGTTTCTCAAGGTATAAACAATTTTTGCAGTGTACACTACTTTGACAGTGTAAGATTGAAAATTTTTTTAAAAGTAATTTCAAGATGTAAAATTTTTCTTCACAAAAATAACGTTTAAACTGGCCTTAAAATTCAATGCAATATTGTAAACACAGACAGATTGCTCCAAATGTAAAACATTTTTTAAAGGCAGACTAGACGAGCCAGATCAAGGAAATTTGTTGTGTAAATTGGAGGCCAGCTGCATTCAGGTCAATGCACATTCTTGAGTGTAGTTTAGTGGAGGGGGGTGGTGGGCGGTGGGAAGGGGAAGTTCTGCTACTGCCATGCATCTACAGAGGCGACCGCCAGGCTCTGAGCGTGAAGGGAAGGTGGTCGGGCAGGTGGAAGCAGGCGAGTATCTAAAGGGGTGCATGATGCGGACAGTAGTGCCTTTCTGAAGCATTATCTCATTCCCTCACCTGCACCATACCTTGTTCATTTTACACCCGCTCGAGATCCAAACTCCCCTGTGTTTGGGTCACCCTAATCGGCTTTTGAGATCTAAATTTTGCTTGCTTCCCAGATACTCAATTCTCAGTTATCCATTACATGGTATTGTCCATGCAGTTTTAGAATAACTCGTCCCTGTATCTTTTGTAAAAACATGTCGCTGTGGTCGACTGCCATTCCCAAATAAATTTTGAAATCATTATTACTTAACATAGAATAGGCTATTAAACTTTAGCGAGATTATATTACATTTTCCTATATGATAGTACTGTCTAAAAAATCTGGGCTAGGAAAAACTACATATAAAATATATATTTCTGTCTGCTAGATGAATAAATATGTCTTGTTTCAATAGTTGTAAAAATAATTTTTTACGTGCGAACCAAATATGTCTTGTATTTCTGTTTGATATTTTTTTTCAAATCATAGTTTGCTTGATTCAAAGATACACTTGTTGCAGGAATGTTAAAACTGGGTATTATCTCGGGGATTAATTAAACTTTAATTCAGGGATATAAAATTTCATCAGCAGGAATTGTGGAATTTTTCTAATAGCTGGGAATACGCCAGACCTTGGATCAACGATGAGGACGGGCTGTGTGGACCGGCTAGCTCTCAAGATATTCGAAGAAACACTTTCCAGGCTGGGGATGCATGGCCTTGGAGAAGAAACTGACTTTTCAGGCAATGGCAGATTCTGGTGTAAGGATGAGAGGGATGGTCTGGGTTCTTGACCTTCGGCATGTCCCTCTCACGAGGGGTGGAGGCTAGGAGATGCCTACAGGCGAGCAGGGGTGATGTGAAGCTCTCTAGCCATTCGTCACCATTTTGCCTCAGTGGCGAAATATTGACAATCGAGGGCAGAGGGACGAGTAACCTCAAGGACAGAGTAGCCCGCTCAGGCAAAGAGAGGCATGGTTTACCTTGGGCAGAGCGACGAGGAGGTTTCTCGAGGGATTCCGACAGCTTCAGTTCCTCATAGAAGCTTGGACTAGATGTATACCTCAATAGCTCCTTCATATACACCAGGCTTCAGAGTGTGGTAGCTGCGATTTTCGTTAAGCGATATTATATGCTAAGGGGTTCATATCTCGTTCACAGTATTTGTAAACTATAGTGTGAAGTGTTATAAGTTTTTTCATTTTTCGGAAAATATACATTTTTGTGCGATAGTCCGATATAGTGCATTCATTTTTTTTTGTAATCATCTGAAGTATGTTTTTGAGCTAGGTCGATTAAATTTCGTACCATTTTCAACTCGTGTTTGTGTTAACAAGTGCCATGAATTTCACAGACTTTACGGAAAACATTTGTAGTATGTACGTTATTTTAAAATAATTCACTTTTATACATGCATGTACTTGCAGGACGAAATGAGCCATTAATAGTAGCGTGGTAGGGAAATAGGTTATATCAGTCGTAAATTTCAAATTAGTTGCCTTTAAGATTCTGATTATGCTACATGTATATAAGCGGTCGCACCTCATACGATCCACTCATTCATCGAGTGACCTCAAAAGTGGACAGACAATGGCCATGCTCCACATATCTAATCATGCTTATAAGTCTCTGCAAATCAGATACTAACATCATTCCTTCAGCAACCTCGCAGCTGGACATACGTGTTTTGGGTGAGGTGCAATTTTATTATGCATGTTAATCAATTAATTTTTTCTTTTTTTGTGTGAATTACATTTCTAAAGTTCCTCCTCGTCAGTCCCACAGGCAGACGGATGTGTAAGGTACGTGTGAGAGGCGTAATATATACATATTGTTTGTTTAATTTTTAGGGACATTTTCTTGTAATCGTTAATACCATACTCACATAATTGTGTTCGTTCGTTATACTTCTCTTTCTTGTAAATTATATTGCTAGCATACATCTCAAGGTAGAAAATCACTTTTTGTTTACCCCAAGACTCGCGTAATTGCACTTATTATTCACGTAGTTGCGATTGTTTAAAATTTACGATTTGATGCATGTAATTTATTCATACATAGAACATTATGATATTCTCTAACGTTTAATTGCATCCGGAAAACAGTCGTTATTTATTTAATCGTTTGTCATTACTAACATGTAAATCCCATCTTTAAAAGTCACCTATCTACCAACACTGTCTACGAGCAATATCCCTAAAAACATATAAAAATTAGAAAAATAAGAAAAATGGCCCTTATCACACTCTTGCACTCAACTCAACACCTATATAAATAATTAACCCTTTCAGTACATTTAACCCTTTCAATACATTAGCCCTTTCGTTAAATTTAACCCTTTCAAATTGATTTACCCTTTCAATTTTTGATTAACCATTTCAATCAATGTAATTAACCCTTTGATATAAAATTAATTAGGCCAAGAAAAAAAGACAGCATCCCTTTGTATCTTAAACCCGCCCGCCCCCATTACTATCAGATGGCCTACTGATGGCTAGCTATGCTTTCTCCATATCTCAAACACTATTTTGTAAAAATAATTATTTTTACCATTAATATCAACATTTCTTTGTTTTTAATTTCCTATGGTTCACTACTGATCACATTATATGACATGAAAATCTTATGCGTGCCAGAGAAGAGTCTCATCTCACCCGATTGTGTCTTAAGTATGCGAAACACTATAGTGAAGTGTCAGCAACAGCATCAAAAATTGATAAGTTAAGTGCTGCCAGCATGCTGGAATACAGTTGGCAAGCCATTTGTGGATCATTAGCAGTATACCAACTCTCAGCCATCAGTTTCATATCCATCAACATCCCATTAACGCGCCATTGATGGCATGCTAAGTGCCCCTTTGCCACCTTCAGCCATAACGGGGCCATTTGTGTAAACCCATAAGTATTCAGGCCAGCAGTCATGCAGCAGTGCCAGCAGTAAAACCACAGTTGACCGACTGTGGCTTGCTACACGTACCATTTTTTACAGAATAATAAATATCGTAAACACAGGGCTACTTACAGCTGTTTTTGCTGACTTTGACACTTACTTTTAAATCCATTCAGATCTAATGTACTCAATTGTGTACATTATGCACGTGTAGATAATATTTCATCTGTGCTGCACACTGCAAAGCTCAATGACCAATAATCTTACTTGTGGGTAAATAATTTGATAACTGTCTTGCTCGTCTAAGTAATGATTGGTTCATATAACTGTAGCCGAACATATAGTCTACACATCACTGACTGTGACAACGAAACATGTGTTGTGTAGAAGTACAGCACGCTTTATAAATTTTTATATTTGCAATGCCTGAAACTGTAAATTAAAGTGGGCCTGAAAGGCTTTAACGATCACGTTTATGTTTCAGTAACCAAATTAATAAATTGGCAATAAAATATCGACTTTCATTTCTGTGTTGAAAAAAAAAATATTAACATTAAAATATTGCATAGTTTATACATTTTAATTATAATATACACGACTGCTCAAGACGAGGCCCCTTGTGACAAGTAGGCAAGCCATCTGACGAGTGGAGCCTCTCGCGAGAGCAGCTTGCTGAGTCCCCTGGTCGCTGACGACCGTGTCTGTAACAGGCCAAGACGGTCTGGTCTGGAGGTGGCGACGCGCGACTTGCACCCTTGTTGCTCGCACCGCGGGGCCCTCAGTTAATTAATAATTACACATAATGACTGGAGGGGCCGCGCGATTGATCTGCCGCCCATTGTGAGCGGCCGCTCCGCGACGTAATCGCGCTGCCCTCTTCCCACCCCCCCCCCCTTTTCCCCCCCGCACGCATCAAACGTCCATAACGGAATTGTCATTAGAGGCGCGGTTTGCACGCCGTCTGGATCGACGCCGGGGACGCCTGCATGCGGGTCGCGCTACGTGCTTGTGGCATAAACCATAGGCTATTCACGGTAAAATGAGCCCTTTTGAAAGCCCTCTCGTTAGGAATAATAATAAAATAATTTATTTTAATTTTAGCCTTAGACTTTAAGGGCGCCGGCTACTTGGAGGTTTTTTAGCGCGTCTCAGGCAGGGAAGCGTGGGAGCAATAAGGACGAGACTGACACGCGCGCCTGATACCCCTTCGCCCCTACGCGCAAGGCGCTGAACTGGCGTGCAGTGTTTCCGTTGTGCTGCGTGTACCTATGGGACTTTATGCGGTGACCCTATTATATTACCTATGGAAAGTCTATAGCAAGGTTCAGTGCAAGTGCCTATAATAGTTCCCCGTGTTTACAACTAGTAAGTTAGAGATACATCAATATGAAAAAATCGCTTTTAGCTATGTTGGAGGGCTCGGGAATAGCATTTATAATGTACGTGATGTTTTGAGAGTACTATACGTACCTCGCCTGAAGTGTGATTTATTTTAATACATTGGTATCATGGGGACACGTTTAATGTTTTCGTAAAAAAAAAAAAAAAAAAAACGCGGATTTCAAACCTTCTGCAGCGAATTTCGAGAGCTAGGTAGCAGGCGCCCTTAACTTCCGAGTGCTGTGAAAATTACACACTGTGTTCATTACTCACATGGTGATATTTATTTTAAAGAGTGGTGGAAGATTAAAATGGCTGAAGGAAAAATGTAACTAGGACCTGGAAAGTGCTCGCTGTGCCGTGAACAGCCTATAATGCTAAGTTTGTTAATCGAAAAACAAATATATTAGAAAAACTACAAAGGACAGCCCTAGATAACGGTTATTGACAACTTTATATGCAAATTATTTGCGAAACTGATGCACTTATTTTGCATAATGTCTTAAGCCGCATTGGCGTGTAAACATCTATGGCGCAAGAAATTGCTCGGTAGGAATGCATCACCCTGTCAAAATATTTTCTCAGAAAGTTAGTAAAAAACACGTACGTAGCACTGCACTATTTTTTTTTCGTTTCATAAACATATGGAATACAATTTACATTCCAAGCCCCGATTTCTGTATGTCCCAAGTAATCTTATCACATGAAGGAAGATGTCGCGTTAGGCAGGTCTCGTACAATATTAGGAGATATAATATGTCCTAAGTCGCGCGGAACAAGCGGTTCTATCGATCCTTCTAAGCTGGCCATTCAACTAGTTGTGTATCGGAAAGAGAGGGGGGAGAGGGAAGAGAGAGAAGGGGGGAAGAGAGAGAAAGAGAGGGAGCTGAATAAATCGTACATGCAAGCTGCGTGAAGAGAAATCTGATAAAAGTTGCTGCGGTCAAGAATATTTCGTATTCTTTAAGAAATGTTGTGGAGATCTAACAGTGCTGTGTGTAGGAACGAGTGAGTGAAAAGATTTGGGCGGCTCTTAACAGCGAAGTCTTGAGAGCCGGTGAGGGTGATTGAGGTGAGTATGGAGCAGCGCCGGAATGAAAAGACGGGGGAAATGGGAGAACCCCGAGAAAACACGCCGACCAGCGGCATCGTCCGGCATGATTCCCACATGCGAAAATCAGGTGACCCGGCCGGGGATTGAACCCGGTTCGCCTTGGTGGGAGGCGATCAGACTAACAGCTCAGCCACTGCAGCCCGTAAGTGTGTAGGAGTTTTTAAGTAACACGGCGGCTGTTAAGTAATTAATCGGGGAGCCATCAACTGGTTTCCTACAAGTAGAAATTTCGCTACAAGTTTTCTGAGAGAACTGTGACACAGGTGACATGGTTACTCTTGCAGACCAGTATGACGTACGGAACATTGGCAAATACGTGGCAGCACCTCGGACGGCAATATACGCGGCATTGAGAGGAAGCGGCTTAGAATGTCCGCCTGGGGCATCTCCGCCTATGCTGCTCCGATGGGTGCCCAAAGTTCGCCCGTTGAGGCCGCGGTTGACCTGCAACAGGACAGCCGTCCGACGGTGGACAACACGTTTACGACGGGCGAGAGATCCGGTGAAGGCGAAGGCCAAGGAATCAGCGTGACACGTTGGTCATCCAGGGACCGCCGGACGGTGCGTGCCACATAAGTTTACGCGTTGTCTTGTCTGTACAAGTCTCCAAGCAGGTCCTGAAGATAGGGGGCAACAACATTCTCCGCGATGTAATGGCCGCTGGTCAGCGTACAGCGGTGAGAACACAACACGAGCGGGACCGGAGTCCGATGATACTCCGTACCAAAACTCCAGGTGCTGACCCGGTACGACAGTGCGTGATGCAGGACTCGGCCAGGCGTGCGCCATGGTGCTAAGACCCGAGTGCGGCCATCCAGAAGCCAGATTCATCGGAGAAGACGAATCCATGCCGTTCATCCCTCCAAGACCGACGTTCCACCCACCATTAAAGTCGCAGGTGCCTGAGATGAACAGTCAGTGGCGACACAGTATTGGGTGCCTTGAAACGAGGCTCTTGTGACAACCCATCTCTCACCATGCGCCTACACTAAGCAGCGCGCGCACTGCGTCCGTTCAGTTCAGTCTTGGACGGAAAGATTGCTATTTATGTTAAAAGATGGCAGGCCACTCACTGAGTCATTTCAGTCCAGTTCTGCACTCCGTCTCCTTCCGTTCAGTCGAGCTTGCTCCAATTAGCAAAACAGACTGAAGACGGAAGGTAAATGAAGACCTCTGGTGTCGTGCCGTATTGTTTTATTTCGTAACAGTTATTTGCTAATGAGTTCAAATAACGAAGAATTATTAATTGAAGCAGTGAGAAGACATACTCTACTGTATGATCAGTCCGACAAAAACTATCATGATCTGACGGCGACGAGAAATGCGTGGGACGCAGTCGGCGAAATGATGAACATTTCAGGTACATGTGTCATTTTTTTAAATGTAAACATTATTTTGGGAGAATTAATATATTGTTCCGCTGGCTAGTTATAGTTAATTTTATCTGTTGAGACAGGTTTCTCAATTTACCGCTAAATCCCCCCCCCCCACACACACACACACACACACACATCACGTAGAATAACTGTCCATCGCCGACTATGCGTTGAAAAGTGGTTCCCTGTTTCGACAGGGAACACAAGATCTCCGGCACAGGTGTTGTCACTATAAACACATCATTCTCGCACGACCGTCCGCTCTGCACTGGAAAACGAGAGCTCTGTTGTTTTGCGCTAGTGACACTGCGGCGCTGCCATCGCTCATGGTAGTGGGCAAGCGAAGAGCATGCACACCGTAACGCCATTTCCTGTAAGTGACAGTTGTTCCCAATACTTCAAAATAAGGTGGAATATTCCACGGTCTCTGATTGGTCAGTTATTTTGCCAACCCCGATAGGGGCTATTGAAATTATTTCTGTATAAAAAGTTAGCAGGCGGCCCCAGCAGGCAGACATGGACAGCCTGGGGTCTGCAGTTGAGATAGGTATTTGAAACACGTTAAAATAATGTTATAAATAATTAGAGTCATTGCCCATCCGGTCAGAAAATTAAAACATTTTGATGCTATGTGTAGGCAACTGGAATCATCGCGCATGTTAATGGAAAATCATGGATCACCTAAATTATCGGCATTTTCTAAAATTGAAAATTTTAGTGTTGCCGAAAATAATTGTTGAGAAAGAAAACCATGCTAAGGAGAAACCGTTTTTCCCAAGTTGTTTTTAGTCAGGGTCTATATGTTTGACCAATTGTTGATGATCCAGTTGTGTCGGTTTGAGACTTTATTCGAAAATAGAGTCAAGATACTGAGTTGGAATGGCCTTTTTTTGTTTTTGCCAGTCGGTACGCCAGTTAATTTTGTCAAAGTTTTCATAACTATAGTTTCTGAAGGTGAATTCTTGAATTTAAATTTGCCATGTGTCGTGGTGCACATATATCTAGACTTGTAATTTTAAAATATGTCCACGTGATACTTGACTATGTTAAAATTAGCCACGTGTCTTGGTGTGTATGTGTGTATATATATATATATATATTTGAATTTGTAGTATTAATTTTGTTCATGTGGGACACAATAATATAACTTTTCATGAATTCACAGTTGCCATGTGTCGTGGCGTGCATAAACCTGAATCTGTAACTTTTAACTTTGTTCACGTTTTCTTGAGCTTAAAGTTGGCCACATGTTGTGGTAGTAATGTAGGAAAATGTAGTACAAAAATATTTTGCATGATTTTAGTATTTTGTATGAAGGGATTGTGAATTATTTTTTCCACACAATTTTGGTATCTAAAGAAAAGTATTTATCCAAATCACGTGTTATTTTTCTGCTTTTCAGTAATTGTAGATAATTTGGGAAAAGACTGCAGTTTAACACACTCCTTTAAAGTTGGATTGAGGAAGGTTCTTAAATACACAGTTTTTCTGATAGAATTTGGGCAGTATTATGCCCCTTTGCCAAGTCCTTGAGGTAAGGGCGTCGTACTATGACAATAATTTTCGTATTTATTATTGCTGTTTGGATACCATACAAGCACATTAAACTTGAAGGATTGTCATTATTTTCTCTTCAAATAAAAATATTTTAAATCACATATTGTATGCATAGTAACTTTATGAAATCGCAATTTTCACTGTTTTAGGACGTACAAATAAAATAAACCAAACTCATAATTAATGTTTACCTTACTTTTATGAAAAAATAAGGTGCAGCCAAAAAATACAAATATTCAAAAATGTATTTTCAGATATGTTTAAAACGGCAAAGACGTATCCTTTTGTGAATATATACAATTTTAAAGTACCACACAAGCATATTATTTATGTGTGAATTCTTATTTTTCAAATTTTTTGGTCAGTTTATATGAATTAAATACAATTAAATATTATTTGTTCATTGTTGAGCAATTATGTGTGATAATTAGCATGTTCGGTTCACAACAATAATATTCATTGTTGGCGAGTCCATTGTAAACATACTCTCTTTACCATAGAACACTTCCCTGAGGGGAAATGAAGTAATTCTTGACTGATTCTCGAACGTTGAAAGTTCTGTTCGAATTATTACCGCCAGTTCCACGTAAGTTTTCGAACTCTTGAGGTACACCAACGTGTTCCAGTTCGCCTATCTGCCATGCACATGCATCATCGCGAAGGTAGTTATGTAGGGCTGTAGTGCCCAGCACTATGATGTCGAGATGCTCAGGAGAAATAATTAATTATTTAAAGAAAATACGAAATTTCTTCGATAGCATGCCAAAAGCATTTTCACGAACGCGTCTTGCTCTACTGTGTCTGTAATTGTAGATTTTCTTACTTTCGTCATTGTCCAATTATGCACCTGGATAAGGCCTCATTTCATTTTCGAGTAATGGAAACGCTCCGTCACCAACAATGACGTGGGGTAAGGCACAGTTAGTTCTTGGTAGTGATTTTTCTGGAGGGGGCGGGGAGGTGCCCAATGTACCATTTATTAAACCTTGCCCGATTTTTTATATTCGAAATACACTTCCATCACTGTTTCTCCCGCAGGCTCCTACGTCAACGGTAATGAATACGTACTCTGCTAGCAAAACAATGCTAAACTCTTTCTTGTAATTGAAGTACAAGGTATCTGTGTTTGATGGTTTTTCAAACACATCGTGTTGGCCATCGACGGCAACGATACAGTTAGGATAATGCCATGGAGTCGAAAATTCTTCTTCCACTTTATGCCATTGTTCCCTAGAAAGTGTCGGCATAAACTTTGTAGCCAGGTTTCCGAAATGAGATTGCAGATCTCGTATACAATTTTACGAACGGTCGACTCGCCCAGTCTGTAGCTGAACGAAATGGAAGAAAACGAATTACCGTAACCAATAAATCTGAGAGAAAAGAAATCAAACCTGAAAACATTACTGTAGCTAATTTCAAAACAGTATAACCTCGTCAAGTAGGCCTCTTTTGACTCGGATATCCCTCGATAACCCGACGCAGTAGCATCAGTTTATTTATTTACTCCCCCAACCCCTCCGCATTATCTGGGAAATCCGGACTTTCGTTATCCCGAATCGGCTCTGGTTCCAGTCGATATAACTTAACGAAGTTAAATTCGCTTAAATTATTAGGCATTGTAAGCACCGGTTTCACAAGGAACATTATTATAACACTATTAAAACCTATAGAAATGATGATGCGTATAAAATGACACAATGAGAATATGTTACTGGTTAAACATTGCGTTTCTCGTCTACCTTTTTCAAAGCACCTATCAGGCACGAATTATTTTTGCTCACATTGTTGATTATTAACATACATGACATCCAAAAAAACATACAAACATGCTTGCAAAGAGATGTACACTTGTGAACCTCTTCACTATATTGATAAACAATACTTCAAAAATGAATCGCAAGATAACCATAACAAATCCAGACATTGTGAAAACGGCCGTAATACTATTTCAGTTGAATGTATCTTATGGGCAACTTTTGCTAATGTTTAATTCATTGTATGGACACTAATATGTAAAAGTATTATACATTTGTTCACATGTTTAATTTCAGCCATTGAATGCAAGAAGAAGTGGAACTCTCTGCGAGACAACTTCCGGAAACATTTAAAGAAGCACAAAACAACAAGTGGTCAAGCCGCAAAAAATACGAAACCATGGAAACATCAAGAGAACCTAAACTTTCTCATCCAATTTTTGGCGGAAAGAACGCAGTGATCTAGCATCTAAACAGATGTTGGAGACGTAGGTCTTGCCCTTGATGAGGATAATTCACTAGGTACGACTTCGGCATACAGTATTCCTCCATTTTTTTGTGAAACCTCCTCCGATACTAGTACTCCAAGTTCGGCAAGCACTAGTTCACATGGAAAGAGACAACTTCCGCCTATGGCTCAAGTTCTTGAAAATTATTTGCTCACAAAACAGCAGAAAGCTGCAAACTGAAGTGAAGTCCAAAATATCGCAACTCGTTAAGGAGTATGAACTGAGAAATTTGGAAAGTGAATCAACAACTGGGACTCTTCCTAATACCATTACCTCGAAGACGCAAGATGACGTCCCACTGATTCCGGCTGGCCCAAATCAGACGACCGAACCTGAATATCCGCATAACTATACACTGCACATTATGTAAATAAAATCACTTAGTAATTACTGTAACTTTATTAACGTTTTTCATTGTTTTGTGTTTTTTTTGTGTGACTTTCGCAAAAATGTTTCATCATCTTCGCTGAGTGAATGATACAATGTCTGTAAGTAATATTATTATTTTGAATAATTCCGTTTGACTAGGTTCAAACACGTGTCGAAACATTGCTACTTGGATATTTAAACAATGTTATTACATGTACATTGTAAAGACTACACATTATAAACATAATAAACCTTACTTCATTGTTACTGCAAGGCGCTCAGCTGCCGAAATCGATTTTCGGAAGTACGCTTCCTTCTTTTGTAGAGGCAGCTTCCTTAACAGCTCTAGAAACTTGGCAGAAGACATCCGAAAATATTTAAAGAATCTCTCTTCATCCCGAAGCAAATCTCGGAAAATATGATGGAATACTCCATGTTCTTCTCGTTTCAAGTTTATTTCTTGAAACCAAGAACGTCGTTCCGCTTTTTCCAGGTCATGACAAGCGAATGCAACAACAACTCCTTCTTCCTCAGAACTTGGCATTGCGTTCCAAATTTTACACAGACCGATCAACACGCCTACTTTTCAACGACAGCAATTACAAACTGACAGAGGACGGAGGCAGTGTGCGCCCGTATGACTGAAATGTGCTGATCATAACTGGACGGAACGGAACGGAACTGAACGGACGCAGTGTGCGCGCTGCTTACCCGAGCCATATGCTGTTGCTACTATGTGAACTACGTGGATGATCATCGCCGATGTGGACGAGGCTTACCTTGGTGTGAGCACTGCTGGTTTGCTCTGCCGAGGTGTCCGGCAGGCGGGCTAGACATACTGGCGCACCGGTCCGCTGTCGGGCTTGTTCGTTGCTTTGTCCCCCCCCCCCCTACCTCATTGGGTGTATCCAGGACTGCTGGCAGCGTGAGCAGCTTGTGACTTCACCATGGAGCACTCTACACAACATGAACGTTAGAAAAACTTCCAGAACGAGGTGCTGAAGAAATAAAAGGCAGGTGTTTGCCTTTTTGAGGGACATTGAGGAGACTCACTGAAGGACTTAATCAGAACGGAACTCTGTGGCTTACGTTTTTAGAAGGGTGGCTGCTAATATGGGTTTATTAAGTTAAGTTTTGCCCTACGGGGTTTTGTAATCACATTTAAAATATGTAATTTGTGAGGGTATTTGTTTTATTCAAGTGGTTTTACTATATAATTTGTAGTTAACTTCTGGGGCTTCGAAAGTAAATTCTGCATTTCCTTTATGACCGTTGGTAGTCTGCTTGTACCTGTTTTCGGAAATCTTTCAAAATATACTTTACAAACGTACACTTTCCCTTTCACTTGCTAAACCCAAATTAGCATACTCTTTGAACCACACTGCTGTGGGTCTCTATTTTGTGTTGGAAAAGAACTTCCAGATTGGGGAAGATAGGAACGAAGTCACTGTGTGTCGGCAAGCTACTGCCACATGTACACAGAAAACTGCGCCAATCTGCTTCCATCACTGTGGTCAGTTAAAAGGGACATGTCAACTTAGTGTATTGATTTTGTCGCTAACATCTTGGGTTTACCACAGTACTGAGGTTAAGCCTAAACGGCAATGTAAAATTTGTTTTCGGTCGACTCATGCCGCCGAGAAGTGTTTTTACAGAAAGGTAGAAGGAAATTCCGCACAGGTAAGTGACGCAAAAGAGGTAGTGAACCCGGGGAAAGAGGTACTGCAGGCGAATGGGGAACATTTTGATGGTAGGAAATAGAAAGAAAATAAAATGTTATGTTCTCAAAAATCAGGAGAAACAGTAATCTGATTCGAATGCGGAAATCCTGAGTATTTTCAGTTTAAGTGTCCGTTACGAGGAAAACCCACTGGCATGGGTGCCGTTGCGAATGTTAATTTAAATAATAAAATTAGTTTGCTAACTCTAGTTACTAGGCCTACCGCTTATCAGTGTCCTGAACAGCTCACCACGGCATTATACTGCCCTTCTGTAGGTATTCCTCCAGTGTGAGGTCCTTCAGGCGCGTCCTTCTTGGTGTTGCAATTTCAATGGCCAGCACAGTAGGAAGAACGCACAGCATAGCATAGTATTTACCATCGCATCATATACAACAGGGTCACCGGTGAAGCCCTACACAATTGCGTACGCGAGGAAAACACTGTCCGCGTCTTCTGCTCCGTACATCTACAAGCGATGACGCTTTTTCTACGTGTGCCTGCATCACCATGGGCGTTCTCGCGCTTCTGAATCACGGACACACAACGTACATCTATCTAGGCGTGCGTTATAATTGCAGAAGATGGCTTATGGCAGAAAAATTTGCCTTCTTCTGTGCTGCCAACGTACGTTAACATGGCTCCCCACCCCTTCAAATTCGTTATCCTTAGAGACCTGCAAAATTCGCCTTATTATTTGGGGACACATTCAATTTAAACTGTGTTGCCCAGCCATGGCAGTCCAGTCAAAAAAAAGAGCGACTTCACATCCACGCAGCAGCCAATGGAGAACCGATGCCGGCTCGAGTATTTACAGCACTGTGAAGTTTAGCCTAATGCCAAATAATAACGCGAATTTTGCAAGTCTCTAGTTATCCTGTATGAACAGAAGCGACGTTCCCGTATCACTGGGCCAGTGACAATTCTGATACGCTAACACTGAAATTCTACCATTTACCGCAATAATCTTCTCACATCATGCCAAATTGAAGAATGCTGCTCCACGCTTAAGCGGCGATTGTTTGTTCAGTGACAGCGCGTTTCTTTGAACTGACAGCTCTGCTCGTCTCGGCCGCACGGACATCAGCCACTTGAGAAGATCTTACCCAATGACTCAGCGTTTCTAGGACGCGTCACATACACGGTGTTTACACCGTCGAAAATAAACGACAAACACGCTGCTAAAATGCTCGAACTACCTAATGGCATGATTATATATCTTGAGATTATATTGAATGAACCATATTTTCTCTTCGCGTACTAATGAAGATAGAACAGGATTAAGTTAACTTTCAGAAAATCAATTAGGAACTTAACTATGGTAGAAACATGAACCTCCGCCCCCTTTTTTTTTGTTTAATGCGGGAATGTCCACGGTATGTTTTATCACTTATTTTCTGCTACAAGTGAATTTCGCGTGGAGTTTGTAAAGGCGAGAGTGCATTTAGAAACAGGCGTGAAGACACACCTTGTTGCGATTTTCACACACGCGCGTGCAACCGACTGAGGCGTGTTTTTCCGTTAAGTAGCCCACTTTTTGGGAGAACCAGAGGTGATCAAGAATAAGGTAAGACTATAAGGTAAGGGATAAGGTGAGGTAACAGTTGTGTGTGCAATTGCCAGATGCAAACTCAAGTCTTCTGAGAAACGTGACTCACACGTTCATTCCAGCAATTCACCTAGTTAATCACACCGCAGACGAGAAAAGAATAACTGTATTGGAATTGTTTTCACGAGTCAATGGTAACACGAAATTTTCTCGCTTTCTAGTCTGGCGCTGAGATTTTTGAAGCTAATCACTCTGCTTTTACGTACCGACAATTTATTTTCCGCACATAATTTTGTTCAGAAATTTAGTTTGCGAAAATATAATCCAAGAAACTATTTTTAACTTGGCGGATTAGTAAAAAAAAAAAATTAATGTTAAAATAATTGGAATAAAAGCCAAGAGTTTTTCAAAATATCTGAGAAAGCATATTTTTATCGTGGATTTTGAATAACTTACTTTGCAATATTTAAGTATTATACGGTGTTGATTTGAAGTAGTGAAATGCAGTACTTAGAAAAAATTACGTACTTAATTTATTACCGCCAGTTTAATCTCTTTAGCGCGATGTGTATAACTTAGGAAAGAAAAAAACGGGAACTCTTGTGCACAGGGAACTGAAAAGTTCAGAAATACCCGAGGCGTAGGACCCCAATTACTGCTCTGATGTTTTAAATTAAAGTATTTACCTTCAAAAGACTAACGCAATAAAAAAATCTGTGAAATAATTGCAGGACGATGCCATGCAAGTGTTGTTGTTCCTAACTACTTACTTTCAGATTCGGTGCTCATAGTAATGGTGGAGGTTTTATGCCAGTTGTCAGAGGTATGGCCACGCCTGAGCGAGTACTGCCACAGAGGGCACTTTAGCCTAAGTGGCCCCGTGACACCTCTATAAGTATCTCTTTATTCCCAACGTGTCCCACAACTAAAAGACTGTTCACGATAAAGTGAGCACTATTGGAAACCAACCTTAAAAAAAGTCACTGCCCATACCTACATAGGCCTATATTTTAACGGGCGTCCTGAGTGACATGAACCTAATAAGTTGGTAACGATGGATGGGAAGAAGTTCCATATCTTAACGTCGAATAAAAAGTATTAGGTAACTATTTGTGACAATTTAAATTATTTCTTTTGCTTTCTTTCATTTAATGCACAGAAGTGTAAAAATTAGGATATTTGTAAAATATTTTATTTTCTAATAATTTCATAGTTTCACTTATACGACGCATGAATAGTGATGAGGCCTATTGCAATGTAATTTTCACATAAGGCGGATTAATACACAACGTGCATACAAGTAGATCTTAAGTAGGGCTTTAAAAAATGTTCATTTTAACGCGAACAGCTTATAGTAAAATGTCATGAAGGTGGTCGCCTGCCCGACGCTTGAACTACGATGTAGCATGTTTGAAAAGTGCGTTTTTTGACGAAACAATTGGACGTGCCTCTACGAAAAGTAAATATCCTCAGACAAGTAGTGAATACTACTCTTAAGACATCACGCGTGCTATACATATTACAGCATTTTGGTACTCTCCAACATAGCTAAAAACTGCTTTTTTCAAGATTATGTGTCTTAACCATTTCAGGTCCACTTTAATTTACGGTTTCAGGTGTTGCAAACAAACAATTCTATGATGCGTGCAGTACTTAAATCGACAACGCACTTGTTTCATTGTCACAGCCAATGAGCTGCAGCCTATGTTCCGCTACCATTATGAACCAATTATGACCTAGACTATCAAGACGGGGTTTGCTAATATTTACCCACGGGTAATAATCATTGGTCATTGAGCTTTGCAGTGTGCAGTACAGAGCAAAACATTACCTACACTTACGTAATGTACACAATTGTGTACACTGAGTCTAAATGTGTTAAGTCAAAAGTTCCGCACGTTACCGACAGCAAGACGCACTGCCAAACAGTCTGACGGCGCGCGATGGAGCGATGAGTGTGACGACACCAAGTTGCTCTGGGAAGTCAGCCGAACAGGCGTAGTAGGCACAGGTATTCAGGAAACAGAACACTCTTTCGACAGTCGACTGGCAGAACGAAACTATCGAACTCCCCTTGGAAGCTTAACGGGAATGGTGCACGAAATCGCTATATTTACCTCATGTTTGTCACAGGCTGTTTTACAGGACATTTTGCAAATTGCTTGGCATGACACGACTTTAAAAATAATTTCGTGAACCTTCTTACATTATTAGATATTCGCTGCATTTACTATCCTCGGAACACTTATGGAAGATGATTATGAATATCTTATTTCTTATCTTCCATCAGTGCTCTGACAATAATAAAGGCAGTGAATATCATAAAAGTAAGAAGATGTTCAAAACAGTTATTTGTGTCTTGTCAAATCAAGCCGAGAATTTCGTTAAAACCCTCTCCAAAACAACTTATGACAAAAATCGGACAAATATGCTGTTTTCGTGCACCATTCACCTTAAACCGAGTTCCGAACAGCGGCTTGTTGTGAACTGTTGCAAGGCAAGCTGTGTTTCGCTCTGTGCTGTAACCAATCGTTTGCTCTGTACACATCTGCTACTTAGACGCAGTAGCGCAGTTGACGTCACAGCACGTTTGTAGTGGCTGCCTCACCGCTCTCTTACGAGTGACCGCAACACACTCTAGTTTCCCTCGGCTCCTCCCTGTTCGCTGGTTCCTGCTGCGTGCACTGAGAAAGCACCGTCTTATCTCGCCACTGATCCCGGAGAGAGCGCATGATCTCGTCAGCGGCCGGACTCTCGGCGCGAGACTTCGCAGCTGAATCCCTGACCACCCGCCGGCGCCTAGGAATAAGGAACGAGCCGCCTCGCTATTTAATTAATCCCAAGTCAGTCGGCATTAATTACGCATCCAATTAGGCGGCACGTGGCGGTGCAGTGAGTTGACACAAGGCCGGGGTCCCCGATGAAACAAATTAATTACGGATACACCGCTGCAATTACTGCGCTCAGGAGGGGGGTTCCTCCAAATTGAAAACCTGCCGGGACAGAGGGATCGTGCCGGAATAAAAAAAAAAACAGCGAGGGGTTGGAGGGGGTTGCGCAGAGAACGAGACTGTGCGTGTGTAATTAAATGCGCGTTTACCTATAATTAAAATTACTTCAGTTAGGGAAAAGGGGTGGATTGTGCACGTTCGCCGAACGCTACGTGGGGTTGAAGGGGTACGCGGACACATGCAGCTTATGGCTGCCCGGGGAAGCAGAATTACCCTCCGCCACACAGCAGAATTACCCTTTACGAGAAAAGGGAGAAGGGGTGTGGGGTAAGCCATGGAGCAATACATTTAACCTACCAAGTGGCGCGTATGTGATGATGCGTAATATTGGACACGTTCAGCGATCACGTCCAACGGCACTGCCTTATAATACATTCACAGTTACTTCGGCCTTTTCTGAAGCCCTGCTAAAGTTCTACTTCCAGGATATTCCTCCGCCTCGTGCAAAATAAGCTTAACTGGACAATCACAACAAAGGGACAACGCACCGACTTCGTGCGCAGACAGAGTGAGAGTATTTGTTTGCATAAGAACTACGTATTTCTCACAAGGCGCTACCAACACACACGTCTTCTCACTGTTTTTATTCAAATTATTTATAAATGAAGCATTATAATTTACAGATAAAATATAAGTAACATCTCCATTTAACAGAAAAAAAAGTTACTTTTAAGAACACAAGTATAAAACGCTTGTGATACATGGCATATGCTGAAAATAACTAAACACGCCATACATGGGGAGATTTTTCAAAAGTTTGATTCAAAAAGGCCGAAGAAACCAACGAGCTATATAGTAAACATATACATAATGACCGAGTGATTACAGCGCTCATAGCGGAAGTCATCGGCAAACTGTCCAGCCATTTTAGTTTCAGTCAAAACATTGTCAGCTGATGCTTATTGTCATGTTGATACCGTGAATGAGACGTGATAATGTTTTGTATATTAATACACTGTTGTATGTGTTTCGTTAACAGCTGCGTGTAAAGTGGCGTTGCTGTGTGTGCGTGATTTCACATATTTGATGTGCATTATTTATACGTTACCACTGTGAACTGTTTTTATGACGAAGTTAATTATTTACATCCAAGTCTGTTTATTTTTTTAAACACAGTCATGTAACGTGACTTGAAACAGTCCCAAAAAAATACTAAGCCCACCCCGTTAAATTTCAATAAACCTAATACGCAAGTAAGTAGCAATACATAGAAATATGAACGGAATAAAAGTTACCGTAGGCTTATTT
Organism: Dryococelus australis; assembly: GCA_029891345.1. Lineage (NCBI taxonomy): Eukaryota > Metazoa > Arthropoda > Insecta > Phasmatodea > Phasmatidae > Dryococelus > Dryococelus australis. The sequence goes on from CM056998.1 coordinate 82,992,178, forward strand.
ATGTGCATGTTCACTGCTATCTGTTAAGTTTGTATGACAACAAATAAGCAACACGAGTTGCGTGCTTGAATTTAATGTGCCTTCTCCGTTTGACTGGTTGTTCCTTCGTTTTAATATTTATTCCAACTGAGGTCGTCCTATTAAAGAAATAACCCAACATATATCAATAACGAAAGAATAATTACTACAGTTCTTTACCGCGCAGTTGTAACAGTGTTAAACACAGTCGCGGCAAAATACTAATGTGCATTACATGTATTGTGCTATATAATGGAAAACAAATATGTCAATTAAAAATAACCGTAAGAACTATTGTTAATTCAGGTATTTTTAAGATGGCATAAAGCTAGAGTCCTAAAACTGTGAATATCCGTAGGGAATAGTTTTTAAAATACGCCTATGACAATTTTTTGATCAGGGAAATTGTGACGTAAAACGAGTGGAAAATATGTCATTCATAATAATATTTACACATGGCAATACATGAACTGCCCAAACACATAAGTAAACCAATACAAACACCTAAATGGATAGTGGGGAGGGCAATGAAGATCAAGGAAATTGTGGGGTAAAAAAATTCAAAATATGTACATTTTCATAATAAACTTTTACCCCTCAATTTTCCTACAGTTCATAGCCTTCTCCATCAGGGGAAATATTGATGCGCCTCATAAAATCTGTGTTCTGTATTAATAATAGAGTGGATTTATACCATTTTCCGGTTATTTTTATTTATTTATTAAAGCCCCCCTGCTTTACATTACCTCGACGATATGTTTACATTTATCGGAACCTGCTTTTCGTGAGCACCCAAAAAAATTAATTTCCACGTCTGTCTCAATATACGAAAATAATGATTTTGATTACGAGGTCAATACACCAATTTTGTGGTTTGATGCCAGACTGCTGTAGTGTATACATTATTTTCATTGCAGTTTCGAGTCGAAACACCACAGCTTATTGCACCTTTAATATTTCCGAGCACTCAATTAAATGGATACATAAATAGCTTAGAAGCTCCCGTGCATAGGCTTAATACACTGCAATCTCAAACATGCAGGTTGGTTTGATACTAACACAATTCTTCACAAAATAACATTCACAACCCTACACTATACAACTTCCCAGCGGTTTGTTTTATGCCATCTTTAACCTTGTAAAGCAAAAGCCGTGAATTACACTTTATTTCCAGCCGGAAAGTGCGTGAAAATGTCCAATTGTGTTTTATTTGCCAATTATTTTGGGTACGTATGCGTGAAATTCCTTACTGCTACACCCTACCACGGATCTTAGTTTTGACTGAAACGTAAATGGTGGACAGAAGTTCAAGTGGCCTCAGTCTGAAAACGCTTCCGCCACTCTGTGTTTACTATATATCTCGTTGGAAGAAACTGTGAATGACTATAGTCACTTCACGTTATTCTTCAAACGATGAGCAAACCTTCAGTGGAGAAAAAAAAAAAAGGTGTGACTGTGCTGGGGACACGGCCGTTTGTTTTGCGTGAACACGTCTACGTTGACGCGCTCGGACGCCTTGATGTTTATTTTACGTTCCCGGCACCGCTTCACTTGATCATATGGGGTTTTATGAGTATCACTGAATTGCTTTTGAGATGCTCTTTCCAACCGTATACGATTTCTGTATTTCGACTTGGCTTTTTGACAAGTATAGGCATAAATTGTGTTAAGTTTTCTTAATTTTTACATAAAACTCGTACAAGTTCGCCACAATCAAGCCACTCTAATGTTTTTATATACGCAATCGATTGATCTTGATGAGAGCTGTCGATTGAAATTCAAACGAGTGTCGTAGCTTTTCCTAGTCAAAAGTGTTATACTACGTGGAATTCATGAGACACGGCGAAACGAACTCAAAATTGCTCCCCCCCCCCCCCCGCCTCGTGCGATGCTTCACAGTCCTCACTCAACGTAACATATTATTATATCCTTTGGTAATCGAGTGGTGTAATTGAATTTTGACTGTAGACGATAGATTCGCAGCTGCAATGCCAAACTGTATCCCCGATTTTGTTATCATCGGATTTTCTGGATTGCCTCCCACTATGGTTGCAAATTTAAAGATGTATTCACGTCAAAAATTGAAAACCTGGTTTGTTAATAAGTGGAACACGCTTAAAACGGCGTTTACAAATCATACTTTGCCTGTCGGGTATCAATTTCTCGTTTGATCTGCGACATACGTTATTTTGGAAAGGGTGTTTCACAAAATTATTCCTACATAACTTTAGTACAAATACTTGACGAGAGTAGTACAAGACACGGAACTACGTTGGAGTGTTATTTTATTATTGCGGTAGAACGCAGAGCCGGGGGAAACGGGAGTACACCGAGAAAACCCGTTGGCCACAACGGCAATGTCAGCCACGTGTTTGAGGCATGCGAAAATCCGGGTGACCGCGTCGGGCATCGAATACAGTTCGCCTTGTTGGAAGGCGAGTAAACTGCTGCACTACCGCATCAGGCTTGGATTCACATTTCAGTGCCATCCTTATCGCTTGCTCCTTTGATCTTCTGCATAGTACGTTGTTGCGATTACAACACAAGCAGCGAGGCCGGATAGGGTGGAACTGCGGCCAACGGCTGTTATTAAAATAATGTTCACAAACAACAGGGACCGTAACGCAACGACTGGAAATGCAGGAATCAACAGAAGTACGTATGCAGCGGCGCGTGGCGAACTGTTGCAAGGTACGCAGACGTTAGCTGTGTGCTGTACCATGTTGCTTGATAATTTACACTTCCACCACACTAAAACCTAGTTCGATAGGTGACGTCATACGACGTTGTTTAACGCGCCCCCTGCCTGTTTATTGTGAGTGGTCGAAATGCATTCAGTTTCCCTACCCTGCAAGGTGGTTACTGACTCCTCTTGCGTGCACCTGGCATGTACAGCAGTGAGCAAGCACCAGCTTACCACGCAACAATTCACCACATGCAACTGGTACGCAGAATATCTGGGTCTGGCTGACACAGTAGGGTTGCGGCGATTTCACCAACATCTAATGGCAGCAACCCCGCCCAGACTACAAGAGAGGGCCAATAGGAATCACGGATATCGGAGAAGGTGGGCGTGAACGGGAAGTATGGTGGACACGGCAGCTAAGGGCTGGGATATCAGTCGGCGTCGGTCCTCCCTGAACGGCGGTCTCCGAGCGGCAATTGTGGGTAAGTGTCTTACACTAGGGTGAGAGAGCGAGCCCGGAGCCCCTTACATCCTTGTCTCCTATAACAGACTGTCCTTCACCTCGATCCCTAACCCCACCAACCACATCACGCTGTAATTATTGTAAGTTAAATCACTAAAGTTCCTCCTGAATTAATTAGTTTTGCTTAATTAATTGTCTCTCGACTTCCCTTCATCAACTGCATGGACTCAACTCCCCTTAAGGAAGTATAACGACGTGCAGCGTAGTCTAAGGAAGACCCACGACGGCGACACAAAGTCAATCCCTGACGGAGTCGATCTCACTGTTTCACATGTGGGCAACGTGGGTATTCCCATGATTTATTTTACAATATTAATTGTGCTGCTTTGATCCCATGCAGACTGGAGTGGCCCAACGACATGGAACATCTCGAACAAAAATTAATACAACAGTGACGCCGGAATCACATAACCCCGACCCGCATGACACGACGGCCAACAGCCAATTAAATACAAGTTAGATCATCGTAAGCCCGGCCGATTTTGTCGTCCGAGCAGCAATTTTGGATTAGAAATGACTTCTATTCTTCGTCGTGTCGTGCGACACGACGCACAGAATGTAGAACTTTGCAAAATGAAATTGTATTCCAAGATTTCTCTACAGCGGTAAATACGCAGCTTAAAAGAAAAATAAATTGAAAATTACTTTATCTAACTCTTAAAAATAATAATTTTACCTTTGTATGCATTAGCGATACCAATTGGTACCATTATGTATTACAAATTTCCCTCTTGTTCACCACCTAGGCAACTAACGTAGCCCACCACCACCTTCTAAATAGCTAGGTTAAATGCCGAGAGCGTAGTGTCGGATATGCTGTAAATTCAAGTAGACACATTGAAATATGTCGTGGTTGCGTTTTTGGTCGTGTAGTGCTGCGTTGGTCGAGACTATGTGATTCCGATATGACACAAATACACGATACAAACAACACATGCACGGATTTTAGGACATTTTAAGGAAAATCAGGGCCATGAATTACGTTCAGAAATATAAACGTATTATACAAAAACCTAATAACAATGTTGATAGTTTATTGAAAACATTGACTAAAAAAAAATTGTCATGTGAGTAGGAAGTGGGGAAACATGCGAAGACTGCTCGAGTTGGTCTTTCACAATTCGATCATCTGTGCTTCCAGGGGTTAATGGCAACTTACAGTCCCATCCAAAACGCAGTCTCCCCGGTGGGTGCTATTCCTGCAACAGGGTGGACCTCTTTATGCACATCCCTCGGTCACGGCTTCCGACACTCGCTCCTTGAAACAAATACCTTCTGCCGTCATATGATAGCTCATTTATTCCGTTTTAACTGAATCCCATTTAAGTGAAAACTTTAGAAAGCTCTTCTAACTTTATTCTTCTGTATTTTCCCGCAAAAAGTAAAATTTGATGTCCGTAGACCCAGTGGCTGCTACTTATTCATTCATCGAGAAACGTAAATATGTTGCTACTACATCCGTTGTTATTAAAATGTGTATAAAGAAAATACAGAACGTTTGTCATCACTCTTGCAAACATCAACACACGAGAGAACACTTTTCGTAATTGACTGCCAAGCTACTGTAGATACGCTTATGGAGGTTTTACGTTATGACACTCGTACAAGTAGTTGTATAATCTTGGCACTTTTAAAGTGAACCACGTTTGTCTGTCTTCTACAGAAGTCATGATGTTCGGAAATAGTAGCAACAAATACCCTTTTCTTCGGTGACGCCAACCAAGCCCGCCAAACGGTGAGCACCGCTTCAGAAAATAAAAAGGATCTCATTGTAAAAATTTCAGTATTTTTGTAAAGAATATCTGTTTACGAATAGGAAGTAAGAAACTTCTCACGTCCGAGGACTAGTTTCCCTTTCCTATTTCCGTCTTCAAAGTGAAACTTTTGAAAATGAAAATTACTGAAATGGGAATCTTTGCCATTATGTCTGGGTACTTGAAGTATTAAAGTAACGTGCAGTACAGCTTTATTACTATAGGCTGTTCACGATCAAATGAGCCCTTTTGGAATCCCTGCGTAAGGTCTACTTGTATGCACGTCATGTATTCTTCCCTCTTACGTAAAATTAACATTACCATGGGTCTCATCACTTTATTCATGCATCGATCAGACAAAATTGTAAAATTAATATTTTACACTCCGGTGCATTAAAAAAACAGAAAGAGAAAAAAATTATTTAAGTTATTACAAATGGACAGCTAATACTTTTTATTCGACATTAATATGAGGAACTACTTTCTCTCCATCATTACCAACATTACTAGGCACATGTCACTCAGTGAGTCTGTTGAAATAGGCAAGGGCAGTGACTTTTTCTAAGGTTGATTTCAAAAGTGCTCACTTTATCGTGAACAGCCTTTACATTATAAAATGGCAGGGTCGCCGCTGGAAGTCCCATAGTGGGGAGTTTCCGGAGCACAGGAAGTGTGCAACCTCAGTGCCTTGCGCCTTGCGACGAGGCAAGTGATGCGTGTGCGTGCGTCGCGCTTCCATAGTCCATTCACGGTTACTTCCAACTTTTCTGAAGCCCTGCTGAAGTTCTACTTCCAGGAAATTTCCTCCGCCTCATGCTAACAAAGTTTAATCTAGTCTAGAAAACTGCACCAAAGGGACAACGCACCGCATTCGTGGGCGCTCAGTGTAATTATATTTTTCATAAGAATTACTTCTTGCCGGGTATTACCAACACACCTGTTTTCTCCCTGTTTCTAATTCATATTAATTACAAATTAAATATCATAATTCATAATTAAAATATAATCAAAAGCTCAATCTAATAAAAAAAATAAAACATTAACTTCGACACAAGTATAAAACCCTTGTAATACATTATATATTTAGGAAACAATCAAGCACGTCATAAATAGGGTAATTTTCCAAAGGTTTGATTCGAAAAGTGTGAAGAAACCGCGAGTAAACTAAAGGTCTCGTGCATCCCACAACGGAGAATGACGCATTCCCTGCGTGTCGAAGGTGCGCCACAGGAGCGCCTGGGAGTTAGGTCGCCCGTCTGATATTGAAGCACGTTCGGTTGGATGGCATATGGGCGGAAAGCGCTGAAGCTATTTGGAGTCCCGTGCAGGCGCACTGCTGACACCCTCTCTCCTGCTCATCAAGTAGAGTGATGCAGGGGTTCCACTCCCTCGTGACCTACTCCATACCACCAATGCTGAATTGCATCATGCGAACACCAAACTAACGTCGTGGTTGCTTCGTATGTAATTATGAATAGGTTGTTCACGGTAAAGATGGCATTAAAAAAAGCCTTGAGAAATTACACACGGGGCCGTTATGGTTTCCTGCACATCGCTCAGCCCGTCCCTCCTCGACCACTGATCTCATATCTGCTTCGCTGTAGTTACATCTCTTCCAATCCGAGGATCAATATCGCATTAGTATAATCCACAATCTCGATAGGTTAAGACTCTTCCGCAGTCACAAGCGGAAACATGTTTGTGAGGTCACCGTGTTCTCCGAACCTACATACTGATTCGTTTGTGCACACAAACAGCAGCGAAACATACCACCACTACACCCCAGTTGTTCTCCAACCTCCACTTGTATACTGCTTCACAGTGTGGTGCCACTCGGTGAACAACTAATTACACCATTGTTCTACCCTATGCTACGCAGTCTCCAAATGTCGGATCAATACGTTGCGTCCTTCGTGATGAATTTCGAAAGGCCAGCAATGTACTAAGCGTTATATGTACTTACTCATTACATTTGTAGTATTCCAGTAAGTAGAATTATTTGGGAAAGCCTGCACAAGAGGGTAAGAGGATCGGATCACCAGAGATGTTGATGCTATGACATTCTGGTCGCCTGGCTGCCATTTTAGATGTAGCTGACCTTGACCTTGACCATTAACCTTGACCAAGACCTTTGACCTCGACCCCGGTGAACATTTTTCAAAAGTTTGATTCAAAGAGGCCGAAGAAACCAACGTGCTATATAATAAACATATACAGGATGACCGAGTGATTACAGCGCTCATAGCGGAAGTCATCGGCAAACTGTCCTGCCATTTTAGTTTCAGTCAAAACATTGTCAGCTGATGCTTATTGTCATGTTGATACCGTGTGATATTCGGTTTTCGCAAAAAACGTACGACAGCAGGAAATTAATTTCTGTGTATCGATAATAAAAGACAAATATTATAACTACTTAATGTCTCACGTAGAATAGGATTTATTTTAATTATTTACAGAGCAATTATGCATTTCTCTTTTACAGTTATCTGTAATTATAGACATTTCACATACGTTTACTGTTTCATTGTTTGAAGCATCGAATGTCGCGTACATAACTCGAGACACGCTATATTGCACAACACTGTACCTCATTTCGCATTTATGATTGGTTATCTTTCCGCTACGTGTTACCTGCTTGCACGACTCGCGAACGTTTAGTGTGGAGCTCATGTGAGGTAATTCCGCAAAAATATTTCAGGACAAGCTATGTTGCACAACACTGTTTCTTAACACGCCTTTACGACTGTTTTTCTTTCCTCTGGCTGCTTGCATGACTCGCGAACGTTTAGTGTCGAGCTCATGTGAGGTAATTCCACTAAAATATCTCATTACAAGCTATGTTGCACAACACTGTCGCTCAGCTCGCCTTTATAATTGATTGTTTATTCCACTAACTGTTACCTGTTTGCGCGTGATACACGGACTTCCAGTGAGAAGTTTATGTGAGATATTCGGTTTTTGCATCAACTTAATAAATCGCAGGACCAGTTGCTTCGTCCAATTAAATGCGTTATATTCACTTGGAGAAACCGATGTCAAGACGATACACCAATACAAGCTAAAGAGATTCTTGGCGCAGTTAAAACGCTGAACGATTGGCCGGATAGTCCTGTTATGCTTGTTGCCTAAGAGCCAAGACGATACGTCTTGTCGAAAGCCGAAGATTGCCGAAGGGAACTTTAACTTTTTCCGTTGCTCATTTATTCTGACGGGGAAGTGTACATACAGATGCAATTGCATTCGTTATGAAATCAACGCATTGCTATCCCTCCCCCACCCCGCCTCAAATACCATACATACACACGCACTCACTTACCTCACGAGTGCTTAATTCAATTTGTTACCAATCAAGAAACTTTGACAAAAACGTTCACGTAGCACTTGGGATTGTAGGTAGACCTACATGGGCCAATTCTGTCCTGACATAAAATCACGGCTCTTTTTCGTATGGCCAAATGTAAGAAGATATTAGAAAGGAACAAAATGTTTTCACTATACAGTCGGTAAACAAATTAGTCGTCAATCACATTCATTTGACTAGTAATATTCAACCAGCTGCCAGTGGACACGATCTGAAGCCATTTAAGCCAATGGTGAACACTGAAGCTTAGAATGGTAGAATCCCAGAGTATCGAACTCAAAATAAGCGGAGTCAAGTATCTTAATCATCTGTAGGGCCTTTACTCGTGGAACTAAGAACTGGAGTGTAGTACCGTGATACATCTCGTATCTCTAGTATGGCGTGAGATGAGAGCCTGGACTGGGGAACGGAAGTGTCCTGGGGAAATAAATACACCGACTATCGCTAGTCTATTCACGGTTTTTTCGCACTTTTTGAATTAAACCTTTGGAAAATTATCCCATGTATGACGTCTTTAGTTTTTTCCTAAATACATCATGTATCACAGTCGTTTTACACCTCCGCTAACATAAAATGATCTTAGTTTTCATTATATTGAAGTTTCGCCAATCTTTCATTTATAAATTACAATTTTTCAATTATTATACATATGAATAAAAACAGTGAGAAAACACGTGTGTTGGCAACGCCTAACAAGAAATAGTTCTTATGCAAAATATAATTACAACCGAGTGCGCACGAATTGGGTGCGTTGTCCTTTGGTGAAATTTTGTAGACTTAGTTAACCTTAGTTTAAACGAGGCGGAGGAATATAATGAAAGTGGAACTTTAGCAGGGCTTCAGAAAAGTGGGAAGTAACCATGAATGGATTATAATGTCCGTCAAATTGCTCCGCGCGGGTTCCATGAGGCCGGATAGGCCAAGTGCGGAGCCGCGTCGTGGTTGGCTGCTCTACCATCGAGCTCCTCCTGTATAACCGAATACAGAATACAAATAAAGGTACATTTACCTTGGATAATTTACACCCAGACTTCAAAAATTAAAACTTACTTTTTTCTGACGTGAATAAGTCTTTAAATTCGCAACCATAGTGGGAGGCAATCCAGAAAATCCGATGATAATAAAATCGGGGGATACAGTTTGGCATTGCAGCTCCGAATCTATCGTCTACATTCAAAATTCAATTACACCACTCGATTGCCAAAGGAACAAAGGATATGTTATGTTGAGTGAGGACTGCGAAGCATTGCGAGCCTTGGGGACCGGGGGGGGGGGGGAGGTCGGAGCCGCAATTTTGAGTTCGTTTCGCTTTTGACTAGGAAAAGCTACACCTCTCATTTGAATTTCAATCGACAGCTCTCATCAAGATACATCTATTGCGTGTACGAAAAATTTGTGTTGCTTGGTTATGGTGAAATTGTACGAGTTTTATGTCAAAATTAAGAAAAACTTACAACAATTTTGACCTATACTCGTCAAAAAGCCAAGTCGAAATACAGAAATCGTATACGGTTAAGAAGATTATCTCAAAAGCAGCCCAGTGATAGCCATAAAACCTCACATTATCGTGTGAAGCGGTGCCGGGAACGTAAAATAAACATCAAGGCGTCCGAGCTCGTCGAGGTAGACGTGTTCACACAAAACAAACGGGCATGTCCCCAACACAGGTAAACCCGATTTTTTATAACAAATTTGTTATCTGGACACACAAGTACACGGAAGCGAAATTATGTGGCTGTCACTAAACACGTTGTCCATGATTCTTTATTTCACTCGGTGCATTAACAAGTTGTTATAAAATTCCAATCATTGAGTTTTGTGGGGAAACTGCAATCGAGAAAAATACAGAAAAATTCACTGGAAATGCTGGCAGTCATAATTCAGATATATATATATATATATATATATATATATATATATATATATATATATATATATATATATATATATATATATATATATATATATATATATATATATATATATATATATTGGTTTAAGGAACGAAACTATTTAAAATAAAATGTTTACTAACCCTAGGTGAAAGAATCGCTGCTACTCAGCACAGGTGTAATAAATATTGTGCACTACAGACATCAGATATGTTTTCTGTTTATCAGAACGGATGTGAGACCGTAGCTTTCGTTCTTATTTGAAGCAGTATTTTGGGTTTTCATTTGTACACACTTCTTAAACACACCAATAAATGCCATACACACAGAACCAAGACCTGCATCAGCGGGTCCGGGAAGACTATATCGTCGTCAATGTCATCGAGGCGTTAACTCCGAATATCTTAGGTCATGGAAGGATATACATACATATATGTCGTTTTTAAGTATTAGCGTGCGAGCCGTCTCTCAGTTGGCCTGCCAGGTTTCCATTCACAGTTACTTCCAACTTTTCTGAAGCGCTGCTTAAGTTCTAACTCCAGGATATTCCTCTGCCCCGTGCAAACTAAATAATTACACCAAAGGGACAACGCACCGCATTCGTCCGCACTCACTTCAATAGTATTTTGCATGAGAACTATTTCTTAGTAGACATTACCAACACACCTATTTTTTCCCATGTTTTTATTCAAATAGACTATACGTGAAATAATATAATTGACAGAATAAATATAAGTAAAAGTCTAATATAACCAAAAATAAGATACTTTTACGTTTACAGAAGTATAGAACGCTCGTGGTACATGCGATATTCACGAAACAACCAAGAAAGTCATACATGGGGTGATTTTTCAAAGGTTCGATTCAAAAAGTGTGAAGAAACCACGAAGAGACTATATATCATGGGCGTGAGTAACGACAATGAAATTTAAGGGATGCGCGAGATAATCTGTCGTTGCTTGCTAGGAAACCTCGGGACGAAGCGTCGTCAGCTATTCGCGGGTCCGTGTTGCATAGTGCAGAGAGTGTTAACCCAGTGTAAGTGTGCGTGGTGACTCCAGGCAAGGGCAGAGCGGAGTTAAAGTGCAGTGTGTGCTGACGCCATCGTGACGCACTTCGCGCCGAGGGACGTGCCGACGCGGCCATGTCGCGCCCAGCCGAGCCGTGAGCGCGCCGCAGGCTGGCCACACCAGCCGGCAGCCAGCGCCGCTACTGCCAACCTTTCGTCTGTTAAACCCATAGACTAAAGATGAGGTAGACCGCTTAGTCCTCTTCTGCGCATGTACGCCAACACTGGAACATTGGTCTTCCCCAAAGGAAAACCACTGTCAAAGTCACATGGTCAACAATGATTAACGTCTTTGTTTATATGCAGTTCACAGTAAAATGAGCCCTATTGAGGCCCTAGTTACTTTTTACTTCCAGCCATTATTTATCCTTTAACCACCTTTTTAAAACAGATATTGCAATGTAAGAAATAAACAGAGTATGTATATTCCACCGCACTCGGAAGTTAAAGTCTAGGGTAAAATAAAATATGTTTATAGAATCTTGTTCCAAACGAGAGAGCTTTCTAAAGTGCTCATTTACCGTAAATAGCATATATATCTTTATATTTAAAAGACAAGCACTTTTATATTAATAGAATAGTTTCGCCCATTTTAATTTCATCAAACTGCATTACAATTTGGTTCGATGAGATATAAAACATCTCAAAACATTTGGTTACAAATCTGTTTTCTGACATAACGTCCAAACCATGCCGTTTTCGCAAGACGTATTGGCAGAAAAGCAGTTCAATGTTGGGATACGGAGATTGGTTCTGCGTAGTCAGCGAGATCGGTCTACCTCATCTTTGGTACACGGAACGTCTCGCTAAATTCTGGACATGCGAGAAATGGTCCACAGTAACCTGTTACAAAAATAACATGTTACTGGAACGTGTTACCTACTTGCAATTACAACAATGGTACTCGTTACATGAAAGTAACTTTTTTACGTTTCCCTAGGTTTCTGACACGCAAAATACCTTCAACCAGACGGCTCCCTTAAGCCTGTCTCACAGTCAAATTGTTCTGTCAAAACCGCTTCGATTGGTCAAGTAGTTGGGAGTATGGCGTCACCGAAAAGTCCAAAAGCCGCCATATTTGTCTGAAAAAGTTGTATGGCTCCAGTTCCCATTAAAAAAATCTGAAGATCGGATAGCTTCTAAAATTTCTTTGGTGTCTGACGGGCTCAGCCAATCAGAATCGTGCTTGAAAAAAAAAATGACAGTCTCCTACGTCACGAAATTTTAAAATAATCAACAATTACTGGAAACGAAATAAAGTTAAGAAGATAATTTATATAGCAGTTGTCTGAGCAAGAATGCTAATTATTAAATTAATACTACACATGACATTAAAAAATAAAAGGTATTGGATTTCATTGTGCAGGAAACGTCTCCGATAAATAAAATTTCAACTAAGTAAAGAAGTGAAAATAAATCACAACATTCGTTACATGTCTTCCTGTAATGGATTGCGTGGGAGCACACCAACAGTAGCTCAATTTGAAAACAATTTCTTAATAAAAATTTAGATTAGATCCTCCCAGTGAAAATTGGACAGTGTGGCACATTTTCAAACATATTCAAGGTTATAAAATAAAATTTGTAGCAAGTAACAAATTGATAGCAGTATTTCGTCATCAAATTTTATTGTCAAATATATTTGAAGGTAGAAATTTAACAGTGTGGCAGGGGCTTTTTTAATGCATGCCAATACGCTAAGATTTTCTTTGGGATATCGCAATGGCTTTTATGGCAAGGGGGCCACGGTGGCTGAGCGGCTTGCCCGCTCGCCCCCCATCAAGGCGATCCGGGTTCAATCCCCGGCCGGGACACTCCGGATCTTCGCATGCGGGAATCGTGCCGGACGATGCCGTTGGTCGGCGGGTCTTCTCGGGGATCTCCCGCCTCCCCGCCCCCCCATTCCAGCGTCGCTCCATACTCACCTCGCTCTCAAGACCCCGATGTTAAGAGCCGTCCAAATATCTTTACTCATTCAACGTTAAATTGCAAGAGTCAAGTAAACATCTGCGTTAAATGAAAATATTTATTTGGCTATGTGTATTTTTTAATGCAGTGTAAGAGTTAGCAAATTGGAAAAATATTAATTTTTCTGGTAATTCCATAGTTTCACATAACCGGCGCATGAATAAAGTGATCAGGCTCGTGGCAGTGGTAATTATTAGAGACCCGAGAATTTCGCGGGTTCATTTCTAGACAAGTTGGAATTCACACACGTGTACGTTCAGGTTACGTTTGTGATTGGTCAACGTGTTTTTTTAATCCCCTGGACACAAATAAGCCAATAACAAACAAGCAAGAGAATGTGCTCCCAAGCACCGCCTTTTACTACCAAAACAATCAACCAATAAGAGAATATAAGACTGTGAAGTCTAACCTACAGGTCATTGAACTCGCGAATTTATCAGGTCTCTAGTAATTATACATATGGCGGAAGAATACGCAATTCACATGCAAGTAGCTCTTAAGCAGGGCCTTCAAAAGTGCTCAGTTTATCCTTAACAACATATTTAGGCTGTTCACGGTAAAGTGAGCACTTTTGAGACCCTAGTTACTATTTACTTTTAGCCATGTTCTGTCCATTACACCACCTTTTCAAATAAATATTGCCATGCAGGTAATAAATACAGTGCGTATATTCCACTGCAATCGAAAGTTAACGTCTAAGGCTTAATATATTTATTGACTATTATTCCAAATAGGAGGGCTTTCAAAAGGGCTCACTTTACCATGAACAGCCTATAGTAGTATGTATGCCCGATCGAACACGAACACATTTACAGTAGGCTATTTAAGTTGTGGTAGTCACGAAGTTGCTCACCCTGCAAACGTTACATAGCAGTTTCCGTGCTGGTACGCCGTATGTCGGTGTACGTACTCACGTGCAAACGGCGTGAGCACAGTCTGTGTTCGGGTAAGGTTGTTGGTATAGCAGTGGGAGGCTTCTCTCGTTGGAGCCAGCTCGCGTTATCTGGCGGCGAGGCATTAGGGCGGCGTGTCTGGCAGATAAGTACGCCGACCTCTAGGCTCAGCATGCACACTCCTGCACGCTCGCACAGGCGTCTTTCTCCCAGCACTGAGCTCGCCCAGCCCGCTCAATGAAACAGCGCAAGATTATGACTTGGGAACGTACAGTGGCCTAGGTCTAGGAACATACACACACATATATCATCTCCTGGATCCTGCTTATCATTTAGCCTTCCAGGGTTTAGTTGTTATTTTACGCCATGCTCGCCATCTGTGGTTTCCACAGGCACAAGTCACCTTGGACCGTCGCGCCGGTGAGTTCCAGATCCTAAGCGACCCATGTCCGCTTCCACCACTAGGCATTTCTCCTTAGCCACTTGTCCACTGGACATAGCTTTCTCCTGAATAGGAGATCAAAACCATCCACCTCTATAGCGAATATCTGAACCTCTGTCAGCACGAGACCTAATTCACTTGACCTCGTGGGAATGAGTGGACCTCAGGTTGCGAGGATCTCGATATCCATAGCAGGTACGACTCGCACCCCAAACAGTCCACAAACTAGAGTGAACCTCATATGGGGCCGAGGTCAGCGTGCTAATCCTTCCTTCTCACTACACCTGTGGGTTCTACTGAAGGGGTGGACTAATGCCCCTACCAGGTCCTTTTCCAGACTTTTGAATTTCTTCACCATTAAATTCTACTCTTGGGCCCTTACGGTCTGACCGTAAAGGAGTTGATCGGCCCGCCACCTGGCGCCCCCTCACGAATTGCCTCGTGATGCTTTTGCCTGGGAGGCAGATGCCCCTTTTAGTAAAACACGGCATAGGGAAAGCCCGGGAGTTTGGTGATCCCAACCATGGGATCACCCAGCGGTAACACGAGGTGTGGGTTCCATTGGACTAGCAGAGGCTTTGACTTGCGCATAACCTACTCGTTTCGCAACAAAGTTTACTGCTAACCTATGATACTAGGAGCGGCAATACCCCTGATGCAATTATCGTTCAGCAGGATTCTCTCCGCCTCTACGGTGGTCCCTGCAAAGGAAGAGGAGACGCCCCTTCCGTAGTCGAGGATTACCCCTGTAACCTAGAGGCACCAGAGCAGCTGCGGAAAGTATAGTTACTTACCCGTCTAGGGACAAAAAAAAATAAAGGTTTCATCGCATGGACCCTACTGAGCACTAAGCCATACAGGATGTTAAATTAAAATAAATTATAATTACACTATACGGAAAAATTAAACTAGTATTTTTTAAAACTATATTCTTAATAAATTAGCTCTTCCCACTGAGAGAGAAAACGCCCAGTCGGGTGGTTAGGTGTGAGGATTTTCCCAGAGTGAACACAGCTGCAGCTGCCTGGGCCTCGTCGTGACTCCCACCCTTACCCAAGGCGGCACCTAGTGTCCACCCCCAAGGAGCCAACCTTGGAGGCTTCAACCTGGGCCAGCACTTGCTAAGCAGGTCATGACGAGACCACAGGACATGGCTAGATTGACACCCACTCCCTTCCCCGCCCCTCCCGACAAGTCGCATTCGCTCCCCCCCCCCCCCCCCCAACGGGGAATTTACTTAAATTTCTGTAAATATATATTTTTTTTAAACCGTTGCCAAGGGAATACATATTGTTACAAGGATTCTCACTAGAAAAAAATAATTTGTTTGCATACGGGCAGTAAAATATTATTTTGTTGTTCTCATTTGGTTGCCCCCAGAAAAATATTTCGTTGGTGCAACTAAAGATTTGCTTGGCTCCACGTACATTAAACAGTTTGAGCTTATATCAAAAAAGTTTACAAGTTCGACCGAATCTCAGACCTATATTGATCCGTGGGCAGCACCTTAGTAATCTCAGCTAATGTGACAACTAATGAAGTCGGAATGCTTTTTAATAGATATAATGCAAATACTGGACAACGTGTGGAAACAGATATTTCAAGTTTTACAACTTTACTTTTCAGTTTCCTGTTCAATTGTTTTAATAATGTGTTTACACGATTATTATTAAGCATCAATAGATGCACTAACAAACACTATAACTATCCTACTTGTCACAAAAAATACAAACAAACTCTCGAACTGTATTTTAGAACTAAAGCAATCAAATGAATGGCCAAACAAATATATAAAATTGATTCAACAAAATATTTAGTTGACATTATAATTTTTTTTTACCCAAAAAAGAGATTTTGTTTATTCAAACATATATTTTGCTAGACGAACAAAAGTAATTGAGTTGCTTTTCAAATTTTGTTTATTAAACAATTTATTTCGTTAGGGCAACTAAATAAATTTTTGGCCCTATACAAGCAAATATTTTGTTCGATTTTCTCTCAGTGCAGGCCCATGGCAACGTTAATTTCACATATGACGGATGAATAAACAATGCGCATATAAGTAGATATTAATAAGAGCTTTCCAAAATTCTCAGTTTACA
The DNA here is from genome assembly GCA_029891345.1 of Dryococelus australis. Taxonomy (NCBI): domain Eukaryota; kingdom Metazoa; phylum Arthropoda; class Insecta; order Phasmatodea; family Phasmatidae; genus Dryococelus; species Dryococelus australis. The sequence continues at coordinate 83,008,886 of CM056998.1, forward strand.
GTTAATAGACAACATATATCTGTCTGAACGCTGGCGTCCTGTGCATCTGATTCTGAACAGCGGAAAACCGCTTGTTCTCAACCCCATTGCAGAGTGTTTAGAATACATGTTTTTTCCACGGAACTATTAAACGTATGCCCGATGCGACGATCTACGACAAGAACACACAGTTCAGACGAAGCTTGTTGAGTGCTCTCAAGACGCCACACGCTTGAACAACACTACTTCGCAGCACTCCAAAATAGCTAGAAACGGCTTCTTCAAAGCGATGTTCATATCTCAAAATATACGCGTCAGATACATAAAACAAAAATACACAAGATACTGCATTATGAACTAGACTCTACTGAACCTAAATGAAAACTGGATTAATACTTCTTCTCTTCGTCATTAACATTTTTAAATTTTCAACTAGAAATCTCTGAGTCCAAAGTATCGGTGCAAGTGGTTATTTTGATTTCAGTTCAACTGAGTTAGGTTGGTTACTTTACGTATGTCCCGCCATTTTGACGTTAGTCCAAACCCTTTTCAGTTAAATTCTGTTCAGTTTAAGTTTCCTAAGCAAGCATGTTTAGCTAGCCTGGATTGAAAACTCAACTTATACTGTACATTCAATAATAAGTTCTAGCTTTGTTTTCAGATTATAGGAAAGCAAGCCGATTAACCGATATTAACTGTGTACTTCTGCATGTAAAATTTAACTTTGTACGGACATAGCGGCTAGTGCCCATACTTCCATCAAGAGACGCTGTGGAGTTCTTACAAACTTGCTTCAGCTTCATACACCAGCCCTTATTCTTATAAGCACAACATTTTACAAAATTATCTGTTCATTAATTTAAACATTATACTTTTCATCATAATATTGTTACAATTTATCTCTCTAAAAATTACGTGGGCTATACCAAGTTCGTTAAGGGACGGAGGTCTTAATGAAATTAAATAATTAATTATAATTTTCTTATCTTATTTACAATAACTACATCAAAATTCTCTGAACTCAAAATTTCACAATAATTTGGTATCGCTACTGTTCACAGCTAATGACTCCACTTAAATACAACTTATAATTACCACAAAGAAATCAATTAAATTAAATAATTAAACTTTAGTCCCAATAGAAAGTGTATCGGTCTATTCAATTATTCAGTAAAATATGCGACTAAACTGACAGTTCGAATATTTACGGTAAAATCCGTATTACACTTCCATTTAGTCCCACCTCAGTTCAGTTCATGTCCCGCCAGTCCTCAATGTTCTAGTCATCCGAGCGCCCTCACGCACAGTAGGCTTCACTCATCGGTTTCACACCCTCTCGTCCATTCGCACCACGAACACCTCGCCCGCCGTCGTCCCGCAATCTCCTGTCGTCGTCCTCACTTACTTCACTCGCGCGCACTTGGCCAGGTACTCTTCGACAAAGAATGCCGGCCGCTGGGCCGCGGCAAAATATATATCGTCTAAGCCATCACCCAGAATCTTCCCCAACTCTCGAGTTGCGCCGAGGAGGGCCGGGGCGCCGACCAGTCTCACCAGAGCATTCTTGCATCGTCGCTAAATGTATCGGAATCTCTAGCAGGCGAGAGGAGGTCTGTGACGCCAGCAAGTCTCGCCGCTGTTGGTATTCACGGGATTCCCATAAGGGAGGCAATCGGCTGCGTGCGCATCGTTCCAGGAAGAGAGGAGGTTGAGGTGGGTCACCTCTCACGGTGCTGGACAGTTGAGCCAGTATGACTGGTTTGGTCCCCTTGGTATCGCCATTTTGTATGGGTGGTAAGGTCGTTTGGTTTGATTTTTGGTACAGTCAGCTGGTTTGGACATTTGGCATGGCTGCTATGGCATGTATGGCTGCTATGGTCAAATTCGTATTATCTATTTGTATGGACAGTCTGTATTTTGGTATGGTTTGTGTTTATGTGATAAAGATGATATTGGCCGTGGTGAACGCGTTTGACAGCAGAGCTGTTGAAGCATTTTCACTGAACTGAACTGGTATGGTAAACTATGTTTACTGATAATTTATATCAATTATATCGGCAATGTGTTATGTCACCTGTGCTTATAAACGCACTTCTCTCCTACTCCTACTGTAACATGTCGGTGTTATCTACTGCCTGAGTTCAGTGGTTCTATCGTTAATGATTCGAAAATGGTGGTCAACTATGATTATCAAAGGGCAAAGACCATAGTTGGCTGTTTCGGTTTGGTTGGGCTGGAGCTAACCATGGGCACTCATAGTTTCAAAGCCTAACCCTACCCTGGTGGTTTGCGAGTGGTATCGTCGACCATGTAGGCAGTTCAGTCCAGCTGGACTCAGCGAAGGTACTACCAAAGACGAAGACGAGACGCTGGTCGCAGGCACGCCATTCAAAGAACGCTTCATCTTGATCTCTACACTCCAATAGCTCGCTGGTTCAAAAAGACACTTGAAAACTGTGCAGATTTTTTACTTTCATGGGGGAAATATGTCTGTAATTACCAGCACGACCGATAATTCCCCGCCAAATGCTGTAATGGAAGCGTCGAATATAACTTAATAGATTGAATTCTGAAAACATCATGAGACAGAGAGAGAGAGAGAGAGAGAGAGAGAGAGAGAGAGAAATATAGGTCGCCCTTCGCATCAGACAAGGAATTGTGGCGTGGCGCGACCTATCAGTATTTTTGTCTTCAAAGGCCGAGATGTCACGTGACTACAGTCAATCATGAGCGGGAAATGTGGCGTCATGAAAAGAGTAGCACAGTTTGGTGGTAATGGTGGGGAACTAAATAATCGGGGAATGTTGTGAAAGGGGTTGCGGAAGGAGGGTTGGGTGTCACGTAAAGCCAACGATTCGTTGAAGGGGAATAGTTCGGTGGGTGCCGGTCTTAAAACAGCCAATGAATGATATATAGTATTGGGGGTCAGTTGTCTCCTGGTCGCCATACTGGGAGTGGGTATACTCCTTCAGCTTTACAGGTATATAACCCCAGATCTCCAACAAAATTCTTCATAAAATACATTTTAATATTTTTTATTCTTTTATAATTTTTTATTTTTATTAAGTTACACATTAAATTTTTTCTAATATTTTGAATTTTCCCAGATTTCTACTAGTTATTTACCAATTTATACAATTTAACTCAATTTTTTTCGGATTCAGGATTACCCCAAGGTCATCTCAGGTCATAGTCGAGGTCATGCAAATTTAAGAAGAGGGTTGGAGTCAATTACATATTTTTTTTTTTATCTTTATTTATTTTTGTTTTTATAAAAATTAGTCACTTTTAAAATATTTTTCGGTATCACGGTCATCCGGGCCAAGTCACGGATATCCAAGATAGCGGCTGTAAACTAACATGGTAGTAGTAGGGGTCCATACTGTAAACAAATATGGCGGCCGGGGTCATTAATGTACACAAACACGACCACTGTCACTCCTGATCCGCTGGGCTGGACTTGGAGCCTTCAGTCTGCCTTGCTGATTTGCGAACTTTATTTCTTTTTCATCGAAGAGGCTCGAATCCGCCCTGCTGATTTAAGTACTTAAGTGTAAAGTAAAAAGAAATAGATTTGAATTTTTTTTAATAGGGGGAAATGCGATTTTGGGGTAAAAGCATTAATTTCTGAAATTATTTTGGGTTTAAAATGGGATATTTGACGGTCAAGACGCCACAAAATGGCCGCCGTCTGAGGTCAATGACCAGCTTCTCAACTCTTCATTTACATACAACACCTGTTTCCGAAGAAAGCTTACGAAACATACGTTTGACAATTAGCAAAATTTAAAAAAAGATCATTAAAACCTATGATGGCAATCGCTGCCTACCGAAATTACTTTAGAACTTTATCAGTAAAGATTATAACGAAATTTTTCCCATAGGCCTACTATTTTCAAGTTACTCTTAGGTATTACGGTTATTTCAAGATTTCACATACAAATTTATATAGTAATTAAATGTTGAAATATTACGTCCGAACACAAATTGAAAGTTACCGTAAACGCAGAATGGTAAAATAAATCAATTTTTTTTTTTTACAAATAATGCAAACTAAGAAGGAAAACTATGGGTCCCAACAAAAGCTGTATCCCGTTAAACCAATCGGCAGTAACATTTAGAACTATAAACAAGGTTAACAGAAGAGGCATTTGACACAGAAATTTGAAGCCTACTTACACCAGGAAGTTGAACACAAGCTCTGGATGAACTTCCTAAACTCTAATTACGGAATAACTACAAACAAAACCACGGTCGCAAGAATGATCTCATAACTTGTTCGAGTTCAAAGAAAGCAGCAAAGTGATCGGAAACCTGGTGTCGCAATCATAATCGCAGCCTGCGGCATGTGTAAACAACACAAACATTCAGAGAGTTACGATAACCGACTCTTGAGCGAGCCGTAAACGATCAGATTTTTTTGAGAGCGTTTTGTGGCGGAAATTGTTCTCGCAAATTTGACATAAAAAAAAAAGGAAGGGGGATTTCTTTTCTTAAATGTTTCGCTTACATATAAATGTGCTCATTTAAGTTGCATGGCTTAGGGGCCTATATATATATATATATATATATATATATATATATATATATATATATATATATATATATATATATATATATATATATTTCCCAATATTTATAGTTTTTGGTTCATTATTAACATATTAATTTCTCGTGAATTAAAAATACAGCAATTGCAACCTATTCGGAAGGTCACCAGAAAATAAATATGCACAATTTACCTCGATATAGTTTTAAAAAATTTTACAGGTTACACTGTATGCTCACAGTCGGCATAATGTAGTGCACAAGTATCACACACTTATACACTAGTGAAAATGGAGCCAAATCAGCGATAACACGTGAAAATGCATCCACCAGTGATTTGTGGCAGATAACTGATAACGTGATGGCTGAATTCCACTGATTTATATATGATTCCCATTGTAGGTTGAAAATTCCACTACCATGCCACCTGTCCCCAATTCATTTGCTCGATTCTCCAGTTGATAGTATTTGATATTAAGAATTTCAGTGAATGTTATTTCCCTGACTGATATCGCTGATTTGGGCTCAAGAGTGTACAGGCTGAACCGCGAGAACTGGTCAACGAGACATGAACCTACGCCCCGACTGTAGGCTAGACTGTTAGTTATATTGACTGCAGGATAAAACTCTCCTCGCTCTAAAAGCATTTGAGTGCCTTTCTATCCGCTCCAAGATTCAACATGAATGCGACGTTCAAGCCATCTCACTCGGACTAAAAGCACCTCCACATCCTCCCCCGCCCCCCTATCTATCCAGCTCACCCCTCCTCTCCAACCCTCCTCCCCCCCCTCCCCCGCGCTTCCTTTGGCGCCCCTCCGCCCCCTTCCACGGTAGACGCTACGGGGCCCATTTCTATTAACAAGTGGCTCACGTGAAATATGCTGCCGGGCGCTTCTTCGCGCCCCCCCCCTTAATTAAGGTAAGTGGGGGGACCACGCCTCTCTGCCCCCCCCCCCTTCTACCCGCGTGCTCATTCCAGTTTTCCCTCTTCAACCGGAAAGGCGGTACTCATTTAACAGTGTCCCCTACACTTGTAATTGCTTGTATGATTCACCACGAACACGTCACCGCGCCATTCGTAAAAAATTACCACACCGCCACCTAACACCGCAGCTAACACTTTCTTCTTTGCCGGTGACACGAAATTACAGCTATTTGGCATGATATTTCTATGGGAGCAATAAGAGTTCACCGAGTGTATTTAGCAATACGAAAGTATGTCTTAAAAGGTCGTGAGTGTGAGCGCACGAACATACACAATTTCTTCGCCCGCATATTTGATCCTGATTGTTCTCCGTTCATAATCATCAGCATGCGCGATCGCCAAAAAAATCACTTGTTTTCCCATTATTACCACCACCACCACACAACTATCGCCATTATCAACCCAACGTCCACAAAAACTTTTGATTTTCCGAACAACTGACAACGAAATAATGAGAATGCCCATTTGGTCTATTAATATAATAGGTTGAAGTGTTGTATGTGCCACTACAGACCAGTAAATATCCAAGGTGAAGAACTCTGCAGTAACAGACTTGCATAGGAGGTTAATATTAGTTACCAGAAAGATTTTCTGAAATACGGTAAATACGTTACTAAAAGTGCCTCGTAAGCTGCAACCAACCAAACAAAATTGTTCTGATACAGCCTTGTTTTCGACAGTTTTCATATTTGAGCCGACATACTACTTCGTTTCAACGTTACACATATAAAAACCTATAAAACCCTTAACAACGTCGGTATTTAATGTCGTTATTAATGTTTCAAATTATGTGGTTCTCAATAACACTTTTCTTCACACTCATTCATTCATTACAGTTTTCCCGCCAATTCTAACAATAATTCTTTGGTCTAAGTGATATAAATTTTAACTACACGATTTTTTTTCTAGCCATCGTTTATTTTACTAGGAATATTTAAAACTTTTTTTGTGATTAACTACAAAAATTATCTGTAACAGAATTTCCGGTATACACTTAGGCAGTTTTTCATATTTTCCAAACTTATTTATAAATAAAGAGCTTCTGAACTATCGAAAAATATCTTAATACGTTTAAAATTATATGTTGACGCTATTACTTGGACATCTTCTCATCTCTGAATGTCAAATTGTTATCATATCGACAATATTTTTGTTTCAAGTCTTGTTTTGTTTTTCCTTGTATAAAATTATATATTACTTTGTAACACTTTTTTTTTTTACAATTGTTGTTGTATTAGTTCTCGTTCGATGAAATGAAATGTAGGCTGAGTTTTAAAATAATGCTTACTGTAGTCAATTTTGATTTCAACGATGCGCAAATCGGGCGTCTCTAAGGACCCTGGTTATAGGTTGTTCACGGTAAAGTGAGCACTTTTGAAATCAACCTTTGAAAAACATCACTGGCCCTACCGGCATACAATATAACGGGTACACTGACTGGTGTACTTTCAGTAATGTTGGTAATGACGGAGGGAAAAAAGTTCTTAGTCTTAACGTTGAATTAAAATAGTTAGGTAAACATTTATGAAAACTGAAATGATTTATTGTACTTTCTGCTTTTTAAATGCGTATAAGTGTTACAATAAGTAAGAAATAAGAAAAATTTGTAAAACATCGCCTTTTCCAATAATTTTACAATTTAACTTGGTCGACGCACGAATAACATGGCCAGGATAATGGCAATGTTAATTTTACATATGGTGGAAGAATACACAGTGTGTATACGAGTAGATCCTAAGCAGGGCTTTCAAAGTGCTTGGTTTACCGTGAACAGCCTATACCTACATCAGGCCATAAGGCAGCATTAAAACGGCAATGAAATAAGTATAAACAATCTTCGCGCGCGTTCTGTTTCCTCCATAGACTAAAGATGAGGTAGACTGCTTATTCTTCTTCTGCGCATGTACGCCAACATTGACCTACCCCAAAGGAAAAACAATGTCAAACTCGCATGGTCAAGAGTGATGAACGTCTTTGCTTATACCTTGATTTTCAAAAGACGATCACTTTTAATATGAATAAAACACTTTCACCCATTTGAATTTAATCTAACAGCATTTACTAATCAGTGTTCTATCCTCAAATCCAATTGACGCCATTTTTGCTAGTCGTATTGACAGTGAAGCAATTCAGTGTTGCGACACGGAGATTTGTTGTGCGCAGCCAGCGAGATCGGTCTGCCTCGTGTTCAGTCTGTTTACTCGGAACTTTAAGCGGTGCTTATAAGGTTTTAATACAGTAGTCAGGTTCAGAAAAGATGTTAACGATAATTGAACACTTTTGAAATGAACCTTAGAAAAAAGTAATTGTCCTTGGCTGCATAGATTTTAACGGGTGTACTGAGTGACATGCGTTGGTAACACAGAATGGAAAGTGGTTACATATCTTGCGTCTAATAAAAAGTGTTACGTAACCATTTGTGATAACTAAAATTATTTATTTCGGTTTCTGTTGTTTTTCTAATGCATCGGCCAGTAAAAATGAGTATATTTGTAAAATATTTAATTTTCTAATAATTTCGCAGTTTCACTTGACCGACGCTCAATAAAGCGACGAGACCCATGGCTATGTTAAGTTTACGTAGGGAGGATGAATACACAACGTGCATACCAATAGATCTTGAGCAGGGTTTTCAAAAGTACTCAATTTACCGTGAATAGCCTATACACATAGTTTCCATTATTGTTAAAAGGAATGCAAAATGGCTAATAATCCGCCCTATATTGTGCGCGTATTCAAATATCCGTAAATAAATTTCGATTCACAGTTAACCCATATTAACTATTTTTACTTGACAAAACAGCAAAAATATATCTTCGGCTATGAGTTTTGATATTTTTCATAGATCTCTTCCAATAATGGGAAATTTAACCGCGAAAGCATTTCTCAATCGCTGTACGACATAACGCGCATTCAATATATGTAGGCCTAAACTGTTTTCTTTAATTTTTACCATTGCATCTATGGGCTATCTAGTGCTCTAAGAAACACATATATGTCATTCACGTACGCATGTTTGTTAAATTGTAGGACAAACGCCCAAATGCTACTCTATGATTTTGTATAGCCTTTAAATATCAGAACAGCTTAATTCCAAAAATTTAAAATACATATATATTTTTTTCGTCTGCTCTAAAAGTGATCCTCAAATAGCTGGATTACATTTTTTCGTACTCGAAAGGATGTACGTCATTTTTAATAAAAAAGTCAAGACAGTATTGATATTTTGTGTGTAATAGATTTACTATTTACAGGTTCCCATATAATTTACTGGTATTGTTTGCCACGAACAACAACTTAACAACTATTGAGTTTTAATAAAAAAGTCAAGACAGTATTGATATTTTGTGTGTAATAGATTTACTATTTACAGGTTCCCATATAATTTACTGGTATTGTTTGCCACGAACAACAACTTAACAACTATTGAGTTTTAATAAAAAAAGTCAAGACAGTATTGATATTTTGTGTGTAATAGATTTATTATTTACAGGTTCCCATATAATTTACTGGTATTGTTTGCCACGAACAACAACTTAGCAAATATTTAGTTTTAATAAAAAAGTCAAGACAGTATTGATATTTTGTGTGTAATAGATTTACTATTTACAGGTTCCCATATAATTTACTGGTATTGTTTGCCACGAACAACAACTTAACAACTATTGAGTTTTAATCCTGCTGCAACTTACTGAATGACAATCATTATTATTTGGTGTATTTAGTCACATTTTTATCTTAATGTTTTCATGGGAACCGAATTGTCACAGTTTAATTTCAGCAGCTACGCTTTGACATAGAAGTAATTCTTCTTGCTGTAATAATTTCAGTGTATTAAATAATCAGAAAATATATTTGTTCATGTTCCGATCATTTATTTGTATATAATTTTTCAGGACCTGTAGACAGTGCCACTCTCTATGATTCGGACAATGTCGAATTTTTTACGGGACCATAAAGTTGTTCTTATAATAATCCAACTCTGTGAATTGATTTCCAGCGGGAATTAAATTTAAGGCTCTCAACCCAGGTTATTATTAGGATGTGTCAATTTGTAACTTTTAAGACAATAAACAGACCACGTCAAGAAGCATCAGCATTCTTTTTTACCCCAAGCACTTTTGCAAATTTAATTAGGATTGATAAAATGTTTGTATAATCTGAGAGGTAATTATCAGAAAATGAGAGGACAAAAAGGACGAAGAAATTAAGGTGTCGTGTTTGCTTACTGGAACTGAAAATCTACAAGTTAAACACCCGTAGCTATAGAGGAGCATAATCTCCCAACCCTTCCCTCCCTGCTAAGCTGCCGGTGGATTATTATGGATAACATTTTCCTAAGTGTAGGCCTGAACATGACGTCGCTTCATCTGGGAAGTGCACGTCTGTGGGGGTCGAGTCGAGTGGAAGATAAGCAGCAACAGCGTCGGGAGGGGCTCAAAATGCTTTTCGTCCCCGAGCCCATGACATGTCGAGAGAGGGCTGGGGCACATCGGGAGGGGGAAGGAGGGACGAAAGAGAGAGAGATAGAGATGCTCGATGGGAATTAGAAGCCTACCCGGCTTGCACTACCGACCCATTAGCCAGAGACACTCTGCCCTGCCGCCGGATGACACGGGGCGTCCTCCCAACCCCCATCCCACAGATCTGCGTGGTCGTTTGAGGGGTCGGGGAGACAAGGCGCTTTCACGACAGGGCCCTCTCTTCCCCCCACCATCGACCCCTGCGCCCCTCCTGCCTACTCCCCAGTCATCACGTCATCCGGCACAGCTGACAACTGCCGCCTGTAGACAGGCATCCCGCGCGGCCTGCGAGCTACGCGGGGTTGCCGTGGCCGCCTTGGGACAAGTCATTTTCATCCCGCCTTCACTCTCCTCTCTCTTCCTAATTTAAGACTGCGAAAAAAGTCATCGGCTAAATTATCTGTAGTCTGCACTTCACACTCCTCTCGAGATCTCGGGTCAATGCCAGTTTTTAACTGACTACTGACACTGAGGAGCTTATTTTACTCTAGACTGGCCTTGTGACTCGGAAGCGAAATGTTGTGCCAGTCGCTTTGATGTAGGGGTAGTCGTCGTTCTGGTAGCGAGTTTTACATCTGACTGGCTATGTGGTGCTCTTATTTATTCCTCTTAGTCTGACCGGAATTTTTGACTGTGATTGGCGAATGACATTCTGCAATTTTCTGGGCTTTTATTAACAAAGCTCGTAGTACACACACTAGTTTAATTCACGTGGACTTGGTTATTCTGTGACTCGATAATTTGTTACTGGTTCAGAGTTTCACACGGCATGTCAAGTAAACAGGTTATGAATTGTAAACTTAGCACAAATCTACAGAAATCACAAGTTTATCATTTCACCAAATCAGTCTATGCACTTTCTTACTGACCACCCATTATGAAATATGAGAAATATCGCCAATTAATTTCATGATGCGCTAAATTGTAAACATTCATATGCGTTTGTGATTTCTCACGCACATTTGACAAGATGTGTACGAGACTTTGGTAGATAATTAGAATTTTTTTTTATTTCGAAAAATAATGAGCACAGAATATGTTTACCATTCTGTGTACAAGAGTTTTTTCCCTCCTTTAGATATTGTCTTTTGTCTGCAAGACAGTTATCTTCCACTTTGGGTGGGCATGTAAGTATTCGGTTACTACAGTTCCAAACTCTCATGATTTATTCACTAACAACCACGAGTCAGCTGTCCTACAGTCGTCCTGTTACAGAAGTACTACCAAAATAGATTTTTAGAATAAGAATACTTCATGTCGTAAAAAATCTCATCTTTCAGTAATGTACAATTGATCTGTGGTCGATGGCGAACATTACAAGATATGTTACTTTTGCTATCTGCTGTACCGACTTTTATCCTAATTTACATATCAACCACTGAAATGTAGTTCTTCAGCTGATTTTACATAGCGTGTGGAAAGGGTGACCTTTCAGATTACTTGTGAATGGCAGCAGTACATGCACTATCCACCTGCTGCATGACTTATGTGCATCAGAAGTGTATAGTTGTGAGCAAACATCAACAAAAGCTTGCAACAGTTATCTATCTAATGCTGTTAGACACTGGGGTTAGTGAATCATGTGCAGCAACTACCTGTAATTATAGTATTTCAAATGGCTAGTGATATGGCTCATTTCCCCACATAATATGGCTATGGGAAATTATGGCAGAAACATTATGCATAGTTAGTTTATCTGGACGCAATATGCAACATTGGGACGATGCTTGGATTCATACCAGCCTTCGACCTATCAACTATTATCCGCCATGTGATTATTTAATCACAAAGCCAAATATCATGAATTGTTAAAAATTAATGTAATTTGATAGACCCCCCTTTTATGACAAAAAGACTGGATTTTGTAGGCATGCATCTATAATATTCTCCAGTGTCAATAAGTCATGTATATTTAGAAGGAAAACATCTTTGTAAAATCACTGGCGAATAGTCAGATGTAAGACATGTATCTGTGAGATATCTGACAGGGCTATTCTACTGTCAGAATGAAGCAAAGTATTTTCTGATATTTCAATAGCCTTGCACATGAACTTCACATGTAGGCGGAGTCAGTAGATTAACATGGGCAGCTGCAATAGTTGGGAGATTTCATACATCGTTACAGCAGGTACATGTAAGTGGATTTAACACTTGCAGAATAAGTCTGTCGGCTCTGTGATATACCATGACCAAATTATGAACATCATGTTTAAACTTGTCTCGTCCTCTTTTTTCTGTAGCTTGCATGTATCTGCTGCATTGGAGGCAAGTTACATTCATTTCTCGTCCAGTTAATTGGGCAACACCTTTGTGAAATTTTTTTTCCCTCGGAAGTTTTAGCAGCGACAATGGGGAGTGAGGACAAGGGACAAAAAATTCAAAAGAATTACAAACGTTTCTCCAGATAGAGAAAGGAATAGCTGCTTGCTCATCTCAAGATAGAAAACTATTTTTATAGATTAGTTGTTACAAGATTTTCGTGTGAGAAATACAAAGCACCTGAACACGCACATTCTATCTATAGTGTATAGATTTAGAAGCAAAGACGAATTCCCTTGATAAGTTACTATAAATAGAGTACAGCTCTTTATTTCGTGTATCAGAAATGGTGAAGAATATAATTTTCAAAACTTGCCTCCTCCCCCCCCCCCCCCCCCCCCCCTTCCAGGAAGCCATTAAAATTTTTCCGAATGTCAAGTTAATTATTCACTGCTTTATTTCGGAGATAATTTCCTGATGTAAGCGACGCGTAATGGGTCCCCAAAATTCACAGCACTACTGTCGACTCTGTAATCAACAGCTGATAGAGGTCGCCTCACTAACATCCCTCGCTATCTAGTGAGGCATGAACTCTGTCGACAACGATCTGAGCACTTAGAACGTCCGCGTCAGGGTCTCCTTCAATGTAAGGCTGTCAACACTTTCAGCGATCATCGCTCGTTAGAGGTGCTTGAAGATCAATAAATCACACTTTTGGGTAATCTTTGTGATGACTCTAAGCGTAATATTTATTTTGCATAGTGACGACCTCTTAGCCGCGGTTTCCACAGACAATCCGCAATTTATCCTGATTTGGTGGGTTCGAGAAAGCTGGAGATTGTGTATTTGACTTGATTAAAGTTGGTTTAATTTCTGTTCGAGAGAAGTTCGTGTTCGACCGTCACAGGTGCCAATCCTGTGCTGTAAGTGCTTTACATCCCGCTGGTCGTTTTGGTTGGGAAGAATGAAGTTGAAAGACCGATTTTACGTGTTCGTGTTTGACGTGGTGGTTAAGAGTTAGTTGGAGCTGCGCGTCCAAGGTCAAGAAGCGAGGGAGCAATACGGGCGACACTAACGCGCACGCCTAGTGTCTCATCGCTCCTACGCGCAAGGCGTGCAGTGTTTTCGTCGCGGTGCTGTACTGAATAAATTAGATCTGCAACAGTGAGGTTTTATTACATACGATGAAAGCCCGCAGATTAAACTACTTCCGTATATTTGTACTTTTCTCTTGCCGTCTAAGGAAACTGCACAGGCAAGCTTAAAAAATACGATATTTGACAATCTGCACGAAGTTTTTTTCTCCAAAAATATACTAAATATCGCAAAAGTAAAATAATAGGAACATAGATAAATGTTCTTTATCTTTTCTGACAAAAAGTCGTATTTGCATAATATTTATTTACCGAGATACGCGTATTCACGGTAGCATAACGAAATACGTGCAGGTCCATATGACTCTTTTAGTTTTTTTGTGCTACGTCAATGGATACTATTATTTTCACGCGCGTAATTTCTGAGTGAGCGGCAAGTTCGTCGGTTAATGCAGCAATAGGATAGACTTTTCTAAGCGCGAGTGCAATCTTTTCTCTTGCGATTCTGTACCTCAATGCAAGAATTTTTCTCCGCCTGGAAATTTGTTATTTTTAGCAGAGGTGCTTGGTGCAAGAGCTTGTCCAATACAGGGCTAGAACTAGCGGCAAACACTGCTTGAGAATGCCGCACGTTAAACCTAATTCGCTTTAAATAAAAATAACGTTACCAGACGTAAGAGTGTTTATTATTTCGCTGGAAATCAGAAATTGACAACTAACCTAATCAAATAAATGTTATCATACTAACTTTCCGTGAGCGCGAATTCAGAGTTAAAGCTGGAACTGTATATCACGGACATTCACCGACCGAAGTGAGTAAATTACGGACAAACTCTGGACACCAGGCGATTGTAGCAATTATTTGTGCAGAGAAGCAATCCTATTATGATATTTGAAAAAAAAAGTTCATTATTTAATGTAGGTAGCCACTTAGGAGGGGTTATTTAAAATTCAACCCCTAAAAAAGGTGAAACGGGAGTTCAAAGTTTATATGGGGAAAACTATTAGATGGTCCTAACTTAAAACTTCGTGGAAGTACTGTAAAAAACCAATAATTAAACAAACGTTTTACAGTTTCTTAGAAATAAACCCATAGTAAAAGTATTCCAAAAAATAAATAATTAAGTTTAAAAAGCTATAACCTATAACGTTGTTCTCCAGAAACATACGACGTGATAGCTATTCCGGACAAGTTGTGCACTATAGTGATTACAGTTCAGGAGCTGATAGCAAAAACTTACCAGACGTCACGTCGTTCAAACACAGGACAAGCCTATTGAATGGTTGTGTGGAAGAGCCATTCTGACTCCAAAAAACAACCAAGCAGCAGTAGCCAATCAGATGTTGCTGAAATCATGCGAAGGAGAAGAAATGTATACAATACAATACACAAGGTGGTAAATACAGCCAAAGCAGTTCCTTACCCAGTGGAATTTTTTGACACTCTAAATCCACCATGTCTTCCCTGTCATAGCTGTAATAGTACTAGGCTGCAAGTAAAAGCTCTACATCACAATGTAGTCGAGATAACTATTTTACTGGGTCGGCTCAGGGAGAAACTGTGTTTGGGCCGCATATTCCATTTATTCCCAATGACCTCCGTTTTAAATTCAAGAGATAGCAGTTTCCCCTCAAAGTGTCCTTCGCGATGACGATAAACGAAACGAAAATGTAACGATAACAGGAATTCTACGCGGACAAAGTTGAGCACAAAAGTTATTTTAAATATTTCTTTTAAAAGTTGCGATATCAAAATGGCAACAACGCAACGTTATAAAATTATCCACTAATTGTTATATTTTTCCGATGCCAGTCTACGCTTTTCTTGTACGTAGGTGAGGTTCTCTTCCCATAACCAGTAGGTACATGTCTTGGACAAAGTTATTTCCACTGGGTCACGTGCATTAACCTAGGTGGACCTTGGTATGCCATATATATATATTGATAAAGGCTGTTCACGATAAAGTGAGCACTTCTGAAATGAACCTTAGAAAAAAGTCACTGCCCCCTGCTTTAACATATTTTAATAGGCGCACTGAGTGACATTCGCCCAGTAAAGTTGGTAACGATGGATTGAAAGTAGTTCCATATATAATGTCGAATAAAAAAGTGTTAGGTAACCATTATAATAACATAATGATTTATTTCGCTTTCTGTATTTATTTTATGCATCGAAGTGTAAAAACGAGCAGATTTGTAAAATATTTACTGTTCCAATCATTTCACAGTTTCACTTGACCGACGCATGAATAAAGTGATGAGGTCCATGATAATGTTAATCATACATAAGGCGGAAGAATACACAACGTGCGTACAAGTAGATCTTAAGCAGGGATTTCAAAAGTGCTAATTTTACCGTGAACAGCCTATACGCTGTTTAGTCTTTGCATGCCGAGTCGTTTCAGGTTAGAAAAAAGAACTTCTAGACAATCTGTAATCACTTAACGCACTTGGACCAATCGGGGACATAATCTGACATGACAGGCGCATATTCAAGAACTACACCAGAGTTTACGTGCATGCAATGCCAGCACCAACGATGTAATTGAAAGGAACCCAACCCGCGACTTCCGGTTCTCTGCGCATTACAGTTGTTTCTAAAACATCTTTGTTAAGTAACAGGCACTTATCTTTTACGTACTGGTTTACATTTGGTTGACTTTTATGTGAGCAGTTCAGAAAGTTCTTCTTATTTACTACTTTCTGTTCATTACGTGTCTTCCATTACGCGAAAGAAGCGATATTAGAATGGACCTCGTTACTGGTGCCAATGCGTAGATCAAATGATGTTACAAAATTGTTCGGAACTGAAATACGTAACTACTACGCCAATTTTCACTCTAGAATGTGTCAAACAAAAATCCACAATTTTCAGTAGCCACCAGTATAAACGTTGCATTTTTATTAATCCTTTCAGACACACGCTATAAATATAATGTATAATTTAAGATGTTGCAAATACAAAACATATTGTGTGCGTGCTGTACCGGTACTTAGGCTGACACGGCACTTGTTTGGCTGTCACAACCAATGAACTGTAGGTTTTGCATTCGGCAATTTTAACATGGACAATTCATAACCTAGAACAGTAGAATGGTTTACTGATCGGTCACCGAAGGGAGAGGTAGTTGGATATTTAGCACCGAAGTGTACAGCACCGAAAAAAATAACCTTCCCATGAATTACGCCTACAATTGTCTCTCTCAATTTTAATTTTACGTCCTTGTCACCGTCTTTATATCGGTTACAGTCAATTCACACTCATTTTTTACACATATACAATCTGTCTATTGCCGTCATACCAGTGACGGGATAATCGCTTGTAAATTGATCGAATATTCGATTATTTACTTATAATCGATTCATCGATCATTTTATAACAATCCGATTATTCACGATTTTCAGCTGATTAAACTTAAACAAAACGAAACATTGCAGATACCTACATATTTCACATTCATTGGAAAAATAAAATGTAATTTTGAAACAGCACATTTTCAAAATAGCAGAAATTATTCAAACCAAACGGAAAAACTTTTGCTGAGAATAGTTTTAAAAAAATTTATAGACATACACAATATTTGCAGATGATTTTCATTCATGGATTAGAACGAGACAATCGATTATTTTTTACAATTTATTCGATTAAAAAATAATCGTAATCAACTATGCGATTATCCCATCACTACATCATACCAAATGCCTGCCACTCACGCATCCAGTCCAATAGTCCTGCCCGCCTGTATTACTCTCCACTGCACCGATGCTCGCAGTCTGCAGATTTCAGTCCCGCCGATCACTGTCGTTGCCACTCGTCGCTTCGGTTTCTTCGTATACCTGACGCTAGGCAGGGTCGTACAATCCTACAAACTCTCAACTGTCGGCTCGGAGACACGTCGCGGCTAGTCTCGCTGACCTGGTCTAGAAGGTTCCCTGCACACCGAGTTTTGCTGAGAGAGGCTGAAGCAACGACCAGAACATTCTTGAAAGGTTCACCTAAAAAAAAAAAAACCATTCCACTCGAGGTCAGGAGCGCGTGAGTTCCGATTGGCTTATCTGGCATAAGTCAAAACTACATAGTTTGGGATTAGTGGCATCCTCACTATGTGAATTATGTGGAGTCGATGATACTCTACAGCATGTGCTAATGGACTGCCTGAAAAAAGAAGACCTAAGGGAATGCCTTCAAGTCGTTGCTGACAGAAGAGGGCTGCAGCTGGACAGAAGAATGTTGATGGAGAACAAGGAGATACAAGCGTATGCTGTGGAATGTATTCGCCACTAAAATTGTAAAATGTCTTGAAGAATTTGACAGGTGGCAGCTCGAGCATTTCGATGACCCATGAGGGCGTATTCGGGTAAAGGCTTTATGTTAAAGTCAAATCACTTCTGATTGGAGATGAGGGCAGGTTTTCACTGAGAAGGCACAAGGCACAGAAGAGTGAAGACCAAGAGAAGAAAGTGCCGTGCACACATCCGAGTACAGATGCAGTGCGGGAGGAACGAGGGTGTGCCGGCCTTCGGGCCTTGAAAACCTGGCTTATCTGGCACGCGCGGCGGCTGGCCTTTATAAATCACCGCGCGCTCCCCGGGCTACTAGCCTAGCCACGAAACACTCCTTCGCTCGCTCAAGTGGGACAAGGAAGCGATGCAGGGCAGCGAGCTGGTGACGCCGTTGTGAATGTGTCAGCGTTCACGTCAAAACACGCACATATCCAAGAGCGCACAGCGGCGGGCGGACCGCTGGCGGTGGCAATGCCGTATTTCCTGAACATCTGCCCGCAGTATATGCGCTGCCACTAATGGGAGTGCCCCGCCACGCCGGTGCGTCGGGGCTGGGCGTGTCCCGAACTGCTGCTCGCAGTGTAGGCAGGGTAGAAGCGGCCACGCAGAGACCGCCAATAGTAAGTAATGCAGACGGCTAAGTGTGGTGGGAGAAGAGTGTGGAGGCAGACGAAGCTGTAAGATGGCGAGTCGAGGGGAAGGGGGCGGTGTGCTCTTTCTAGAGATTGCCTCTGTGCCGGTAAATATTTCATGTGCCGGAAGGAAAAGGCTAGCGAAGTCTTCTCTTCACAACACTTCCTCTCCCTCCCCCCTCGCCCTCGCGGGAGGGTGGGGGTGGTGCGGCCTGTAATAAACGTGCGGGGGTGACCGCACGTGGGTTCGAACCCCGCCACTCTGCGGCTATCCGTGAATACGCGGGTCCCGGCGTCCAATTAGCATCCCCTGCTCTTGGGCACGCCTATGTATCTTTTAAAGCCAACTCCACAGCCGCACCTAACCGTAAAGCACTTTTAGTGCTCACGTGTTTAAAACCGAGTTTACAAGAGTACTTTCACACGAGCGGGTCTATTCCCGAGGTATATAAAAAAAAAATTAAATTTCCCATCCACAATAACTTACGCTCGCCTCGCTCATTACGCCCCCTTCAACACGAACAAAATTTCTCCATTAAGTCTTTAAAACGTTACGATCAGCTGTGTCAGAATGTTAATGTAAAACTTAAATCCGAAGAGGAAATTCGACAAGAAGTCATACTTTTTAGAAAAAGTCCACCTCATCTTACTTCTTCGTTTTTTTTTTTCTCTCCCTTTTTTCAACTTAACTTAGTCAAGAGTTTTAGCTGGTATTCCTTGAACACACACTGGGCATATACGTTTACATTTCCATGAACGTAATGCGAATAAAGGTTTTCATCCCAGAGAATTTTCCAAATTCGCTTTTTCCGAGTATAGTGCTGGAAACTAAATTCTCGAGTTTAGCCTGAACTCCGTATTCGTCTGCGAACTCCCGTTACAGATAGCTGTATCGTACACTGACTACTGCTACAACGAGTAATCCGTTTGACTTTTGATTGGTAAGAAAGAGCTTCCATCTGTTTTCTTTCAGTTCTGTTATTGACTCAGCCGAAAGGGTCTAATGAGCTGTCAGCAAATTTCAAATGTTACTGAACCGTACTCGTACACTTGTCTGAAGTACAGCCTGTCTTTCCAA
This sequence comes from Dryococelus australis, assembly GCA_029891345.1. Lineage (NCBI taxonomy): Eukaryota > Metazoa > Arthropoda > Insecta > Phasmatodea > Phasmatidae > Dryococelus > Dryococelus australis. The sequence continues at coordinate 83,028,268 of CM056998.1, forward strand.
AAATGTCCCTGACCCTAATATCATAATCCTTCTTCTCAAGCTTTAATATATGAGTTTTTATCCTGCAAGCAACAATATTTTGACCTGCGCTATCCTTTAAATGCCGCATTATTATCAGAATGTTTAATAAGAGCTGCCGTTAATTATAGAAAATAAAATTTGTCATTTCATCCTCTTAAGATCTGAATTTCAAAAAATCCTGAAATCATTTTTAGGCATTTATATTATGTGGTATTTTGAAGCAAGGCGCATCGTGTTATCATATCCGATTTAAGAGTTATTGACGATTCAATGGAAACACAACATTTGTCACTTATCATCCTCTTAACTACCGAATTTCAAACATTCCTTTCGTAACGGGTGCCTAGATCATAAAGAGAAGCCAGCCCTATAATTACATTTTTATAGGTCTAGCTATTTAGGCTGTGTTGCTGAGCCTATCAGCACAGAAAAGAACACAGCTATGATTTGATAATTCGCTGTCATTTTAATCTAAATTGGATTGGCTGAATCGGTACTTCCTTTGCTACAGTTTATTTACTAACATTAATATATCCTAGGGTAGAGAAAATTAATTATGGTTCATTTTCAAAAGTAGTATAATGATACAAGTGTTTTAAGTAGCCGTACATCACATCAATGCGCGAATTTTTTCGGTCTATCCGTATTGTATATTTTCCGGAAAAGTTTATACGTAGATACAGAAAAACTTTGAAGCTTCATTTTGCACTATGCGCAATTCATTTATTTGTGAAAGGTCATTCGCAGGGCCTAGTGAATTTTCACATGGTTCTGTTATTCGATTGCTGTCCTAGAGCCTTCCAGAGAAGTCTTGGACGGCATTGAAAGTGGTATGAAGAGTAAATCCATGAGTCTAAAATCGTAAACTATTTTTACACTGTCTGCCCTTTATACACAGTTCCCAAATCAGAACACTGATGGAAGTGGCGGCTAACTGAAGCGATAATTTATGCGGAACAGGATTGTATTCTCATGGAATGAAATAGCAAAACAACAAAACTGAAACACCTGCAATGCAGTAGATCGCGCTCGAATACGCGACATTTTTAAATGCCGGACGGACTCAGCAACCTCATAACCAGACAAGGCAGCTCCAGCTTGGGATTTTTTCAATCCTAGATTGGAGTGGTTCTTGTTGTGATGCATGCACTGTAAATACCTAGATCTTCGTTTACAGAGCATGTTAGAAGCGAGAATCTAGGGGGAAGTCTAATGAGAAACTCTTTATGCACCTAATAAAAGGGGTTGATAATAAACATATTGTTACAATTTCTCTCTCTAGAAATTAAGTGGGCTAAGCAAGTTCGTTAAGGGATGGAGGTCTTAATGAAATAAAATAATTAATTATAATTTACTTATTTTATTTCCAATAACTACAGCAAAATTCTCTGAACTCAGATTTTCACAATAAATTGAAATCACTTACTGTTCACAATTGATACCAATTAATAAAATTTAAAATTACGACAAATAAATGAATTGAATTAAATACTTAAAGAACATTTCCAATAGACAGTGTATCAACCTATTCAGTTATTTTATCATTTATGCATCCATATTTGACAGTTCAAATATTTACAATAAAATAAGTGTTACACTTCCATTCAGTCCCACCTCAGTTCAGTCCATGTCCCGCCAGTCGCAATATTCTAGAGTCCTCCAAGCGCCCTCACACACAGTAGGCTTCACTCGTCGGTTCCACACCCTCTCGTCCATTCAAGCCACGAACACCTCATTCGCCGTCGTCCCGCAATCTCCAGTCGTCGTCTACAATTCTTTTCGCTCGCGCACACTCGTCAGACGGTCTCCGTCAAAAGACTGCCGGACGCTGGGTTTCGGCAGTATATATAGGTCTTAGGCCGCCACCTGGAATCTTCCCTAACTCGCGTGATGCGTCGCAGAGGGCTGAGGCGCCAGCCAGTCTCACCAGAACATTCTTGCATCGTCGCTAAACGTATCGAAACTCTAGCAGGCGAGAGGAGGTCTGTGACGCCAGCAAGTCTCGCCACTGTCGGCATTCACGGGATTCCCAGAAGGGGAACAGACAGCCACGAACGCATCGTTCCAGGAAGAGGGCAGGGCGAGGTGGGTCTCCTATTACGGCGCGGGGCAGCGGAGTCGACGCCAGCTGCAGCACGTAACAATATTTATATGTAACTAAGATAACGATAGTAATAAAACATACGGAGTGTTCCATTCGCTCTCACCCTCTGATGATCGCTCATAAATACAACACTATTGGTCATAAAGTAATGTATTCTCCGTTTCATATAACGTCAGTAAATTTTGTCAAACACTGTGACCAATTTATCTACCCAGCGTGTAAACAGTAAACACCCTCATTCACAGAGTATTGTGTCGCAGCTTATGGTTGTTGTGGGATGTATGTTTGTTACGTTCGCGATCTTTACGATGATGGCGGGAAGAAAATAGCCCTCGGCATTAAAAAATTATAATTCAGAACTTTAATGATAATTACAACATTTGCGGTTGAGCTAAAGAACAAGGATTTTAAAAGCAGTTGGTAAATCATGCGTATATCACGGTTATGTGAATTGTCGTGGGCCATCGCGTGCTTTCAGTGTAAGTTCTTGTCTCTGCTGTTGTGGCGCACCTGATAGTGGTTCGTGTTTGTTCGGGTTCAGTATGAGTAGGTACTCAGTGGAGCAGCCTGTGTTTATCTTTCACACATTCTGAAAAAATTAGTTCATAAAGGCATGCCAGCGACAGTTTGGGAGCCAGAAACCGCCTGAAAAGTTTTTTATTAATTATTTGGCGAAGAAACTAGAAACAAGAGGAACATTGTCGTGTGTCTATGAAGGAGGGCGTCCAAAACTGCAACGGTGAGATAACCTAGTTATGTTATACCGTAGATGCCTGTTGTATTGGCCCCAACGTTTAAGTGCGGCAATTTGTCTACGACCAATCAGGTTAAACAGTGTGCAATGCAGCTAGGGATGTACAAGCCAAGCTCGGCCCCACGACGTTGTGATAGCCAATCCACCTATGACGCCGTCCTTGCGTTGGGACGCCAATCTGTTCTAACACTTCATCGGGCAGGGCGCCCCGATCTGTCTATTTTTGAACAGAAATATTTACTACGCTGAATGGAATAATAATACACCTAGATGAAATAATTTTATATTTAGACTTGCGTGTAATACCAGTCCATGATTTTCACACGCCCGGTCAGCGGGCTGGCTGGCAGAGACAGAACTTACCGTTAACTACCATAAATTCAGCTGTACGACAACTACGTACACGATTTGTGTACCAACACTTTCAGGAAACACATGAGCAGTAACTAATAATAATGATAGAACACTTTGAAAACATAGGAAGACATAGGAGCAACTGTAGCAAATGATGTAGGCGATCACTGGGGAAAATGCTTTTTACGTCCAGATTTATTGATAGAATATTTCAACCTTCTTGATTTAACTATCTGAAATTACTGGACTGTTAAGAAAATGAAAAACCCTCGCGGCAGTTAGCAAATATCTGAGGTGACACAAAACAAAGACGTGGGAGCGGCCGTACTTATGTTGTCCCTATGTTACGTAACGTAGGCTCACTTTCATACATACATAGAAATAGTTATTGTTGAATATCACTTTAAAAAAATGAAAATGTTCAGAAAATAAAATAATCACTTAAATTTTGTGTGCCTAGCTCAAGTTGTACACGTGGTGCTTCTAGAACAATTTAAAGCTGACGCTCTGTACCACACGTAAAATATATTGCAATGAAAACTTGTCTTACATAAATATAGATACTCTCGCTGTTCCGCAGTGACGTAGAACGACCTCTCAAAATAAATGATCCCAGGACAGATAGATGTAGGGTTGCATATATCTGGGCCTCGACGTTGTGAAGAAATACGTACGCTCTTTCACAGACCCAGGCGAGCTTCTAAACTCCTAAATTAATACTTGCTGCATTCATACTTGCTGGAACAACACTTAAAATATATAATAAAATGGGAGGAAGCTAATATACCCTACATTCTAACTTAAAACCTAACTCTTCACCTACATTCAGGTGCGAGCCCTATTCTTACGTCTGAGTGAAGCTGAGGTTCGTTGTAGATAGAGTTAAGCTCTGTTGGCTGGACACGGCTTACAGGGACCTAACGTTCCAGCCAATAGGGGGGCAGGATTCGAACCTGGGACCAATAGTAGAATACTAAATACCTACCCCCCCCCCCCTTTTTTACGTGCCAATTCCCAAGTCCTAACTGCTAAGAAAATACATAGAACACTGGGTCTCGTACGTAAGCATACAAAATAAACAAACATGAAATGTTCACAAAATATGAGACCATTAAATTAAATAGAAATTATTAGCATAAGAAATACATAAAAATGGAGTCTAACTAACTAACCTATTTTTAAGCATAGTTGAATTGCCACGTTACATCTAAGAGAAAATATTCTGACAAAAATATGTGTAATAAATAAAACAGGAGAAAAATTAAGATTCAATTAATTACATATGCCAAATATATGAAAAATACCACATGTGACGAGTGTAGAAAGTGTGTATATACATTAAGATAAATAATAATACGTTGCATGTAAATAAAACAGATTAACATTTAATATGAAAGTTAACAAATGTGACAACGTACATTTTGATACAAGGTGCAGGAATCGAGAAAAAAATATTGCTGTCATCACCAAAGAAATCGTTGTGTAGACTGTCACAGGAAATCGGGGTTTCCACGCGTGCATGCCAATGAAATGCCAAATAAATTAATAATAAATAAACCTTTTAAATCAACATTTTATTTATAAATGCACTAAAGAGAGAAAAATAAGTATAGTAGTTACAGAATTTGTAGAACTTGTCAGACATAGTCGAAAATCCGTAATAAACTTTACTAAAAATTATTATGTTTATATAAATTTATATTTAGTACATAAAAGCCTGGCGTAAATAGTTAAGAGCGTAAGGCAAAATATGTTCTTACTAAGCTTGCGCAAATGAGTTACTGTATACGTTCTACATTGCGAATAGTTAACAGCCTTACACACGATACGTGCTTACTACGATTACGCAAATGAGGTATACATTCTATAATGTGAACAGTTAAGATTATTACTCCATGTGCTCACTACGCTTATGAAAATGAGTTCTATGTTCTATATAATTTTTGTAACTACTATAATTATTTTTCTCTTTTTAGTGCATTTATAAATAAAAGGTTGGTTTTAAAATATAGTTAATTTATTTTTCAATTTCTAATCTCAACAATTTTTTCTCGTTATTCTATACTGTATATAGACTATTTGTACATTAATTGACATATTCGTGAGACTAAAAAAGACTAAATATGTGTACTTAAATAGTGGTGACCCCTTCCAAACTTTGAGGTGCAACCTGTCGAGCAGTAATGTTTTGCAGGCAGACTGCGCCCCATTTCAGTGCATAGAGGTCGGACAAACATCGTACATACAAACAATGCAAGTTAAATAAAAACCTTGTAAAAAGCAAAGCTACTTGCATATAGAGTTACTGCTGTGCAAATTTGCAACCTCCCAACAAAGAGAAGAAAGTCTGTCATTGTTATTGGTTCCAGCTGTTTGTCAGTGCATATCCGAGAATCCTTGACCACATGTGGTTCTCCGAGGAAGTGTGGTTCCATCTCAGTGGGTCGTTAATTCCCAAAATCCCCGGCTTTGGGCTACGGAGACTCCTCACACTGAGCATGGAACACCTCTTTGTGATCGCTTTATCAAGGCGCCACAGTAATGACCCCAGTTTTTCAACGCAGCAGTAGATACCGACGTCTGCGTAGGAATATTCCAAGAATTTGTGAAACAGTTGGATGACGTGGAACTCCGCACTGGCTATTTCCAGCAGTATGGCGCAACTTGCCAAACTTTCAACGCCTTTGGGGCCACCTCCATTGTCGTCACTGTACTTATCATACACCAAAGTATGTCCGTAGCAAAGTTATTTACATTAAGACCAATAATTCGATATTCATGAGCGAATTCAGGGACTGAGAGGTGGCGAAACATTCTGTATTAATATATTTGTAGATATGCATCCTACAGAGGGGAAAGCATAGAATTTAGTGAAAGCACTTGTCGGTGATGCTCGTAGTTAGCCATTGTCACGGAAATATCATATGGGATGAGTAAAACCCGAGAAATTCGCGAGTTCAATGACCTGTAGGCTGGACATCACAGTATTATATACTCTCATACCGATATCAAATGTTTATTGGTTGATTGTTGTGATAGTAAAAGACGGTGGTTGGGCGCACAATTTATTACACGTGTGTGAATTCTGACTTGTCTAGAAATGAACCCGCGAAATTCTTGGGTCTCTAGGAGTGAGCTTGTATGATGAAGAAGCAACGGAATGTGGAGCAGGCGAAAGGAGGGGGGGGGGGGAAGGTTTTCGGCAACAACGTACGAAACGTTTCACACTTGTGAAAACCCCGATTATGAACCACCAATAGTTTTTCTCTTGCACGCCGGCAGAGTTCTTCCAGCGACAAATGAATAACTTCACTGTCTTGTGTACTTCCTCAGTGTTTCGAGCAGCTGCCTACGTATTCTCCCGGAGGAGCGTGTGGAAGAAGATTGGGGATAGTAAAGAGGGGGGGAAGGTGTTGTCGAAGGTCACGTGCCGCTCGTGTCCCCGGAGACGCACGACGAGGGTGGCCGGTTGTTGGGCGACCTCCCCCCCCCCCCCCCAGGAGTGCCGTGGGGCGCGCTCACGCAGCAATTACCCCACACCGCGCCGCTGGCCAAGGCCGCGGGCCTATCAAACTTGCATGACCCCGGTCACCCTCCCTGACCTCCCACGCCAATTCTCTGCTGGCTGCCAGCGTCCAACTGGCGGACAAGAGTGCTGCCTGCCTCCCTCAGCGAGACGCCCTTCCGTCCTACCACACAGCGAGTTACCCCTCCATGCCTTGCTTAGTTCTGTTTTTACACTCGTCGTGTGCCCTTGCGACGTACACTGTAAGAAGATTTCTTGTAAACTTCCTAAACTTTAGTAAGAGTATTAAAACCTATAACTAGTATGAAAATAATACCACTTATGTCGTATATATATTGCCTACATATTTTTGATAAAGAATTACTTCCTGAAGTTCATTGGTAATTTCTGTTTCACGTTGTATTGTTATACGGCATACTACATTACAAATTCTTCGCCAAATTTGATAAGAATGGGTTGATTGTGTCCCGATATGACATAAAAACTTAATTTTTACTATGGGGCTAACTTACTGCCTGCATACAAAATTAAGTTGGAATTTGCATTGTTAATTTAAGATATTTAGCTGAAATATTTATATATTCACCATTTTGAAAATTAGTGCCTGGCCTACTTAAAACAGCAGTTTACACCAACTGCTGTAGTGCAAATTGTTTGCCCAATTTTGTAAGAATCTGTTGATTGTTTCCCGAGATATGATATAGAAACTTGATTTATTCATGTGGTACTATCTTAATAAATGGCTGACAAGTGGGGGACTAACAACAATATTTCAAAATTTCCAAATAGCGTACTAACAACAATATCTCATTCAAAATTTAATGCTTACACGATGCTCTGCCAGCACACATATTTTGGTTTTAATCGATTAAATGGTTCCCGAGATACGGCATAACGGCCTGTCTATTAATATGGCCACCATTTTAAAAGTAAGTACCCGGTGTAATCGAAAACTATAAAAGTCAGGTGTCCTTTTCTAAGTACTATGTACTGTATGTAAAGACATTGTAGAAATTCGGTTAACGCGTTCAGACACGCACGGACACGTACACACACACACACATAGACACACACAGGAAAGTGATCTCATAAGCCTTTCTTTCTTTCGAAAAGTAGGCAAAAAAAATGTTACTACTTGTGAGAAGTTTCTCCTTCACTTGACTATCTCTTCTTTGACGGTACCCTCCAGGCTGGCTGCGGCGACCCTCTTTGCTACTACTTGAAGCTTTTTCCCCGCGTTTGAGACTGAGAAGGGCGGGAACGATAAGGGCGAGACTGCCACGCGCATAGAGTGCGCCAGAGTCGCTAAGCGCAAGGCTCTGAACTGACGTGAAGTGTTCTCGCTCGTCGTACTGCGAGTACCTACCTGTGGAACTTAAATCACTGACCCTATTAATATATTTGTGGAATGTCAGTTGGAAGGTTCAATGCAAGACCCTAGAGTAGTTTTGCCTGTATCTGATGTGTATATTTTGAAACACAGAACTTTGAAAGAGACATCTGTGGCCATTTCGGAATACACTAGAATAGCGTTTCTTATGTGCGTGACGTCTGGAAAGAACTCGACAGTCGTCGCCTGAAGTGCGTGTTCTTTCCGTAGATAAGCAAACGTAAGTGTCGAGGAAAAACGTCTATTTCAAACATCCTGAAACGTGCCCCTCCCCCCCCCTCTCGAACATGCCGGGTAAATGATTCCCAACGATCAGCATCCTAACTTCCTTATTTCCTCAAGTCACTATAAGAAGTTTGCTTCTCGATGCTTAGCTTTATTGATCCTCATACACCCCTTACACACAGTCCATAATTCTCCAACTAATTCCGCGGGTAATCAAGTACGTAAACCAAGGTCGCACGTCGACACGCCAATTAATATGCACATACCCAACATTTCAGGAGCAGAAACGAAGAAAAACGAGTTCGTAAATGTCAGCTGCCGAGTTGCAGAAAAAAACTACGCGAAATTATCGAATTACTACAAATAAATAAATATATAAAACGAATTGCCGGGGAAGAAATATCTTTCCAATTACGCCTCTGAGACCGTATGATATGTTCATGAATTATACTTTTTTTTTTTTAAAGGCTGTAGTGACGATTAACCCAACGTACTGCGAATGTGCACGCAAAGGAACTACGGTTAAAATACGGATTCTGTGTACAAAATTAAAAACGGAAATATCATTACTTTTACGCCAGTAAGCCTTCTCACGGTCGCACTATCGCTTGCACAAGCTTAAGTAGAGAATTGTGAAATAGTGTTTACCTTGCTGTAGAATCGGCTGCCCACGTGCATAACGTTTTGCATAAAAGGGAGGACAATATTAAATACCTCGTATTAATCCATTTTTTGTACGTGTTCTATTTTAAAACACGAAGTAGCATTTTTCACACGATATATGCTGCATAAATAATGTGTTCCTGTACTTCCTTAAATTGTCCCGGCTTCAATTTCTTTGTTATTTTATAATTTGCTACTGCCTAGAATTATGGTAACAACGGCAGTTAAACAATATCGACTTCGCAATCTGTACTTAGAAACGTTCTACACTTGTGTTGACTCATAAAATAATGTCTACGTCAGGTGGTGGCGAAAAGTGTCTAAATTCCACACGACGAGTATCCCCCTCTTCCCATAACGGTGCATATGTTCAACCATGGCTACTGTGATGATTGTCCTTGTAAATCTCTTCTCCCTCCCACTTTTCTAAATCTATTTTCCCATTTCCATCACACCAGTCTTCGATCACCCACTACGTTTATCCCGTGAGTGATACAATAGTGAAAGATTGCCGAGACTGGTAAGGGGGGGCGGGGGGGGGGGAGAATGAGGCATTTCTTGTCACAGGTGTCACAAGTTTTGACATCCGTCTTCTACAAATATCTGGTGCTTTGGTTAATGATATTATGTTCAAGCAATGGTCCCGTGGTATTCCTGTGTCGGAATAAAGCATCAAAAAATCATTTGTGTTTTATTACAGACATTTTACACTCTAGGAAATTATTTGCAAATTTACCATATCAGTGTAAACGTACAGTGACAAAGCATGAATGGTTAATTATTTTCCAATACATGCATGGTAATGTTCGTACAGTTGCTCAGGAAAGAGTCAAATGCATAGGGAAGTTCCCAACTTTGTATAGTAGCAATGCTTAACATTCCTATATTTTCATCCTGACATGTAGCATTATTTCCATACACTGTATAGGTTAGAAACTTCAATTACAGTTTGGGACGTTTACCAGAATTTTTTTTACAGTGTACTTTTTCAACATCGAGTCTTAATGCGACTGAGTCTCCCGGCTACAGTTGACTTAGTCGGCTCCAAATTACACTTGGAAACCTACTCGGTGCTCACAGATTTTTGGATCTTGACGGAGGTCCACAAAAACAAACTTTGGTACTGACTTATTATTCCTGTACTTGTTACGTAACTTTTGGCGCAGTTGAATTTTTTTTTTTTTTTTTTCTAAGCTTGCTGTGCTTCCGTAAATGGAAAACTGTTTATTTGTTTTGTGCCCAAGAGAAAAACATTTGGCACATGAGAAGGCCTAATTTAAAGTTGCCTGCGTCAAACAGGGAACAGCTCTTTACGAAGGAAAACTGAACCCGCTACATGTTTCATTGTGCATAAGATTATGTGACAAGGTACACTGTAAAAAAAAAATCCTTTTTACGGAAAAGTGTGGGAAAAATTTATTCAGAAGTATCCGTAAACTCTCTGTAAAATTACGGACACATTGATTTTCACGAACATACTTTCCGTAAATTTCACGGAACTTCACCGTTAATTTCCAAGTTAGTTTTCTGTACTTCCCGTTTAAAATAAAAAGAGATAATGAAAATGTCTTTAATTTTCGTTATGTGGGTGTTCTACCGTGTATAAAAAATGATATTAAATTTGTACTTAAGCGAGGTTTGAACCCGAGTCAAAAAATTCACCTACAGCTCTCACTTAACAATTGTGGTATAACTTTTATATTTGAAATCAAAAGACAAAAGCAAATATTCAGTTTCTATTAAATTTAGTGAATTTTTAGTGTTGCTAAATGTTCCAGACTCCTGATGCTATTTTTTAATGTTTGAAAGAATAGGTCATAGCTGCGTGGATAACCTTAACTGCCGCAGAAACGATCATTTTCTTGTTACAGTGGCGAAGAAAGCTTCGTGCAGAATCGGCATTGTTCGTCCCCGTAACTCGAAGCCAAAGGGAATACGGAGAATTTTTCGCATTTTGTATTTACGGACTTAACTCCGTTTTTCGTCATTACGAATTGCCTTTCCGTATATACACTGTACATTCCCGTAAAACATTCCGTAAATATACGGAATTTAACAGTGTATAAAATTATTAAGTGAAATAATAGGGCTCCTACAGGCACTCCTTCCTTGGTAAAGTTCTGTTGTGGCCGTCAGTGCACGCTTCAGGAAATCCGTGTATTTCTTTGCTCCTTAATGGTGCTTCTAATATGAACATCAACAACCAAGATTAAAACACACAAGCAAGTGATATCGGCCCAACAGAGTGTTTTTTTTTGTAAACACTGAAAAACAGTTTTTTTTTGTTTGTTGTCGTCTCAGAACAAATTCTAATGCGCTATTATTTTGCAATCACTCAGGTGTTTCTGTACAATAAAGTTAATATTCGTTTCGATGGTCACACAAATTGTGTTACTCTATCAAGGAGATGTTATCAAAAAATGTAATTTAAAATCCGCTGAGTTAGAAAAACATAGTTTTGTGCCCTGGTACGTTTTACGGTTACAGATAACTGTGATAAAGCTTTGGCTGGAAAGCGAGTCTGGAGGTTGAGGCTTTGATGTAAATAGGAAATTAAATATCCGGAGGAAATGAAACACGGTACACGTACCGTAAACCCCAATAAAGACTCGAGCACAAAGCAGCAGAAAGTTCTGCGCCAACTTCTCAGTCATTATTTACGAACTTCTACAATTAAAATTGAACTTTTCAGGCGTGCGGGGATTCGGAATTTTTATCCCAGCCTCATCTTACCTGCTAACACAGCCCACGATAACTAGACTCGTGTTTGGTAACGAACTCCAGCAAAATACATTAGCGTCGTGATCGAGAAACGAAGTATTTGGAACTGAAATGACGAGACTTCGAGGTTCAAAGGGTTTCCATAATACTGAAGTCGAACAGGACTCACGACAGACAGACAAAAATATCTGCAGAACCCAGTAGTTGTCCTAGGAGGTAAACAAAGTGCATTTGCGCAAGATTTTTTTTCTGGGAAAAAAAAAAAAAAAAAAAAAAAAACCAATTACGAAAATACGAGACAGACAAACAATAAATAGTGAATATTGTTTTTTACATTCATGCGGTTAACGACGACACTTGTTTCCAAAGAAGAAAACAGAAAACCAGTGAATTGCGTGGGATGAAATAGGTCAGAGGAATGTAAAGCTTTGCTGCTGTCATAATTTAAATGCAAATGGCAAAGTCCCTACTAATTGCCAGTGTTTACAGAACGCAAAATAAAAAAAAAATAAAAACATTTTAATGATCCTACGGTACCGACTCAACTGCACATACAAGAAATATTTTAAAATGTAAACCTCCAATATACGCCAAAGTTCAATACATCATAGCTATACATCATGGTATAATTTATAATTACTTAAGACTACTGCACTAAAATATCCGCCTTTCTTTGTAAAAAAAAAGTCAGAATATAACGCGAGCAGTCTCTACGTAACACTTTACGTGCCAAAATTTATAAATAAGCTCATTAATCTCGTAGAACGAACTGTACCGAACACAGTATCAAATGCTTGCAGCATCTCATTATTGGGCTTGTATTCGGGATGGCAAAGGATCGATTACCGGTTCGAACATTGTGATTTCGACTTTCCATGTTTTCCTCAAATTTCTCCCTAGGCGAATGCTGGGTGGATCTTCAACACGTCCAGCAAGGCGCTCGTATGCCATACTGGTAATCGTTTAATTATATTCCCTTGGCTATTGAATATCATTTATTCATAAATACTCAATTTTATTCTGAAGTGTTGTATGTAAGGGGAATAAGAAGAGAAACTTACACCTAAAAAAATATCACAAGGCTAAAACAACGTTAGACAATAAAATACGTGAAGGGTCTTGATAAACTGATACACACTATTAATGCGGTTCGTTGTTGTTATAGGACATGAATATGATCACGCCCTTGAACACAGGGCGCCATTAACCATCGTTCATCAGTACTACATCGTGCCGGACGATGCCGCTGGTCGGTGGGTTTTCTCGGGTATCTCCCGTTTCTCCCGTCGTTTCCTACCGGCGGTGCTCCATACTCATCTCGTCTCACCCTCATCGGCTCTCAAGACCTCGTTGTTAAGAGCCGCCCAAATCTCTTCACTCACTCACTCGAAGGTTGATTTCAAAAGTGCTCGCTTTACCGTGAACAGCCTCGACGTCGAAGGCGGCGACAGGAACGCGAATCAAGCACTCGCAAACAGACTGCACAGGCACGCTCGACGGTAGCGGGCGTGGAAGGCGGGGAGTAGGGGAAGGACTGCCTGCATAGCGTGGTGTGTCCCCCGCCTGAAGTCGTAAACCCCGGGTGCTGCGTCGTTACTCCCGCAGACGCCGCCCAGGTGCGGAGTCCCGGCTAGCTGCTGTCACGACGCCCGCGCAGTAAAAAAACTGCACAACTTTCTCCCCACCCGCGTAAAAATATATGAAATTATCCGCCGCCGGGCCGGCAGGCTCTACCCCCCTTCGCCTTTCGCTAAACCACGACGCTGTCTGCCGCCGCCATGTTAAATGCCGTCCGCAAAAAGTTCAGGCGTAAGAGCGGGATGGACCTCCGCATTTATTGTGAAATATTCGTTTGCTCGAATACGCGTATCTCGGTAAATAAATGTTCTGCAAATACAACTCTGTCAGAAAAATATAAAAAACCATTATCTATGCCCCTCTCTCTCTTTTTTTTTATATATAGAAAAAATCCGTGAAAATGGTCAAATATAGCATTTTTAAAGCTTGTCTATGAAATTTCCTTACGCGCCAAGAGAAAAGTACAAAGATACGGGCCTAGTTTAATCTGTGGGCTTTCATCGCGAGTAATAAAACCCTACTGTTACAGACCTAATTTGCACAGAACCGATTCACGACGGAAACTGCACACCTTACGCGTACGAGCGATGAGGCACTAGGCATGCGTGTTAGTGTCTCCCGTATCGCTCCCTCGCTTCCTGACCTGGGACGCGGGGGTCTATCCCACTCTTAAGGGTTCCGTCTACCTGGAGAATATTTCCACGTTTGAGGACGACAGGCGAAGGAGCGATAAGGGCGACATGGCCACGCGCCACAAGTGCTCCATCGCCGCTGAGCGCAGGGCCCTGAACTGTCGTGCAGCGTTCTCGTCGCGTTGCTTGTACCTACGACACTTTCAGCGGTGACCCTATTATTTCATCGGTGGAAGAGTCTGTAGGGATGTTTAACGCAGCGCCCTTGAGTAGTTTTGAATGTATGATTTTTTAGCCATTTTGGAGTACTCAAGAACGGTGTTTCTAATCTGCGTGACGTCTTGAAACCACTCAACAGCCTTCGTCTAAAGTACGTGTATGTTATTTTCGTAGATCAGCACATTAGACGCTCGTTGAATAGTTTCGCAGAAAAACGTGAATTACAAATACCGTGTCTCAATTTAAAGAATATTCTCTCGAGAGAGCACTCTTTCACACAACCTGGCAAGAGCACTGCTTCGCGCTCTTTCGTGCTTTCGCTCTGTAGAATTGAGACAACCACACTCTCGTTTCTCTACGTCAGCTGATGCCAGAAGGCGGGAAATCATGTTAGGCTAAAATCGCGGCCATGACTATTAAGTAATTTATGTGGGTTCAAAATAATCCACAAATAGTTATAGCACTACCAGAATTATCATTAGCGCATATAATATTATTATTTTTGTTTTACATTTTACCGTCATGTTGCAGCAAAATAACACAAACGAAATTTAATCAGAAATCCGTATTTATATTTTTATAAATACGTGCTACGTATGTTATTTCGTTTTATAAAACAGCTGTAATTATGCACTTACAATTAAAGTGCAACGTGGTTTTGGCCCAGAAAGATACTATAACTAGAGCTCCGAGTATTTCGCGGATTGAGTTGGCAGTAAGCTAGGCTGGACAGCCCTCTACACACTCCAGACATTATCGTTAGCATATTGGTTGCTGTGATCAAGTGAGGCCTCTGTACAAGGCTGTTAAACACACACTTACACAACTGCTTCCTGCTTATTACTGGCTCATAGTTAAACGGGGAATGTCTAAAGAACTGTAGTCCAATCACAACAGTACGAGAAAAGAACAAGTCTTTGTAGTCTACCTCGCCTCTGAATGAATTCGTGAAATACTCATGGCTCTAACTATAACGTTATTCAAACACGAAAATAATGTAAACAAATATGGCGCGTGGTCAAAGAGTGCGAGAGACCGCCAGCGAGAGCAGATCATAACATCGTGCTCTCTCTGTGCTCTCGCTCTTAAGCGCTCACTCCGACTAATTGAGACTAGAGAGCGCTCTCTGTGACGTCATCCGAGAGATAGAGAGCACTAGAGAGCGCTCTCTGGGTCGGCTGAGACACGGCCTAAAGCCTAATTGACACTGTAATAGTAAATCGCGACAGTTTCTATCACGAGAGCTACTCTCGATTACTATCGCCGTGTAAACTGCACGTAAGTTACTGTCGCACTGTCGCAATAGCACTATAGCGATATGAGCTCGAGCTAGATAGTTGGTAGCAACTGTCGTGAGAGAACATGCAACTACCGTGTAACTATCGTAGTGTAAAGAGTGCAGCATCACTATCGTGATAGTGTAGGTACAAATTTGTACATATGTTCACTTAGACAGTAAGATTGCAGAATTATTTTGATTCTGTTAATATCTGTCGCGGAATGTACAATATGTTCCTTTTGAGATTAACTATCACAGCATGTTTTGATTGTGTGTGAAAATAGATATTATCGTGACACTTAACTGTCACACACTATCGGGAGAACTGCTATCGTGATAGCTACTATCATCGTGTCAACTACGCTTAACACTATGTACTGCAGCTCAAGCGGCAGGTAGACGGGAACCTTAATATTTCGGCACAGAGTAGACAAGTAGACAGAGACAAAATGGCGCTTTGCAGCAGCTTTGACGTGCGCGTACCCATTCTATAATTGGCTGAGCGAGGCTCTGTGAACGGGCGTGGTGTCTGACTGGCTGCTGCATGCTGCGAAATATCTCCTATTGGCTGTGCTGCCAGCTGACGAGCGCAAGTTGCACCAGGCGCTCGCTGATTGGCGGACGGACTTCCGACACGTCGTCGGAAAGTATTGCTGGGTGTTCGCGATGTAATCTGCCGTTGCGCTTCTGTATTCTCAAATGTTTTGCGTTGCACGGACCAGCAACTACCGTGCAGCAAGCGGTGGGGGGGGGGGGGGGACTGAACGTAATCCGACAATCACGAACAAGCTCCAAGGCACCCGTTAAATATAAGGAAGTGACATCAAGCAGGAATCACATCGCTCCGACAAACCCAACACGACGCGACGAAAACAGCTGCAACTACACGACAGAGTTTCACTGGGACTACTTGAATTACAGCACGACACTGCAGAACCGACCCGCCGCTCTCGGCATTTTACCCAAATATTTAGAAGGCTCTGATAGGCTAGGCTAGTTTCAAAGGCGGTGGGCAAGAGGGAAATTTGGAATACATGATGGTGATAAAGTGTTATCGCTAATGCATTCAAAGATTAAATTATTATTTTTAAGAGTTAAAAACAGTAATTTTCAATATTTATTTTTTTTAAGCTGCGAATTTACCATTGTATGGAAAGCTTGCAATACATTTTTATTTTGCAAGGTTGCACACCCTGTGCATCGTGCCGCACGACACAGCTGCAGTAAAAATAATTTATAATCCAAAATAGCTGGTCGGACGACAGAATTTGCCGGACTTACATCAGATCTATCTTGTATTTCATTGGCTGTTTAGTATTAAGTGTTGTGTCGGGGCTGTCGTGTCGTGCTTGTTGTGTATATGTGAATTCGGCATCAGACGCAGAACTAGATATCAGTGAAGAGTGAAGAGATTTGGGCGGCTGTCAACATCGAGGTCTTGAGAGAAGATGAGGGTGAACCGAGGTGGAGGAAGGAGAGTCCCGCGAAAAAAACCCGCGGACCAGAGCGGCGGTATTGTCCGGCACGATATTCCCACGTACCAGTACCCGAGGAGCGGCCCTGCCGGGAATCGTGCCTGGTTCACCCTCGGTGGGAGGCGATCGCTCTAACCACCACGCAGACGGCAGACCTCCACCACCGTCGAGCAAAGCCTACAGCAGATAGGGGCCGTTAAAGGCTGTTCACGATAAACTGAGCACTTTTGAAAGCCCTGCTGAAGATCTACTTGTGTGCGCATTGGGTATTCTTTCACCACATGTAAAATTAACATTGCCATGAGCCCGATCACGTTATTCGTGCATCGACCAAGTAAAACTGTAAAAAGAAAGTAAATATTTCACAAATGTGCTGATTGTTACACGTATTACGCATTTAAAATACTGATAGCAAAATTAATCGTTTTAGTATTCACAAATATTTAACCTAGCACTTTTAATTCGGCGTTAAGACGTGGAACTACTTTCCTCTCGTTCATTACCAACTTGACTGGGCGCGCGACGGTCAGTGTGGCCGACAAAACATACGCAGGTAGGGTCAGTGACATTTTTCAAATATTGATTTCGAAAGTGCTCATTTTATCGTGAACAGCCTATACAAGCGTGACTTACATCTGCAGTGTACTTGACTCTGTTCTCATTACCCAACTTTAAAAACATCCTAACTGCATACCTGAGGTTGAGCACTCGGGCTCAGATCATCTAATTTCGATTCTTGGTCGGGCTTCTATAGGTTGTTCACGGTAAAGTGAGCACTTTTGACGCCCTGGTTACTTTTGGTTTCAACCATTTTTAATTCTTAAATCACCTTTAAAATAAATATTGCCATGTAAATAATAAACACAATGTGTATGTTTCAGTACTCGAAAGTTAACGTCTAAGGCTAAAATAAATCATATTTATTGACTATTATTCCAAACGTGTGATCTTTCAAAAGTACTCACTTTACCGTAAACGGCCTATAGCCTTTTTTAAAATATATTAATCAAAACTGTTTAGTTAACATAGAGCCAAACAAATAATTTGTTACATCAACCAAATATTTATTTCAGTTAACCATATAATAACTAAATAATATGGTTTCACAACAAAATATTCCATTGCCCCTATAGGCCTAAAAACAATTAATTTGGTTGGGCCAAACAAACATTCTTTTATTCAAAAAACCAACTCCCCCCCCCCCCCCCTTTTCCCTGTGGTGCTAAGCTTAGTGACTCCCGATCAAATTATTTTACAAGTAACAGGATACACAATAAATTTTCCTCATTTCATTAACTATACAAAAGTATTTTTATTTACAAAACATATTTCTATGTGCTACAGTTGTGAGAACTTGGGAAACACCAACGAAACAATAAAACTATAGGCCTATATTTTCACATATTGTTTTCTCATCAAAGTATCAAAGTAATACGTGGTTCGGGAGTTCTCAGTAGCAAAGTGTGTGTAGGAAAGTTGCATAGTGTAATACGCATATGCTCCAAATTCTCTGCGGCGAGTTGTTGCCATTCTGCGACAAGCAGTTGCCTATATTCATGGCAGAAAAGCCACGTGTCTCAAACCAAACAACTGAGAAACTATAAAAAATCCAAAGGATCTATTTGGCAAAAGCTCCTAAAGGAAAAACTCTCTCCTTCCATCTGCCGACATCATTTTCCACTCCCACATCCTGGACACATACTCCATCGATACCCGTCTATCATCCCTCTTTCGCTTCCACTTTCTCATTCGTTCAAACGCGAGCAACTTCTCCACTCAGGGCTACACTCGAATTGACCATCGAAATTATTTCTTGCGTCATCTTTGTCAGCACTTACCCGAAAGAAAAAAAATAGAATTTTTATGCCAAACACACATCCGACTAACGTCACCACAACAGTTCTAAGCCTTTCAGGTTATAGTCAGTGGAGATTGGAGAGATTTGTGTGGCACTTAACATCGAGGTCTTGAAAGCCAATGAAGGTGAAGTGAGGTGAGTATGGTGCGGTGCCGGAATGTAAGGGCGGGGGAAACGACAGATCCCTGAGAAAACCCGCCGACCAGCGGGAGTGACCCCGCCAGGGAGGATCGAACCCAGTTCGCTTAGGTAAGAGGCGAGAAGTCTAACCACTACACCACCGCGGTCCTTCAGTATTTTGGTGACTGTACAGAGACAGTAAGTGAATACTGACTGGACTTTCACCACTTCCTTGAGCCACACGTACACAGTGCGGATACAAAAAGTCAATTCACGACTGGAACAGACTTATGAAAATCAATCTTTGAAAAAACACCCTAATCATTAGCTGCATGCATAGTTAGTAAAAAAAAAGTGGTGGGTGCGGATACTGTACCCGCACCCACCACTTTTTATTTTTTTTGTTATCTATGCATGCAGCTAATAGCTAGAATGTTTTTTCGAAGGTTGATTTTGATGTCTGTTCCAGTCGGGAATGGACTATAGCTACTTCAGTGACCCACAGGCAGTCCTGTGTATATTCGTGCTGAAGTCATTTGTTTACTGGTTGTCATCTCTGTTACTCTCGACTGCATTGTATGTTATTCAGTCCTTCTTCTGAGAAGGCGTTATTCTTTGGCAAATAATCTCCCGTTCCTTGCCAAGTAAACTGTGACCCCGCTGATTAAGTAGCACAAACATAAAGCGTTCGACGTTGAGTTCTATGTTGTGCGACAGAAAACCTCACGAAATGTATGTTTAATATACTGACTGTGTTCATGCGGTAGATGGGGATGAAAGAATTCCCAACAATAATTTAATTATTCACGTTTATTCATGGTGTCCGCGCGGATTAACATGCTGTCGCATCGCGCACTGCTATGCTAGATGTAGTTCACGCATTTACATTCAATATTTCATTTCATCCGAATATTAGCTTCTGATTCGAGCCTTTGTTTGGAATCCATTTCTTTCTTGGTGAGCAATATTTGCGGCTCCTGATTATTTCGGTTACTTATGCTTGGCACGTATGCAAAGTTTATGTATTTATACAAACAATAAAAAAAAGTCGTTGGTTACTTTTATGAACTGAGTGTAGCTAGTAGAATGCTAGTGTCACTGTTGCAAGGTAACCTGGTGCTTGCTCACTACTGTACATTCTCGGTGCACGCAGCAGGAGCCAGTAACGATCGTGCAGCCTAGGGAATCTGAATGTATTCCAACCACTCACAAGCGAGCAGGCAAGGGACCCTTTACTAGGGATAGGAAAATTTTGCGAATTCATTTCTGGACAAGATAGGCGTCAAAAACGTGTATACTGAAGTCACTTTTCGCAATTGGATCACATTTTATTAGATACGCTCTGGACGATTCTGAACCATTAGCAGACTTGCAAGGAAACAAGTAGCGAACCCCATACTGCCAGGTGTGATGTAACACTGGCTACTCTGTGGGGCAGCAGCCAATTAACAGACATCTGAGGCTTAATTATAAACAGGACTGTGGAATCTAGCTAACAGGTCATTGAACTCGCGAAATTTTCCTATCCCTACCCATCACACGCATCCTGTGGCTTCAGCTCCCGAACTACGTTTTAGTCGTGGTAATGTAAACTAGCAAGCAACAGGGTACAGCACAGAGGTAACGGCAACTTACCTCGCAACAGTTCACCACACGCTACTGGTTGTGGGAACAAATTTACCTTTGTGATTTCGTACTCTGGCACGTGTCCTAATGTGACATATACTGTATCTTGGTTACACTGGGTGTTGAATCACTTGGTTACAAACTTTGGGTTTGAACTCTGGGTCATACTTCGCATATTTCACCACATGAGCGACTCGTCAACTTATCAACCGGCCTGTGGATCGTCTACCATTCCATCATCGTCACCGGAAGAGTTTCAGGACAATGCATATGTCAAGTGCTTTATCGAGTAGTTTACATAAATGAACATGAATTGTTTACAGCACTCTTCAGGAGTTTAAAAGCCAGTCCGGACGAACCATTTATACGATACTGCAATATTTCAAAGGACGAGTGCGTATCTTTTCCAGCTGTGGGATTTCACCTGGATAGCTTATGGAATCCTTTGCTGGAATACTCCGGACTGTTTCTCATCACGCAGTTGTGGCCCATTACTAGGGACACCCGAATTTCACGAAAATATTTCCACACATGTTAGATTTCAATACCCTATACGGCCGTGCCAGCAGTTTGATTTTCCTTATTGACGACGTATCTTTACGAGAAGACATTTTCCTGTTTGTCTGGCAAATCACAGTTAGGGAACTTCAGTACTGTACGTCTGTGATTAGCGCGTACACCCCTAAGACGCGCATAGCACGGCAAGTATCCAATCACGAAAGTAGATCTGAGCTTAAGTGTTGTGAAGTACAATTAGTCGTGAAATATTTTCCCTACCCTTTACCTAAATGATTCGCAGCGTGAAGAATGCTTCTGGAAGGGGCAGCAGTGTCAGGTATAGAGACGACAAACTAGTCCCTTAGCATACTAAGCGAGAATGGTAACCATAGTTATTTTTTCGGTACGTGTTCCCATCACATAATGCATTCTCATCGAAGAGTAATGATGTCACTTTCCCACGGAAGAATTTTTCATATATTCAGAATTATGAACAGTTAAAGACGGCGCAAACTCGAAAATGTAATGTTAAGTCATATGTGAAGATTTATTGGGCAAGTGTTCTCATTATAAATGAGGCTCAAAGCAAGTATGCGCTATTCAGGGTAAAGTGAGCACTTTCGAAAGTCCTCTCACTTGGAATAATAGTCAATAAGTATATTTTACTATAGCCTTTGACGTTAAATTCCGAATGCGATGGAATACACACACACACACACACACACACACAGTGTTTATCACTCGCAAGGCAATATTTAGTTAGAAAGGTGGTTAAAGGATGAGAATTGGCTAACATTAAAAAGCAACTAGGGCCTCAAAAGTGCTCACTTTACCGCAAACAGCCTATATCAGAATACTTAACTTTCGGGTTGAAGCCGCTCGCAGTCGAAGAGTACTGCACTCTTTGGATGCGATGCGACTGAAACCCAAAAGCCAAGGTTGTTCAGACACTCGCTGTGAAAGTCTGGGAACTTTATCAAAGCTAGCATGGATACCATAGCACTTTAAAAATACCCAAACCTTAATGTTAAGTCAATAAACATAAATTAAACAATATGTGACTTTGGGGCATTGTTTTAATTTATATATTTTTAGTTATAGTTGCAAAGTCTCGTTTGGCGTTGTGAAATGATTTGCAGTTTCAGAGGTTTAATAATACCATTCACAAGTTCTGGTTTAATATCATCATTCTCAAGTTCGAAACACATTGGTTCTTACAAGTATTTTATAATATCACGCTGTGTTCTGCTGAAACCACGCGGCAAAGGAAAATGGCATGTGTGCAAAAAAATTACTGAAATAGAGATTGTAAGGCACTTTGCGCGAAAATCAGGTGTCCCTAGGTATTAGACTTTTTTTCTGTAATTTTTATTGATGAGTTTGGTTAATTATGGTAGTCGTTACTGCTATAAAAGCCGTATCCGATTGGTTTATACTTGTATTTTTAAAACATTTTCATTGCTGTAAAGAGGAAGCGATAACTACATAAAGACATAAAAGTTCAGTGTTTATTTTGTGTCTAGTATAGTAGGTACATTACGAAATAGTATTTTGCTTTTTTATTTCATGAAATTAAGAACTGTATTCTGTGCCGAATTAAGAATCCGCACAGGCAGTTCTAACAATATTCATAATGCAATAATATTAATTTCTGAATTGTAATAATTACATTTACTGATACCCAAGCCCGCAGCAAGAACAGCAGTTATGCTGCTTGTTGTTATTTTTTTTACTTCCACATTCTTCCTTGTCCTGGCTACAAAAAACACGCACTCTACTCTGGTCGCTGCTCAGTAGGGCGTCACGTCACTTTAGTGGAACGGTGAGTTCTGGGCTATTCGCGATAAAATGAGCACTTTTGAAAACCCTGCTAAAGAACTACTTGTATGCACGTTGTGTATTCTTCCGCAATATGTAAGATTAACATTGTCATGCGCGTCATCACTTTATTCACGCGTCGCTCAGGTGAAATAGTTAAATTATAAGAAACATAAATATTTTACAAATCTGCTCATTTCTACACTTCGATGAAATTAAAAAACACACAAAGTGGGAGAAATAATTTAAGTTAACAGAAATGGTTTCATAACACTTTTTATTTGTCGTTAAGATATGGAACTTCTCCCAGCCATCATTACCAACTTAACTGGGTGCATGTCACTCGGGGCGCCTGGTAAAATATATGCAGGTAGGAGGAGTGACTTTTTCCTTAGGTTGATTTTGAAAGTGCGCACTTTATCGTGAACAGCCGTTAACTGTTTTTGAATTAGTCTCTTTTTTAAAATAAATGTGCCTAAATAATCAAGTGTTCTTCGGGGCTGTCCTGGTTAGAGTTTAGGAAGTCTCTTCCATCTGTCAACATAGTCTACGTGACATTTTGAATACTGTGTTCTGCCGAACTCCTTCAAGTAACTACGAAATCGCGACTAAACTATTAGTATATTCAGTCCGCTATTTCGATGACTGTTATGTTTTCATTATTGCTAGGTTTTGTTCTTTTTGCTCTGCTGCTGCGTTGTTACGTAAAACGCTTTTCACCCAAGCAAAAAAACGGGAAAGAAGAAATAGGCTACTAAGCGGGAACAAAAGTGTGAGGGGATACGTACTAAATTAAGTGGTGCACGCGTTAACAATGCCAACGACGGGGAAAACCTCCCCCCCCCCTTCCCACCCAACATACTTTCACAAGAGTATCTGCGGCTGTATACCTCTCCTCTATCCCCCTTGCCTGGATACGCATTGATTGGTCTTTATTGAGTGTGCCGCCAGGGTTCCTCCTCCTCCCCACCCCCCTCAACCAGCAGCCGCATAGCGGGCAATAATACCTTAACCCCCTCGAGTTCATTATAACTTGGGAAGCACTTAATATTGGTGACCCCCCCCCCCCCCCATATCAGCACTGAAGCGCCCATAGCACTCCCACCACCCCCTCCCACAACCACTTCCCCTGTAACAATGGAGGCCCCGCGACGCGGGTTCGACACCTGGAGCCGCGCGTGAATTATTGCTAGACCCCCGGAAATTTTGCGGATTCATTTCGCAACAAGCTAGACCCCACAATCATTTGTGTACTCGAGCCTCAGCTACTTGTTCGTTGGTTGTTGCTCCAGTTTAACCCCAGATCAGGTGGCACGGGATACGGTCGTTTTTTCTTGCTGGTTACCCACTGGTTCAAATGCGTCCTGGGCGTGGCTAACGAACTGCGATCCAATTGAAAACAAAGTCAAATTTACGTGTTCTTGAAGTCTAGCTTCTCCTCAAATGAATTCGCGAAATTTCCGGGTCTGTAATTTTTAGAGACCTGAAGAATTTGCGGATTAATTTTGGGACAAGCTAGAATTCAAAACACGTGTGTTTATATAAATTAAGCCATTAGTCCACACGGTGTTTGACAACTCCTAGAGAACAGTGGCCCAATCTTCACCTTCTACTGTGACAGCAGGCAACCAATGCACAGTTGACATCTGCATATTTGAGAACAAGACAATAGAGTATAGCCTGCAGGTCATTGAACTCGCGAATTGTTCAGGTCTTTACTAATTATTGCTAGTGCCACGTCGTTATTGAGAAAATATTTACGTGCAGGGTTGACACTAATAGGAGCTTACATAACTCACATTCAATTTTCCTCGGGTTTCTGGCCGCGTATCTTTGTGAGCAAATATGTTACACCTGGCCGATCAGAATTAAGTTGCTGCGACGCTGAACGCCTGTGATTTGCGGCCAGACACCTAATATGGGTGACAAAAACCTTGCAATCACGAAATTGGATTTACACTGAAGTGTTTTGGAGTAAAACAATTCGTGAAATATTTTCGTCGAAAACAGGAGGTGATACCAATGAATTGCGTTTTGCAGTAGCACAACGTGTTTTACAGCTTCACCTGAGGACATTTAAATCAGCACGACACTTGTAAAAGGTAGGGGAGAGCGTTGGCTGAGTGGTTAGCCTGCTCGCCTCCCACCAAGGCGAATCTGGTTCATTCCTCGACCGGATCACTCCCGGATTCTGGCATGTGAGAAACGTCCCTGACGATGCCGCTGATCGGCGGGTTTTCTCGGGGTCTCCCGTTTCCTCCGCCCTTTCAATCAGTCGCTGCTCCAAACTCACCGCAATCGCCCTCATCAGCTCTCATGACCACGCTGTTGCTAGCCGCCCAAATCTCTTCACTTCTCTTCACTATAGAAACAATTAATTTGGTTGCACCAAACAAACTTTTTTTGATTCAACAAAACCTTTTTCTCAGGTCTCCGGCCGGATCAGTTTCTGATTTTCGCAAGAGGGAATCGTGCCGGACGATGCCGATGGCGCGCGGGTTTTCTCGGGGCTCACCCATGTCTCCCGTCCCTACATTCCGGCGCTTCTATATTCTCATCCCATTTATCCTTCATCGGTTCTCAAGACCTCGTTGTTTTTCTCAGTGCATGTGGATAATGATTAGAGACCCGGAAATTACTGATTCGATTTGCAACGAGCTAGACTCCATAATCCTTTCAGTAGTCGTCGAGCCTCAGCAGTTCACTAACCTGGTGGTACATAAGCAAAGCATTTATTAAAAGTAAAGTTCCCAGCTATGCATCTACGGTAGCTTTTCTTTACATTTTCAGTCACAAATTAATTTATATATATAAATTTCGTGGTATACAGGGTTAAGAATCAGAAATTTTGATTTATTGTGTAGTCTATTTTGTGTGTTCTATTGGAAATTGGAAATGTTTTGTTTCCATTCTTGCATAAATATTGAGTTTTTATTTTGCGTATTCATTTTGTACGATATTTGGTGAAATTCCGCTGCCAATATTTGTGTACAATTTCCATTTTCACTATCGCATTTTTATTTACTTTCTTTTTAAATTTTTTGTAATAAGCTTAGGCAATGGATAGAGTCCAAAGACTTTGTGAGGTTAACGTAGCCTTAATTTTCGTGTCAAACGCTCATAAGACGAAGCTTCACTATATATAAAATGATATGCTTGAAGCTAATAAGAAATAGAAAAAGGGTTGTTAAAGACAAATAATTATAAGCTATTCACGGTAAAATGAGCACTTTTGAAAGCCCTGCTTATGATATAGGCCTATTTGGATGCACTTCGTGAATTCTTCCGCTTTATGTAAAATTAACATTGCCATGTGTCTCATCAATTTATTCATGCGTCGGTCAACTAAAACGGTGAATTTGTTAGGAAAGTAAATATTATACAAATCTGCTCATTTTTACACTTCGATGCATTAAAATACTGAAATTGAAAGAAATAATTTAAGTTATCACATATGGTTACCTAACACTTTTTATTCGACGTCAAGATATGGAACTATTTTCCATCCATCGTTACCAACTTTGCTGTGCAAATGTCACTCAGTGCATCCATTAAAATATAGCCTATGCATTCAGAAGCAGTGACTTTTTTCTAAGGTTCTAGGTTAATTTTAAAAGTGCTCACTTTCGTGAACAGCCTATACTTGTATGTACAACAGCGAAAAAGTACTGTTCGCCCCACAACTGCACAACTTCTTGTGGGTGAATTTCAAGGGGAGCGGGGTGCGGCCGGCGAAGGGATAGGTAGCTTCGCGGGCAGCCTGACGCAGCTCGAAGCTGTGCTGAAATCATTGGTCTCCAGATACTCCGTTGCGAGTTTGCCGATGCGCGCCGAATGTTTCTGTAACAGTTCGTACACAGCCGGGCCGTCACTATAACCAGCTGCCGCCGGTGGCCCAAGCGCAGGTATCCACGGAGATACATACGAGCCGCCAGCAATTCTGCCGCTTACAGAAAATATTATCTGTGTCTGCTGCAGCATACTACTCTGTTAATTAAATAGAATTTGACTTGCTAAAAATGAAACTGAATTTCTACACCTAAAAACATAAGAATTTCTGTTTAAGTATAATTTTGCTTCGGTGAACACAATTTAACATAAAACCAAATATATGGCTGAATCAACGCTTAGTATTTTATTGACCGACGTAAATAAAGAAAAGAAAGAATCGAATAGAATCTTCCTGTCAGTGTAGATATTAAAGAAAAATATCTACATTATACAAAAATATACAAACCATAATTTATTTATAGTTAAGGCTCAAAAACAAGAAGCAACTTAATATAAAAAACTTTTTTTTTTTTTTGTTTTATACACAAAACAAATAGAATAAACTATACAATGTTAATTAAAATATTTATCGCTTCCGCATAAAGGCACGGAAAATGTTATGATCAATTTATTTAAACCAGAGGAATAAGTTTTGAGATTGAATAAATCTATTGTTCCTTTTTTAAAAAGTTTGCTCTTGAGGGGTGGGGGGAGGGGGTAACAGAATAAGTACATGTTCGAAGTTAAATATTTCTTTCATCTTTTTTGTAATGTTCATTGAAATTTCAAAATACCGAACACTTCCCTTAAGTTATTAATTAATGGCGCTATTTTTTTTTAATTTTAGATTTAATTCTTTCAAAAATATTAGCAATAATTTTTCCCCCTTGCATAAATTCTGCCGTTTCCCCGTGGCATGCAAACATACGTACAGACAAAAATACTTATTTTTTACGTAGAGATTAAATCTGCGAACCTCGTTGCCTAATAACCGTAATAACCGAAACATGTTTTTGCCTTTCACCACCTCTTCACGGAAATGTAATGCATCAATCATATTCACGATCGGCCGATGTAATGACGAACGGTGTAGGTACTCCAGGCATGTAAACTGAGTTAATCCAACGTAAATGGTTAAAAAAAAACGGGCTTCATATTAAAATAGCGTGTGTGTTTTACAAAACTTGTTTGTGCGAAACTGTAAAGCATTGCACAAAAAAAAAGAGCAGAACAGTCTGGGTTTTTCTGTGTTTCCTCGTAGAGAGTATGGGTCCATTTCCCTTTCCTCCCCGTCATGTTTCAGTTGTTCGCAGACGTCAAAGTTGAGTCACTGCTTCGCAGGACACAGCACAATGTCCCGGAAACGCGCGAGAGAGTTAACTGGCGCTCGCTTTGGGCAGCCCTCCAGAGAGCGCCGTGGGCTGTCGATATTCTTTCCGCCCTGGCGGAGCTTTGGACTCCCCTGATCCTCCCTGCCCCGAACCAATCCACGTCTTACCCGATATCGTTACAATTTTCATAACCACTTCCAGCCGCAGACCCCGCTACATCCATTAATGGCTTCTAATGCACCAGGATACGGCTACACTTTCCTCCCCCTCCCCCCGCCCCCCGGCCACTTCCTCTTAACTTCCCTTCCCTCTCGAACTACTGTCCTCTTCCCATCTCCTACTTCTTCCTGGCATCCTGCCCCCACGCGCCAGTTCCGACTTCAGTCGAATTACGATCGCGCAACTTTACTGCCTCGCAGATGCCTTCCGCCACACGAACAGCATATCGGCAGAGAAAATTCAACCGTGAAATGTTTAAAAACAGTACTTTTGTTTACTATAGGCTGTTATGAGCACTTTTGATAGCGCTGCTTAAGATCTACTTGTATACCCACTGTGTATTCGTCCACCTTATGTCAAATTAACACTGCCATGGGCCATATCACTTTATTCATACGTCGGTCGAGTGGAACTGTGAAATTATTAGAAAAGTAAATATTTTACAAACCCCCTCAATTTTACACTTCGCTGCATAAAGAACAGAACGGGAAAGAAATCATGTAAGTTATTACAAATGGTAGCCTAACACGTTTTATTCGACATTAAGATATGGAGCTACTTTACCTCTATGGTTACCAACTTTACTGGGCGCATGTCACGCAGTGCGCTCGTTAAAATATATGCAGGCAGGGGCAGTGACTTATTTCTAAGGTTTATTTCAAAAGTGCTCACCTTATCGTGAACAGCCTTTACAGCGCGTTCGCGGTTAATCAAGAACCTCTCAACACGAGGCTCACGTCCTTGACACTCCACTATAACAGATTCCACTAGCGGATCCGCGCCGTAGAAAACAAGTATCAGAACCCTGCGAACAGACTGCGCGTACGCGTGTTACAGCCAGGGATATAAACAGTATAGAAACGTAGTTGTAAATATATGTAACACGGCGCAACACACACTTTCCTATGCGCGAGAAATTGCATAAAAAGTTCACTGAAACGCAAACTACTTTTACTTGAGTTCAAATACTGTGCGAAGGTCGACCAAACAATGAAGGCTAACGCACGTGAGTTTGTTTACACCAGGATTTAACGCAAGCGTGAATCAAGTATAGTGGACAGGCGCTGTGAAAACGGTCAGAAGGATAAGTACGTTAATATTACGGAAATTCTTACAAAAAACAAAACTGCTTACAAACAATGCCATAGAACCGCTCTCCATCATTCGCTGACAAAAATCCAATGTAGAGACATGTTTTGAAGGTTTGATTTTGTTCATGTAAACGTAAGCTGTCTATATGTACTGTAACTAGCGGGAAAATTGGCAATTTAAATATATGCGTATGGTATTGTAATTTGTTTATTGACTGTTGTTACACAAGAAACAGTGTTTATTTTGAACTGTGTTCTACATAATTCGGCCCAACTTCCAATGCGGGTGTATTACTACTGACTGAGTGCAACGAAGGGTGTCAACATTAAAATACCAGTTGCAAACGTAACTTTTAAGTGCAAAATTAATTCCCTATTTTCCAGTCTCCAGGTATATAACAGTGATGTTACTTGTTAAAGTATTTGTTTTATGATTACTTTCAAAAAGTACGGCTGGTTGGTAAAGTTGGTCAACTGACCCGCAGCCTGGATTTATTTTTAAACGTGAAAAGAAAGAAATATATAATTCTGAGTCAATGCATTGACTCCGATTCGTTAGTCTCAATTATGGAATTTCCTATATCATGCCGTAAATTTTATTTCTGGGTAGGTCTTGAGGATTCTTTCTTATTTCGATAGTCAGATTGTTTTTCGCTGCGCAATGTTTGCGAACGGCTTTGGAAACTTGTTTGATGTCATGTCAATTATGTATGATCACATTTAGGTCGTCGAGCTGTTACATTTATAGTGTGGGGTGATGTAAATTGTTTCTTAATGTTCCGGTTTAATGTCAATGGTTATGGACAGAAAAACTAAAGACGATGGACTCACCAACATCATTGCATGGGTGTGCGACACTGTAGAGCGCACCACCAAAGAACATGCAATGTGACGTAAACACGTAAATAGGAACATGGTTGTGTGTGCATTCTCTAAATATTATTTTCCCGATGAAATCAAACGCGTAAAAGAAAGGAAAAGGGGAAATGCTGTCAGTGCGATGATTTGTATGTTACCTCTGGCGTCATTACTGTTTTAGGGGCCGCGGTGGCCGAGCGGTTACCACGCTCGCCTCCCACCAAGGCGAGTCACCGGGAATCATGCCGGGCGATGCCGTTGGTCAGCGGGTTTTCTCGGGGATTTCCCGTTTCCCCCGCCCTTTCATTCCGGCTCTTCTCAATACTCACTTCCATCACCCTCATCTACTCTAAAGACCTCGCTGTTAAGAGTCGAACAAATATCTTCACTTCATTTCACTTACTGTTTTAAACATAATTTATTGTCTATTCGCGGTTTCTTCACACGCTTTGAATCAAACCTTTTAAAAATTAACCCAATATGACGTGTTTGGTTGTTTGCTATGTCACGTATCTCCGGTTTTTTATTTATATTTCAGTTAACATAAAAGTAACATGTTGTTAGATACATTTAACTTTTAGTTATATCTTATGAATAAATTATTATATTTCACTTATAATTAATAGGCGTAGGAATAAAACACAGAGAAATTAGGTGAGTTGGTAATGCCTAATAAGAAATAGTTCTCATGCCAAAAATAATTAACTATTTGAGCAAGAATGCGGTGCGTTGTCCAATTGGTGTAATTTTCTATACTAAGGCCATGTCCGAATTCAGGTATATACTTGTATACTTACATCCTTGTATACTTTACTTACAATTGGCACCAAACTTGATGAATTCGGACAGGCAGTGCCTTCGGCATTATCTATTAGCCAGCTGATCAGTTTTAATGAATGTGTATTCCTACAAATAACTTGATAATTGCAGAAAGGTATAGGATTAGATGAAAGATTAAGTAAATTTTCAATCTGATTCACATAAATTAAGCTGTCTTGCCGATTGTCAGTGAGTTTACAATTTTGATTGCTTTTTTACCGTAGATTTTGTAGATTACGAACATAGGCCTACTGCGAATATATTGTTTATACCTTTCTTTAAGGCGCATCTCGTGATAATTGTTTACTTATTTCAAAATTGTATGCTACGAAACAGTAAGGTTGTTCTACAATTATTTAAATACAATAATTACATCGTATATAAATAGTAACCTACAAATTGCTTCTCAAAATTGCGGCACATATACCGCAAGTACGCGAATTCGTATACTTGTAAACTTGCATACTTCATTTGCAATTCGGACAGCACTTGTGAAGTTACTACCGGGAGACGTACTCAAAAGTATGCATTTCAGGCCAATTCTGGCACAGCCTTAGTTAAGCATCGTTTGCATGAGGCGGAGGAATATTCTGAAAGTATAAATTTATCAAGGCTTCAGAGAAATTGGAAGTAAGTACGAATGGACTGTACACAAGGACAGCAGCACGAATCGAACCCACGATTACTTACACACAAACACACACACACACCACAGAGAGAGAGAAATGAAACTCCATATGTGAATCCCAGCTGAGGCAGGGACACGTACGGATGAGAGAGCTAACGCCAATCCGAGCGGGCTGCCCTACCAGGACATTCCTGTCGCTCCGGCAGGCCCGAAGAATTGAGACGATATGTGGGCGAAGACGCAACGGAATGAAGGCGGGGGAGAAAACGACAGAATGTG
The DNA here is from genome assembly GCA_029891345.1 of Dryococelus australis. Lineage (NCBI taxonomy): Eukaryota > Metazoa > Arthropoda > Insecta > Phasmatodea > Phasmatidae > Dryococelus > Dryococelus australis. Next base: position 83,060,125 of record CM056998.1, read on the forward strand.
ACTGAAGAGATTTGGGTGGCTCTTAACCCTTTCAGACCCACTTTAATTTAAGGTTTCAGGTGTTGCAACCATACAAATGTATGATGCACACTGTACTTACGTCTACGCAACACTTGTTTCGTTGTCACAGCCAGTGATCTGTAGACTATATGTTCGGCTGCAATTATATGAACCAATCATTACCCAGACTAGTAAGACAGTTAGCAAATCATTAACCACGGGTAAGATCATTGGTCATTGAGCTTTGCAGTGTGCAGTACAGACCAAAAATTACCCACTGGTGCGTAATGTACACAGTTGTGTGTACTGAGTCTAAATGGGTTAACATTGAGGTATTCAGAGCAGATGAAGGTGATTGAGGTGAGTATGGAGCAGCGTCGGAGTGAAGGGGCGGGGGAAACGGGAGATCCCCGAGAAAACCCGCCGACCAACAGCACCGTCCGGTACGATTTCCACATGCGAAAATCCGGAGTTACATGGGCCGGGTATTAAACCCGGATCGCCTTGGTCGGAGGCGAGCAGGCTGACCGCTCAACCAGCGTGGCCCCAAAACGAGAGAACCCAAAGAAGACTCCCACACCGAGGAAGTGTCCACCTTACTCTCGACACGAGAACCCTCCGCCAGAACATTTCCCACTCACCGGAGCCTAGAATCGAACCTGGGATCTCACCTCAAAGAAGTGGCAGTCCTGTGACGAAACATCTGAGCCAACCGTGGATACTACTTAGAACTGTCATACGTAACTTACAGATTGCTAGGATCACCTGTTTTTTGCGAAAAGATTCCACAACTGCACTCCGAGACACGTTAGTTCAGAACCAGCATCGCGGTTAGATCATGTTAACTCGTACGCATCTCAAGTGTCTGCCAGCGAATCATGGACGTTCAGCGTCAGGCAACTTTATTCTAATTGACCTTGTCGAGAAGGAAATGTTTTTTTCACAAAGACACGCGGCCAATAACGAAAGAATGCACGCAACAAGTTGAAGTCTAGCTTGAGTCTAAATCTTTTCGCGAAAAAACAGGTTGCCCTACAGATTAACATAAAAATAATATTATAGATTTTTTACGGTAAAATGAGCACTTTTGAAAGACCTGCTTCAGATCTGCTTGTATACACGTTGTGTATTTTTCCGCCTCATGTAAAATTAACATTGTTATGGGCCTCATCATTTTATTCATACGTCGGTCAGGTGAAAGTGTGAAATTATTAGAAAATAAAATATTTCATAAATCTGATCATTTTTAGACTTCAATGCATAAAAAATCAAAGAACGAAATTAATAATTTAAGCTATCACAAATGGGTCACCTAACACTTTTTATTCGACGTTAAGATATGAAACTACTTTCCACCAATCGTTATCAACTTTACTGGACGAATGTCACTCAGTGCACCCGTTAAAATATATTGCGTTATTTGAAGTGACTCTTTTCTTAGGTTGATTTCAAAAGTGCTCACTTTATCGTGAATAGCCTTGGAAAAAAAAAAAAAAAAAAAAAAAAAAACATTTTCCTGCTCTAGCGGAAAGATATCGTACACGCGGAGACTTGAGTGCCCTGCTCTGCAATTGGGGTTCTCCAAACTAATTTAAACAGGGAATCGTCCCTTTTTCGGCCATGAATAGACCCATACCATTTCGCATTATACGATGGCACTAAGTTAGACTTCGCAGTCTTCTACACATTCTAGCAGTAGCTGCCGCCACAGGCAAATCTCATTATTATTTTCCGCCCCAGCTACACACGGAATGAAGCTGCCAAAGTCTATTATTGGTTGTGAATAGGACCACCTGTTTTTAGTGAAAAAATTTACGCTGAGGCTAGCTTCAATATCCTATTTGCACACTTGCAGTCTTCATTTGGTTATGGCCGCCTGTCTTTGTGTGAAGACAGTGTGTTACATGAGTGAGCGTATCAGAATGAAGTTTCTTTGATACTGACCGTCCGTGATTGGCGAGCAGGCAGATAAAACACGTATCAAGTCAAATGATTCAGTCGCCAAAGAGGTTCTGAACTAAAGCTCTTTGGAACACAACTTGTCCTGAAATCTTTTCGCGAGAAACAGGTGCCTCCTAGTCGTGAGCTACGCAAGACGTGTCGGATGAGCATATACTTGTATGCCGTCTAATTTGGTACCGAATTATAACTCCAAATGATATGGTCTCTAGCCATAAAAGAAGAGAGAGGGGGGAGAGAGAGAGAGAGAGAGAGAGAGAGAGAGAGAGAGAGAAACAGAGAAGTGCAATCCAGAAATGAAATCTCGGCACTCATGGGCGTGAGGGTGGCTCGCCCCTTGACGTCATCCTTATTGTTCCCGGCAGGGTAGGGTTACCGCCGCCTGCATTTTTAACCCCTCAAGTACGTACAGTTTGTCACCCTTTTAAGGCAGTCTCCCCCACCCTTGTGACACAAGGACCCTCCCACTCTGTATGCCCTTTCTGATTCGGAGGGAATTCGCTTTAGAGCCCCAGCTTTAGAATTTCGCTATTCAACGAATCATTAGATTCTACCTCTGTTGGCGCCTTCGTGACAATCTCCTCTGTATAATTTTTGGTACGAATTAAATAATACCTCTCACTTTTACTAAAGAACACTACTTAACCAGTTACAATTAAACCGCGAAGCGTATCCACTTAGCGGTAGTCATTGGTCATACTAACACTCAGGACTTATGATTTCGAGGGCTAGCACAGACAAACATTATAACTGTAAATACTTCAGCAAGACATTTAATTTGCATGATTATTAATTTACTGCCAAATTTAATACCACAAATGTGACATTAAAAAAATTACCAATATAATCCAGTAATGATTCTGAGTCCTAAAATTATCACCAAGGAATCTTTTGTGACAATGTTAAAAAAAAAAGAAACCTTAAGAAATCCTTTTAGGAAAATAGAAAATTAATTGCGGAAGAATATTTCAATATAGGCATTAGAAAGGAAGGGCTATATTTCTAAGAGCATGTACTTATTTAACCCATTCAGAACCAGTGTACACATTTGTGTACATAACGCACGTGTAGGTAATTTTTGGTCTGTACTGCACACAGTGAAGCTCAATGAGTAATGATCTTACCTGTGGGTAAATGATTCCCAAACCATTTTACAAGTCGAAGTTATAATTTTTTAATATTACTGTAGCCAAACATATGGCCTACAGCTCATTGGCTGTGACAACGAAACAAGTGTTGTGTCGACTTAGTACGGCCCACGTCATAAATTTTTTTGTTTGCAACGCCTGAAACCGTAAATTAAAGTATGTCTCAAAAGGGTTGAAATTAGCCTTTAAACTTTTGCTACAAGACAAAGATTGGGACTACGCCGAAGCATAAATTACAGGCGGCTGGGAAAGCATCAACGCGGAGCCTTATTAGAAGATCTCGACAAATAGGAAGCAGCAAACTGCCGCCGATCCTGAGGTCCGAGGTTCCCATCTTCGCTGTCGTCGCTCGTTCAGTTCCGAAACGCATCGTCACAACTACAGAGCAATACACGAGGCACAAGGGACGTAGACTTCTTCTGCAATAGCTTCAATCACGCAGAATAAGAGTCCAGCTTGCTCTCAGTCAGGACTTGGAATTCGTGACTAATGTTTGGAATGCAAAGAATTTCTTGTAGTGACGAGTATTTGGTAACAACGATTGTTCAAGTGGGTGCAAAATTCCGTTTTTATATCCTGGCGTGAATTAATGTGGTTACAAATTTTACCAGTAAATGCTTTTAATGTAAATTTAAATTTTACATATGTTTTCAAGTTTATGTTCGATACTTTAGTTCAGGACTATTCGATTGGTGGTCGGCGTCACGCTGGCCTGCGGACTAAATATTTCATCAGCTGTTTTTTTATTATATACTTTGGAATACAATTACCTAATTTAACAAGAACTGTAACTATCATTAGCGTAAAATTTGTAATAAAATTATATGGTATTTAATTTACTATAACTTCGCGTAAATAATGTGGATGTGTTTGAGGAAGCTACAACGTTGTAATAAGTAAGTGTGTGGCTCACCATGCACCGTAATAATTTGTAGAATAAGTGATCCGATGGGAAAATTAATTTAACAGCCCTGCTCTAGGCCGTAATGATTGATATAGGCTATTCACGGTAAAATAAGCACTTTTGAAAGCCCTGCTTAAGATCTACTTGTATGCACGTTGTGCATTCTTTCGCCTTATGTAATATTAACAGTTCTATAGTCATCATCACTTTATTCATGCGTCGGTCAATTGAAACTGTGAAATTATTAGAAAAGTAAATATTTAACCAATCTGGTCATTTTTACACTCAGCTGCATTTAAAAACACAGAAAGCGAAAGAAATAATTGAAATTATCAGAAATGGTTCCGTAACACATTTTATTCGACGTTAAGATACATAACTACTTCCCACCCATCGTTACCAACTTTACTGGACGCATGTCACTCAGAGCGCCCGTTAAATCATATGCAGGGTAGGGGCAGTGACATTTTTCCAAGCTTGATTTTAAAAGTGCTCACTTTATCGTGAACATCCTTTACCACTAATTTATTTAAATGCTACAGTAAAAATTCTTCTTCTAGCCATAGTTTGATATCATATTCATAAAATGTGAAGTAATGACATCTTTAAAAAGTCGCATAGGTACACACACGTCACGACGGAAACACTGCGCGTCAGTTCACAGCCTTGCGCGTAGGGGTGATGTGGCACTAGGAACGCGATTCAGTTTCGCCCCTATCGCTTCTGAGCCACAAACGCGCTGGAAAATTCCAAGGAAATGGCCGGCGCTCTTGAGAGTTCCGGCGAACACATTGACTCAAGATAAGGTAAAGGCTGTTCTCGATAAAGTGAGAAATTTTGAAATCAACCTTAGAAAAAAGTCACTGCTCCTACGTGCATAAATTTTAACGTGCACACTGAGTTACGTGCACCCAGTAAAGTTGATAACGTTGGAGGAAAAGTAATTCCATATCTTAACGTCAAATAAAATGTGTTAGGCAACCTTTTGTGATAACTTAAATTATTTATTTCGCTTTCTGTATTTTTAATGCATCTAAATGTAAAAATGACCAGCATGATAAAATGCTAATTTTTCTAACAATTTGGCAGATTTATTTGACCGACAAATGAATAAAATGATAAGGCTGTTGCCAGATTTAATTTTACATAAGGCGGAAGATTACACAGCGTGCATACAAGTATATCTTAAGCAGTGTTTTCAAAAGTGCTCAGTTTACCGCGAAAAGCCTTTATAGACCGATTTTCGTACCCTGCGCATACCCCAGAAATGTTGATTCGCCAGCACAACTGTCACAATCACATGGCGAAAAGTGACAAATGTATTTAAACAAAAAAAGTGTGAATTTCCAATGTAGCCATTCTGTTATATGAATGAAATTCTTTGACAAGTTCCAATATACCCCAGTTTCAATAAAACTATGTTAGAGGAGGTGTACAAACACTTCAAAAGCACTCACGTTGTTTTTGAGAATGCTATTTGCGGTAAAGCAGTCCAATGTTGGGACACTAAGAGGCCACTGCGCAGTTTGGATGCGGACTCTGCCCTATTTCCACTCTACGGATGAATCAGTCTGATAGCTGGGAAACGAGTAACCTTCCACTGTGTTCACTTGCGGGGTTGATGGAGGGGATGGACACGAAAAAAAAAAAAAAAAAAAAAAAAAAAGAAGCCGAGGGGGGTCGGTAAGGAAGCGACACTGGGCCGGTGCGGATGTAGTCGCGAACACAATGGCCACCAATTAGAGCGGTCCATCCACGACTCAAGGCGGCGCTCTCCAATCAGCGAAGCGGGTTGGGTCTCGCCGCGAGATCTATCTGTCTCGCAGCGGAAGGAACGCGGCGAAATTAGCTCAACTGTCGCCCGCCTGCGTTGCTTTCACCGTAGTCGGCATTAAGGCCAGTGGTACGCGAAAGAAGCGTGTTCACTCGATCTTCGTTATAACTAGGGATAGGGAAATTTTGCGAGTTCGATGATCTGTTGGCTAGACTCCACAGTTTTGTGTATAATTAAGCCTCAGGCGTTTGTTAGTTGGCTGCTGACCCACAGAGTAGCTAGTGTTACATCACACCTGGCAGTATGGGGTTCGCTAATTGTTTCCTTGCAAATCCGCTATTGGTTCAGACTCGTCCAGGGCGTGCCTAATAAACGGTGATCCAATTGCGAAGGTGACTTCAGTGTACACGTTTTTGACGTCTATCTTGCCCAGAAATGAATTCGCGAGATTTTCCTATCCCTAGTTATGACTTGTTTTTCAGAGGGTTTATCGAAATTGTTGACACAAGACGTAAACGTTAATTTTTAACACTCCTTGCATTGTTAAATATTCACTACTTTTATTATTCTGTGAGCACTGATGGAAGATGAGAAATAAGTAGAGGCCTGAAGAATTCACGGATTCATTTTGGGACAAGTTAGAATTCAAAACACGTGCGGTTGTATGGCTTAAGCCATTGGTCCACACGATGTATGACAACTCCTGGAGAACGGTGGCCCAATCGTCGCTTCCCACTCTGACAGCAGGCAACTAATGCACAGTGACATATTTGAGCACAAGACCAGGGAGTCTAACCTGCAGGTCATTGAACTCTCGAATTTTTCAGGTCTCTAGAAATAAGATATTCTTCCGTTATCTTCCTATAGTAATGGTAGTGGATATTTATCAATGTACGAAGGTGTTCCAAATTATTATTTATGACTTGCAGTGCCAAAAATTTTGAAACATTCTCCGAAAAACAACTTTTGACCAAAATTAAGGCAAATACACGGCTTTCATGCACCATTCCCCTTAAAGAAGCTGCCTACCGGCTGGTAGCTGCGAAATTTCATTCACGAATTTTTTTGGTGTTTCCATAACATGTATAGCCTGTTTGCAAGGAATTTTTTAAGATTTATGTTTTACAAAAAAGTACATACGGCCTATCTTTATTGAAAATACGCGTTCGTGGGGAACTTCTCCAATAAAATTCATGAAGAATCCATTTCGTTTGAAACACGAATATGTTTAAAATTAACGCACTGAGGCGACATTTCCTTCACGCGAATTTCCAGCCGACATCGTGGATTTCTCGATTTTTTGCCGAAGCTTCCATTTCAGAAGGCGAATTGAAATTCCCGCACGACATATCCTAAATAACAGCTTCCCAAACTTTTTTGAACTGCCACAGCTTCGCTATATTTCTTAATTTTCAGCTGGTAACTGTCGAGGCGAAACGCGAGGTTATTCCTTGCGAACGATTACAACGGCGGCGATATCAACAGTAATCAAGATATGCTGACCTGAGACATTGCACTAGGCAATGTTCTGTGCTCTGTCGTTCCAAAAAAAAAAAAAAACATGATATAGGCTGTTCATGGTAAAATGAGAACTTTTGAAATCCCTGCTTAAGATATATTTGTATGCACGTTGTGTATTGTTTCGCCTTATAGAAAATTAACATTGACATTGGCCTCATCACTTAATTCATGCGTCGGTCAAGTGAAACTGTGAAATTATTAGAAAAGTGAATATTTGACTAATCTGTTCATTTTTACACTATGATTCATTAAATAAAAACACTTTTTATTCGACGTTAATATATGGAACTACTTTCCCTCCATCGTTACGAACTTTACTGGACACATGTCGCTCAGTGCGCCCGTTAAAATATGTGCAGGTAGGAACAGTGATTTTTTTCTTCTAAACTTGATTTCTAAAGTGTTCACTTTATCGCGAAGAGCCTTTACAAAACTGTATTTCCCGAGTATTGTAAAAATTCAATAAATCCAAGATGGTGGTGGGAATCTGCCTTAACATGGGCTTTCCTATTTGAATTTCGCCTCTACCAGCCATTCGCGTTGCACAGTGTTCGAAACATACGTTCTCCCACGAACCTCTTAGGACCGGTCGCACCACCATGGTTCGAGACTCGATCTGGGATCTTATCTAAGATCGACACTGAAAACTGTTGCACCATACGAGTTCAGAGCTGAACTTGAGATCGAGATGAATTTCATTTCGAACCACCGAAATTGACGGTTCGAACTCTCGATCCGAGATCAGCAGCCTTCGTCGACAAATGTAGTTTGAAAATACGCCAACAGATATAACTACGTTAGATTGTTTTCTTGGGAAACTAAAACAACATTATACGTACGTGAATATTATTCAGTAAAATTCGTACAACTATAATTCATTTAAAACAGATAAAAGATCTCACATCTAGTTCTATCTAGGATTATAGTGAAAAATACGCCTACTTCCATGACATCAAATATTACGAACCAATAACAAAATTTGTCTCATACTTAATATCGATTTCTTCAAGATCGACGAATCGGATATCCAGAATCATGAAATTTCGTCTGTGCAACACTTTTACATTAGAACAAAGATCAAATTGTATTCTGGTTCGGAGCTAGGATCATTCGATCTCGGATCGGGGGCGATGTTGGTGCAACCGGGCCTTAAACATGCGTCCAATGTACTGATCTACGTAGAGATCACGCACTCCAGACGAGGTTTGTTGAGTACTTTCAATACGTCACGTACAGTAGAAACATAATTTATCAGCACTCCAAAATACCTAGAAACATGTTCCTGAAATCACTGTATCTCAAAACATACGCACCAGGTACATAACGGCTGCTCACGACAAAGTGAGCACTTCAGAAATGAACCTTAAAAAAAAGTCACTGCCCCTGCATGCATATATTTTAATGGGCGTACTGAGTGACATTCGCACAGTAAAGTTGGTAACGATGGATGAGAAGTAGTTCCGTAACTTAACGTCGAATAAAAAGTATTAAGTAACCATATATTAACATTTAAATTATTTCTTTTGCTTTCTGGTTTTTAACGAATCGAAAAGTAAAAATTAGCACATTAGTAAAATATTCCTTTTCCTAATAATTTCACGGTTTCACTTGACCGAAGCATGACGAAAGTTATGAGGCTTATTGACAATATTAATCCTACATGCGGAAGAATATACAATGCACATGCAAGTAAATCTTAAGCAGGACTTCCAAAGTTCTCATTTTACAGTGAATAGCCTATACCGTGTTGCGATCATTCCAAGAGAATTACAAGGCATCCATTACACACGCAACGTACATACATTTCACCGCTGTAGTACGTTATACTGGGTGATATGCGAATTAGCAATTAACCAATTACAGTAGAATTCCGAACACTCCAAACGTTTCACTATCCGCCATTGTGGGGAACGGTGGCCGAGATAGATATATTCACTGTAAATCGGTAAGACGCAACAAATCGGGAGTGATCACAGCAGAATTTTTTCAATGGCATCCGGAAAAAATTCAGTTAATTGGCTATAGACTGCACTTTAGAATGATTGCGCACGCAATTTGGCTTGTGAAATAATATGGATAAAGCTATGACCTATTATAAAAAAATTAAGGGCACTGGCCTGAAGTGACAACTGAAAGACGGGGATATTTTTTTGATAATAATTCTTTAAAATGCACGAGTACGAACGAAGCTTCGTCACAGGGCGATAATTGGTTTAGTTAGGGATGAGCAATTCAGAATTACAAGACTTCTTTCGCCTGACCACTGTCACTTGGCGATGATTCAGCAGAAATTAATTGCATTGCAATTACATTTCGAGAGTTTTCTTTCGTACGCTGCAGAAATTTCCTAGTTGACTGAAGCCAAACATGCTTGTATCAACGTTATACCTTAATTTAAGCATGATTACGAAACTGGAAAAGTATATTAAGAACAGCAGTGCCTACTTTGAGGTCCACAAGACTTCGAAAGAGGTGTATTACACTTTGTCTGTCAGATGTGACATCACGCTATCGTAAGTGTGTCAATACCTGCGCAATTAGTTGACACTTTGAAATTTGCACACTTTAACAAGTAATCGAGAAGAGCTACAAGTTAGTCGCCAGTATCTAGAGACTCCCGAAATTCTCGAAAAGATTTCCGCACAGGCTAGATTTCAATACCCTGCGGGCGCACCAACACTGTGACCAACTTTCCCAACTTGAGTGACCAATCAGAATTAAGGAATCTCAAATACACTGTACGTGTGGGATTCACGCGTTGACATTTAGGACGCTTAACACGGGAACCCTCCATTACCGAAGGTGGAACTGAAAGAAAATGTTAGGAAATACAACTTACCGCGAAATATTTTCACGAAAATTGGATGTCCCTGCAGGCTATATCCACGGTTGCTAGAACACCAGCTCCGCTGGTCAACCATGTGACTTTGACAGTTGTGTAGGATTGGGGTAGGTCAATGTTGCGTACATGCGCAGAAGACGAATAAGTGGTCTACCTCATCTTTAGTCTATGAATACCTGTGACGTCACTAAGTATATACTTGCGCCATCCCAATTCCTAGTACAGACACACACTAGACTAAAGATGAGGTAGACCGCTTATTCGTCTTCTTAGCATGTACCCAACATTGACCTACCCCAAAGGAACACATCTGTCAATGATGAAGGTGTTTGTTTATATCTTAATTTTAAAATGACAAGCGCTATTATGTGAATAAAATACTTTTACCAATTTATATTTAATCAACCTGCATTACAAATTGGTTTAAGTATACACTCATATCAAAGCATTTGTTTACAAATCAGTTTTCTAACCTAACATCCAAACCACGCCATTTTCGCTAGACGTGTTGGCAGAAAAGATGTTCAGTGTTGGGACACGGAGATTGGTTGTGCGCAACTAGCGAGATCGGTCTACCTCATCTTTAGTCTCTGGTACACACAGCTTCTGTAGGCCTACTTGCCAAGTACTCAAAGTTGCTTACTTGCTGGGTGAATTTGCGTATATTTGCAGTGGTCGCCATGTTTATTTTCAAACGTCACGTACTTGACCTATAATGGGAACTTTTTGTGGTCTGCTTACGTTTATAATAACCTACCTGTTACACATGGCAAATGCATTATTGTTCTTTTTTTTGCAACAACACCCAAGAACACCATAGACATAAACTCAACCAAAGACAACCAACATATAACACAAAACGATTATTTACAGCAAGAACCATAGTGTGTTCGCTCACAATGACAAAATACGTTTTACTTTCTAGTAGTTTGTGATATTTACGCCAAGTTGTACGACGATTCAAGTACAGCAAAAAAAAAAAAAACCGTCTCTACAGTCAGGGTACACACAATGGCAAGTATGAATATGTATATACTTAACACGTATGTACTTACAATTGGTATACAGCTTAAGTACTCTGAGCCTGGACACGCATAATGTATTATATAATCTTAATCACTGCCTAGCTGTCAACCAGAGTGCAAAGTTGACAGTATTACATTCCAATGTTCTATTATACTTGACACAGCTCGTTCATTTGCGTAGTTATACACATTTGTAGAGTTAATTTACGAAAATCTATGTTAATCTTCAGCTTTCTTTTTAAGATTGTGTCGAACATTAGAACTGCACCAAGCTCTGGAGCTGGGAGGATGGCCTCTCCAATATTTAAAGAGTTTTAATGAGTCGAATAGGATAGCTTCCCTTAGGTATTGCCTTTAGAAAGCTGTATTTTAGGCCGGTAAACAGTTTAACTGTAGGGACGGCCAAAAAGAAGAGGAAAAAAATTAGAACTTGCTCGCATAACTGGTCTTCGGCTCGTGGAAAGCACTGTGAGGCTTCATAATGTACAAACAGGAAATCATCTCGAACAAGTGACTTGAAAACCAAGGTCCGTGTTGAAAACAATACCCGAACTCTACGGCTGCCGATAGACGGCAGAATGTTTTAAAACAAAATAACCTGTTTTTCACTGCAAACTTCTCCTTTATGTTTTTGTATTAATTATAAATAACATACATTCTATACACATAAACCTTATGCAACTTCTTTTTAATATTTTAACTGTAAATTGTAACTAGTAAACAAGTTATTGTTTGTTGTTATGCCGATAAACTATTTTCTATTGGGTATATATTGTATGATTTGCAAACAAAATATATTTATAGATATTCTACTGCCGAGGACCCCATATTTAACAGGTCTGAAAGGCCAAGGTGTATGTTATGTTATATTTCATGGAATTGTTGCCACGATGTCGTGTTCTCATGTTTTGAAGATAATGTAATGTTTTTTGTCAATGATTTCAGTTAGCTCAAAGAGCACAGATCTGAAGAGGTTTGCAGTGATCTTGCTGTTAAATTTCATGCGGAGGTACGTCGTCCGTGAGTTTATTATTCCAATAAGCTTAAAAAAAAGTGTAGTTAATTCTTGTCATAGATTAGTGGATAATATGTGTATTGCTGTCCCATTTCTCCCACCCATGACCCGCCATACTCCCGAGCCAATCGAATAACAGGAGATATAAACTCAATGCTCTGCGAGGACAGCTTCACGACTCTAGGCCATTTCGTCAGCCATGTTTACTCCAAGAGATGGCACCCCAGCACTCACCTCAGAACCTAGAAGACACAGATCAGCCTTGCTGTCAGTGCTTATTTCTCATCAACCACAGGGAATTCAGACCTGCTGACACAACTGTCAATTCTTCAGACCATCCCATATCAGCTCCCAAAAGTCAACATAAGATAATTTCTGTTTCATATGTTCCAGATATATCTCGACCTCCAAATTTCGCCCTCATACTTATCACATCATCAACTTCAAAGAAATCAATAATGATCAGAACATCAAGTTTGAGCATGTCTGATTCGATACTTTTAATCATCACAGGAGCCCCAAATCTACCACACGTACTCTACAGAACATACACTTTCAGGGCGATCACCATTTTCTAAATCAGATCATTCAGTGTGCACTCGAGTGTTCTCAAGTGTTCTACTAAGCAGTCAATATAGTGACCATTTATTCCTTCATTCCATTTATCATGTCTAACAAAGATAATTCTGCAACCTACACTCGGGAACACTCCGAAACAACATTTAACATCAAAACCATCATACAAACAGGAATGATTAAGGCAGGCAGTGGGCATGTTTGGACCACCCCTGCGAAAGAATCAATGGGACACAAGAAATCATCCACCACATCCAGACATGAGAAGTCTGATGCTGACGCTATATCCACACCTTCTTCTCCTACAGTAAACCAAAATAAGACCAGCAAAACCCAAGACATCATCTAGTCTTACTACAATAACTACCTCAACAATTACCACCATCACATATTCACGCCCAATCCCGGCCGCACGTTGTAGTCACATTCCGCCATTACAGCCCAGCCAGAAAAGTGATAACGAAATCAGCATAGGCCTAAATACTGATCCATCTCTCCACAACAAAGAACAAACCCTGATCGCAGAACACGGACTTGTTCTCTCAGGTCCATCAGTGGTAGACCCAACCAAGTAGTATAATCCTGCAATGATATATCACAATATGGAAGCCTCATCAACCTCTTCAGGCATTCTTGCCACCATACCCAATTAATCTGCTCCATGCACAACCGTATCAACAAAATCTACAATTGCCACATCTACTAGAGGCTGTTCATGGTAAAATGAGCACTTTTTAAGGCCCTTCCAACAGGCATTAACCACTAATAAATATATATTATTGCAGCATCTGGCATTACATTTAGAGGGCGATGAAACGTATACACTGTGTTTATTGGTAACATTGCAATGTTTATATAAAAAAACTGCCGAAAGATGGAAATTGGATGAAAGAAAAAATTTATAAGGGCCTTGAAAAGTTCTCACTTTACCATGAACAGCCTATAACACTACTTACTTCATTAGCCAAGAACACCTTAACAAAATTATCAATAACATGCTCCAGGCTCCACCAAACACTTCAATGTTGGGGTACATGAATGCCCATTTCAAAGCTCATTATGCACCGATCTCCCAGGCATTAGAATCTATGGAAACAACAGAAGGCAGGCTCCGGAAACGTCCTACGACAGTTCGATCTATAGAAAATTACTGGGCTGACTCAGAAGACGATAACTTTCAAGTAGTCAAGTCCAAGAAGAACCGCAGGAGAAAGAACACTAAAGCCTCCCTTGCTCCCAAAGACAAAAGAGCATCTCGAGTACCACGACAACACCAGACAAAAACATATCATATTCCCTCGCCTTCTTCCGGACCCGATGAAAATATCTCTTACAACACATTTTCTTATCTCCAAGCACTCATCTACACCAAAAATATCTACAGTTACCACCACATCTACAACCAAAACACAGCATCCTACACATTCTTCACCTATCGTCATTCCATTAACACCTCGCGTTCGTCACAAGAAACCACCACTCATCGTCGTACGAGGTGGATTGTCTCCAAATGCACTCAAATAAATGGTCCGGCACTACCCCAATTCCCCTACCTTTCAAATGGGCAAGAAGGATGATCATATGAAAATGACCACCACACTTAGGCAAGCAAATGTCAGCTTCCATACTTGGATGTGCCCAGAAGACCGAAATGTGTTGTCATCTGCAACCTTCATGTTGAAACACCCATGCAGGACATATCCAATTGCCTTACAGAAATCGGAATAAAACACTCCAAAATTGTCAGTTTAGAGAGCAAGGAAGAATTCGCCCAGCCATTCCCCCTCCTCCTCGTCATTCTGGAATGCACTGATCAACTGGACAAAGCCCTAAAACTCACCATTATAGCAGGTGTAGCAGTAAAAGTGGAGATCTACTGCGGTGTTTCAGGTGCCAGTGTCTAGGACATTCGCTCACCATTGTAATGAAACATCAAAGTGAGTCAAATGAGCTCAGAGTCACCCACAAGGCTAGTGCCCAAAAAAGGAAGGGGATACACCTAAATGCTGTCTTTGTGATGGTGATCACCCTGAAAATTTCACTGGCTGTCCATATTGTCTTTAATACATACAAAATAAGGAAACATATGCCCAAGTCACATCAGTTTCAAAAGCAAACCTCATTCCAGCTCCTGTTCCTCCACCACTCACAGCATCATTCGCATACAGATCCCAACAAATGCCACCAAAACATCAGGACAAACCAAAACTGATCACTCAGATGACCGACACATTCAAAAACATAATTGACTGGTTTCGGAAACTTGACCTCTGCTCCACACTGAAACAACACCAGGCAATCTTTAAACAATTACAATCAGCCAAAACTTTAGCATATAAATGTGAACTCATCTTTCCTGCCATCGCCATAATCTGTAACACATTTGAAACATTCAGCAACGATGTCACCAATATTTCACCTCTTCTCATTAATGGTTAAATTGGTCATCTGGAATGCTAGGTCAGCAATCCATAAGTATGAAGATATTGCCTCTGTAATTCATCAACACAACCCCATCATTTTCGGTATATCAGAAAGCTGGCCCAAACCACACATTAAGTTTAATATTCCTGGATATATAATTCATCGTAAATACAGAGAGAGTACCCCGTGTGGAAATTCTGATTCGATCAGACATGCCACACTACATCCATCATGTTAACACATATCCTGGCATCGAAGCCACAGCAGTTCGTGTGACAGGTGTTCATATCCCCTTTACAGTTGTCCAGATCTACATTCTTCTCAGGGGACCATTCCCAAAAGACAGTCTTACAAATCTTATTTCAAGAGATTCATCCGTAATCTTGGCTGGTGACTTCAACAGCCAACTCGTTGCCTGAGGCTGTCATACCACTACCTTCAGAACCAGAGGACTTCGTAAATTCATCATCGATGATCTCCTCTGTCTCTCAGCACCAACCAAACCCACACACAATCCCTCGAGAGAAGATTTTTTTCCTTCAATCATAGATGTGTTCATTGCCACTCCAAACATTCAACTTTCAAATACTGTCTTTCTCACTCATCTAGATTCTGACCATTTACCAGTGGTCTCCATACTCAGCCCAACTTGTATTGATCCACCTGTCAACCAATGCCATTATAATTACAGAAAAGGAAAGTGGAAAATTTTCAAATCTACACTGGATGAACACATCGACCTCACAATCATTCCTTGTAAACATATCGATCTTGAACAAACTGTCATTCGCCTCACAGAATCCATTCGTTACTCAGCTGATGTTGCCATTCCACACCACCGCCATCCTCTTCCTGGACTTCCCTTTCCGCTGCATGCCAGAGCATTGGCCCGCAGTAGAAATCGAACTAGCGGGAAATGGCAATGTACACACTCAAACAAAGACTTTGATAAATATCATTCCCTCCGCAGACAAACTCGATGGGCGAACTCTGTGTGGGCTGCCAAATAACAAAAATTCAAAATCTGATCATCATCACTCCAATCAGGAACAGCCTGTGAATTCATAAAACAACTTCACAACACATGCGAACTGAACAGTTGAATCCCCTGCTAATAAAGCTAACATTTTAGTAAAATATTTCTCTACTTTATTTCGTTCGCATATCCCGCCTCCCGGATCTCCTGGGCATTAATCATTACAAAACGAAGTCCAACCAATTCCTTCACCTCCCATCGATGACAGACTTCTTACCTCACCAAGCGAGGTCAAAAAACTCATATAAAAAATCCGACCAAATGAGGTGCCGGGTTCTGATTACCTTCCAACTCCCCATGTACGATCACTCACTCGCAAAGCCACAATATATCCCACTCAGATTATCAATGCAATCATCCTCACATGTCATATACCAACACCTGGAAGAAAGCCATTATCATTCCCAATCCCAAACACAATTCTCCTACAGACAGCATCAATTCATACAGCCCTTTAGATCTTTTATCAACTCTATCAAAAATCACAGAAAGAATCATACTCTCACGTCTTACCCAGAACATAGAAAAACTTCACATTCTTCCAAACACTCAATTCGGCTTTCGCAAACATCACTCCTCCCTACACACAGTTTCTGCTGTAGTGGACAACATTCCACAAGGCTTCTGACAACTTAAGCACTCCATCGTAATTCTTCTCGACCTTGCAAAAGCATTCGACTGAGTTCATCATCATGCTCTTCTCTCAAAACTACGCAACTTCAATGTTCACGTTCACCTCATCTCAGTACTTCACAGTTTCCTCGCCAAGAGAAGTTTCACTGTTCGTGTATATCACCACCTAGCAACTTATATTATCACAGCAGGGGTTCCACAAGGCACGCTCTAAGTTCCACATTATTCTCACTTTACATCGCAGACATTCCATCTATTTCCGACATCATGCTTTACTAATACGCTGACGACACTGCTTTCCAGTCAGGAGGCTCAAAATCTTTAGGCACGCGCCCAATTTTGGCTACGATCATTATGCGGCTACTTCCAGCATTTCGGGGGGGGGGGGGGTGTAGCTCCAAAACCCCAAAAAGTCATTAATAATGTTCCTCACAAAACGCCGACGACAACCACCTCCACCTCCGACAATTCTTGGCATTACGAGCACTATGACCACTTATCACACGATCTTGTACATTACCAAAAATCACCTGGCTACGCCTATGGCAGGCATACATTATCCCAATACTCCTGTATGACAACATGACCTGGTCATATGTGTCCCTTTCAATGTTACGAACAATCATCAACACATACAACAAAGAACTCTTAAGCATCCTCAGCTGCCCATTCCGCACTCCATTACATCAGCTCTACGAGATGGGTGAGGTTTGGGGGCCACTCAAGATCATCCGACGACAAACCACCAGATTCCTGACAGCAATTCGTCGCCACCACAACCCCATAATCACATCCATAGCCATCTACGACCTCTGGACCACCTCCCCCACTGCAGACTCCTGGACCCTTACATCGATTTCTCCCAGTAACACTGAAGATCCTCACTTACCAGTCCTATGCATCTTCTTCGCCTGTGGGGTAATTCGTGTGCGGATCATGGGCAATCCGATCCTTTTCATTCCTCTAATCTCATGTCTCTTTTTCCTTCTTAACTTCAGTGTTTCTTCCAGATTACAAGCATCATCCCTTTTGTCATAGAGTCAGTGCATCGATACAATAATATTCCGTCTATTAATTATAATTCCTGTAGCTTTCACTCAAACCAATTTTATGTATTCATTACATTCACAGTTCATTTTTACTATTGCATCATCCTTAATCACATCAGCCAATTGTCAATCATTTCATCCATCACTCTACTCATTTAATTCGTAGTTAAATTATTGTCAGTAATTTTGTGTTATGTGACTCAGTAGAGGTTCAAACCCTCAATTAACTAGGAGAGGTTTTTTGTCCTCCCGTATGTGTGTATATAGCTATAATTAGTTCTTTAGTAAAAAGGCCCTTATGGGCACGAGAAAGACCCTTAAGGGCCAGAATTGTTCATTATATCTTTTTTTGATGTTTAGTGTAAATATCAAAACTTAAGTTCTATTAAATATTAATTCAATTTGCAGTTCTATTTGTTAAAATTGTATAAAATATTTATTTGTAATTCATGATACCCTAACTTGTCATTATACTATAGAGTTTTTCATCCTTTTTCCTATAATGAGTATTGTATGATCTATTTAATTTTCTGATAGGATTTTAATTTTTAAGTTAGTTAGTTCATAAGGAGTATATGAAATAGCTGAAGATGAACATAGCTGTAAGTCAAGAAAATCAAGAATAATTAATATGTATAATTTATGATTGATTAAAGATTAAAAAAAGAACGAATTAAATCTGGGCACAGCCCTCATAGTGCTAAAATGAATCGCTTTGGTAAGCACATTTCCAGATCTTCACTTCCTCCAGTGATAATTATGTTAGATCATGCAAAATGCGTTACCTTGTGTAATAACATAACCAGAAGTCTTGTTCATTTTCATTCCTTTCAAACCATTGTAGACAACTAATTATACTGCACTCACGGTTACTTCATACTTTCCTGAAGTCCTGCTAAAGTTCTACTTTCAGGATATACCTACGCCTAATACAAAGCTTATAAAATTACACCAGAGGGACAACGCACCGCATTCGTGCGCACTCAGTGTAGTATCATTTCGCATAAGAATTATTTATTAGGAATTATCAACACGCCTATTTTCTCCCTGCCTTTATTTATATCAGTTATAAATGAAATATTAAAATTTATAGATAACATGTAAGTAAAAGTTAAACTTAACTAAGATAAGGTACTTTTATGTTAACATAAGCATATAACACTCGTGATACACAACATAGTTAGGAAACACCCACGCACGTCACACGTGGAGACTTTTTTTCAAAGATTTGATTCTAAAAGTGTAAAGAATTTGCAAATAGACTATACACAATATTTACATTAGACACAGGCCTACGTTCGTTACTACGACTAAAGGCGGTTCACGATAAACTGAGCACTTACGAAATCAACCTCAGACAAAAGTCACTATCCCTACCTGCATTTATTTTAACGAGCGAACTCAGTGACATGCGCCAAGTAAAGTTGGTAACGATGAATGGAATGTAGTTACATATTTTAACGTAGAATAAAAAGTGTCAGGTAACCATTTGTGATAACTTAAATTATTTCTTTCACTTTCGGTTTGAATGCATCGAAGTGTATAAATGAGCAAATTTGCAAAATGTTTTCTTTTGTATTAATTTCACAGTTGCGCTTGAATTACGCATTAATAAAGTGACGGGGCCCATAGCAATGTTGGTTTTACACAAGGCAGAAGAATACACAATGTGCATACAAGTAGATCTTAAACAGGGCTTTTAAAAGTGCTCATTTTACCGTTAACAGCCTATAGCAGCAAACTGAATAAAACATTCAGTCACACGTAAATTAATAATATGTTGTACTGCAGAGAATAAACTCTACCCACATCTATATATGCCCGCCCCCACATGAAAACACACGAACTAGCTATTCTGTGTTTACTGGAAGTAGCTGTTTACGGAGCTAAGCCAATGTGACTGTAACGAAATTTGTCTTTCACAAATAACAGACTTTCTCTACAGGATGGTGGTCTTCGTTGAGAATCCTGCAAATCATAAATTCGCAATTTGCTCAACATGTTCTATAACATATATGCACGCAACGGTTAAAACTGAAAGAGTGGCTACTCTATAAAAAATCAAATTACGTAAAATATACTTCGTAAAGTTTTCACAGAGGCTGGAGCAGATAAACCTAGTAACGAGACAACAAGCTAGTACGTACCGCGATCTTTACAAGTCGTGAGACTTAGGGGTACACAAACGCACACGCACTTTTGTGTAAATTTGCGGTTTAGTCCTGCGTCAACAATTTCGTACATGAATGTGACGAGAATCAACGACTTTTAAATAATCCCGACGATAAAAGACCGGAAAAAAAACTGAGAATTGATGCTAGGGCCGTCGTTTCCCTCGGAGTGTCCAATTTGTAGACACCGTAAAATACTGTAATCTTCTGCAAATAAAATGTTCCTAAAATAACTAGTAATCGCAATTGTCTTGTCGGCAGAATACAAATAATAAACACAGACAAGTGCTGAGGTCTCTTGCGGTGGTAGAAGTCAAGCGAAGTGATGATGGAGCACCGATTGAATGGTATTATGGGGGAAACGGGACCACGCGGATAATGCGGTTTTTTCACAATAGAGCGTTGCGTCGCGTCACGTCGAGCATCAGCCAATCAGAGCCTTGACGCTAGCGTTGAGCGTCGAGAACATTGCACGAGTAACGAACATCGGTTTTGACGCTCGTCGCCAGCGTCAGGGAATAAGAAGAATAACATTTCCGTACTTCATTATAAACTGGCGAGAAGCTGAAATAAAGAACTGAAAACATACATAAACAGTTTGCAGAGATGCTAATTGGAGCCAAAATTTATATCAATAACCTAACTTTAGGAAATCAAAGTATGGTTTCCGATGCCTGAAGAGTCGTTCATGTTCTACAACATAATTTTAAACGTTAATATAATCCTTTAGTAAAGAAAAGGTTACATCACTAAAAAATAACCATTTTATTAACTAAATGGCAAGAAACTTCACTGCATTTCGTTCACTTTTAGCATTTCATTGCAAGCTTCCTTGAAGGATAACAGATGGCAGCACGGTTTGTGTCGCCGGCGGCCGGCGTCAGAACATCGCTCTGTTGTAAAGACCCAAATAACGCTCGTCGCTGGCGGTGAGCGTCGGACGCGACGCGCCGCATCGCGACGCTCTATTGTGAAAACCGCTTAAAACCAATCGGCCACCGTCAGTTTCCACCAAGCTTCTCACATGCAAAAATACGGACTTGACCCTGCCACGAATCGAACCTGGTTCTGGTGTATATGGAAAAGTTATATGGCCACTACACCACCGAGGGCCAAAACAACATGAGGAATTACATAATTTATGTACGTAAACAGTATCATAGCCAATGCCATATAAACTCATTTACAGAAACGTTCTTGTATTTTCTGAGTAGT
Organism: Dryococelus australis; assembly: GCA_029891345.1. NCBI lineage: Eukaryota > Metazoa > Arthropoda > Insecta > Phasmatodea > Phasmatidae > Dryococelus > Dryococelus australis. The sequence goes on from CM056998.1 coordinate 83,081,417, forward strand.
TTGGTGTACTTAAATTTTTAACATATTATCCAGCAAAGATGATTGATGATTTATTATGTAGTGAAATTGGTGAAACATGTCTTAGAATATAGATTAAAAAAAACGGCAGCCTTGTGCAATAACTCGAAAAATACTATTCACCCAGTGTTAGAAAATGGTTACACTGAAGTCGTCAGTACGGTTAAGAACTCCCATATACCCTCCCTTCTCTGATATAAATATACTTCAATATATATTGTAACATTTACCATTTTTCTTATCCAAAGTAATTGTTAGTTATTACAGTGAAGCCCTTATTTTACACTTTTCAAGGGACTAGGTAAAAGTGTGTGTAAAATGTAGGAAAGTCTAAAATCAGGTGATGTAATACAGGGGCCCTACTGTATAATGTAATTATTAGTTAGTCATTATCAAAAGTATATGTAGTTATATTGCAATTCGTGCTATAGTGGATTACAGGTAAACGTGGAGACTAAACATTTTAACGACTGTCAGTATTGACGTTAGAGACCGGAAAAATTCCTGCGTTCAATGACTTGTAATCTAAGACTTCGCATTGTTTTATAAAATAAAGCAGATGCCGTCTGGTGATTGGTTGCTTGCTATCACAGCACGAGGCTGCGATTGGGCTTACAAATATACGTCGTGGACCAATTTCAAAAAGGAATATTATCGTACGACTTATTTAATTCTAGCCTGACCCAAAAAAAAAAAATCAACGAGTTTTCAGATCTGAAAATAATCTGAATGAGAAGGCTGTGCTGGAGATATGGGGGAAATGCATTTTAAAAAATCAATAACCGTCTAAAAAAACACGATGTGTATTTAGAAAATGAGAGATGTCTAACCTTAATAGCTCACATTATAAGTTAATTTGTTGAGTGCATTCTTGAAGTTTTGTTCAGCATTGCGAGAATTCATTATATTTTATGTCCCCCATAAAGTTGGAGGGAAATACAAGCACTGCAGCAGGTGTTCGTGAGGAACAAGAGTGCTTATCGACAGGAGCCAATAAGAGCGGGGTTGACATACACAAGAGTGACGAGCTTCTCAAAGTACAGCACTTATTGTCTTTTCACGGTAAAGTGAACACTTTTTAAGTCCCTGCTATTTTTTTTTTTTTTTTTTTGCTTTCAGCAAATCTGTATATTTTTACCAATTTTCAATATAAACATTGCCATGTGACAAATAAACACAGTCTATACATTTCACCAATCTCAAAAGTTAACGTCTCAAGCAACCACAAAATATATTAATTAATGGCTAAAGCCTTTTGGAAGGGCCTTAAAAAGTGCTCACTTTACAGTGAATACCCTATAGGTGAAATTCGGCTGGAATTTTTTAAAAAGCAAGTACATATTAAAAATATCAAGAAGGTATACATGTAAGTAATTACAATTATCTGTGATATCAAGAATTTATATCGCAACTGCACACACACACACACACACACACACACACACACACACACACACACACACATATATATATATATATATATATATATATATATATATATATATATATATATAGGCTATCCATGGTAAAGTGAGCACTTTTGAAAGCCCTCTCATTTGGAAGGAAAGTCAATAAATATATTTTATTTTAACTTTAGACGTTAACTACCCAAAGTTGTGGAATACAAACACTGTGTTTATTACTTACATGGCAATTTTTTTTATTTAAAAAGGTTGACAAAGGAAAAATAATGCCCAAAAAGGGAAAAGTAACTAGGACCGCAAAAGTGCTCACAAGTGAACAGCATATATATATATATATATATATATATATATATATATATACACACACACACACACACACACGTAGATATATCTAAATATGAGAATGTCAGCCTTAAAGAAAGAAATACGTGAAGAAATGCTGGCTGGGTTAGGTTAGAATGTTAAAAGTGTAGATTTGTATGGAGTTTTCGTTGACTGGAAGTAAGAAATATCATCAGATTCGGGAGTTGTAGCTGCAGAAGACATAGTTCCTTGTACGATGCCTTAATGCAGGTAGCCGTGGCAAACGAGTCGACGAGCGTGCGCGAAGTCTGGAGCTAACGGTAGCAAACGTGACGTCATGCCTGAGAAAGATAACTTTTAAAACATCCCTAAGGCGCTGGGAGCTCCCCTGCCCCACCTTCAAGGCCAGCCATTTCTCCCTCACGCCACTCATATTACAGTACTTCACTTTCGATTATAAACGATGATGAGCATTTTTAGGGGGTGGAAGAGACGTTCTCAGGCGATACCTATTTCTATAATTTGTGATATGAGCATCAAACAATATGCACCAATAGCATATAACACAATGAAGTTGGTTTCATTCGAGAAGTTTTTAAATTATAATGTTTAGAATGCTGTCTTTATCTTGGACTTTTATGTATGGTTTAGCGCAATTTTCTGTACATATGTGGCGTTTCAATCATCTGGTCGTAACCAGGTTCGGGGTAGGATGGAGGTGTTAAATAAAGTACGGAATAAATGTAATTTCCTCGTTTATTCACAACGCTCTACACAAAAGAATACTTGCAACTTCTATTTTACACAAAGTAACTCTGTAGCACTTACTATTATTTATACATGCAATTTACCAAATTTAACACAATTTCAAAGTAAATTTCGATATAGCAATAGTAATTACAAAAGTTATGCCACAATCATCAACAAATACTAGAGATTAAAATGTCTAAAACTCAAATTTACCATATTCAACTAAGGGTATTTCATTTAAATAGATCAACTTCGACGCTGTCCCACGGATTAATAACAGTATGCATTATCAAGCACTATTATCGGAGATCCCGGGCTCTTCTGACGTTGCGCTGCACTCGCCGATCGCTGAAAACATGCCGCGGCGATCCTCGTCAACCACTTCACTCGCACAATTACCGTGAGTTGCCTCGAAGTCGGTTATCCTCGCCTACAACAACTCACACTCGACACGGAAGACCACACAAGCGCTTCGTCCCAGAAGTGCGAGGCCATTTATACATAACTTCTGTGATCGAGAGCACAGGCACCGAGGGAGTAGTTGTAGAGCAGTACGTAAAACGCACAGGCCAATCGCACGGGTGTGCAGTAGGGCTGTTCGATATTTCGATGATTAGCTATATGAAAAATAACTTATCGATCGATATGCATCCATGAAAAATATCGGTATATCGATGTTTCGATATTATCGATAGTTTTAGTACTGTCGATAATTTCTGTATCATCTGTAATTTTTAGTATAATCGATGATTTCGATATATCGATAATTTCGATATTATCGATATGTCAAAAATTCCGAGTAACTGTTTGGAAAATGTCGATATTAAATTTGTGTGATATCGAACAGCCCTAGTGCGTAGACGTGTGTCGTACGTCCGAGGAGACGAGCACTGAGCCTGGGCGAGAGGCGGGGGAAGTGTCCTGTTCCACACTGCAGCTTCAAAAAATTATGGGCTGTTCACGGTTAATACAGCAGTTTTTAAATCAGCCCTAGAGAAACCTCACTGCCCCTATCTACATGTATTTTAACAAGCTCACTGACAGGCCTACGTCCACAAAAGTACACTCTAATAAATTATTAGGAAATTTATCAGACCAGTGTATATGCTTAGTGAGTAAGCGGGACTGGTAATTTTTTTTCCTACTCATTCATTGTAGTTTTCCTAAGTTTGCTCAGGAAACAGTCAAATGCGTAGGGAAGTTCCCAATTTTGTATAGGAGCTATATCTGCAGACTGATGTGTGGTATTATTACCATACAATGTATAGATTAAGAACTTCAATTATAGTTAAGGAAGTTTACCAGAACAATTTTTACAGTGTAGGTAACGACGAAGAGAAAGTAGTCCCAGGCCGTAACGTTGAAGTAAAAGTGCTAGGTAAACATTTGTACATACTGAAATTATTTCTTTTGATTTACGTTTTTTTATGCATAAAGGTGTAACAATTTTAAAATTTATAAAATATTTACTTTTCTAATAATTTCAGTTCCACCTGACAGAAGCATAAATGAAGGGAACAAATCCGTGAAAACGTTAATTTTACCCACGGTGGAAGAATACACGAGGTGCATACAGACAGGCACTAGGCAGGGATTTTTTTAACGGTTAATTGAGTATTTTTAAAACATCCTCTTTAATACCTACCTATCTCCGAGTTTTGTATCTTCCCGCCATAAGCAAGATTTTTCACTGGCGTGGGCCTAATGGCATTCATACGTTAGCCAACTGAAAACGTGAAATCGCTGAGAAACCAAAATGTGTTATAATATGCCCCAATTACTACTAGATTGTATATGAAGCAGAAAAGAGCAACACTGATCTACCACAAATATAAACATTACACTTACAGTATGTCGAGACTTATAGCTACTTTGCTTAATACGTTACCAACTTAACATGCAGTTTGCATACCGATGTGTGCGGTAGCATACATAGAGTTAATGGGCATTAAGTTATTTTAAAGATTTATTTCATCAGGTAAAAGTCACAAGAAAACTGCCTTGTTTTGGTTATGCTGTACACTTACGCCCTTCATAATGAATTTTTTTTTAAGTGGAAGAATTGGAATGCGCGGTCTTCCATTCTTCCCACTCCTGAAAAACTGAACTTCACATGGAGTATAAAGGTTATTTTTAATAGTTGTTCAATACACCTGGAATCTGAAAGCAACAAATGCCTGTTTCTGTACTCAGTTAATTAGCTTTTACCAAATTGTTTTGACCATTTTTTATTTCTCTGTACAAGCGAAAAACTACAATGAATATAACAAAGTGTAAATTATTAATAACGCATTGATAAATTCAAAATAACTGGCGTCTATCACATTGCAAGGCATGTAAATTTGAAGCATGATATGCAGGGAGCAAATATTGCACTGTAAATTGAATTCGACCAGTTTAATATTTTTCCGTGCGCTGTGATTAATATAAATGTTAATTAAGAGGGGCAGACGAAATTAAATTTTTAAGTGACACTGAGCTATTTATCCTTTTTTTTTTTTTTTTTTTTTTTTTTGGTGAATTAATTATACCAGACACTCAAACTAACAAGCTGTATGGGAAAATATTTATTACGGATTCGCTATTTTCCAGGATGTGACGATATGTCAGTACTCCTCTCTCACAAGGGCTGCTAATTGATAGTGTTTGACCCTTTTATAATTTAAACATTTTAGTCGTGTATTTTATTCCCGCGTGGATTCTTTTTACTAAAAACAATTTATGGAGTGTTTAATTTTCGTTTTATGCTACTTTACATACCAGGATTAGTAGGTAAAAAGTTGAAAACTGCATATATATAATACACTCACAGATAAAAAAAAGTCAAGCATCTAGGAACACTAGTGGAAATGATGAAAGTGTACGTGTTGAAAGCTCATGTGACTTTACAGCGAAGACTACAATATCAGATCACACAGACAACACAGCTGACAGAGCGGACCTACTGCTGGTCCTATGTCGATAGGATGTAGCACCACTTTCGGCCTGGATACATGAACCGATTCGGGGCAGCGGTGTAGTGGTTCGACTACTCGCCTCTGACCTAGGCGAACCGGGTTCGGTTCCCGGTGGGGTCGCTCCCTGATTTTTGCATGCGGGAATTGTGTCGGACGATGCCGCTGGTCGGTGGTTTTTCTCGGGAGTCTCCTGTGTCCCCCGCTCTTGAATTCCGGCGCTTCTCTATACTCACCTCACTTCACCCTCATTGGCTCTCAATACATCGATGTTAAGAGCCGTCAAAACCTGTTGTAACTAGTCCTCGATATTCCGAAGACTGTCACCGGGTCGGAGTTGACGTGCGAGCTGATAGCACATTGTTCTATCGAGTCAGATCGGTTGACCTTGCTGGCCACAAGCATACCTCAAGATAACGCAGGCGTTCCGTAAACACACGTGCCGTGCGTGGATGAGCATTCTTATGTTGAAGTAGTGTGCTCTCTCAATGAGGTAACAGACCAGGATGTATGATGTCGCTGACATATCGCTGTGCGTCAAGGTCCTCTGAATCACTACCAGAGATGACCTTAAGTTCCAGATGACTCCACAAACCATGATACCAGGAAAAATTCCAGTGTTTATCTCATCAACATTGGTATGGTGTGTCCTCTTCCAAAGCGTCAACGTTCTTGAATATAACGGTAATCAGTGGCAATTCAGAACAGAGACTCATCGCTGGATGTGACGCGAAACTAATCAGCATTACTTCATGACTTCCGATTACACCACCACTTAACCCTTTCAGACTCACTTTAATTTACGGTTTCGGGTGTTGCAAACATAAAAATGTATGACGCATACTGTACTTACGTCTGCACATCACTTGTTTCGTTGTCACAGCCAGTGATCTGTAGACTATATGTTCGGCTACCGTTATATGAACCAATCATTACCTAGACGAGTAAGCCGTTCACGGTAAAGTGAGCACTTTTGAAGCTCTAGTCTCATTTTCCTTTCAACCATATTAAATACTTTAACAACCTTTTTAAATAAATATTGCCATGTAAGTAATAAACGCAGTGTGCACATTCCACAGTACCCGGAAGTTAAGGCCTAAAGCTTAAATAAAATGTATTTATCGACAATTATTCCAAATGCGAGGGCTTTCAAAAGTGCTCACTTTACTGTGAATAGCATTTAGTAATCATTTACCCACAGGTAAGAATTATTGGTCATTGAGCTATGCAGTGTGCAGTAGAGACCAAAAATTACCCACACGTGCGTAATGTACACTATTGTGTACATTAGGTCTGAAAGGGATACAACGCCATCTTAGCTCTGATAGTAACGGCAACCTACGCATGTAACAGTGAACCCGCAGTTCTACTTATGCCACTCGCCTCCACATGGTGTGGTATGTCACGGGATGTTGCAGTGTATCCAATAACTGTGCCCGGATGGCAAGCGCCGATTTCATTGGGCTGCGTAATGCTTGGATTGCAATTCGGGAATCATCGGAACCTTCATGTCGTGCTCACGTACCCTCTGGTTCCTATCGACCACAGTCAAGTGCTGGCAATGCTGTCTAGTGCGTCTACACGACATGCCCTGTGCTTTATGACCTACCCTCGCTGTGTTACCTGTCGGAAGCACCCACACGCCTCATAACATTATCGCTATAACCGTGGTGGGACTATTAATGTACTACGACACCGTTCTAAATGTTAAAGATCACTGCAGCTCTAGTAATTTACACACAGAGCGACTGTATTTACGTCCAATTTGGACCATTCCTTCTGGGAGTTGACTAATTTCCATACTGCATATAGTACGCACATGGTTAGAGGCTAACTGCTTTCCTCAGCAATAAGCTTGTGCGCACGGTATGTATGTATCGTGTCAAAAAGCTAAGCAATTTTTTTTTTCTTTCGATCTTGCTTACTAACACGTACAAACATGTTACGGGGATTACACAGGCATTTCCCTGGCTGTAGCATAGAAATGCACGAGGGTAAAGTCAACTTTACGATCAACAATTTTTAATTTATTATTATTAGCTCATCCACTTAAAGCTGGGGTTCGATGATGATACGTACCGAATGAGCACGTCTTTGAGTGAGGAATGGGGACTAACATCCCCCTCTTGTCACATCATCTCATGTTATCAGGCTACCACGGATGGACATGGCATTTTGTTGAAAGAATTTGTTTATTTTTTCCTTTGTTTATATAATAATTCAACGGCGATATGAAAGAAACATAAGTGTGTCATATATATTTATAAACAAATACAAATAAAATTAAAGGGCTAAGTGTTGCTAGAAATTAATGGAAAAATAGAACACATATTACATAACAACACCTATTTCACATAAAGAGGTATTCCGACGTTTTTCAGATGTAACTACTTTTTAAATATTTACATTATCATTAAAACCAACTACGTGTCACTAATATAGCTCAGAGTATTACACAACTACCTATTGACATTACTTAAAACTTATTTTAGGTGCCACTATTTGCTTCCATTTTCACGCACTGACCTTTCACAGAACTTTGAGTACAATCCTCATCATCTTTGGGTAGAGCCTATTTATTTATTTTTAAGGACAGCACACGGTTGGGAACTAGGAATATGTATATATGCAGGAACTGCATCAGTATTCTCCTGGTGTGGGGGTGGGAAAAGCTCTCTGTGAAAAATCACCCTCAATGCAGCCGGTCGGGATCGAACTGACAGCCTCCCGAATGCAGGTGAGTCAAACTACCACATGACCATATACGCTCGTTACGTAACTGAGCGTAGTAAGCACATATCTTGCTTAAGGCTCTTAACTATTCACTGTATAGAACGTATATCACATTTGCGTAAGCATAGGAAAAACATATCGTGCGTAAGGCTCTTGACTATTCGCGCCATGCTTTTATATACTAAATATAAATTGATACACTTGCCTATTCACGCCAAGCTTTTATATACTAAATATGAATTGATACAAACATATTAATTTGTAGTAAAGTTTATTGCGGCTGTTCGACCACATCTTACAAGTTCTACAAATTGTGTAACTATTATAATTATTTTTTCTTTCTAGTGCATTTATAAATAAAAGGTTGGTTTTAAAAGTTTTTTTTTTTTACATTTATTTTATACTTTTTAGTCTCCAACCATGTGTTTGTATCACGAATATGGCGTTCCCTTGTTAAGAATGATCCCCATGATGTATCGTGATCGACCGGTAGTTCACATTCATTCCGATACGGGACATGCAGTAGGAGCAAACTATAGCAATAGTTTTAAGAACCATTTGCCACTGCAAAAAGAAAGGCACGCGTACAACAGCATTGACACCTCTAATCCCTATTTTACTGTTACTCGATTCTGTAAAACAAACTCGATACGACGTTTACTGCATATAGTTGTAAGAGTTCCTATGGCCACCTTCCAGCTCCATCATCAGAACAGCTCAGTAGTACCATCACATTGTATTGTCATGGGAACTACACATGTATGCGAAATTTCAACTCAATTGAATAACGGGAAGTGGTTTGAAATCGACTTGCAAGATTTCACCCGAACGTACAAACAAACAAACTAACTAACAAAGCAAGTTAAATAAAAGCTTGTAATAAACAGATTTCGGTTGTCAAAAAAATTTGACATTAAGATTAATATAACGTTAAAACGTAACTATGAGTGATGTGTGTGTGCATAGAACTGTTTGTGATTTTAATACATGCAGTAATGAGTAGAGAATTTTTTTGTAGGTTTATATCACATGTACTGAATGAATTGCGAAACAGCCTAGTTTAGTGCTCACTGTGTAAGGTATAGTTTTGTAGCGACAGCAAAAAACATATTTTTTAAGTCATTGCTAAACGTCATGACCCCGCCTAAAATAATGGATACACGTACAAATTAATAAATTGAATAAATATACTGCGATAATAGCGAGCTTGTGAACAAACATCCGTCAGCGGAGTCATTTTCCCAGAGGCATATTTCTGACAGCACGTAAACGACACATCTCTAGCAATAACCGCACGACTGGCGTGAGGAAATGTTTACACGGCAGTATCAGAGTTAACGACGTAATTAAAATCACAGCTGCGAAGTGCATCCCGTCAGAAATAACAAAACGCGCCATATATTTAAAGCAGTGGCGCAATGTAATATATGCATGGAAACGTCAGGAACATTTATAGCTGCTGGGGGCGTTGGCTCAGTTTAGTTAGCTAATGGATTGCGGATAACGCCTGTCCCTCAAAAATTCGTGAAAAACGCCGAAGCAGTGATTACACGTACATTCGTGTTTTACTAGTTGCCGCGTTTGCTGATCAGGATGTCAAAATAGAAATAACCTTTCACAGTAAGATATTTATTTTAAAAGAATGTTTCGCATTGAATGCTTTGGGTTGTATTGTTAAATTCATACTCGAAACGGGAAATAAATTATATATAGAAAAGACATAATATAAAAATATATATACATTTTATATTCTCACGTATAAAAACCCATTCTCATATTCAGGCAAAACTTAGCACAGTCAACTAAGACGATGATACAAATAACTGATCAGCTCATCAAAGCAGTAGTTTCCTTGGGCAAAATTGTACCGCTAACAAGTGCATTTAGTACACTGCTGCAGAACCTGCAGCGTAGATAAATGCAGTAATATGGTCCGGCATGGAATCAAAAGAGACGCCTAAATGCTATCCAGAGGAAATCGTCTCGCAGTTGTTGGAGCTGCCACTCCAAATACTGCGGGCCCGTTTACGTTGAAGCTGCCGTGCCAGCTGTCTTCATACATGTTTTATAAAGGCTGTTCACGATAAAGTGAGCACTTTTGCAATCAACCTTAGAAAAAAATCACAGCTTCTACTTGCATATATATATTAACAGGCGCACTGAGTGACATGCGCTCAGTAAAGTTGGCAACGATGGAGAGAAAGTAGTTCCATATCTTAAAGTCGAGTAAAAAGTGTTACGTAACCATTTGTGATAACTTAAATTATTTATTTCGCTTTCTGTTTATTCTAATGCATCCAAGTTTAAAAATGAGCCGATTTGTGAAATATCTACATTTCTAATAATTTCGGTGTTTTGATTTGACCGACGCATGAACAAAGTGACATGGCCCATGGCAATGTTAATTTTACATATGGCTGAAGAATACATATTGAGCATGCAAGTAGATCTTAAGCAGGGCTTTCAAAAGTGCTCATTTTACCGTGAACAGGCTATAGGCGACAAGTCTGAGAGACAGGCCTGTTTGAAAATTGCCCGTCTTCTGCAAATGTACCCAACGTTGACCTACCCCAAGGCAACACAACTGTCAAAGTCACATGGTCAATAGTGATGAACGGGGTTGTTTATGTCCTAATTTTTAAAAGACAAATACTTTTATATTCATCAAATACTTTAACCAAGTCGCATTTCATCAAACTGCATTAAAATTTGGTTAGATGAAGTACAAAAACATCTCAAAACATTTCTTTCACCAAACACTGCTGTAACCTCACATCCAATCCACGCCGTTTTTGCTGGCTGCGATGTCAGAAAATCAGTTCAATGTTGGGACACAGAGATCGGTTCTACGCAGCCAGCGAGATGGCTATACCCCATACTCACTCTACGGTTGGAACCGCGCAATGAACGGAAGCACATGTGGCTCAGAGAATCTCTTGAGCGTATCACTTCGCCGCCAGAATTCCCCTGGTCACTGCCAGGGAAGACCGAGTTTTCCCTACCATGATTCCATTAGTTCTTGTGGTGTGGCCCAATTTTTAAAGGAGTACAAAGTATACAGAACTGTGTGCTGTCCAGTGCCCTTTATACTAGAGTATGATACGTCACTAAAGAGGAAGCATCATCATTCGTCGGTCGCCTATGCCACACGATCAAACTTTCCCCTTTATTTTAACGGCACTGTCTATAAGCGGGTGACAGCTGCGGAATTGTATTCTTCGCGAATTTTTTTTTAGGAGAAGATCCCTATGAGCGTATGTATTCTCAATATGTACTTTTCTGTAAAACATACATTTGAAAAATTCATTGCAAACATGTTATAGAAACATCTTCGCTGTATGGAACTTCTACTAAAAATATTCGTGAAGAATATATTCCGTTTGAAACGCCTATCTTTAAAATTAACGCACTGGGGCGAAATGTCCTTAACATGGGATTTCCTATTAAAATCTCGCAATTGTTACTGGTAGGCAGTGGCCTGGATGGTCATTCTGGATAGCTCAGAGTGTTCCCGGCCGATTTGCAGTTCCTACTGTTCCTAAACTCGTAGCATCGTTTAGTCGTAGTGGACAGGTTGCGGGCTATTCCACAGAACAGCCATCCTGCATAACAATTCACCCTCTATAAGTTGTTCGTACATGTGTCAAATGCATCGCCGAGGCATGCTGTCTTGCAGTTCGCAGTATTGCCCCTCATAGTGCTTTACACTAACTTTCGCTTCTCATGGATAATTCGTTATGGGCGATGCTATTTTTATGGCACTAATTACGTGTTACCGGTGTATGTATCTTACACAAGATCGAGTGTTAACAGAATGAGATCTTTCTTTTAGAAAAAAAACGTTGAAGTGTCATTGTTTTAAAAAAGTATTATAGCATACTAAATACGCCGTTATTACCAAATGGCTAGTCCCTTCAATTCTGTAGCGTTTTAAATTTCCAAGATCATCACTCATCAGCACTTCATCCACGTTGACTCTGCACTGAGTACCCCAATATTCTATTATTACTACTCGCAAAGCTTGACTGTGAAAGTGGGATGCTAACAAAAATGTCGACTATTTACATAATCTGACCAAAGGCGATTTTTTTTTAAAACTCGGGTACGTGATTCTTATAAGTGGCACCTACCAACTTCTTCGAACCAGGGTGTTCGACTCTCAAATATCCAGGAGAAAAGTAACTGGGAATCAGTAGTTTCTCTCTCTCTCTCTCTCTCTCTATATATATATATATATATATATATATATATATATATATATATATATATATATATATATATATATATATATATATATATATATATATATATATATAACCAGTAGAGAGCTTTAAAGCGTTGATGAAATGAAACTGTGCACATTCTGCAATATTTAACAAGTATTTAAATTGCCTGAAAACGCTTTGCACCCCGTGGTCGCAAATTCTGTACACAACTTTACAGCATCAGAAATAAAAATAATACAGTTTACATTATATATAGAGAGAGAGCGAGAAAGAGAGAGGGAGAGGGCGACAGAGAGAGAGAGGGAGACAGAGAGAGAGAGAGAGAGAAGGATATATATAAACATGTGCGTGTAGGGCTTATATGCATACAACTGAATCTTACTATATAGGCTGTTCACGGTAAAATGAAGCACTTTCGAAAGCCCTGCCTAAGTTCTACTTGTATTCACGTTGTGTATTCTTCCAATTTAAGTAAAATTAACATTGCCATGGGCCTCATCACTTTATTCATGCGTCGGTCAAGTGAAACCGTAAATTATTAGGAAAGTAAATATTTTACAAATCTTTAATGGAACTACTATCCATCCATCGTTACCAACTTTACAGGGCGAACGCCACTTGCTGCATCCATTAAAATATATGCAGGCAGGGGAGGCGACTTTTTTCTAAGGTTCATTTCGAAAGTGCTCACTTTATCGTGAACAGTCTTTAGGCATTCGTGATCTAGCATGGTGTGATCGGCTGTTGGTAGGCCAGAAACAGCGGTCACGTACTCGTCGAAGGAACGAACTTTAAGAGATAATTAAAGCCCTTCAAGTGGCGAGTTTTTGAGCCTGCGGCGGCAGTGTCGCACACAAACATCCTGAAGACAGCGGGATGGGATCGTTCGGGCGCCGAGGGGCGAGAGGGCGGCGGTGAAGAATGGCCGGCTCGTAATGAGAAGCGGCCCTGGGCCGGGATGAATCAGTAATACCTGCTGTAATTGCCGCGCCGGAGGTGAATATTTGATGGCTAATTGGCTGCCGGCTCCTCGGGTCACGCCAGTGTGTGGTAAGGGGGCGGGGGTGATGTCGCCTGCGCGCGGTCTTAGGCACAACAAGGTGCGCGCGCTCCACAACCCTCCAGAACTTAGTCGGCGCGGCAGCACAGCGTGGATCCTCAGGGAGAAGCCCAAGGACGAGGTATGGCCGCACTCGTATCAAACGTAATTTATTTTTTTTTAACTTGGGTACGTGATTCTTATAAGTGACACCTACCAACTTCTTCGAACTAGGCTGTTGGGCACTCAAATATCCAGTAGAAAAGAAACTGGGAATCAGTATATATATATATATATATATATATATATATATATATATATATATATATATATAGAGAGAGAGAGAGAGAGAGAGAGAGAGAGAGAGAGGGGGGGGAGAGAGGGTGGGAGGGAGGGTGGAGATAGAGAGACGAGAGAGAGAGAGAGAGAGAGAGAGAGAGAGAGAGAGAGAGAGAGAGAGAGAGAGAGAGAGAGAGAGAGAGAGCTGTGCGTGTGAACCAAAACACACAAAATGGCCGCATTGATACCAGTGTTCCTAGCTGTTCACCATAAAACTTCACACACTCTGGTGGCGGGCGTGGGAATCAAAGATGACTGTCGACCGGCAGCAGGCGTAGGAATTATCGCACTCTGATGGCGGGCGTGGGAATTAAATATAGCTGTTGACTGACGGTGGGTATGGGAATTAGCATACTATGGTTGCGGGCGCGCAAATAAAATATGTTTGCCTATAGCAGACGATGGTGATGGAGGATGCGAAAAGTAAGATAGAGGAAATAAAGGAGACTGGATGGAATATGAGAAAATCCCCAAAGGATAGAACGAACAAAAGAACACGGGCATAGGGGAGAGAGCAACAGGAATGAATGCCAGAGCGTGAGAAAAAAGAATCGGAATGCAAAAGCATGAAGAGGCTGAAAGGAATGATATAGAAGGACGGAAAAAAGGAAAGTCCGAGGGGAAAAAAGGAAATCCAAGATGACCGCTGCTGATGAGGAATGACAGATCATGATGTTTCAGTGTGAAGTCATCCAAGATGGCCACCGGCTCGCCCCCAGCCAGTAGCCAGGTGCCCCAGAACCGCCAATTCCTAGCTACTAACATTATTATTAAAATTAATTGACTTTCCGGTTGTTCACACGTAGTACTATGGTGAAAAGGAGTTTTGGGTTCAAACTGAGAGTAATGTGTTGGCATGTGCCGTTTCGAGTATACACGTGTGTGTGTGTGTGTGTATGTATGGCCTGTGCTGACCTGTAATTGGCCTAATGATTCTGGCAGGCAGAGTGTACAATTACATAAAGTAAAATTTAAAAAATAAATCTTGCTTTAACTTGATGAGATGACCTTGAAAGGCGCTCGCGTGCCGGGGTGGGTGTTGCCCACACAAGGATTGGCCTATAACCATTTCAGATTTGTACGCCATTACGCGGGACGAAAACAGAGGATCACAAATTACCGTCATTACAACGTAATGCAACATTTCGTGCGGATCGATTAATGCCCTCTGGCGGCGCTAGTTATCGTGCTCCGACAGCAGCTCGTTATCAAATGCTCTGCTGAATGTACAACATTTTCACGTTTCGTTTTCCCCGCTAGTTCCTACAGCGACGAAGCCGAGTGGCACAGCAGGCGCGACTCTCATCCCAGAAGTCGTTTCGCAAAACAGACACTTGGCAAAAAAAAAAAGTGTCGCTTATTACAGACAGGTGTTTGGCACAACAGGCGTTTCCCAGAGCAAGCTTTTGGCAAATTACGCGTATCGCAGAACAGAAGTTGGCATAACAGGTCATTTTATCAACAGTGATTAAAAATTACTTTTCTATTGAACTATGGGTATCCGTGATCCGGGGTCGCAGTGGTGTAGTGGTTAGACTACTCGCCTCTCACCAAGACGAACTGGGTTCGATTCCTCGCTAGGTCCTCCCCCCTCCCCTAGGACTTTCGCACGTGGGAATCGTACCGGACGATGCCACTGGTCGGCGGTTTATTTCGGGGATCTCCCGTAGCCCCTGTCCTTGCATTCCGGCACTGATCCGTACTCACCTCGCTTCATCCACATCGGCTCTCAAGACCTCGATGTTAAGAGTCGAGCAAATCACTTCACTCACTCACGGCGGGGCCGGACTAGGGGTAATTAATTAAGGGTATGCCGCTCAACCTGAAGCTATTTTGCCTGTTCGTAGGCACAAACGGAACGTAACAGAGCGCAAGGCACTGAATTAGCGTACAGTATAATCTGGGGAAAAGCGGTGACTACGGATTCCATAATTTTATGACCTAATAAGTCACAGTACTAATTTAAAATTTATTTGCCGTAACTCGTAATCATTAAGGAAACGTCCATTGCGATAATACGCAACAACGAAATAAACATTTTCATATAACAAAAGAAGAGTACTTGTTTAGACAGTCACTACAAAGTGTGTAACGGGCGCCTATCAGCCTGCTCGTAAGTTGTCGCACTATGCTCAGTTGTGCGTGAGTCCACTGTAGTTACTAGTTCCTGCTGTGTATACAGACAGTGTACAATTATGGAGAAGTGCCATCTTATCTTCCAACACTTCACTGTTAGCCACAGCACTAGAGGATATTGTGTTAGATTCCATCAGTCTCGTACTAAGATTTTTTGCCAAAACACAGCAATACAGAACCTCTATGCTATTCCTTACGGGTCACCAGGACATAAAACATTGCTTACTGCTTGTTCTGAAGCTTGTGTTTGATTTTAATTGCTTTTATTACCACTGTAGCGACCCGCAAAATTAATAAATTATTTTTTCTCAGCAGTTTTCCGTTGCACACAACACAAGAGTGAATTGTTAATGATTACAAATATTTTGCTAACAATTTGACTTCTGTAGTTTGAAGCATTGCGACACACCTTCTGAGACACTACATGCGCGCCAAAAAATCAATAATTTCATTATGTCAGGCACCAACTTTTCTGAGAGTAAAAAATAAGACAGTAATATTAGATGAAATATGCAGACGTATGCTGGAGAAGGAGGAAGGAAGGAGTGTTTACATTTTTAAGTTTATTAAGTTTATTCTAATCTTAGTTTACGGGAAACATCTTCTCAAGTGATGTTCGGCAAATATCAATCTCCTTACTACAATCAATGGAGTGGGAAGTGAAAAAATTCGTAGGCACAGCTCTGCCTCTTAAAACACAAGACGATGAGTTGACGGTCTGAAAGCTCGTAGGAATCCCAAGATATCGACGGCGGACACCATGTCACACAGAAATGATTCTGTAGTTGTTTGCCATTATAATATTTACAGATTGGCTATTGAATTTAAAACATTCCGGCCCGGCATGACAGTTTAAAAATATGCAGTTTCCCGAGACCACTGGTATAAAATAGTGAAAGAGAGATCAATATTTTAGGATATTTAAGGGGGAAGTATCCTTGCTATCTTGGATTTACGTATTTTCCTCATTAACTTGATTTTCGGAGTCAATATTTAAAAACCAAGCTAGTCATGACATAGGGAACATTTTAACAGTTATTTCTAAATCCAACTTATTTTTCTTACATGATTAGTGTCACATCTGTAACCGTAATCAAACATTATCTAATTATTTAATAATTTCAGTCCCACATGGAAAAATACAGGTACATTTGATACCCTACAAATTAAAAAAACAAATCGTTAAGTAGTCGTCCATGTCATGTCTAGCTTTGATTTTTAATTTCTGGTCATGCATTTTCATTACGAAGATTTGTAAGATAATTCGAAGATGGAGTGGATACTACCCCCTTAAGTAAATACGTGCTCCTAGAATGCCCCTTAGAGAGCCGGCACGATAAAGGAAGGTAGTGACGCCAGGCCCAAATACGGCCAGTCTTATGCAGTATTGGGGTCACTCAAACCTACCAAGTGGAAGAATTACGGCGGCGGCTCTTAACATCGAGGTCTTGAGAGCCGATGAGGGTGAAGCGATGCGAGTACGGAGCAGTGCCGGAATGCAAGGACAGGGGCTACAAGAGATGCCCGAAATAAACCGCCGACCAGTGGCATCGTCCGGCATGCAAAAATCCGGGAGAGACCCCCACCGGGATTCGAACCCGCTTAACCTCGGCGGTAGGCGAGTAGTCTGACCACTACACCACCGCGACCCCTTTAACCACTCGGAAAAATTCGAAGGGTCAGTATTGGGAATCTAATCCAGATACACCCTGAGCGAAAAGAAACTGAGCTAGCTAGCTACCCAATGCAACAAGGATATAATCTTTAAAGACAAACTGAAAACCATCTTATTTTAAAAAGATTATTACGACCCCACTTTCGGACGTAGCATACTATACATAGCAAAAACTTCAGATCATGATATGCGAAACTCGTTGCCTCGTTTATGTAACGCATGTCTGATTGAAATTAATAGTTGTGTGGTATTATAAGGATCACAAAAACAATTTTAAATAGCCAAATGACTATAATAAGGAAACGGACAACTAAATAACATTTTGTGCTATTAAATAATTTCAATGGCAAATGCCTTAATTGAGTTCTTTGTTCACATCCTGTAAGTTTTAGACGTCGGCTATAGGTTTGAAGTGTTGAAGAGAATTAAGCAGTTACATATCAGTCGTAGGAGAAAACGTAAATACACCATATGAAAGGTTAACACTTTGTAGTTTAACTTACCTTTGTATTTTGTGAGTAGTCTCTCCGGTGTCAGCCTATCGACAAAAGGTTGTATTTCCATGTCCCTTCTTCAGTGTTCACTTCATTTTATCACTTCGATTGCCTCTGAAAATATATAAATACACTTAGAATTTCTATATTCCGTTTAGCCATCCACGAGAACGCCATAAAATTCTGCTTTCGTGCATCCAATTTATTTTGACTTATTTCGCGAGGAAGACAGTACAAAATACATACTTGATGGTATGGGACAACATTTCAAGGTCACGATGAATACAAATAACGTACCAGGTCACATATAGATAGGAATTGCCAAACAGCTGCACAGGTGGCGTCGCATGTGGACATCTAGGACAGGTTTTAGCCGTCACGCGTATAGCGGGCTGTCTACCTTACGGAGTACAGGCGCTGCCAGCGCTACTTCATAGCTTACTCTGCACTTATTTTAACCGTAAAAGGAAAATAAGTTAAGAGTGCTTACACGAGATGCGCAGGAGCAACTCTCCGGGTTCCAATATTGGACTGCTTTTCGGTAGATAGCACTATCAAAATAATGTGGATAGTATTTGAAGTTGAAATACCTTCCATACTAGTAGGTGTGTTGAGATGTTTGTACTCTTCCACTAACCTAGTCTAACTATAGGCTGTTCACGGTAAAATGAACACTTTTGAAAGTCCTGCTTATGATCTACTTGTATACACATTTTGTATTCCTCCGCATTATGTAAAATTAACATTGCCATGGGCCTCATCACTTTATTCATACGTGGATGAAGTGAAACTGTGAAATTATTAAGAAAGTACATACTTTAAAAATTTGCTTATATTTACTCTTCTGAGCATAAAAAAAAAAAACAGAACGCGAAAGAAATAATTTTAAGCTATCTCAAATGGTTACCTAACACTTTTTATTCGACGTTCAGATATGAAACTACATTTCATTGATCGTTACCAACTTTACTGGGCGAATATGCCTCAGTGCGTTCATCGAAATATATGCATGCGGGGGCAGTGACAGTTCTATAAGGTTTATTTCTAATGTGCTCAGTTTATCGTGAACACTCTTTAGTATAGTCTTGCATCACCCGTAATTGGTTGCACGTGAAGAAATTTCTCTAAGACAGCCGACGCAATACAAAAAGGAATTTTTCACGTCTGTCATAACGTGGTATTCTGTAAAGGTGTGAATTTCATCCCATACTTTCTCTTGGGATATGGTCAAACTCGCAACTCAGAAGTACCTGTGGTGCAAAACTTTGTTTTGAGTAGCATAAAAGGGCGCGACTTTCCAAAATTCGAACTTAACACGTTCATCACTATTGACAACTGCTCACCACGTGACTCTGACGTATTTACGATGGACGAGTCAGTGTTAGGGAGTTGAGATATTTGGGCGGCTCTTAACATCAAGGTCTTGAGAGCCGATGAGCGTGAAATTAGGTGAGGATGAAGCAGTGCTGGAATGCAAGGGCGGGGGAAACGGGAGATCCCGAGAAAACCCACCGACCAGCGTCTTCGTCCAGCAAAATTCCCACTTGCGAAAATCCGGGAGTAGCATGGCCGGGATTGAACCCGGTCCGCCTTGGTTAGAGGCGAGCAGTCCAACCACTCGGCCACCGCGGCCCCACAAAAATAATTCTACGATTTTAACGGACTCTTTGAAATTGTACTGAAAACTTATGGTGCACTTTCAGGAGTCGACGAATTTGCATAGTAAACGGCATGTTTTAAACAAAAGTAATTTAACTAACAGTGCACATTTTTAGTTTTACCAATGTCTGGAGTGATGTGTAACATAATCTGCATGTTTTCAAGTTGCATATTTTGAGGCGTCTTATTATGTAAAACAGTTCACTCTTTTGGGAGACGGATTCCACTCAACAGTACTGGAGAGGCATGCCTTTAAATATCATCTTCCTTTTGGTAACAGTTTCAATCATGTTTTTGTGATTCCAGTTTTGCTCCTATCGATTATTTTAACCTAAACATTTTTGTACCTTTTTCAGGAAATGTTTTAAGTTGTATTTGCTTGCATGGCGGTTTATCTATTTTAAAACGGCATAATTTAAAAATAAAACAAAAACATACCAAGGGTTAAAAATAGAGACTGTGTATACTTTGAACGTAATTGATTGACAATACCAAATAATTTTTTCTGCAAATAATCTTTGTAGGTCAGTCAAATGAACAAATGAATTAAAATTAGTCTTTACTTTGGATATTATTAATTATGCTTTATATTAGTAGCTTGTCTTCCCTCATATTTATTTCTTAACACCAGGCAGGTTATTCCTGTCACTCCAAAAAATCTACCATTATTCACAAAAATAAATTAAAACGGTATTTTGATATAATATATTTGTTCGTATCGAATGTACATTATAATAAATGTCACTGTGATGTACCTGTACACTCGGGGAGCATTAAACCATTGAAACCTCGTATGCTATATGATAAAAGATGGGGAACCAACACTACCGTTTTTGACATTCCTAAATGCGTAACCAACGGTCCGTAGTGGTTTGTACTGAGTGTACCTGTCTTCCGCGCCGCGCGTCTCGCGTCGCGCGAGGAGTGGACAAGCCGCACCTTCCCCTCACGGGATCGTTTGTTAATTTTATCGCACAATATCAGACGGTATTTTTAATCTGAGTGCACAGCCGACAGACATAAAACGTTAATTTTTTTTTCCTTCGAAATTGTGCGGTGGTACATTTGATGCGTGCGCTATGGCCGCGCGCTCTGGACGCAGGTCTTGCGTCAGAACGATTACGCCATGTCGTGCAATATTCTACGTCGCTCCATTTTGTAAATGCGAGCTGATGGAGATGCACGCAGGCCGTTTCACTCCTGCATGTGCGGCTACTCTACGGTAGTGCTGATCCACGCTCTAAGAAATGATTCACAAATTTACCACGCATGTATAAAGGCTGTTCACGATAAAGTGAGCAATTTATAAATAAACCTTAGAAAAAAGTCTCTGCCCCTTCAATGCATACATTTCAATGGGCGCACTGAGTGTCATTCGCCCAGTAAAGTTGATAAAGACGGGTGGAAAGTGGTTCCAAATCTTAACGTCGAATAAAATATGTTAGGCAACTTAAATTATTTTTGTAGCTTTCTGTATTTTGTACATCTAATTGTACAAATGAGCAGATTTGTAAAATATTTACTTTTCTAATAATTTCATGACAAAATTAATTTTACATAAGACGGAAGAATACACAACTTGTATACAACTGTATATCTTAAGCAGGGCTTTCAATAATGCTAATTTTACCGTGAACAGCCTATAGTAGCAAAGTGCGAAAGGTAGTTCTTTTTTTCCCACATACATCCACGGTAGCAATTCTGCAGTTGCTCAGGGAAGAAGAGTCAAATGCGTGGTTATAGTCCATTCATGTTAACTTCGAACTTTTCTGATGCCCTGCTAAAGTTATACTTCCTGGATATTCCTCCGCCTCGTGCGAACCTAGTTGGATTAAGTCTAGAAAATTACACCACAGGACAACACTCTGTATACGTGCGCACTCAGTGAAATCATATTTTACATAAGAACTATTTCTTACTTGGAACTACCAACACACACGTTTTATCACTGTTTTTATTCATATTAATTTTTTGATGAAATATTATAATTTATGAATAAAATATAAGTAAAATTTCAACTTAATAAAAAAACAAGGTACTTTTATGCCAAGGAAAGTAATAAAACGCTTATGATAAGTGGAATACTTAGGAAACAACCAAACACGTCATATATGGGCTCTTTTTTCAAACGTTTAACTCAAAAAGTGTGAAAAAACCGTGAATAGACTATAAGTTCCTATCAACGCTAAACATTCCTATATTTGCAGCCTGACATTTGGAATTATTTTCACACTATATATAAGATTAAGAACATACCATACAGTTAAAAAAGTTTATCACAATTTTTTTTTACAGTGTAGGAGTTTTACACCCTGGGGAAATCAGTCCGGTACTAAAAGCACCCGCCGTTGTAAAAGAAAAAGTTAATGTTTGAATTTGAACCTATGCAGACCCGATTTAATTTATGTTTTTAAGTATTGCAAGTAAGGCATTTCGTTATACATATAGTACTTTAAAGCGACGTAGCGCTTGCTTGGGTATCACAACCAATGAGGTGTAAGATCCGTATTCGCCTGTAGAAAAAGAACCACTCATAGGCTAGAAAAGTAACACGTTTCACAAATCTCTTACCTGGAGGAAAACTCATTGGGTACTGAGCCCCGTATTGTACCGCCCAAAAATAACTCTCTTGTACGCTATACACGCAATTGTGTACACCGTACCTGAATGGGTTACGATGTGCACACAAGTATATGATGTTCACGGTAAAATCAGTACTTTTGAAAGCCCTACCTGGATGTACTTGTCTGCATACTATGTATTCTTCAATCATGCGTAAAATTAACATCGCCATGGATTTCATCACTTTATTCGCGCGTCAGTGAAGTGAAAATATGAAATTAATAGAAATTTAAATATTTTACTAATTTGATATTCCTTACACATGTCTCAAGCCCCCTTAGACACCCCTTACACCCCCCCCCCCCCCCGCCGTAGGTCCGGAGGTAAACCTGCGTGACGCGTATGCGTGGGGAGTTATCCCAGCCAGCGCGCTTCTAAGCAGGGCGCCTTCCTCGACGGACCGGACACTGCTATTTGGACGTCCGTGACAGAGCTGCTATCCTGGCTGCGCGTCGCCTGCTCTGCTGAGCTGGCTGGCAACGCGACCGGCACGATAGAAGGCGTGACGTCATTACGCCACTCTCGCAGAGTATTTCAACGAATAATTTAACAAATTACAAAATGTGGACATCTTACATTATAAATTGTCGATGCATCACCTGTTTTTGTAGTTCCAACGACTTATTTAGGTTCAAAAGATGTTACCGATTTAAATGCCACGGCGATTCACGAAAAACGAGTACTGACTCAGACTTAATGTCGGAGTAGAGTCGAGAACTTCACAAATATCCGGCCGATTGGGACTGCTACATAAACACTTTCTGAAGAAATAATGGAAAAACGGCAATTACTTTTTGTACAATTGCGAGAAAAAAAAAAAAAAAGAATGATTGGCTCACTGAATACAGTATTAACTCGCCAATGATCACTAAATATGAAGCTTAAAATAATATAGATTCGCATCTTGATATACAGGCTGTCCCAAATTAATGTTTACAAAGTTTGTACGTTAAGAGTGGGATAGACCTCCGCATTTTCTGTGAAATAGTTGTTACGCGAATACACGTATCTCGGTAAACAAATGTTCTGCAAATACGACTTTTTGTCAGAAAAGACAAAAAACTATTATCTATTCCCCTATTTTTTTACTTTCGTCAAATTAAGTGAATTCTTGGAGGAAAAAAACTCGTAGAAGTGGTCAAATATCGCATTTTTAAAGCTTGTCTGAGCAGTTTTCTTAAGCGGCATGAGGAAAGTACACAGATACTGGCGTAGTTTAATCTGTGGTCTTTCATCGCGTGTAATAAAACCCCACTGTTACAGATCTAATTTGCACAGAACAGCGTTACGATGTTCACACTGCAAGCCTTGCGCGTAGGAGCGATGAGGCACTAGGCGTGCGTGTTACTGTCGTCCGTATCGCTACTTCGCTTCTTGACCTTGGACGCGGGGTTCCCACGGGGTCCATCCCACTCTTGATTTGAAATACAGATAAAGCCTATTATTTAAAACGAAACTAACACACTGCGCAGCAAAAATATACTTTTCTGCACACTACAGAGATTTCAAGGTGAATAAGTAAAAGCGCGGAAACTATA
The DNA here is from genome assembly GCA_029891345.1 of Dryococelus australis. Taxonomy (NCBI): domain Eukaryota; kingdom Metazoa; phylum Arthropoda; class Insecta; order Phasmatodea; family Phasmatidae; genus Dryococelus; species Dryococelus australis. The sequence continues at coordinate 83,105,327 of CM056998.1, forward strand.
TTTTTTGTATAATTCCTCCAGAAATCGGGAGTACATGCCAAACACATAATGTTTTCTTTAAGGCGCCCATCAACCTGGCGCGCCAACTGGGTTGCAGCGTGTTTGTAACACACGATTTAAAACATAATGTTTCACGCCCGCGAAAAGAAGTAACACATCAGATTAGGTCGGGATAAAACTTTCAACAGAGCACACATATCGCAAATACTAGTTTGAAGCTCTCCGACATTGCCAAAAACATTTCCAGACTGTTATCTATACATAGTATTAAAAAACAGTCGTCCGTCCGCGTGTATCTGTGTATTCGGCTAAGACTTCTAAACTACTTTATGGATTTTGATGCGGTTTTCATCATAATTTAGAGAATTTCTTGAGAAAGGTTTAGATATATATTACGTTAGTAATTAATGTAAGGATATTAGAGAAATGTTGACTTTTTTATTAATAAAGTCGGAAAAAGCCGCTTTTCGGGAGCTTACATGGCTTACGCTGACTAAACCATAAGAAATACACCAAATTAATGTGCTACAGAATTTTAGATCTCAAAAAGATCTACAAAAAGTGTCAGATAGCATATGATTATCTTTTAAGAACGACCCACAGTAACCATTTTATTTTTGTCTTTTTAAAATAGGGGTTCCTTTACGAAGACTTTATGAATGAAACAGTACCAAGGTTAGTTACCTTCAGCATTTAGCGTATGTATGTGCTGTAAACCTAAACAACGTCCTATTTGTAAATCGCACCCGAGCGAGGCCGGGGCGGGTCTCAAGTACATAAATAAAGACTGTGTTAATTTTACATACGGTGGAAGAATACACAACATGCGTACAAGTAGATCTAAAGGAGGGCTCTCAAAAGTACCCCGCTTACCGTGAACAGCCTATATTCGGAAACATGCGTAGATCACGTGAGAGAGAGAAAGAGAGAGAGAACGCTGACTGAAAGTCAGTCACAGTGGGCGGTGCACTGGAATGTGCTGTCCCATGCATGCTACATCCCGTGCGACTTGAAACGGACTGCGTGTGAACTGATGAAACCAAGCTACGTCGAGAAGCAAGCCAATTTCTGAACTGACTTCGAATGTACAAATTCCGAAGTATAATCAAAACTGAGTTAACACTATTGTGCTAAATAAACTGCGATTATAATGATATCACAACAATACTGCCACATTTAATTAGACGTAAAATTAAAGTTGTAAAAATGAAACATACAGGTACCCATAATGTTGAAAATGGCTCTTTTTCTTTCGATGTATGCTTGTATACATATATATGTATATATACAAGGCACACACGCTGGGCGATGTTAAGTCAATATCCTGTGTGTATGTTTGCAACTTTTTCTGCGACACTAGTATTTCTGTGCTAACCGCGATCTCCCTACTAGACTGGCTACTCCTTGTTTAGAGACAACGTAAGTTGTGATATGTGCGTGGGGAAGAACAAATTCGCTAAAACAATAGTGTCACCGATTCACGTACGCTAAACAAGAGTGCTGAGTTTTCACACTTATATTAGCTTCGTTGTACCAAGGGGCTACACTCCTCCCCCAGTATCCAATTTACAGCCTGTTTCTCCACTAACCACAGAATACAATTAGAACATGGGTGGGACTATAGTTTCGTATTACAAAGAAAGCTCCAAATACAAGTGTTATGTAACAACTTTACCTGTGGGAAACCACCATGTTGTCCAGTCAAGTGGTAATTTTCCTAGATCTTGCCCCTAGTACAATACTGTCGTAATTATGATGTCCTAGTTCTCGGAAAAATTCACGTGAAGTGAATTAGGTTTATAAATAAATACGTGGAATTAAGTTGCAATAATATCTATTTTACATCAAATTCGTTATATAGATAGCAGGATAAGAATATTTTTTTACAATGTTGTTTGAAATAGGTAGGCCAAAGTTAGAAAATGATTTCCTTATAGTTACAACACTATTTTACCCAATTCTGTAACCCATATTGTTACGAAAATCTGCACGTTTTTAAGAGTGGAATGGAACACCGCATTTTTTGCGAAATAGTTGTTTGCGCGATTACGCGTATCTCGGTAAATACATGTTCTGCAAATACGACTGATAAAAAAAATTATCAATAGCCATTTTTTTTCTATTGTCATATTAAGTGTATTATTGAAGAAAAATTGTGTGAAAATGGTCAAATATCGCATTTTTAAAGACTGTCTATACAGTTTAATTAATCGGCAAGATAAAAGTACAGAGATGCGGGCGTAGTTTAATCTGTGGTCTTTCATCGTGTTAATAAAACCCCACTGTTACACATTTAATTTGCATAGTACAGCGTTACGACGGAAACACTGCACGCCTTGCGCGTTGGAGCAATGACGCACTAAGCGTGCGTGTTACTGTCGCCCGTATCGCTCCCTCGCTTCTTGACCTTGGACGCTCGAGTCCATCCCAGTGGTGGATAAGAGACTGACGCTTATTTGGGCTGCTGTCCTTTCCAAGAAAAAAATGTTCGGCTCGCCACGAGTTGACTTTGGAGACAGAGTCAATGGCTAGATAATTAGTATCTAGGAAGGAAACGTTCGTGACCTGCAGTAGGAAGCCATCTTGGCATTCGGAAGGAGCGATTTCGGAAAACTACGGAAATCCAAAACTAGGATGCTCAGGCCAGGAATCGTCCCCGCGACCTCACGAATACTATTGCAGCGTGTCACCACCACGCCGCCGTGCTGGGTCTGAATAATGGTTGAAATGAGGGAAGAGATGGAAGCTGGAGCAGTGGTGGAATGACGGCGAGACAGTAAGACGGAAGTACCCGGAGAAAATCTCCACATCACGGCGGTGTCCGCCAAACTCTCCAAATTTCCCGTCCGCCATGGCCTGGGACCGTCGGTGGAGGCTGGTACCTAATCACTAAGTCAGCTGTGGTTTCTCATGTACAGAATGTATCTAAATTCGACCGACAAACTTCGGCTGTAGGTTAAACACGAGAAAATAAGTTGAGAACATATATATAACCAATGGTCTAAAGTGAATACTAAAGGTGGTAAACATATTTGAAGTTGGACCTGGAACACTTGTTTATTGCAGATATAGGATATAATAGTTAAGGTGGAACACCAATTGTTTGGATAATGGTTAACTGAACAAGGATCTTCAAACACCACAACACTTGTCGCTGTAATCAAATTATTTCAATTAAATAATCACCGTCACTACCCCTATTTCGAACTAACTTCCATATCGTGGTATCATATTTGGGATATAAAGGATGGATTATTAATCCTCCTACCACAATTAACAAAAATGCCATCTTGCTTAAATGCCTTAACCTTCACCGTTTTCGAGTAATACGAGTTTTCTTTTAAAATAATATTTACCAATACCTGGCAGGTGGAGCACGCACAATACCCAATAACATACTTTTGCGGCTATTGAAGGGAGGGGAGGATTCCAAAAAGAGATACATTACAGTGGTACTGTAATGAACTTTATCTTCTACTACAATATCAAAAATGTGTACCTCCCTTAGAATTAATTTTAGACCACTTGTATATATTTCAACTTCTTTTTTTGTGATTAACCTACACTGGAAGTTTGTCGATCGAATTTGGATAAACCTGTATAGTCTACTCGCCGTTCCTTCGCACTTTTTAAAACCAACCTTTGAAAAATAACACCTTGTATGAAGTGTTTGGTAGTTTTCTAATATACCATGTATCACAAGCGTTTTATAGTACTTATGTTGACATAAAAGTATATTATTTTTTATTAAACTGAACTTTTATTTATATTTAATCTACAAGTTACAATAATTCATTTATAACTAATATTAATAAAACATGATAAAGTGCGTTGGTTATTCCTAGTATTAAATAGTTCTTATGCAAAATATTATTACACTGAGTGCGCACGAATGTGGTGCGTTTTCCCTTTGCTGTAATTTTCTTGTTTCGGTTAAGCTTTGTTTGCATGATCCTCGAAGCAAAACTCTGGCAAGGGTCGAGAAAAGTTGGAAGTTGCCGTGAATGGTCTACACCCTTCATTATTATAAGGTAGAGAGTGATGAACTAGAGAACGAGATTTATCTCGCACGTAGGCCTTCCACACACACACACACACAAACACACACACACACACACTTCAGGATAACCTTTCATTTTACGAGTATATGTAAAAATTTGGAAATATTTTTCCATTGTCGCTAGCCGAAGTGACCGCAAGCAAACGCGTTGTGATCAGGTCACGAGGAGGTTGAATTGACAACAGTTCGAGATCCATCCACGGAAGGTCCCTGAACATGGGCATCCAGCCTGAGCCATGCAAGTATTTTAAAGTTCATCCGAGTCAAGACGTCGCGCCTCTTCTTGCCTTCCTCGATGTACCCAAATGAAATAATAACCAAGCTGAATGCAGATTAGTATGATACCACACCTTATATAAAATTACTATTATTTACATTTCCAATTAAAACTGTTCAAATTTTGATAACCCACGCTGTTTGTTTTTGTAATTTGGTACCAATGGTATAAACTCAGTTGTAATTTAATGAATTTCCCAGTTACCTAGGCTCACTATAAGACAAGACGAGAATAACCATGGAAAAATTGAGTGAAGAGACCAAAATTGCCTTTGCAAAACTGCAATTAAATTGACAAAAAGAACAAAGGATTTTTAATTATTTTGTTGCTGTGTACAATTTTTTTTGACGCTTTCATAATGGCAGCTGTTTGTAATTAACAATTTATGTATGTGTTTTTTCTCATTGATACCGTTTATGTAGTCCGTCTAGGTATTTTAGTATTTGCTATTAAGGCGCCCGTCTACCTGGCGCTTGAAGTGCGTTGCAGACTGTTCGAAATACACGTTTTTCTACGAAACTATTAAACATGCGTCCAGTGTACTGACTTACGAAAAGAACACACATTTCAGACGACGACTGTTGAGTGTTTCCAAGACCTCGAGTCAATTTTAAACACCATTTCAGAGCACGCCAAAATGGCTAAAAACGGCTTATTCAAAGCGCTGTATCTCAAAATGCGCGTGTCAGATCCATACAAAACTAGTCACGGGGCATGCATTGAACCTTCCTACACACTTTCCACTAATAAAATAATAGGGTCACCGCTGAAAGTCCCATAGGTACACGCAGCACGACGAGAACACTGCACGCCAGTTCAGAGCCTTGCGCTTAGAGACGATGGGGGACTTGATGCGCGTGGCAGTGTCGCCTTTAACGCTCCTTCGTCTCTCGGCTTCAAATGCGGAAAAAAGCTTTAGGTAGACGGGCGTCTTAAGCTCTGCATGTAGGCCTAATTGGTATACGGATCGCACTACGGCTAATAATGTAAATACAATAATTTTCCACGAATCGAGAAAACTGCTGGTAAAATTGATTTCCGCAATCTCGCAAAAATGAGCGTTCTACCGGAAAAAAAAATCGCAACAAGCAAACTACTTACATTTCGCCGATAAAAATCCAAAGTGAAGTATATTTTGTTTCGTACACCGAACAGCAAAATACATTACACGCAAGTATTATTTCTGCGCACGATCCATTATAACTTCAGATTTTTCACCATGATATGAGAAAATAAAACCAAGAATACTCTATGAGAACTCGAGATTGGAATAAGAAATGGCCGATTGTACACACACTCACTAAACATTTCTGGCTGGTTTGAGTCAGTGGTTGATGCAACCGAGGAAAAGAAAGTTGTTTTGAGGACAATGATTTATGGACAAGTCAATTGCACCACCATTTGACCACGTTATAAGGCTTTATAGCCCAGTTTCTACAACAGAATTCAAACTAATAAGTAGTACTATTTTCGCTTGGTCGTAGGACATATTTATCGTGATAACCATGATTTTAAACCCAAGGCAATAATAAATATAATAGCTTATAAATAGAGTTAGAAATAAACAACTAACTGAACGAATGCAAACAAAGCCGTATCAATAGAACATGAAAAAATATCGCCAGTTACATGGCACAGACAAGCTCCCAAAAGAGCACGAGTTTGAGAACTATCTTCACCGCACCAACTTGTCAACTACAGCTCAAGACTTTCCCAACCGACAATACACGTATATTGCAAGTCATTGTGGTTCTACTGAGCACCACAGAAATGCCGGCAAGTCAGGAAATGTAGCTTGCGTTAAAAGAAGTGCTTTAAAACACTATTGCTTGTCACTCCATGCAGCCATTTTTTTTCCTTCAGTCCCTTGAGTTTTTTAGAGAGCGAAAATCGCCTTGACGAGTGTTATTTTTTTTTGTAATTGTACTGATGTGTAAATGCTACATTCGAATTCATGTTTAAATACTATGCTTCAATTGTAATTAACATAATGATTATCAGTAGGCAGTACACACAGTTATTAATCAACAGTAGAGAAATCAAGATTAATAATGAACAAAATTCCACCGGGAATATTTCGTCACTGTAAATACATGTAGAGTAAGAATATTATTTCACTTCAAGACACCACAATCACGGGAAAAGAAAAGAAGTTAACCTATAGTTAGTGGAAGTTAACATTCTCACCTGGAAGCTGTTCGCCTTACAGCCTGCTCATAACCACTGCATCTGAAACAAGAAGAGGGAAGAAATAAGTCTGTGTATGACATCTCAATGACAGTAAAATTAAATGCAAGTGCTTTATAAAACTAGGTCTCAAAAATCTGTAAGTTCGATTGACCTGCAGGTTAAACTCCACAGGTTCATACTTGAGCCTCAGCTATTTGTTACTTAGCTGCTGCCACTGCCATATTTTAAGTTGGTTAAGTACGTTTTAAATGGTGACAATATCAATCATTTATATTAGTATGTTATATCAGTTATTCAACACAATTCAATAAAACTTTGTATGCTGAAAGTATTTATTAGAAGTATCAAATATATGTATAAGAGCCTCTTTTTCCCGCCTTTAGGAATATTAAAGACAGGTGATAAAATTGAATATTTATGCCCTTTTCCGGGAATCAATCAATCGATTCCCATCGAATTTTGCTCACAAGGAGAGCTATAGTAAGCCATAAGAACATAAATGATTTAAGTGTCTCAAATGTTTGTTTTCAAAATTAAGGCCCTTTAAATATTACGGGTTAGTATATCCTGACTATCAAAACATTACACTAATTACAACCGAAGTTGATGCTATCTCCGTAATGCTGTTGGGTTGAGTTGAGAGATTTGGGCAGCTCTTAACAACGAGGTCTTAGTTACAAGCTGAATACTGCAGTTGGGTTTATGCCAGCTTACCGTACGAGGGGTTCTGGGTTAGAGTCCCGGGTGAGAATCGTGTGTATTTGTATAGGCTGTTCACAATAAAGTGAGCACTTTTGAAAACCCTACTTAAGATCTACTTACATCCACGTTGTGTATTCTTACACCTTATGTAGAATTAACATTGCCATGGGCCTCATCGCTTTACTCATATGTCGGTCAAGTGAAACTGCGATATCATTAGAAAAATTAACATTTTATAAATCTGCAAGTTTTTACACACTGAGGCGTTAAAAAATAACAGATAGTAAGAAATAATTTAAATTATCGCAAATAGTTACCTAACCCTTTTTATTCGTCGTTAAGATATGGAACTACTTTCCCTCCATCGTTACCAACTTTACCGGGCACATGTCACTCAGGACGCCCGTTAAAATATATGCATGTAGGGTCAGTGACTTTTTCTAAGGTTGATTTTAAAAAGTGCTCACTTTAACGTGAACAGCATTTAACTGTCTCACTGTTGTTGCACATGTTTTTGGTTCTATTTATAACGCAAGCTGTGTCAACAAGAAGTAAAGGCCTATCTACCAGCTAAGCTTTTAAGAACTTCATCAAAAGTATTTTCATCAATGTAGAGGAAAGTATGTTCATTATTTACATCGGTAACTTCTCGTTAATTGGGTCGTACTGCTCAATAAATCAGCAACAATTTTCATAAACCTGACGGAAAATAAGCTGTGCACAATATGATATTGGCCACCCATTTTCAAGGACCCATATATCCTTTAATATTCACTTTAGGCACAAAGTATATTTCCCACTTCATTTTCCATAAGGAATCACCTCACGAAGTCTGTCATTCGAATTCAGCACCAGCATGTATTAATCGTTAAATATACTGTAGAACATTTCTTTAATTTTAGAAACAATTTTTGAAAATTAGCAACTAACATTACTTTCGTAATACCACAAGTAAATTAGGACAAATTTATATAGGCTGTTTACGGTAGAATGAGCTCTTTTTACAGCCTTGCTTAAGATCTAATTGTATGCATGTTGTGTAGACTTCCGCCTTATGTGAAATTAACATTGCCATGGGCCTCATCACTTTATTCATACGTCGCTCAAGTAAAACTGGGAATTATTATAAAAGCAAATATTTTACAAATCTGCTCATTTTTACACTTCGATGTATTAAAAAACAGAAAATGAAAGATATAATTTAAGTTGTCAAAAAAGGTATCGTAACACTTTTTATTCCAAATTAAGATATGGAACTACTTCCCATCCATCGTTACCAACTTTACTGGGCGAATGTCACTCACTGCGCCTATCAAAATATGTGTAGTTAGGGGCAGTAACATTTTTCTAAGGTTGATTTCGAAAGTGCTCACTTTATCGTGAACAGCCTTTAATTGCTGTGGACTAGGTAAAATAATGTTTTCTTTTAGCAGGCAAAATTTGTAGACTACACGTGCATTATTAATACGAGATAAAGAAACAGATTTGTATGTTTAATGAAACAGTGTTAAGTATACAGTATTTCGCTTGTAGTGTTACAAATAAAATTTCTGGCAACTGGTTTTCAAAATATCGTTTGTATAACGTGCAAAACATTTACTGTGTAGCAAGTTCACTTCGCGACAGGTTACGCTTGAAACACTCATCAATTTGAAGTAACTTAACCATGGTTGATTTTTGAAGTCCCTGTAGGGCAGAAATAAACAGGGTCGAGAAAATTAGTAATTCGTTTGAGAAAAGTTACAACTTACTACCATAAAAAGTACATTTGAGCCACTTTTTATCCCATTCACGCCCAGTATGCATAATTTTGTACATAATGAACAGGGAAGTGGCTTTTGGTTGGTACTGTACGCTGCGAAACGCAATACCCAATCATTTTTTCTGTGTGTATAGGCTGTTCACGGTAAAGTGAGCACTTTTTAAGACTCTTCCAATAGGCATTAAACACTAATAAATATATTTAATAGCAGCTTCAAACATTAACTATTGGGTGTGGTGGAATGTGTACGCTGTGTTTATTGGTCACATGGCAATGTCCAGCATAAAAGTGGCGGAAAAAATACAAATTGGCTAAAAGAAAAAAAATTTGCAAGGCCTTAAGAAGTGCTCACTTTACCGTGAATAGACTATAACGGATACGTAAGCCGTGCTAGTGTTCTGTATTATGAATCGTTATTACTACAGCCGAAGCTTACAAATCATGATTGTGACAACGGAACAAGTAATGTGTCGGCTTAGCATACACGAAAAAAAAATCCCATTTGCAACTAAAGACATAAATTAAAGTGTATCTGAAAGTGTTATACTGGATCACTGTTTACTGGATACATTATGAGCAATTGTGAGTCAACATCACACATCTAAAAACTAAAGATTGAATTCCATGCTTCTCGATTCGGGGTTAAACAGGCTATTCACTGCGGCATTAATAAGTTAAAAATTACAAATGTTCAAGTATATAGCAGAGTACTGCAAGTGACGAAACACGAATTATTATTTCGGTGTATAATATATCTGTTATGACACGAATTTGCGGTCGTTTAATAAATAGGGGGAAGAACGAAGAATCGTCCGAAATAAAACTTAAAGAGTACAAATAATGCCAAATCGTATGTACAAACATTTGCAAAACGTTGTGCAAAACACATTAAATTCCCCGAAATTCGATAGCCAAGAATATTTTAACTTTAATAAATGAAATTATTATTTTTTCTTAACAATTGCCTGTCGTTTTGGCATATCAAGACGTGTTTTCAAAACCAGCGGACGACAAACAGAATTGCAATGGAAAACATCGGGCCAAACACAGATGTTAGAGATGGCTGTGAAAACCAACGTAGTTCCTTCTGAATAACTTTCCGTAGCAAGATCGTAGCCAGCTGATATTTTTTTTCCCCTTCCCGCCGAGGAAACCAGAGTAAAAAGTTGCGGGTCGGGCCGCCTCCTTCGGCGTGCTGCCAACTTCCGCCGGGGGACAAGGGCGCCAACAACTCGAGTACCAGACGCGCGCGACTGTGTACACCAGAGTCGAAGGTAAGCTGGAGAATGTTTCGATATTGCCTCCCTGCAGCTATTTACATGTTCGAGGCTCTGAAACAAGGCAGTGCTGAGGGAGACGTTGGCTCGTGCTTATAGTACCTACCGCGTTCAAGCCATGCGTGTGCAAGCTTTACAGTATATTCGCGGTTTCTCACACTTTTCGAATCAAACCTTTGAAAATACACCCCACGTACGACTTGCTTGGTTGCATTGTAAATATGTCAAGTATCACAAGTGTCTTACACTTCTGTTAACATTAAATTACCTTATTGTTTGCGAAACTGAACTTATATATATATATATATATATATATATATATATATATATATTATATATATATATATATCGCAATGCTAGTAACCAAAGATGAACCTAGTAGTCTTATTGACTACTAGGTTCATCTAACGAGTGAAGGGCGCCAAACTGGACAATAAAAATAAAGGGCGACCATCGGGATGACCACAAATCAGAAGAATATTAATTATTTCCTGGCCAGAGTATTAGGAAACCGACACAAAATAATCAAACATCACCGAAAAACAGAGAAACAATAAACTGTAAAACAGATACAGGTCACAATTATTTTCAGAAGACACAACAGGCCAAAAAAAAAAAAAAAAAAAAAAAAAAGTAAACACACATAACATGTATACATGTAACATGAAACAGGAAAATATTATTTCATTGTCACTGATTATATTGTTATAGTCTATTCGCGGTTTCTTCGCCCTTTTTGGATCAAACCTTTGAAAAATTTCCCCTTGTATGACGTGTTTAGTTATTTACAACATATGCCATATATCACAAGCGTTTTTAATTTGTGTTCATAAAATTTACTGTTTTTTTTCTGTTAAATTTAAATGTTATTCTTATTTCATCTATAAATTATAATGCTTGATTTATAAGTAATTTGAATAAAAAAAACGGTGAGGAAACATGTGTGTTGGTAGCACCCTGTAAGAAATAGTTCTTATACAAAATACTGTTATAGTTAAGTGCACTATAATTCGGTGCGCCGTCCCTTTGGTGTAATATTCCAGACTTACTTAAGCTTAGTTTGCTTTAGGCGAAGGAATATCATTGAAGTATAACTTTAGAAAGGCTTCAGAAAAGGCCGAAGTAACCGTGAATGGATTATACATACTTGCTACTCTGCATCGCTTCCCCTGCGCCGTCCTGCTGTAGCGGGCGAAACACTGTGCCAAGAGCAGATTGATAACGCGAGAAATGCATGGAGATTTGCAAAGGCGAGCCTCCCCACACGTGCCAGATAAGTTTATCGGCACTTGTGCGCTCCTGGCCGTCAGAGGATTGGATTTCCGGGGTTATCTTTGAAAGGATGTTCTGGTTATTGCCCTGGCTTCTCTCAGCGAGACTCGTGGTGCAGAGAACCTCGTGGATCGGGCGAACAAGACTATAGGCTTTTCACGGCAATGTGAGTCCATTTGAAAACCTCCTCATCTGGAATAATATACTATAAATATATTTTATTCTAGCCTTAGACGTTAACTTGCGAGTGAAGTGGAATATGCATACTGTGTTTATAACTTACATAAAAATATTTATTTAAAAAATGAGGTAAAAGGATAAAAAATGACAGAAAGGAATAATTAACTAGGGCCTCAAAAATGCTCGCTTTAGCGTGAACAGCCTATACTTAAGCTGCGACGGATCTCCAAGCCGACGGTATAGTTTTTAGGGGGTTGTGTGGCCATAAGTGCCAAGTGTGCGAAGACAGTGGAGCGACGAGCCAGCGGACCTTTGAACAACGACGAAACTGTCTAGCGAGAGTGACGTCTGCGGACTGTGAGCAATGGTACAGCGGAGTGTGAGACTGACGGGAGGGACTATTGCATTAGTTGCGTGAGTGACAGACATTTGAAATAATCGCAATAGAGATATTGAATTAATGCAAACAATGAGTGTGAATTAAGTGACTGTAACATATATTGTGGCTGGCAGGTATCTGTGCGCGCCGTAGCGCAGAGGCGTGGGGTAGAGGGGTCGCTGGAAACAGTAGACCCAAGAGGGGGTGGGGGAAGGGGATACACCGCATGACTTAGGGAGCTCACGCCCACAGATACCTGCCGGCCACAGTACAGACACACTGATGACTTCAATTAGAACTGCGTGAATAAATTAAATTTCGGATTTAGTTCTTTTATTTTAATAAAGATTTCTATTCCTTACGAACACTCGGATACGATCCTCCGACGTCTTGCAACAATATCGAGTAATAAGACATATCTGAACACAGCAAAACCCAGCAACAAACTTCAGTATTGAAACAAGAAAATCAGTTTGGGGGTTCACAACAAGATAATAACAATGAACATTCGACAAAGACATTGAATCAAAACTTCGCGGTGTTTCACAGACCACTGTAAGAAAACTTTCTAGTTTACTACTTAAACTGTAATATAGTATGTTAAGAGTAAACTGAGCACTTTTGAAAGCCCTGCTTAAATTTACTTGTATGCACGTTGTGTCTTCTTCCGCCTTGTGAAAATTAACATTGTCATCGACCTCGATACTTTATTCATGCTTCGGTCAAGTGAAACTGTAAAATTGTTAGGAAAGTAAATATTTTACAAATCCATCCATTTTTACACTTATATGCATTATAAAACAGAAAGGGGAAGAAATAATTTAAGTTATCACACATGGTTACCTAACTCTTTTTATTCAACATTAAGTTATGGAACTACTTCCCATCCTTCGTTACCAACATTACTGGGCGCATGTCACTCAGTGCACCCGTTAAAATACACGCAGGTAGGGACAATGACGTTGATTTAAAAAGTGCTCAAATAACCGTGAATGCCTATAGAAGTTTTTAACCTAAACACTGTATGAAATAATACCACATATCAGGACGAAGTATTGTACCCGCCTACCTATTTGACTCTCGTCCTTAGTAAATATAGCAATGCTGCCGTATGTTTGTTGGTATGTTTTTGTTTGTGTTGTGCGTGTGTGTGTGGGTGGTGGGGACTATTTACAAGCATAGTGACAGAGTAGATCGAGACGTGTTTAATCAGAAATTAAGCGAGTTTGACATTAATTTTGAACAGAAATCAGTCGCACTCCTTGTGATCTCTATTACTCTTTTTACGTGCGTGTTTATCTTGCGAGCCACTCTGCACGCAGATCCCAATGCAGCATCTGGTCCATATAACGTGTTCACTGACGGCAATAAAGACATTGCAGTTAATTCAGAGGCTGGCTTTTTGCCCTGCCTGCCTATCGCGTCATTTCCCCTTCCCTTTTATAATGACGTCACCCAAGGCACTCCGATGCATTTCTCACAGTCGCTTGGGAAATATATCGTTCCGCCTCGCAGATGTGGAAAGAACGTATAGTTGGTTCACGATTAAATAAACAATTTTGGAATCTAATTTTCAATAAAATCTGTAGTGCTCGTAATTGCATGTACATATATTAATGTATTATATATAGTAATGTCAAAACTGAATTATGGGTTATTCAAAATAAGTGTTGGAAGTGCTGTCGAATTAATTGGTTTGTAGGCCTATTGATTTTTTTTGTTGATGGCTGTTCACGGCAAAGAAAGCACTTTCGAAAACAAACCGCCGAAAAAAAATACTGCCCATAAATATGTAAATAAATTAATATACGTGTGTGTAATCACGTAAATATATGCTGCGGTACACAGTGTTAGGTGGGCTGCCAGTTAAGTTGGCTGAGAACTGATAAAATTAGCTTTATGGTTTAAAGTATTGCGGGTGTAATGTTCAAACTTGTGGCACTGAAGTCAGGGATTTGGTTAGTGAACATACGAGCACGAATTTGCAAATTATTAATGTATTTACATTACTACGATTTCTACGATTTCCACTTGGGTACCGCATAAATAAAGTGATGCGGTCCATTACAACATTAATAATACATAGAGAGAAATATTTAGATCATAATCATTGCTATCAGAAGTTCTCTATTGACAGCGAACAGAATATAGCTACACATATCTGGGTATAAGCGACTGTGAAAATATATTCCATTCACGGCTACTTCTAACTTTTCTGATGACTTTGTAAAGTACTACTTCCAGGATATTCCTTCGCCTCATGCAAACTAAGTTTAACCAAGTATAGAATATTACACCAAACGGACATTGCACCGTATTCTTGCGCACTTACGAGTAGAAATATTTTGCACAAGAACTATTTTTTTTTTTGGGCATTAACTACCTAACTATTTCCTCCCTGGTTTTTATTCCTGTTTATTATACATTAAATATACAATTTATAGATAAAATAAAAGTAAAAATTCAACTTTACCAAGAATAAGGTTCTTTATGTTAAGAGGATTATGTACCTGCGCGTCCCAAGTCAAGAAAGCGAGGGCGCGATACGGGCGACACTAACATGCACGCCTAGTGCCTCATCGTCGCTCCTACGCGCAAGGCGTGCAGTGTTTCCGTCGTGGTTCTGTACTGTACAAATTATACATTTAACATAAGTTTTATTACACGCGATGAAAGCCCACAGATTAAATTACGCCCGTATATGTGTATTTTTCTCTTGCCGTTTAAGGAAACTGCATAGGAAAGCTTTAAAAATGCGATATTTGACCATTTTTACGATTTTTTTTCTGCATGAATGTACTTAATGTGTTAGAAGTAAAAACATAGAGGTATTAGATAATTGCTTTTTACATTTTATAGCAAAAATGTCGTATTATCAGAACGTATACTTGCCGAGATACGCGAATACGCGCAAACAACGATTTTACCAAAAAACAATTGTTTCAATGCACACTCCTCTAAACAGAAGTATAAAACACTTGTGAATCGTGACATACGCACATTTAGGAAACATTCAAGTACGTCATACATGGGGTGATATTTCAAAAGTTTGTTTCAACAAATGTGGAGAAGCCGTGAGTAGATCATTGACTAAAGATGAGGTAGGCCGCTTATTCGTCTTCTGCGCATGTACCCAACATTGACCTACCCCAAAGGAACACAATTGTCAAAGTCACATGGTCAACAGTGATGAACGTGTTTATTTATATCTTAATTTTTAAATGACAAGCAATAATATATTAAATAAATACTTTTACCAGTTTGAATTTAATCAAAAATCATTACAAATTTGTTAGAAGTATAAAATCATCTCAAAAGCACTTGTTTACTAAACAGCGTTCTAACCTCAAACCCAATAGACACCATTTTTGCTAGCTGTATTGGCAGAAAAGTAGTTCAGTGTTGGGACATGCAGATTGTTTGTGCGCAGCCAGCGAGATCGGCCTACTTACATCTTTAGTCTATGGAGTAACTGTGCCGTGTTTACATATGTTCGTAATACTGATGAAGAATTGTTCGTAGACGCCCTTGTATGTATAATTAGGTCCTTGGCGCATTTATTTTCTTCACGTGGCGGAATAATACGAAGTGCGAATAAAAAATAATCTGAGCAGGGCTGCCAGAGGGTTCCGTTCGCCGTAAACATACTGTAGTGGAAGACATAAATTGCTGCAGCGCAATGAAGTAGGCCCACTCATACTATTATTGCTCTTTTTGCTGCATATCTTGAGACGCTTCCAAACAAGCGACTTACATGCCAAAATATCGTAATTACTCGCTAAGATAAATTTAAACACGCGCAGAATTTAAGTCATCAATTACTTACCCAGCGAATATTCCAACCAACGCATTACTATTACCGTCTGTGTCTTATTTCCAGTTCGGTAACAGGCTGGAATGTGATTTTCTTTCTCTGCGGATAAAAATTCCTATACTGTTCACTTTTCCACTACCCGGTGCCGAAAATAGTGAGCACGTTGTAAACTTATCCCTACCGACAATATTACAAAGTATTTGGTTAACAAAGGCACCACAAATTGTTTAGAGACAATAACTAGAATGTTTATCTCTTTCTGCGCAGACAGAATGGAAAAAATCTGTTAACGAATATAGCGTCTCTGTAGTAACTACAAATACAAAATCGTTTCCTGTCCATTAAACATTAAGCAGGGTGTATTTAATTAAACAAAATATTCAATAGCAACGTCAGATATACTCAGACACACACTGCGCTGAGGTATTTCAGCAGCAAGGGCGTGATATCTTCCACGTTAGAGAACTGAGCGTGTCACAAGGTTGTGTATAAGGTTCGATGATTATTTGATGCGATTTCTTGCTGCGTATAGTATACGGCATAAATTTGCACTGCAGCATCGACATGTTTATGCACAGTACATCAACTACAGTTTACACCAGTTCGGCTACTCGTAAATCGTTCACTGCATTGGAACGGGGAAAGTGCCCACGATTTTGTTTTTCCTCACGAAGCTATAGCTTTACACTTTCTATGCACCATTTTAGATCTCTGGGCACTGTAGCTTGTGGAAGTGTATTTAAAAAACAATACTGATGATAAGAACAGTAGCGTAACATTTCAACATATTAACTGGGCATTTATCACAGCGTCAAGTTCATCCACAGTGAATTAAAAGCTACCGTAAGTGAACTTCATAAGGTTACGTCCAACATGCTACGAAATCACAAAAGAATGGATGAATATTTTCCGTACAAAAGTTATTCTAGGAATTCGACTAAGAAGATGATTATTGTCCCAAGTAGATTCGTTCCACTCAAGTCAGTTTTGTGTTTACAGCAAATACAGTAGTGTGTATTACAGATCAGCTTCTGTTCGCGTGTTATGAACTTCTGCTCGAAAGTTATTCAATGCATTAACTTCCCCGGATGCTGGCTTCGTCTAAACCGTACTGATAGCGAACTGAAATAATGGCAGCGAAAACGTATTGCCTTGAGGAAATGAAAGCTTACATTTGCTAATTTAGTACTTCGAAATGCTTAACAGTTTAACACAAGTACACTGAGAGAAAATCGAACAAAATATTTGTTTGTATAGGGCCAAATGTATATCTAGTTGCCCCAACAAAACATATTGTTGAGCAAACAAAATTTTAATAGCAACAAAAACATTTTTGTTCATCTAACAAATTATATGTTTGAACAAACAACACCTCTGTGTTTGGCCAAAAAAATAATTAGACTGTAAACTAAAATTTTGTTGAATCAACTGTATATATTTGTTTGGCCACTCATTTGACTGCCTACGTTCTAAAATACAGCTGGAGAGTTTGTTTGTATTTTTTTGTGGTAATTAGGATAGTAACCGTGTTTGTTAGTGCATCTAGTGATGCTTAACAATCGTATGAACACATCAATAAAACAATGCAACAAGAAACTGACAAGTAAAGCTGTAAAACTTGAACATTTTTTTTTTGCACACGTTGCCCAAAATTTGCAGTATATCTATTTAAAAGCTTTCCATCATGAACAGTTGTCACATTAGCTGAGATTATTAAGGCGTAGCGATCAGACGTAGGTGATCTAGATTCGAAACTCGGTTGAATTTGTAAAATATTTTTATATCGGCCCAAACTGTTTAATGCACGTGTAGCCAAACAAATATTTAGTTGCACCAACCAAATCTTACAGTTTGGGGCAACCAAATGAGAACAACAAAATAGTTTGGTTTCAGCAACAAAATATTTCATTGCCCCTATACAATGATTTGGTTGCACCAAACAAACCTTGTTTGATTCAACAAAGCCTTTTTTCTCAGTGTATAGTGGAGAGGTTTGGACGACTTTTAAAGGCGGTGTCTTCAGAATGGATGAGGGTGAAGCAAAGTATGGAACAGTGACGGAATAAAAGGGCGGGGGAAACGGGAGATCCCCGAGAAAACCCGCCTGTCAGTGGCATCACCCGGCACAATTCCTATGTGCGAAAGTATGGGAGCGGTCCCGGCGATAATGGAACCCGAATTGCCTTTGTCGAAGGCAAGTAAACTGACTACACTACACCATCGTAGGCCCCTTTAATACCAGTAAACTACTTTACGAACTCATACAATTAGGAAAGTTTCAAGAATTTTTCGTAGGGAGATTTAGGCATACCGTAACGTTAATAGTTTCGGTTCCGTAAACCGTATTTTTTTCTTCTAATTCATCGCAAAAAAAAAATGTTTAAATTGCGGCCCAAAATATTAACCCATTCAGACCTGATGTACACCATTGTGTACACTACGCAAGTGTGGATAATTTTTGGTCTGTACTGCACACTGCAAAGCTCAATGACCAATGATCTTATATGTGGGCAAATGATTTGCTAACTGTCCTACTCGTAGAGGTAATGATTGGTTCATATAACTGTAGCCGAACATATAGTCTACAGATCACTGGCTGTGGCAACGAAACAAGTGTTGTGTAGAAGTAAGTACAGTGTGCATCATACATGTTTATGTTTGTGACACCTGAAACCGTCAATTAAAGTGGGTGTGAAAGGGTTAAAACTATGCCACATACGTTACAGACAAATGAAAAAATTACTCGCACGTCATTTCGCCCCAGTGGACTACATGAAATGATACGATACTAATGCAAATGTTTCTTTCTATTCTACATTTAATGACTCCTCTTCAGATGCTATAATTATCGTGTAATTTTAAGAAGTTCTAAAATTATTAAACAGTCACCGGTAGGTACTCTTCTGGAATAAAAATCGTGGCGCTGTCTCTTAAGGGATAGCTATTCCAGATTTTGGGATGACACATGTTGCCTTTTCCATCCACTGAAGGGTTTCGTCTCGTAAAATCCCTTCTTAGTTCGCGCATACAGCCCAAGGGAAAACCACCCTATAGGCTGTTCACGGTAAAGTGAGAACTTCTTAAGGCCCTTGTAAATTTTTACTTTCACCCAATTTCTATCTTCCTGCTGCTTTCTAATATAAATATTGCAATGTGGCCAATAAACACAATGTACATATTTCACCACTCTCAAAAGTTAACGCCTGAGGTTGCAATAAAACATATTTATTAGAGGTTAATGCCTGTTGGGAGGGCCTTAAAAGGTGCTCACTTTGCCGTGAACAGCCTATAACACTTCATGTCTCTAGATCCGGCGTTTTGGGCTATTCGTTCGCGAGTCAGTGAAACAACGAATGAGTGAGTGAGTTAGTGAGTGAGTGAGTGAGACGGTGCATGAATAATTTGATGAGTGATGTCATTCCCGTTAATATACAGAAATGAGCTGGAACGCGCCCAAGATACTTGTGGGTCATATCCGGACAGGATCTAAACTTAAAATCGCTGTATTCAAAGCCCTAAAAAAAAGTAGCATTTTAATATGGAAAAGGCAAAGGAAAATGTATAAACCAAAAATAGAGACTGTTGTAGTATCTCAAATATGACGCGAAATATTTCGCCTGTATTCCAAGCGTAAATGTCTCCATCGTTTCTACAGAGGCAGCCAGTTTACGGTGAAGTGAGCTCTTTTGAAATCAACTTTTAAAAGTTCACTGCCCATACCTGCGTGTATTTTAACGGGCACACTGACTGTGAAGAGACCAGTCAAGTTGGCAACTACGGAGAGAAAGTAGTTCCAAGTGTTGACGTGAAATTACAGATGTTAAGTAAACATTTGTGAATACTGAAATATTTCATTTTATGTTTTGTTTTCTTTAATACATAGTGTAGGCATAAAAAATTTTGTAAAATATTTACTTTCCTAAAAAATTTACAGTTACCGACGCACGAATAAAGTGATCAGGTCCGTGATAACGTTAATTGTACACATGGTCCAAGAATACACAGCGTGTATACAAGTAGATCTTATGCAGGGTTTTCAAAAGTGCTCACTAAACCGTGAACCAGTGGCGTGTAGTGAAGTGTTGCAATGCAAGCTGGTGCTCGCTCACTACTGTATATTCTCTGTGCACGCAGCAGGAGCAAGTAACCACACTGTAGCCAAGGGAAGCTGAATGCATTCCGACCACTCACGAGTGAGCAGCAAGGGGCCCATTTTACACGCCCTGCGGTGTCAACTGCCGAGCTACGTTTTAGTCGTGGGAGTGTAAACTAACAAACAACAGGGTATAGCAAGTTGACGCCAGCTTACCTCGCAACAGTTCACCACACGCCACTTGCCGTGGACAGCATATACTAACTTGACCGAAGGCGTAACGTATCCCGCGCATGCAAATGTTGAAAACGTCCTCCCGATCTTACCACTGCACTCGCCCGTCGAAGCGCAAAGGAAACAAATTAGTGTACTTCCTGGACCTGTGGTTAACGACCTCCTACCGCCCTCCTCCAACACGGCCTAACCTCTACGAACCGTGTTCGGAACCGAAGCAGGTTCTTGGTACTCGGGAAAAGTGGCTGCAGGTGTCTATAGCCGATGGGTTTTTCTCCTGGTGCTCCCGTTTCCGTCGTCAAAAGATTCGATTCCACCACCTCATTCCATGCCAAACTTCAGAGGCGATGACAGCTCGCCGGCTCCACTCTTACGTGTCGTCACACGATGGTTGCTACATCCACCAAGATGTGCTACTGTTATTATTGTTAGTATTATTGCACTCCTTACTCTAGTAAGCCCCGCATAACTAGCTTGCCAGTAATGCCTAATATAAATTCAGGCTTTCTGGACTGAACTACTAAAAAAAAATTTGCAACTCATGACAAATAGGTAAAGGCTGTTCACGATAAAGTGAGCAGTTTTGAAATCAACCTTAGAAAAAAAGTCATTACACCTACCTGCATTATTTTAACGGGCGCCCTGAGTGACATGCGCTCAGTAAAGTTGGTAACGTCGAATAAAAAGTGTTATTTCTTTCGCTTGCTGTTTTAATAATGCATCGAAGTGTAAAAATAAGCTTTTTTTTTTTTTTTTTTTTTCTACAGTTTACTTGACCGACGGATGAATAAAGCGATGAGGCCCATGGCAATGTTAATTTTAAATAAGACGAAAGAACACACAACATGTATACGAGTAGATATTAAACAGGACTTTTAAAAGTTCTCATTTTACCGTGAATAGCCTATAGGTAGGTAAGGCGTAACGTCTTGTCGAATACTGGAGCAAGTTGCTCAGAGAGGCAGACACGGAGGAAGAACTAGCCATGGCCTGAATTAAGGAACTTTCCCAGCATTCGCCTCGAGTGATTTCGGGAAACTGTAGAACTGAAATCAGGTTGGCCAGACCGGGTTTCGAACCCGGTACCTCCCGAAAGTGAGTCCATAGGTTTACCACTGCGCCCACTCGCTTGGTAGACCACTAGAAAATGAATTTTTATAAAAATCGGTATAGACTGTTCTCGGTAAAATGAGTACTTTTAAAAGCCCTTCTCAAGATCTACTTGCATGCACGTTGTGTCTTCCTCCGCCTGATGTAAAATTAACATTTCCATGAGCCTCATAACTTTAATTAAGCGTCGGTCAAATGAAAATGAAATTATTATAAATGTAAGAATTTTACACATCTACTCATGTTTACACTTCAATGCAAAAAAAAAAATAACAGAAAGTTAAAGAAATAGTTTAAGTTATCACAAATGGTTACCTAACACTTTTTATTCGACGTTAAGATATGAACCTACATTCCATCCTTCGTTAACAACTTTACTGGCCGAATGTCATTAAAATATATGCAGACAGGGGGCCTGTGATATTTTTCTGTGTTTCATTTCAAAAGTGTTCACTTTATCGTGTGCAGCCTTTAGTTACAACAATTTCTATGGATACTCATTCGCGTTTTCTTCGCAGTGAAGCTCGCTTCTTATGATCTTGGGGCGCACTCTTGTAAAATAGTTCAATCATATAAGCAAATAATTTAGAAGGAAACAGCGCTGAAGTTACCGTCAAAATTTGCTGTTTTAGTCGCCTCATTTTGTCTATAGCTGTCCGTATTAAGTGTTCACATAAACAACCAAAGCCTGCGCATAATTGTGTGTTTAACTGTTCGGAAAATGTTCCATCCATCCCGTAACGTTACATCGTTCGGCTGCACTAATTTCTTTTTCGTTTAGGCACTGAGTTTTTTCTAACCGTAAATAGGTGAATAAGATCCTGAGATAAAAGTATTCACCTATGAATACCTTGCAATTAGAATAATGAGAAAACTTTGCACGTTTGCATGTTCAAAGCGTTAACCGTTTTGTCTCTAGAAAGTTTCAGCTTTGTTCCTGTTTTGAACCGTCGGTCTTGTTGATGATCGATGGCCCATGGGAGTAGTGACTTCTGGTTTTTGTCGTGATATTGCTGTAACTTTGGTAGTTACACCACGATATTTGAAATGTGTGTTCACATATTACGCAGGCTTTCATGAAAACATTTTAGGTACATATAAATTGGTTGACATTGAATTATCAGAAAAGGATAGTTGGGAAATTAAATAGAGCAAATCGGGATTTAAAAAATATTCTAGTTTATACGCAACGCGTCACAAGCCTGCCGCTTTAAATAAAACGTTTTACAGATTATGTAATGTGTTATTTACTTATTTCAGTTTATTTAATCATCATTTATCAATATTTTATTATTTACGTATTTTTCTCGTAACTTATAGTTCAATTCATTTTTTATCTATACTTTGCAAGTTACGTTTTTAATCCAGTCTCGCCTGCAGACCCATGTTTCATGATAAGATTGTTTCTCTGCCAACCGGATATGCAATGCTGCGTTGCGAATTCTTTCAGTCTCCTTCTGAAGCTACCCCTTCCACTCACTTCCCTGCGGCTGCAGTTCTTGCACAATTGCCACATTCAGCATCTTAGGGCTGAGGTGGCTGAGCGATTAGCACGCTCGCCTCCCACCAAGGTGAACCGGGCTCAATGGGAATCGTGCCGGACGATGCCGTTGGTCGGTGGTTTTTCTCGGGGATCTCCCGTTTCTCCCGACCTCCCATTACGGCGCTGCTCAATATTACCTTCAATCACCCTCGCCGGCTCTCAAGACCTCGCTGTTCAGAGCCGCCCAAATCTCTTCACTCACTCGCTTAACATATTTTATAAGCAAGTCATAAAATGACAGGGTCACAACTGAATGAGCCAGACGGGCGTGCTGCAGGCGAAAAGATTGCCGCCAGTATATTGTTCATAAATATCGCTCTCGCGCTTCTATAGGGCTCAAACGGGCAAAGTGGTTCCAGCCAAGGCCCCGCCCAGCTGCTACATGCAGTGCGTTGCATATGTTTCTGTAGGAAACTCGAGATTCAATAACGGTTTGATATTTTGTTGAGGTGTCTAAACACGTGTTGGGGACACGGCCGTATGTTTTGCGTGAATACGTCTACGTTGACGCGCTCGGACTGCTTTATGTTTACTTTAAGTACCCGGCACGGCTTCACTCGATCATATGGGGTTTTATGAATATCACTGGATTGCTTTTGAGATGTTCTTTCCAACCGTATATGATTTCTGTATTTCGACTTGGCTTTTTGAAGAGTAAAGGCTGAAATTGTGTTAGATTTCTTAATTTTTTACATTAAACGCATACAATTTCACCATAACCACGCCACACAACACACAAATATTTTATACACGCAATCGATTAATCTTAACGAGAGCTGTCGATTGAAACTTAAACGAGAGTCGTAGCTCTCCTAGTCAAAAGTTATACTAAGCGGAAGTTACGAGACGCGGCGAATGAACTCAAAATTCACCCCCCCCCCCCCCCCGGGCACGATGCTTCGCAGTCATCACACAACGTAACATATTCTTTGATCCTTTGGCAATCGAGTGGTGTAATTGAATTTTTAATGTAGACGATGGATCCGGGGCTGCAATGCCAAACTGTATCCCCCGATTTTATCATCGGATTTTCTGAATTGTCTCCCACCATGGTTGGAAATTTAAAGTCGTATTCACGTAAAAAAAAAAAAAAAAAAAAAAAAAACTATTAAGAAACGTTTTGTGCCGAAAAATAAGTTTCCAGTCCTCATTTCAACTCCAAGGGTTATTTTTTTGTGCGTGAAAATTGCTAAAACTTGTTTTCCGAATCTGTTTTAGCTGCAAAAATTTCGATACAGAAATTTCATAGTTGTCGTTTAGACACGTATCATACCTTTGTTTTTATTAGTATGTCATAACAATAAAGGGTCGCCGCTTAAAGTCACGATCAGGTAAATCGCCAACAGAAAGCCAGTTGAGCGCCTTGCACGTAGAGGCGATTAGGGACGTGGTGAGTGAGCAAGAGTCGCCTTTACGCCTTACAAATGAAGCAATTGGAAGCCTCGAACGCGGAAAGTAGACCTACATAGCTGCAGGCAGGCGGAAATCTTATGAAAGTAACAAAATGAAATCATCTCTAGCGTTTATAGTGTGTAGTAAAAGCTGTTCACAATAAGGTGAGCACTTTAGAAATAAACTAAAAGAAAAAAGTCACTGATCCAACCGCATATATTTTAACGGGCGCACTTACTGACAGGCGTCCAATAAAGTTTGTAACGATGGTTGGAAAAGTAGTTCAACGTCTTAACGTCAAATTAAAAGTGTTTGGTAACCATTTGTGATTTATTTCGTTTTCTAGTTTTTTAAAGCATTTGAGTGTAAGAATTAGAACATTTGTAAAAATTTACTTTTCGAGTAATTTTACTGTTTCTCCTAACCGATGCATGAAAAGTGATGAGGCCTATGAGAGTGTTAATTTTACATAACGCGGAAGAATACACAACTTGTATTCAAGTAGATCTTAAGCAAGTCTTTCGAAAGTGGTCAGTTTACCGTGAACAAAATATAGTAAGCTCTTATACTTACGTCTCTCCTTATAAGCCCATGTCACCAGGCATGTTAATTTTTTATTTATTTATCCTTGATACAAATTTTAGAGGATTTATTCAAAAATGCGACATCAGAAACTTAGCTAATAACTTTACCCACCATTACAAATATTATATATATATGTATACTAATGCATATTTATGCAACAATTAACTTAATACAAAACTCTATCATTAATACATAATCACCTTTTAATGACAACCTATTAACACCTATTAACAATCAGGTACAAATGTTTGCACGGAAACATGAACAGTAATGCTTGGGTATTGGAACATTTTCAGTAATGACCTTGTCTCTTCTGTTATGACACTGACACGAATAATTTCTGTACAAGGGGTGATACAACCTCTTAAAGCCTGTTACACACAGTTCGCTTCCTTGTACAAGAAGGCGTACACGTTTCTTCTTCAAATCAACTTGAATCGTGTGACTGACTAACTTGTCTGCAAGTGGCGTGCATGCTAGCTAGAATCGTTGAGAGACTGTTCCATTCTTCATTCACCTTCTTGTGCAAGTCGTTTGTTTCCATTTGCGTTTTATACATTTATGTAGTTCCCGTATATTATTTATGCTGATATTGTTAATTTGAGAGTAGAAAACAGAATTTAATTCTGTATTAGTGATTTATTTTGTTTTTAGTGTTTTTGTGTTGTGGTGGAAATAAGTGACTGGCATGCTGCAACATTCAAGTAGGGGAACTACCACTGAGTGTACAGTATGTACTGTACATGGGACTTGAATACAAGAGGGTGTTCACCTTCTTGTTCAGAAATGATGTCTGTCTGTATCAGGCTTAAGGTTGAAGTAAAGCAACTGCCTATGGAGCACTGCACCCAATTATACAACGTGAGGAACTCATAAAAAAGTAGTACAGACACCATAGAAATTGTCAGTAAAGTGTTTCTTATGCTGTGTATGAAAGAAGTATGTACCTATATGTTTTAAAACATTATAAATTATTTTACTAAAATATAGCCAACTTTTTAAATGTAAAAAAAATAATCGATTAAAAAGTCTGTATTTTTAACCAGATTTAAGTGCATTTCCATTCTGGATGCTTCGGAAAGCAGAATTCGCAAGAAAATGCCGATATTCCATGGCGAAGATTTTTTTGCAAATTTTGCTTTCTGAGCATCCAGAATGAAAATGCGCTTAAAATTTTGTTAAAAATACAGACTATTTTAATCGATTGTTTTTTTACCTTTTAAAAGTATATTAAAGGAAAATATTTTATAATGTTGCTATATATATATATATATATATATATATATATATATATATATATATATATATATATATATATATATATATATATATATATGTGTGTGTGTGTGTGTGTGTGTGTGTGTGTGTATATATATATACACACACACACGCACACTTATTTCATATACAGCATAAATCGCACTTTTTCTGATCATTTATATGGTATCTGTTTTGCTTCTTTTTTTTAAAATGAGTTCTTCACATTGTATAGTCGGGTGCAATGCTCCATAGGCAGTTGCTTTACTTCAACCTTAAGAATTGAAGGTTGGCTGGTGTTCACACCCGAGCTACATCACCGTCCGACATCGTGTGTGTTGTTTGGCATGCTTCGAGCGCTCAGCCCAACTCGCCGCGCGGTCAGGCGCAGCTAACTCCAAGTCGATCGAACAAATGATCTGGGTTAATTCGATCGCAATCCGGACGCGGGTAAACCCCGGCCAATCAAGTTTCCGTAACGGGCAGAGTAAACATTTGCTCTAACCGGGTTAAACCGCGGGCTCCTTTGCTGTCTTCCGTGGGCTGTGGCGGCACCTGGCGGACCATACTCAACTACGTTTAATTATTCACGCCGCAGTGTGTTTACAACTGGTGTGAGGCTGTTGAAGAAGAGGAGCATATAAACTGTAAGTAAAGTCAGTTCACGATACAGTCAGCACTTTTGAAATCAACCTTACAAAAAAGTCACTGCTTCTGCCTGCATATATTTTAACGAGCGCACTGAGTGACATGAACCCTGTAAAGTTGATAACGATGGATGGAAAGTAGTTCCATATCTTAACGTCAAATAAAAAGTGTTAGGTAACCGACGCATGATGCACATGGCAATGTTAACTTTACATAAGGCGGAAGAAGACACAACGTGCATACACGTAGATCTAAGGAAGGGCTTTCAAAGTGCTCATTTTACCGTGAACAGTCTACAACAATACTGGACGGCATTTTTATAGCGTGCTGAATTCTGCACAAATAGAGTCAGTATATGGTCAACTGTCAACTCTATAGATATTTGAAATAAACATTAGAAAATATTTCAGTGCTTGCAACTGCATATAATATTTGCGGATACTAACTAACATATCTAGAGTAATGTTGGCATCTGACACAGGTGATGAGTATCGTTTAAAATAGTGGCGAAGTCAAGTTCCTCGTTATTTTATGCATCATCGGTTACAATTTGGCTTATATTGCATATCAACAGTAACATATTTTTTACGTTCATAAAGACTTCGCGATGCCAACTGATGCATACATGAACAAAGCACATTGGGGGCGGCTTACAAACAAAAAAAAATTGAAAAAACGGAAGGGAACTATTTTGCATTTGAACTTTAACTTGGTAACGCTTTACGTTTACAAAAATAATGATATTCGATACAACTCAAAAATTATGAAATCGAGATACAAAGATCGAAAAATTGTTTTCCTTCAGAGAATAAAATTTCAGAAATTTTATTGCGACTTGTTTGGTTAAGAACATAGACGATAAATTTTAATTATTATGTACTACTTTCAAGTCTTTTAGTATCTTCGCTCAGTTATTTTCCTTTTTATAATATTTTATTTTGTGTGACCACAACGCATGTTTAAACTGAATAACTTACAAGAGGTTAATATACAAACAGTTTTTCATGTACATAATAGTTGATACAATCCACAATGTAAAACAATGTAAATATTTTATGTAAGGTGGTATATTTCAAACGAAACACTCTTTCGACAGCTATAAAAATAACAATTATGATAATATCAGGCGGTGTTTCTTAAAAGAAGTATTGTAATAAAATTACAATCGTGCAGGCACTTCAAACCTGGGGAAATTATGAGGGGATGAGAGGCAACCAGAACAACGAATGAGGCAAACATTAGAAACAGGAGCAATTTGTTTGCGTTTGGAGACCGCTGAGAGTGCAACACTGAAAGATTCCGAAACCGAGAACTAAGTATCTACGACAACAATAACGTTGCAAAACATCGGCGTATAGTCTGCATATTTGTTAGACTTTGCGTGTCTGTATACCTGGTAAGGACAAAAAGTACGTCCGCAGTTGTTAAGTTACTCCTCTTTTGAAAACATAGGATATACTTTACTCTCCTTCCCCATCTAACATATTGTTACAAGACGCCTGAGGGGCGCATCTGAGTTCGAGAGGGATGGGGGTCTTACTAAAATCAAGACAACTAAATTTGATTTTTAATTTACTCACACAGCTATTATTTACAGCATTAATTTATTCATATCCAAAATTACTTTTTATTTATTTCTCGGTGAGCGCAATATTTAATATATATTTCAACTCTAATTAACGTCCTTCTTAATGTCTGGTTGTAGTTAATTAACTCATACTCATCATTAACACCACTTCAGTCCGTCTGTTTCTATCATTTGTAATGTATTTCACTCACGCATCCAGTCCAATAGTCCAGCCTGCCAGCCGCACTCTTCACTGCACCGATAGTCGCAGTCATAGATTTTCCTCCTGCTGGTCACTTCTCTCGCCGCTCGTTTCTCTTCTCGCTCGTCGTCTATCGCTTAAACTCCAGCCACTCATCCACTCCCGGCTCGGAGGCCCGTCGCATTTTTACACTCGCTGGCCTTGATCCGGAAAGTTCGACGCACCCCGAGTACATGCTGAGAGAAACTATGGAAGTAATCACTCGAAAATTCTTCAGATAAACGCGGAAATTTAATCAGCTGAAGATCATGAGCGCTCGCCGCAAAGTATTATCGTGGTGGCTCGCTTTTTGTAACAACATATGTGCGTCATGGATTATTAATATGCTCTTTTTTTAAATAACACCTTTCTTCATTATTTATCATGTATGACAACTGATATAAAGGCAGGTTTAAAAATACCACAATACACCCATAGACCATCTCACACTTTCTGTTTATTAAGTTATAAAAATGATATTGTAAATAGACGTGTAAGTAATTCTAATAGATACTTTTCTAATTTTGATCCCTTTTATGGCAAAAAAAAAATCTAATTTAGTGTTCTCTACAAACACTATTGTAATCAGTAGGTTCAAACCTATATTAATTTCAATTTAACTATATGGGTCCTTTCATGAATATTATTTGTCATCTATTGTTACTTTTATAATATTTTTTTTGTGTTTTTTCTGTATTTGTGATTTTATGTTTGGTGTTGTCTAGTCGGGTTTTGTAATTTGTCCTACATGTTGTGACGTCTAAATGTTTCTGTGTATGTGCCACCCTGTTAATGGTTTCTCACTGTTGGGTGGCACACAAGACTCAAATAATACACAAATAAAAATCAAATTATTATTATTGCTATTCTCTGATCCCTTGTGACTCGTCGCCCACTATCATGTAACTCCTCTCGCTCCGTCTTCCACTCACTCGCGCACGAAGGGCCAAGGTCAGCGCATACCAACAACACGTAAATATATTTATAAAAATAACGTAAGCTTACCGATTTTTCCAATGCTATTTACAGTGTAAGATAGAAGTAAATTCTTGTGG
This sequence comes from Dryococelus australis, assembly GCA_029891345.1. Taxonomy (NCBI): domain Eukaryota; kingdom Metazoa; phylum Arthropoda; class Insecta; order Phasmatodea; family Phasmatidae; genus Dryococelus; species Dryococelus australis. The sequence continues at coordinate 83,134,965 of CM056998.1, forward strand.
CCAAGCCATTTTGTTATTTCTGAAGTTTAATGGCAATGGTGTGGTGAAACCGAATTCGGATTTTGATTGGATCTCCATTGCCTGGACAATGACTACGGAAAAAGTAACCAAAAAACGAAGAACACAATATATGGATCAGAAACACAAATGCAAAAAAAAAATGTAATAACATAAATAAGCAAGCATATGGAACAAGAGACAACGATCCAGATAGACAAAGAGCGATACAGAAACAAAAGAAGACAGCGCAGTTATGACACAATACGAAAACAGCAAAAACCACAAGCGAAACACACATTGCAGTAAGTCAAGATAAATAGACATATAAAGGGATTGACAAATTATAGTGATCCATTTTGGCAATAAACGTAACAGAAATCAACAAAGACAACATACATGTGGCTAGACAACATCAACAAAATTCACATGCGAAAAACAGTAAAGCTAAAAAGTCAGTAAATTTATGAATGGATGCAAATATTATGATTTATTCAGATAACGAACAACAAAAAAACACCAAGGACAGCACAAGTTTAAAAACACAGACGACTAAATAAACAGTAACAAGATGAAAACAGTAAAAATTCACGACGTTTCGGTAGCTGCGATCTACTCCCGTCTTTAGGTGACAAACATTTTGGATTTTTTCCTTCCGGCATAAATGAATAATCTTGATTACCGGGAAAATCTCGAAAATGCTGTTGTATAGAACTGTTAAACCTGTCATGTAGTAGGCTACCTATAGCACGCTGGCCACTGAGCTTGCATTTTTCCCCCGGTCCCTCGCTAGTGGACAAGTGCATACGTGCTGTGAGTTAGGCCCCCAGGGTCGCAGCAGTTAGCGAAGCGACGGTTCGTAAGCAACTATAGGTTGTTCAGGGTAAAATGAGCACTTTTGATAGCCCTACAAGATCTACTTGTATGCCCGTTGTGTATTCTTCCACCTTATGTACAATTAACATTGTCATGGGCCTCATCACTTTATTCATGCGTAGGTCGAGTGAAACTTTGAAATTATTAGAAAAGTAGATATTTTACAAGTCTGCTCATTTTTACACTTCGCTTCGTAAAAACAAACAGGAAGCGAAAGAAATAATTTAAGTTATTATAAATGGTTGCCTAACAATTTTTATTCGACGTTAATATATGGAACTAATTTCCCACCAACGTTACCAACTTTAGTGGGCGAATGTCACTCAGTGCGCCCGTTAAAACATATGCAGTCAGGGACAGTGACTTTTTTCTAAGGTTAATTTCTAAAGTGCTCACTTTATCGTGAACGGCGTTTATGTTAACACAAACATCAAATGTTTATGATAGGTGAGATGATTAGGAAACAACCGAACATGTCATACATGGGTGATTTTTCAAAAGGTTGATTCAAAAAGTGTGAATAAACCACGAATAGACTATAGTAAGTGTAGATGACATGTATAGGCTGTTCACGATAAAGTGAGCACTTTTGAAATCAACCTTAGATAGAAGTCACTGTCCCTACATTTATATATTTTAATGGGCTCACTAAGTGATATTCGCCCATTAAAGTTGGTAACGATGGAGGGAAAGTAGTTCCATATCTTAAAGTCGGATAAAAAGTGTCAGAGAAACATTTGTGACATCTTAAATTGTTTATTTCCCTTTCTGGTTTTTTAATGCATATAGTCCATTCGCGATTTATTCGGTCTTTTAAAATCAAACCTTTGAAAAATATCCCCATATTTGACGTGCTTGGTTGTTTCCTAAATATGCCTATGTGTATCACAAGAGTTTTATACTTGTGTTCATTAAAGTTATTTTTTTTCTATAAATTGTAAATTTTATTCATATTTTATCTATAAATTTCAATGCTTTATTTATAAATAATTTGAATAAAACCAGTGAGAAAACATGTGTGTAGGTAGCAGCTAATAAGAAATAGTTCTTACACAAAATACCGTTACAACAGAGTGCGCACGAATCCGATGCGTTGTCCCTCTGGTGTGATCTTCCAGACCCGTTAAGCTTAGTTTGCACAAGGCGGAGGAATATCTTGGAAGTAGAACTTTAGCAAGGCTTCAGAAAAGGCCGAAGATACCGTGAATCAACTATAGATGTGAAAAAAATGAGCAGATTTGTAAAATATTAATTTTTCTAATCATTTAACATTTATATTTAACCGACGTGTGAATAAATTGATGAGGCTAATGGCAATAATAATTTTTCATAAGGTGGAAGAGTACACAACGTGCATGCAAGTAGATCGCAAGCAGGGCTCTGAAAAGTGCTGATTTGACCGTGAATAGCCTAGCTATAGAGTGTCGCGAGGGCGACGTGTGAACGCAGCCGCGCGCCGTGTAATGAGCGGGATCGCTAGGGCGGGGTCTCAATAACCGGATTAGTCACAGGAGGCCGGGGCTTTTGAAGCCTGCTGGCGAGGAGCCGGACCCCGGCAGTGTCCCGCCACCTATTCAGAGCCACGGTCATGGAGGTAATAGATGATGGCGTGGCAACAGCCTATCTTCTCCACGTTTATCAAGAGAAGCCGATGCCTTGTCTGACTTCTTTCAACAGCGCATGAGCAGTCCGATTGTTTACGTCCTCCGCCATATTATGAGTTGCAAAATTTTCGTAGTACGCAATGTAAAACATGCACCTTTTTGCCACTACTAGCCCTGTCCTTGTCTTTCGTTTTCGGCTTCACTTTCGTGTCTCGGCTTCCACTCCATAGACTAATACCTCCATGGCCATGGTCAATTCGTCCCGCTCCAAGACAAACATCCCGGCCGCGTCAGCCTCCTCGCCGCTACACCACAGGGGTTAGGTGACCCCTGGGGGCGACCCCCGCACCGCACCGCCTGGCCTTCATATGCTGCTAGACTATATGCTGTCCACGGTAAAGTGAGCACTTTTGAAATAAACCTCAGAAAAAATCACTGCCCCAACGGGCACAGCGAGTGACATGAGCCCAGTAAAGTTGATGACGATGGATGGAAAGTAGTTCCATTTCTTAACGCCGAATAAAAAGTGTTAGATAACCATTTGTGATATCTCATATTATATCTTTCGCTTTCTGGTTTCTTAATTCACCGAAGTGTGAAAATTACCACATTTGTAAAATATTTACTTTTATAATAATTTTACAGTTTCATCTGACCGACGCACGAGTAAAATGATGAGGCTCGTGGCGATGATAATTTTACATAAGATGGAACAATACTCAAAGTATATCATAAGCAGGGCTTTCAAAAGTACTCATTTCACCGTGAACAGCCTATACACACACAGCGCTCCACAAGGCCGACAAGCGCGGGAGCGATTAAGGACGACGCTGCCATGCGCATCAAGTGAGCTGTCGCCGCTAAGTGCAAGACTCTGAACTGGCACTCAGCTGAGTTGAGAGATTTGAGCGGCTCTAAACAACGCGGTCTTGAGAGCCGATGAGGGTGAATAGCGGGGAGAATGATGAGGCGCCGGAATGCAAGGGCGGGGTGAACAGGACATCAACTCGTCGATCAGCGGTATCGTCCGGCACGGTTCGCACTTGCGAAAATCTGGGAGTGACCCGGCCGGGGATTGAACACGGTTCACCTTGGTGGAACTGGCATTCAGTGTTATAGTAGCACGGCCTGTGCCTATGGAACTTCCAGCGGTGACCATATAATTGTATTGGTGAGAAGTCTGTAGTAAGGTTCAATGCAGTGCCCTTGATTAGTTTTGTATGTATCTGAAGCGTATATTTTAGGATGCAGCTCCTTCAGAAAACGGTTTTTAGCCGTTTAAGAGTATTCTAAAATGACATTTCTAACGTGCATGACACTTTGAAAGTACTCAAAATCCCTTATTTGAAGTGTGTGTTATTTTCGTAGAGTAACACATTGGACGCACGTTTAATACACTAACATGACAAAAGTCATGGAATACACGTATAATAATGTGTAGTGCAGTAACTCGATGTGGCATGGACTCCACAAGTGAACGGAAGACTTCTGGAGAGATGTTAAGCCATGATGTCTGAATAGCTGCCCAAAGTCCTCTGGTATTTCTAGGTGCAGGATCTTGGGTGCAAATGGCTCTATCCGCTACGTCCCATAAATGCTCGATTGGGTTCATGTAGGGGAACGTGCTGGCCACTCCATTCGCTGGAACTCTCCAGAATGATTTTCGAACGGATCCTGGACATCCGCAGCCCGAAGAGACGGCGCATTATCCTGTTGGAACATGCCATCGTTGTCAGGAAAACTGAAGACCATGAACGGCTGCAAATGTGTTTTGTAGCGGTTACCATTGAGTATTGTGGGTACATCGATGAGTAGACCCAACCCATGCAATGTGAACACACCTCACGCCATTACGGAACCACCACCAGCCCGCACGGTGCCTTGTTGACAAATGGGTTCCATGGCCTCACTGGATTTGCGCCATACCCGAACTCTGCCATCAACCCGAAACCTGTATCGTGACTAATCGGATTAGGCCACATGTTTCCAGTCCTCCAGGGTCCAACTAGTAACCTCACGAGCCCAAGTGAGGCGTTGTGTCCGGTGTCATGAAGTTAACAGGGGCACTCTGGTGGGCCTCCGGCTTCCATATCCTATGGAAGTTAATGCACAGATCTGCTAGATACACGTCTGACACCTCCTGCATTGAATGTGGCGGTGATTTGAGCAAGTGTTCCTGCTCTGTTAACAAGGGCAGTTCTACACAACCTCCGCTGGTCACGATCGTCCAGCAACTTTGGACAGCCACTGCGTTTTCCACGGTCGCGGTGGAGCGTAATGCTTTGATTTTGATATTTCCTGTACACACGTGACACCGTGGCTCGAGGAATATTGAAAGTCTCCAAAACTTCTGAAATTGAATGTCTCATCCTTCAGGCACCCACAATCGTGCTCCGTTCGAACTCTGAAAACGCACTTTGCCCTGCCATTAGCATATAAACAACAGTCAATCCGAATGACACGACCACTTGTTCACAACTGAGACCGGTTTAGGCCGTGCAATGTTGTTCTGCAGCAGTGGCGCCACGAGTAATTCAGTTACATTGTGCTATCCCATGACTTTTGTCATGTCAGTGTAGTTTCGTGGGAAAAATCCCTGTATTTTAAACACTCTGAAACGCAGTTTAAGTACAAGGTAGGTGGGAGCCTTAAATACGTATTTTTTTTAACTGTTCCTTGCAGACAAGTGACTGTCAGTAGCTGCAACAGAAAAGTTGCAGACCCTCGTCTTCCGCGCATATCCCCAACGTCTACTCGAAAACCGCCGGCAACACTATAAAACCCCCTTGTGCAAACAATAACGTGGGCAAATGTTTGCAGTTACTTTTCCAACACGCGGGCTTTTATATATACACACAATTATCTAACGTACAGAACCGGGGACACATGATGTTAAGACGGGAAGTGAATAAGGCAATTCAGGAAACAGTGGGCTGTGACATAATACTATCTGAGGCACTGAATGCCCTGGGGAACAAGTGTAGTATTAGGACTGACTAATCTAGTTAACAGAACCATCGACTGTAGCATTTTATCCGAAGGCGGAGGAAGTAGAAACGGAGTAACCCCAAGGTTTTGTTGAAAAAGTAAGTTTGTTTGGTGCAACCACAGATATGTGTATAGTGGCAATAAAGTATTTTGTTGCTGAAAACCAAATTATTTTGTTACTCATATTCGGTTGCCACAAACTTGTACGGTTTAATTGATTATACTAAAGAATTATACAGCTCTGTGTACATTGAGCAGCCTCGTTTATCATAAACAGTCAGAACAAAACCAGGTTTCGAACCCGGAACTATCGTATCCAAAAGCTACGCCACGGCAACTTCGGTAGACGTGACAATTGGCAGAGTTTGAATGTTTTTGAAATCACAATGTTTCAATATAGGGCATGTAAGTGCGTAAATGTTTTCAATATTTGCAGCACTTTTTTTTTGTTCCTGTTGAAATTATTTTATTGTTATTGTTTATACCATTACTAAGCATCAACGGATGGATAATCAATAAATAGTATCCTAGCTGTCAGGAAAATTATAAACACTCTAACGGTATTTTCGGACGAAGGTAATCAAATGACCCAATTATCATAGCGAATAAAGCAAATGTCAGTTCTCGACCAAACTGCTTTTATCGTCGCAACAAATTCTGTAATAAGAGATATGAGATTGTTCCATGTAAACATATGCTTTAATATCTTCAATCGAAATATAGATTTGACTCTACCGTGATATTTATAATGTTTACTATACCGGTAACCAAACAGAATAGTTGAACTTACTCGCAAAATAAGTGTGTGTAGTAAATACGTTGGTACAATCAAATGATGTTCGACTGAACAAATTATTTTTAAATTACTTATTTGCCTCAAAGGGAAGAATGCAGCTGTTTTCGATTAACATAAGATTAGTTGAGAGAACAAAATATTTGTCATTGCAAACAAGTACATTTCCAGAGCATTCATTTATCTGTAACTAGATCTTTCCCTCAGTGCAGAACTTTCCCCCAGCATAACCGGAGGACTAACTCAATTTTATTTAACTGTGCATTCCTCATAGCAAAGCCCTTATGTTTCCAGATGTGGGCCCCACTCTATGAATTTGTCTGTCCAGTTCCGTGAACAAGCTCTAGGAGTTTGTTACAGCGATTGCGGAACATTTGTAAATGCACTCACTGGTAGGGACTATTTTCAAAGGTTCATTCCAATGTTTTCAGTTAATTGTGGACTACATATACTTTGGACGTAGAAACGAACAATTTCTGGAAAGGATCAAGCTTGGTTAACTTGCAGTTCACGAAGCTTGCGATTACATGACGGGTTAGAGGGGTTTACTTCTCGAGAAATACGTCGTCCAAAATGATCGCGTGTAGCCTCACTTTGTGATTTAACACTGGACCAACCAAGACTATTCTAATCCTGGACCATGTTCTAATACCGGCCCGTCAGTTCACCCCCCCCCCCCGGAATTCTCTCTCTCTCTCTCTCTCTCTCTCTCTCTCTCTCTCTCTCTCTCTCTCTCTCTCTCTTTCTTTCTCTCGGCACGAATGCCCACGGCTCGAAATACCTACAGCATATAAATCATTACAAATATGCTTATGTAACCGGACAGCTGGAAGCGCTGTCCGTAATTGGCAAACACGGGACTGCTCTTCGAACACGAACCAGTTATTTCCTGCAGATTCTGGTGTCGAGGAACAAACATAGCCCAGACCACACGAGTACGTTCTCTGGCGCTACAGCCCAAGAAATGATCGCTCCTACGGCGGTCCGGACATCGGGGCCAAATCACCACCGACACGGGCGTCAGTTCACTTTGACGAGGCCGGAAACTAAAATTACGTATGCGCCATACATACACTGTATCTTAATGCCAACATACGTGAAAACACTACAGCCAAATGGGCACTGTGCTGAACTAGTTCATTTTTTAGTTAAAATTTCGAACTGGAATAAGACTTTTTTATTTCATTTTTACAAATTTATACTGCAATAGTACTCGCATAAAAAATCCCCAAACGGTTTACTGAGATGCAAAACGGCATGGCTGATGGATGCCGCTTTTGATTTAAGCATACACGTAAAGTCTATTCGCGGTTTCTTCACACTTTATTAATCAAGCCATTAAAAAATCACTCTATATATGGTGTGTTTGGTTGTTTTCTAAATATGTCACTTATCGCAAACGTTTTATATACATACGTTAGTACAAAAATACCTAACTTTTAGTGAAATTGAACTGTTACACATATTGGTGCCGCGGTCGTTGAACGGTTAGACTGCTCGCCTCCCACCAAGGCGGACCGGGTTCAATCGCCGGCCGGATCACACCCGGATTTTTGCAAGTAGGAATCGTGCCGGACGATGCCACTGGTCGGCGGGATTTCTCGGGATATCCTGTTTCCACCGCCCTTGCATTCCGGCGCTGCTCCATTCTCACCTCATTTCACCCTCATCGGCTCTCAAGACCTCGTCGTAAAGAGCCGCCTAAATCTCACAACTCTCCATTTATGCATATTCTATCTATACATTATAATATTTCATTTATAAATGTAATGTGTTTTGGTAACGCCTATCCAACAAACACGAAAAGTATAGGCCGGAATTGGGCCGGTAAATGATAGCCGACAAACTCCGGCCAAATGATGCCAGCCCGCTGTCTTATGCCGAAAGTGGCCCGATAGATGGCGGCAATACGCCGGGCCTGCAGCGGCTGGATGGCGACATGGCGTCGGGCCTGCAGCGGCTAGATGGCGGCAAGACGCCGGCCCTGCGGCAGCTGGATGGCGGCAAGACGCCGGGCCTGCAGCGGCTGGATGGCGACATGGCGCCGGGCCTGCAGCGGCTGGATGGCGGCAAGACGCCGGGCCTGCAGCGGCTGGATGGCGACATGGCGTCGGGCCTGCAGAGGCTAGATGGCGGCAAGACGCCGGCCCTGCGGCAGCTGGATGGCGGCAAGACGCCGGGCCTGCGGCGGCTGGATGGCGGCAAGACGCCGGGCCTGCAGCGGCTGGATGGCGACATGGCGCCGGGCCTGCAGCGGCTGGATGGCGGCAAGACGCCGGGCCTGCAGCGGCTGGATGGCGACATGGCGCCGGGCCTGCAGCGGCTAGATGGCGACAAGACGCCGGGCCTGGGCGGCTGGATGGCGGCAATCGCCGGGCCTGGACGACTAGATGGCGGCAAGACGCCAGGCCTGGGCGATTGGATGGCGGCAAACAGCCGGGCCTAGGCGGCTGGATGGCCTAAAGACGCCGGGCCTGCAGCGGCATGATGACCAGAAATAAGTAGTATAACCCTGAAAAAACTTTTCTATTAAAAATGTCAATAAGTGTTATTTCCTCTTTACATATATTCATTTCATTTACTGTTCAACACACTATATGGTATGAAAACCTTTTGCTTGCCGAGTGCGGGGTTCGACCCTAAGACCCTTGAATTGACAGACCAGCATGCTAACCGATACACCACGGGGTAAATTACTGACGCTTTCTAGTAATTTCAAATTTATCATGACATAAATTATTATAAATGAATGTATAAATTCCATGACAATATAGCAAATACTTTTTAAAACACCGATTATTTAAAAACTGTTTCTTCGTTTCTTCAAAGACTTACAAACAAAGTAGTTCTTGTTTGTTTTGAATATATCTGTCGGATGGTTGTACAAATGAAAAACATTTCAAGGTAAAAAATTCCAAGGGCTACCACGTGACACATATATAATCATGAAAAATATCATGCTAACGGTTAACACATGGTCTCAAAAAGACATCATGCCATTAACAGCTAGCTAACATTTGCCTATTTAAAAAGCACATTCAAAAAGTTTGTCGGCAAAAAGACATCATATTTGTTTCCTTATTGTGATAAAAAGTAATGTCTCAAAAATGTTAGCGGTCTGGAATAAATAAGATGATAGCCAGCTTACGAAATAATGAACATGTTATATCAGAATCGGGCCAGAATATCATTTTTGCTCTTAGCGACATGTTGGCTGTGAGATTTTACACCGACATAATTTAGGTGATATCTGTCTGTTATCCTAAAAAATACAGCGGGCCGTTGTCTTTTTCTAACAGCAAACATATTGTCTCAAAAAAGACATCATGCCGTTAACAGCTTGCTAACGTCTTGCCTATTCAAAACACTTTCCAAAAGTTTGTCGACAAAAAGACATCATAATTGTAACTTTATTGTGATAAATAGCCACGTCTCGAAAACGTTAGCACGCCGGAATAAATAATATTGCGGCCAGCTTACCGAAAAATAAAGATGCTATATCGGAATCGGGCCAGAATATTATTTTTGCTATTAGCGACATGATGGCTGTGAGATATCACGCCGACATAATTGAGGTGATATCCACCTGTTATCCAAAAAAATATAGTGGGCTGTTTTTTTTTGTAACTTCAGACATTGTGTCTCAAAAAAGACGTCACACCGTTGTCAGATGGCTATCTTCTGGCATTGACACGACAGTTGCCGACAGTACTGGTATCGGGCCGACAATTTGCCGATACTTTGCCGACAGGTTGTGTTTGCTAGGTAGTAAGAAATAGTTCTTACGTAAAATAATATTACAGTGAGTTCGTACGAATCCGGTACGTTGTCCCTTTGGTGTAACTGTCTATACTTGGTGGTTAAGCTTTTTACTTCATAGAGGTATAAAGAAAGGCTTCAGACAAGTTGTAAGTAAAGTAAACAGCTTGTAGACTCCGATTAGCTGCAAGGTGCTCTGGAAGTGAGTCTTGATTCTGACTGGCTACTCCATGCTTTGGGATATTTCTTATAGGTTCGTTTCAATCAACCGTGGTCAACTTGTAATAAAACGCTATAAACATGCATGAGTCGCGTTATTTCTCGTCTGAGGGCTAGAATTCACACGCTAAATATTTTTCAGTAAAGTTCCTAACCTCCTATAATGGAACCTCCTTAACCTATAAGCAATATGGGATTTTTAAGTAAACATCAAGCTGCAAATGTAGAAATGAAGGCATAGAAAGTTGGGAACATCACAACTCAGTTGACTCTTTGTCGAACAAATGTAGAATGAGTAAGTGAAGAGATTTGGGCGGCTCATAACATCGAGGATTCGAAAGACAATGAGGGGTGTTTGAGATGAGTATGGAGCATCGCCGGAATGCAAAGGCGAAGGGAAACAGGAGATCTCCAAGGAAACCCGCAGACCAACGGCATCGTCCGGCACGATTTCCGTATGCGAAAATCTGGGCGCGGCCCCGTCGGGAATCGAACCCGGTTCGCTAAGGTGGGAGGCGAGTAGTCTGGCCACTACACTACCGCGGCCCCACTGCATCGCAATACTACTTCAGCGATACTCATTTATGCAAATGAAAATTTGTCTGAGCCACTTTTAAACCTGGCGTTATATCGGCGGAGAGCCGTTATATCACTAAAGATAATCCATAGCTATGGTAACCCCCAACAGTAGGCTGCCAAGTGTCTAGAGGTGCTATGTTTATGAAGGAGCTGATGACTAGCACGTCTGTCTCCCACAAGCATCAATGAATGACTGACGATGGTAGAGAATGGGATAGCTGAGGTCACTTCTCTCCAAAACTCCCTGCAAACCCCTTTCCTATCCCCATCAGACCACGTCTGCGGGACCCTGATGTCAAGTAACCTGCTTGCACCCCATTTCCCTTCCCCCACCTTCTCAGTGCATGCTGACCTGAGATGCCCACGATCGTCAAATGTTTTCGGTAATTTCTCAAGATGGTGTCAACTGCCTACTTGCGTGCAGATCGGAAGGACCCTGCCTGCCACTCCCTCACACCCCCATCACCATGCTCCCTACCACTCCTCGCCAGAGCGCGAAGTCCTGGGGGTCAGTCACCCATCTATCATTGATTGACATATTTCTCCACTGTTTCAAGATGGCGACAACTGCCTACTTACATGCACATCAGGAGCAGGCTGCTCGTAGCCATCCTACCCTCCACTCTTCGCTTTCAGAATCATACCCTTGTCCAGAGGAGCATGCCCCCTACCACCCCTACTCTAAAAGCTGTCTTTTCTGAAGACCACCGTTATCGATCGAGCCTGGTACTCGCAAAACCAGTTGTACGCATCCCAACGAGAGCCCAGAGAATGCTTTGTCATATTTTTTGTGTATTGGCAACACTGCAGTACCTGTTTCAAGACAATGCGCCCTCCCCGCTAGAGTATTCAGGACATGTTTTTTCTAGTGTTGACTCCCCTGCTTCACATTGCCGACCCTCTGAATGCGTACTCCGAAATATTTGGCTTGACTCGCTGTGGTTTCAGCTTTATGCAACAGGTTGACTATATGAGTAGTGAAAAAATTTTTACAAGTCCCTGAAATCAAGTTTCCAATATAAGCCTCAGATTTTAAATTCAAACAACAACAAATGTATATTTGAATCAAGTAAGCCATGATTTGTAAAATTATACAGAAACACAAGACTTATTTAATTACTCATTTAAACAGAACTATTTTTTACAAGTATTCAAACAAGATATTTTTTATTCACTCATTAAGATATGTTTTCTGTAAGTATTCACTCGTTAAGAAGTGTTTTTACTATCAATTCGATGTATAGGAGAGAAAAAGTATTGGGAGAGATTTATATGGCCCTTAATGTCGATGTCTTGAGAGCTGATGAGGGTGAAGCGAGGGTAGAAGCACAGAGTAGCGCATGTGTGAGACTAGGGTGAACAAGAGACATCTGTGATAAAAGCTTGCAAACAATGTCTAACACGACATCCACACTTTGTGAAATAATTGGTTTTTATGGTGTGACATGCCAGTGGAGGCGAGTGTGCTAACCAATGTGTTCCCTTTATTTACGTCTAACCAAAAACTTTCCAACAGCAAAAATGTATTCCATGTAACATAAAACGGATATATTTTAATTTATTTAATATTTTGACCGTTTCCAATGTAAGTTTAATTAAACAGTATGAATACAGGTGGAAATCATGATTTTCGGAGTTGGAAAATAGCAATTTCAACGTTACTATTACATTTTTACTAAAAGTCTACATTCTTGCAAATTTACAAGAAAATGGTGGCCATCTTGAATCCTTATAGTATACAAGGAGGGCTAAATTAATTTTTTCTCAGTTTAAATCGGCATGTATCAAGGTCACTTCGTGTGCATGTGTGTGCATTGCATTAGCATAGATAATGACATCAGACGTCTACTACACAGGCATCCAGGAAACATCGACATCAAACTCAAGCGTTGATAACATGAACGACACTAGGTGTCCACTACAACAACAGACGCTCACTATAATGTCAACTACAGTTCCATACATCCATCATTACTACAGATCCATCAAGTCTACTACAGCTCCAGGCGCCCGCAATGCCAGACATCTACTACAACTTCGCTACATCTAGAACATCATTAACACCGAATATACAGGGAATTTCCATCAGGTACAATTGTCAAGGACACTGCTGTGACAATTGGACACTGAATGCATTGAAATGTCCAATGCTATTTTAGCTTACAGGAAAGCTAAAACCTTATTAAGTCTAGAGTGTTCCCAACTGCGAGTGTTGCCGAAAGAATTCATAATTTCTTTTGTGGGTCACAAATTAAAATTAGTGTATCCATTCCTGCCTGAACATTTAAGTGCTGATGAGGATATCATGTCATATTTACCTTGTGAAGACTGTCCTTAAGGCATGCCTGCCTTCGCTAATGATGAGAACTTACAGCATATGTGGAAGGATTGTATGTCGCACAGACTGGAACAGATGCTTGAAGCTAGCATCATTCCAGATTTAATTTTGGACGACTCTGGAGTCACTGAAATAGATTACGAGGTGAGCATCTTATAAAAATTTTATATGAGAGAGGAGACTTTTTTGTAAATAGTGTATAAGAAGAAATATCGTAAAAATGATGTGCTGCAATCAAGGTTTCGAAAACAATCTAGACAACTCCTTTGTAATTAAAGAGCTTTCTATTTCTTATGCAACCGATGCTAATGATGCTAAAGTACTATGCTTTAAATCTCCCAGACCTTGGTACAATTTAAAACCTGATGTTAAAATGATGTTTCTGGAAAAGACTTAAGGGATACATAACCTGAAATGGGACACGGGTGACATAGCTTACGAAAAACGTTTTCAATATGTAAATTATGCATTAATCAAAGACTATCCCATATGCCTGCTTGGAACAGGACAAAAGGAAATTTTAAAAACTTGATAAAAAGTACAGAAGTTATAAATATTAGAAGATACCACAACTGTTCAGTTATTAATTCAATAGTTAAATGCTATAATACAAATCACTGTGAGGAAAAAACATTTTGCTCACAATGTAAAAGTGTAGCTTTAAGAGAAAATTTGTACTAACATCCCACCTATGTATACAGTTATTAATTTTTCCAAAAATTAATTTGTTCCAGGTAGCGTAAGACTTCGAAAAAATGGAGAAATTCGACCCAGAGAAGATGTCTATTATTTTTCGAGGACACAAGAAAGTATAGTTCCAATCTCTAGGCAACATATACTTCCAAACACCGATGTGCAACGGAAATTAACATTGGAATTTCGCAAAAAATTTCGGAAAAAGCCTGTACACAGAACGAACTGACAGCGAACTGCATGTTCTTCTTGGGACCTATGTTTTAAAAATCGCAGTACAGAAATAATCAAAGAACCACATTTTCATCAACTAAAATATAAATTGATTAGAGAATTTTACGACACCACCACAGCCTCGTGGACTGAAAAAATGTAATAATAAGGAACACATCATGCAAATACAAGGCAGTAGCAGACTTTTAAGAGCACCATCCGGAATGTGGGGCAGTGAGGTAAATTTGATTAAAAAGTTTTTGTTGAAGAACTAATTTTTAACTGTACGAATATGTGTGTGTATGTGTGTGTACATATATATATATATATATATATATATATATATATAGAGAGAGAGAGAGAGAGAGAGAGAGAGAGAGAGAGAGAGAGAGAGAGAGATAATCGTACAGCACAGCTTCAGTCAAGATGGATATGTTAGACTCATTACTTTAGTAAGCTAGTGTTACTCCAGGATTCAGGCGAGTGTGGTTTTGAATTGAAGATGAAGATAGTCCACTACAGATACAGATGTGCACACAGAAATTAACATTGGAGTTTTTCAATAATCAATCCTCAATGTATGTCCAAAGAAGTTGGAGATTGTATTGGATGCAAGTGGGTAGTGTATAATTTAAGACCTGACACCGATGTTCCGATTAGTTTAACCGAATTAATATGGCACATGGAAAGTGAAGAAATCACTAAATATCCATAATTTAGTAAAATTAAATATATGTTGCAAAGAGAGTATTACTCTGAACGTTTTGTGTGGACAGAAGAATGCAACAACAAGCAACATTATACATACAACAGGTGACCAAGAATTAACTTCTCCCTGTGGCATGTGGCAATGCTATGTTTTTTTCAAAGCAACAACATCTGGCAGACTATATAAAGGAGTGTTCCTAGTATAAAATCGTTGGTCATGGCTAGGATCTTCAAGCCTACAGACGTATATGAGGTCATACAAATTGGATACAAAAGAGTTATCTTAAACCATATGACGGTCTTCTACAAGTTCATGTCTGCAAAGAAATAGAACATTGGTGCTACACTTTCGACAACAGTCTCAGCATCCACTTTGGTGAAGGAATAGCATGCAATGATTGCGCTGTGAAATATCTCCGCCCCAACAGTGACTTGCCATCAACATAAGAAAATTTGATGATTACTAATCTTAGCGAGGAGATTGAAGAGGAACGGGAATATAGAATAATAGCCTACCAGCTCACCACACCTCGTCAGGGAATCACCATTCGTTGGAAAGAGACCTGCGATGGGGATATCCATAACTTCATTTTCGAACAAGGAGGATTAGTTTTTCCATCTATGTGTAATTTATATGCGTGTGAAGTGGCTAATTCAGAAGAATGATCCCAATGTTCCCACTGTTCCCAATGAAATATAAGTCTGCAATATTTACTAAAGGTTTGCATTCTGTAACTTACAGATTATTATATTCACATTTTGTTGTAAAGGAAATGTGTAAGTCAGACATTCATTCCAAATGTATGTATTCTTCTCAAGCTTTTACAGCAAGTAGTAAACCAACTTCTTACAATGCTAATTTAACTAACTGTAATAATTCTGAAGGTCTTGTAAATCAGTACAGACCGCACAGAGTATATCGGAAGTGTAAAAATCAAGGGCGAACACATTGTAACTTCATATTGTGAGGAAGAAAAATGTTTGAAACATCTTGTTTATAATACAGATACTGTTTTTCCATTTCAGTATTTCGAAGAATATGATAATAATCATCATACTTTATATCATTATAGCATAAACAACTTTGGTTACACATCTCATACTGGGTGTGATTCATCAAAATGTTACGTACAATAAACAATAAAATTAGCAAAAATAAAATTTAGCCCTAAAACACATTTCAACTTGCAAATTCAGAGAATTAATATACATATATTGTTCCATGCTAAATCTTCTTAGTCGAGTGTTGGATGTCATAGTGGTAACATTACGTATTTTCATCTTGCTAATCATTATGGCAGTGTCAAACAAGGAAAGTCCAATATAACTTATGCCCCAATGGTGTCAGGGAATCTTGCGAGTATTCATGGAAACCTGTGACATTATTTTGCATTTTACACGTAATATACTTCCTCTAGGAGACGAAAAGAGTCACAAACTCATACAGTGCGGTGACCATAAGAAATGTCCAGTTTTCATATTACTGCAAACACACCTTTTCCATCTAGTATTGAAGAAGTATACTCTCTTTATGTTGATCCCTATCCTAATTTAGTTGAAATCATTGTTTTACATGCCCCTATTTGCAAAGATGTTTGTTTGCAAACAGACACATTAAAACCAGGCCATAAGAAACATTCACTCCTTGAAAGCAGAGGTCAAGAAGGGGGCCTGGTTCCAATGTTAAGAAAATGCATGAAAAGTTTGTTCACTGAAGTTGTAACAGTTTATAAAAAAATATTTGTCCTTAAAGAAAAATGTCGTATTCGGTAGTGTTAAAATGTTGTGTGTTATCCTGTAATTGTTTCGGAGTAAGGTGTAATTGTTGTACAGAAAGTTTTAAATATACCTGTATTTTTTAAATAATTTGTGTAACATGCTGTATTTCCTAGTCTTAAAAATGTTGTAATTATATTGTGATTTCAGTAGTGTTTGTTTAGCATGGAAACCTTTGTGCAAATTCTACTTGATAGTGTTTTGGGATGTATTGAACTTGATTGCATTGAAATAAGTATGTGTAATTTGTATATATTCTGGAGCAAAACTTTTCCACTTGCTTAAATATGGTGCTTCAGTGTTAAAATGTTGTACATAATTTTGGATCGCCGTCTGTTTGTATATATTTTTGTAAATAAATATCATGTAAAAAGAATCCCTTTCTTAAAATTTAATTAACCTATTCCTTATTAAATGTGTACTCGTTTTACTAAGAAAATATTTTCACCGCAGAGAGAGAGAGAGAGAGATATATATATATATATATATATATATATATATATATATATATATATATATATATATATTCTTAAATTTTCTATTAAAAGTCTGTTGCATTAACAAGAAAGAGTCTTGTATAGAAAAAATAATAAATCAGACTATTACTTCGCCAAAAAATTAACTATTCAACTAAAGATATATTTGAATTTGAGAAAAAGATGTGTATTGGAAAAAAAAATTATAAATACATGAAATAAGTTTGTTAAATGTCGCCTGCCTCTGTAGAGTTATCAGATTAGGCAAGGAGGGTCTGGGTTCGAATCCCGGATAAGGCATGGTAAATTCTAATACAGAGTTTGCGGGTTCTATTTCCGGCTATGACATGATTGATATAAGCTGGGTTTGACTCCCGCTTAGATCATGTACGAATGTAATCTAGTTCCTCACTTTCGGTGTTGGGTGGAACTGAAAGAATTTATCAATAAAAATTATTAATAAATAATAGCAAAAACCGGAATTAGTTCGTAAAAGAGTGTTCAATCGTAGCATTAAATAGATTTCACTTCGTTATTCCATAAAGTTTGTATTGTAATGACAATTGTTCGTGAAATAAAACTGTTAAGTAACAACGGAATTCAAACAAAATGGCTTAAAAACGGACAATTACACAATAAATTAAGATGTAAAGGCTAAAATACAGCATATCCATGCTAAATTGAAAAACAATTACATAAAATTGTTTTTAATGCGTTAAATTTGCTTAAAAAAATTTCAAATTCTCTTAAAAATGTAGTATTCATCTATTTCATATCCATTTCAGGCGAATAGTATTTATTTTAATTTATACCACAAGGGAGGCTGGCGAGGGTATAAATAGCATATCACACCCACTGGAGCTCGTTTGCTCCTGTGACTCCATAGAGGTAACACCTCCGCTCCAGTACGTGGGTGTATCATCTCAACTGTGAACTGGTCCGCAGTGCCTAGGTCAAGGGCACCAGTCACCTGTCCACCAGGACCTGACGCAACGGTCAAGGGACCCGCTCACCCGCCTGCCCATTGGTTTTGCCGAAACGGTGAAAACAGCCCTCCTCGCCTACCGGCAAATTTACCCGCAGAGCTCGCTCGGCCACATGTCTGCTGGGGCAATCCCCAAGGACTTTTGCCTGCCTGTCTGGGTAGGCTTGTACAGAGCTGTCAAGGGGATTGCGAGCACCCACCCAAACACTTTTCTGATGGAGCAGGGTAGTGCTCGTACAGCTTGACCTGAGTTCGGGTCTCATTCAACAACTAACATCTTCGTGACAAGGGTTTAAGAAAGTTAATATAAAGAAAATTTACTGTGTTCAGTATTAGGTTTAAAAAAATTGTGTTTTTTTTTTAAACTTTCAATAAATTGTTAAATTATATATCATTGAACGTTTATATTATTTTATTAAACTTTTTATCAATTTGAAGAATTTGTTTTTGAAAATGTAAAACATTAAACAAAATCATTATGACCTAATGATTTTTCATTGAAAAGCATTAGACCCGAATGAATTTTATTTAAAATCATTACAAATCAATGCATTTTCATTAAAAATCATTAAGGCTTGAGATACATTTTTATCAAATGAATGAATAGTCTTTGGAATTGTTAAATATTTTAATGATATTTTTTAAATCATTGTGACTGAATGATTTTTCTTTGAAATCAATTAAAGTTCTTTTCAAATTACTATACCTGAATAATTTTTCTTTAATAATCATTACAGCCAAATGATTTTTCTTTGAAAATCGCTACACCCGGATTGAATTTTCTTTGAAATCAAATGAAATAATTTCACACTTAAGAATATTTGTTCAGTTAAGTATTTTTAAGGGTGTTTATGTTTAAGTGTGGATGTTTAAGGATAGGTTTTGATTATCAGTGGGTATGACTATGAGTGTTAGCACGGGGGAAAAGTCATGTGAATTTAATTCCAAATGTGTAATTTTTTCATGTAGTTTTGAGTTTATTTAGCATAGTTGAGAGGAAAGGTATATTGCCAGTAGCAGCATCTCGCACTATATGGGATAGGGCTCGTGTCAATAACATGCACCTACAGCCTCTCTTCACAGTTTAAATATTCTCAAAATTATGTGAAAAAGCATCTAGAATGTAAGGACAAGTATTCTGAGAATTTTTTATTGGTTAGGCAGTTGTATGACTGTGATTGTGAGTGCGGGGAAAAGTCATGTAAAATTTAATATCAGATATAATTTTTTCACATACTTTTGAGTTTATTTAGCGAAGCTGAGAGGAGAGGTATACAGCCAGTACATGAATCATTGCTCAATATGGAATAGGGTTTGTGTCCATAACACGCACTTACAGCATATCTTCACTGTATAAACTTCCACAAAAGTGTTTGAAAAGGCATCTAGAATGTATGTCCAAGTACTCTGAGAAGTTTTAGTTAGATAGTTGTATGACTGTGAGTGTGAGTGCGGGGAAAAGTCATGTAAATTTTAGTTAGTTTTACATAGTAATGAGAAATTTTTAAGGGAGGGATGCTGTGTGTATGAGGTATAAACTATAGAATGGCTATAAAAAAAGGGAGACCTATGCCCCTCATGTCAAGCATGATGGGAGAGATGCACAATCTCAACCCTCCAGCTTGTTCAGTATGAGTTGACTGGAGAAAGATGTATGATGACGAATGTATAAGCACTGAGTATTTCTAACAAATGAAATGTTTTTGAAGTGTATTGTATGTGGTGGTTTGGGTAATTAAGTTAATTTCTAGACATTTCCTTTTCAAAGTTGGTGAGTTAATGCGAGTGTGAGTGAGTGAGAGTGTGTATGTGTGAGCGAGAGAGATTTTACAAGTATTTTATTAAAGTTTCGGTAAAGTTTACTTCTAAAATGCATGATTGTATAGATGTAAGAGTATTAAGTGTGCATGCAGGCTTGTTTTAAGTATTGCACATTTAGTTTTATAGCGTAAAATGTTACAATTTTAAGTATTTTATACGAATATTAAGTTTATAGTGTAAAAGATGTTTGAATTTTAGTCAAGTGATTTAAATGCTTTAAGTGTGACAGATTAATTCCCCTTGCTATAACAGTCACTATTAAATTTATTTTCGAAAAATTAATAGAATCCATAAATTTTATCAACAGTTTAAAACTATTAAAAAATACTTAATGGAGTATCACTACTTAAAAGTTTTTGGCAGCATATCACTAAAAAGTTTTTGTCAGTGTAGAAACTTGACTTTTTTTACAGTGTACATGATTTCATTAATGTTTTTGATGGTGTGCCCTAAAATGTAATTTTACAGTATAAGAAAAAAATTTTCTTTAATGTTAAGTTTTTCTCTCACAAAAGTAATGTTTAAAGTGGGCTTAAACTGAAATGCAATATCGTAAACACAGTTCGTTTGCTTTCTACAAAACGCAAAAGCTCTGCACTGGGAAAAATAGATGAGGCAAGACAAGTCGTAAAGTGCGGTCCATTCATTACTGGAGATGGTATGAGGACTGAAAATTGCTCTCATTTCTATCTTACACTAAGAACCACACAATATTTAAAATAAAATAAAAACATTGTCTAGGATGTTAATAATAATAAAATAGTTTTTTCACTTATATTGTGTATATTTGCGTGTGTTATTAAGAGCATTTTCTTTTTGCAGAACAAGGGGGTTACTTCAGTGTTATTATTGTGGTGTTTAAACATTTATATTGGGGAAACTAAAGAAAGTTTTTAGTTAGGTGAAAATGGGTGAGCATAAGCGATTCTGTATTGATATCTTGTTTGAAGATATTCACATAAGCGATTTCGATTCTGAATCGCAGATGGAAAAACAAAAAAGCTGTCGAGACAGTGTCCCTTCGCCTAAGCAGACATGAGTTATTCTTTTGGAGGATGGTCTCTACTTAAACAACTCGAGCACGAATTCGCTTACGGAGAGATTGTTAAAACCAAAAGTTCAAAACATGTCCGCTTCCCCCAAATATGAGAAGGATGATCTTTTGAATGACGACTTATTTCTATCAGACTCTGAAGATTCATGTGATTCGGAAAGTGCTCCAACATTTCACAACCGACTTTCGAGTTAATTAGATACATTTCGCCAAGGGAGAAGGAAAATAATTCATTTTCCGATTCCTAAACCTCAGTGGAATCTTTACCAGATGTGATGTACCAGCTATTGGCTAAGGCGTTCGCAGGAAGACAAAATGATGTGCAGATAAGTAATGAACAATTAGAGTCCAACACAGATTTTTATAGTTTCTTTGAGAGGTGTAAAGTCCCTTTATTAACTTTATTAATGGCATCACCCCGGCCAGTTAGATTATCCATTTCTGTAGTGGGTAAGCACTTAAATTCCCTCGTGGGGGAAGAAGGCGCTACAGAGACTTAATTTTCAAGCAAAGCACTCCCTGTCCTCCATTCATCCCATGTGGATTTAATCTATGATGACGATATCATTACTTATCTCACTAACAGACTTGAGGTGTTTAGTGTGCGTGGTTCTGGCTGGAGTTTGCAAATGTTGACGTACATGGACGTCCAAGTTATTCAATATCTGTCATTCGCTGTTGGTGCTGCACACACTAAACTACCCAAATTTATTGCTGATAGGAAAGCTTGTGTCGCTGTAGATTGCCTGGAGGGAATGTGTTTCCACTATGCCATCTTATCATCTTTGTCTCCTGCCACAAGACAAGCCAAGAGAATTAATTCATATCGAAAACCTCACCAGGATTTGGATATCGAGGGTCTGTCGACACCTGTAGTCATACAGGATATTCGTAAGTTTGAGGATAACAATTCTATTTCAATATTGTCTACTGTGTACTAGACAAAGATAGCAATATAATTGACTAAACCTGCAAAAATGGTGGGGTTAGTACCCATATGTATTTCTCCTGTACACCATGACAAACATACAAAAGCGATTCGCGATAGTGGAAATGCCGCTCATTTGAATTTCGTAAGTATTAGAAATTTTTCCCGACTGGTTGGTAGTACGCTGAGTCAGGAGAAAAACAAAAAAGTTGTTTTACGGTATTGTCTTCAGTACTTCAGAACTGAGGTGAAACTTGCTAGTAACAGTATTCTTCGCCAGCAACAAAAAGCTGTTTGCAGTACTTACCCCACTGGGAATAACAAGTACTTGGAATTTAAATATTATAGCAAACAGCAGAGATTGGGTTTCGTCGCCTATTGCGATGTAAAAAGTTGCCTGAAACCGATGTCCACTTGCTTGTCTAATGACGAAATAAGTAATACAACTACCATCAACCAACATATTCCACTTGCTTATATCATCTTGTTGGTTTGTTCATACAATTCAAGTTTTTCTCAGTATTTCGAGTTTGTAGGTGATGATTGTATGTACCAATTAGTTGAACTTACAAAGTGGGTTGCAGGAATTTTCAGCATCATTGTTCCGATGAAGACAAAAATCCCTGCTGATGAATCTAGGTTGACAGCTGAGAATAGTTGTCAAATTTGTAAAGAACTGCGCGGCACAGTTGATACTGTGGTCAACCATGGCCATCTGATGGGCGAAATCAGGGGGCACAGACATAATAAGAACAACTTGAATTTCAGACTGCCTAAAAGACAACTTGTCGCTGTTTTCCAGAACCTGGAGAATTACGATGCTCACTTTCTTATAAAGCCCTTGGCTGAACGTCATGTAACGTTACACAATGCAATCGTGGTATTTGCAAATTCTGGAAAAATTCGTGTGATTGGAATGACCCTTGAAAAATACAAATGTATCACAAAACATATTCCCACTGGGACAGATTTCGATGGAAAGGTGCAATATTTCATGTAAAGATTTATTGATTCATTCCAATTCATGAGTGCCTCTCTGGAAACTTTGGCAGGTAATTTACTACCTGTGCAATTGAGTATCACCTGCTCAATGATTCCAGACACCACTCAGTTCGAATTGGCAAAACGGAAGGGAGTTTTTCCTTATGACTTTGTTAAGTCGCCAGACCGTCTGATGTGCAAGTTACTCCCACCAAAGGATGCATTTCATAATGTGATGAGAGGCGAATGCATTAGCGATGAAGATTACGCTCACGCCCAAGCCGCATGGGATGCGTTCAACAGCATAAACTTGTTGCAGTATACCATTCATTACTTACATGTGGGCACTTGTTTGCTGGCTGATGTTCTTGAGAATTTCAGGACTTTATGTTTGGCTCATTACGGTCTTGCCCTACCATATACATCACAGATCCAATTATTTCATGGAATGCTTTATTGTCAATAAAATGCGCACAGCTAGAGCTGTTGACTGATCCTGACATGTATCTTTTTGTAGAACAAGGGGTTAAAGGTAGGCATTACACAGGTCTCAAAAAGACGTGCGGAAGAAACAATATTTACATGGATGAGGACTACGACACCAGTGTCGCATCGAAATAGATATGCTATTTCGACATAAACGGGCTGTATAGTCATACAATGCCGTCCAAGCTCAAAATTGGTAATTTCGCGTGGGTTGAGGCTGATGTGTTTTCTTCATGAGATTTTGCAAACACAGTGAATGATGGTGACACTTGTTTTTTCGCGAAAGTGATCTGTCATTTCCAGAGGAGTGCCATGATAAACTATCTGATATGCCCTTGGCCCCAGAAAATGGTGTACCCCCGAATGGCTCGCATGTGATACTTCTTTTAAGACTTGCGCCACATGAGAAATATGTTATACATAGGGAAACACTGAGGTAGTACTTAATGTATGGGGCCAAACTTGACTCTATTCATCACATTTTACACTTTGAGAAGAAGGATTGGATGGCTCCATACGTAGAATTTAACGTTGAGAAATGTGTCAGTCTGCAAACGAATTCGAAAAATAATTTTTCAAGTTAATGAATAATTCTGTTTATGGAAAAAACATTGCAGAATGTCCATTGCGAAAGGGACATTAGAGTCGTTTCGAGGTATGACACGATAAATGGGGCTGCAGAGCTGATGGGACGTCCGACATTCCAGGTGCGGCAGATTATCAATGAAAACTTAGTTCTCATCGAAATGCCAAAGAGTTCTGTTGCGTTCAAAAACCTTTGTACACTGGTGTTGCCATTCTCGACATTTCAAAATTAATACTCTATGAATTTCAGTATCAGTACATGTGTACAAAATTTCTTCCGTCTGCTTTGCACCTCCTCTATTGCGACAATGATTCCCTAATCTATTCTGTTCCTTGTGATAGCATCTCTAAAGTAATTACCCCCGATTTTAAGGAACTGTTTGATACATCCAACAATGTGCTCGATAATTCCCGAGGATCCCCTCACGAGAACAAAGGCCGTACTGGGGTGATGAAAAATAAATGTGCTGGGTACATAATCACACACTTTGTGGGTTTACATCCTAAGCTTTATGCGTACGTTGTTGCGAATGAGCAATGTATTCGTAAGGCGAAGGGTGTAAAACCAAACGTGTTGCTATCACTCAGGTAAGAAGATTATCGAGATTGCCTCGAAAATTGCACAAGGTTTCTGGGGACCCCAATATCAGTTCCGTTCGCAAGCTCAACAAGTCTACATCGAACGCTTGAAAAGGTAGTTTTGTCAGGTATGGATGATAAGCTGTACATTGAGGCAGATGGAATATCAATCTTACCTTAGGGGCACTATCGAATACCTCAGAAATTTTTTAAATTTTTATTTTCCACCTTATAACAGTTTCAACACCAAAATAAATTTATAGACCTCCCAGCACCACACAAACGTCAAGGACACCCATCTGCCGACACCATACGCACCTCCTGTTCCACATTCATCGCAGCTGTCTACAATCATCATCGCAGCTGACTGTAATCATCATCGCAGCTGACTGCAATCCTCGTCGCAGTTGACTACACCAACTAGAAATCTCTACAACACCTGTTGAATCAGCATCAATCCTGCTGCTCTCTGTTTACCTACCTGTAAGGCATTACATAACTTTAGTAACAACTCTATTGATACAAGTGTCTTCGATCCAATTTCCCTTGTCAAAGAATATAATGAAATTGACGTCTTCATCATTGAAATTTGTAATATACGTAAGTGTGAGTGTTTTTCCTCAGTCACTTGTGTGTGAGTGAGAATTACCCAGATATGATAAATGAACGCCCCTCTGTACGTGTCTACGAACACTCCTTCCGAATGTGTCGTTAGGGAAAATATTGTAAATATTTAGGAAAGAGAGACATCAACCATAAGGCTTTGAAAAGTGTTTCTTGTACATAAATATCTACAATTGTGTTTTAGTTTGTGTAAATATTTTTTAAATCTTGTAATATATGTCAAACATTTTTGTGGCAATAGTAATAGTAGTTTTAGTAACAGTAGTTGTGGTACTAAGTTCCAGATGTAAAAAAAAAAGTATGATGAAATGTTTGTAAATGCCGTTGATAAAATGTTATTGATGAATTGTGTTTCAGTTTGCAAGTTGATTGTAGTTATAATATTATTGATGAAATATCTTGTTTTTTGTAAAAATGACTTGTTTTTTGTAAAAACTTGTATTAGAATTGTAATTGAAAGATGACTTTTACTGTGTGCAGATGTTTGTTGTAAATTCAATCTTTTTTGTGCTATATTGTAAATACTTAGTTTTAAGGATGATTTTTAAAATAATTTTTATAATATAATGTTAAAAATTAATAGTGTGCGATTTTTTTTAATACTACATTTCACTAACATTTTTCAATAATATGTTATGTAAAATGAGTGATGGTTTAATAGCAGTGAAGAGAAATGAGTAGGTGTCTATCAGTAATGGTGAGCTGATGGCTTGTATTTAAAAGTTCAGGATATCTTTTTGCTTGCTTTCTTGACATAAAAAACTTATAATCATTTTAATTAAAACTTTCTTTGAAGGGGTGTTGGGAAATAAAAAAAAAATAATGGAGAAAATAGCTGAATGAATGAATGAATTAAGTTTTGCAAAGAAACAAGGCATCAGGTTAGTATCTTAAGAGATAATTAGTCCACTCTGGCTATTCAAGTTGATAGTTGGGGTAGGACATGGCAATCTGCTGACCAACTTTTGACACACCCCAGGGGAATATATTAAAATCGAAGTCCGAATACTTTCACAGGGGCAAGTAGCGAAGACCTCTGTCCCCCCTTGCAATCAATCTATGTCTACACCGAACACAGTCCAGCAAACATTTTTAAAAATATTTAATTTTACATACAAGCACACAAATTACAAGAGTTCCTGTTCAAGATACGACACGGTGATGTCTGGAGAAGAAGACAAACAAAATATATTTAAACTTGTGTTTAAATAAAATAAAATTCAACTCAAGCTATGTAAAAACAGAAGTATGACGATGGGGGAGAAACGGGGTGCAAGCTTTTTTCTTGACTTCAGGGTCCTGCAGACGTGGCTTGAGGGGAGGGGAAACAGGGTGCAGGGAGTTCTGGAGAGAATTGACCTCAGCTATCCCACTCTCTGCCATCCTCAGTCGTTCATCAACACTTGTGGGAGACAGACATGCTAGTCGTCAGCTCCTTCATAAAAACCGCACCTCTAGACACTTGGCAGTTTACGATCGGGGATTACCACAGCTACGGACTATCTCTTGTAATAGCCGTGATTTAATATAGAAGTATTTTATTGGGAAATTATAAATTTTCGTAAGTTAACTTTTTTTTTTTAGATCGATAAACTGCATTTGAGAAAAGAAATTGATTTCTGTTTTTGGTCTATGAAAATACAGTTTGTGTTAACAATTGCAGTGAAAATTAATAAACATTTTAAAAAAATCCCCTTCATTTGCGAGTTTCTACCGTAATTTAAACACAGTTGTCCATTGGCAGCGCTAGATGCATCTACTCACGATTCGACATAAGTGCTAAATTGTATTCAGAGTTTTTTTGCCATAAGATAACATTCACCAGACTGGATCGTGTAAGGCATGTGTAATTTGAACGTGTAAACTTCTTAATGTGTTATTTATTCATACCGACAAGCTGGATTTCGTTTAAAGGCTGCAGTTGTTTGTTATACTTGTCTCTCGTGTAAATTATATTTCTAAGCTCGAGATTCAGGTTACATTTAAGACTCACGTATTTCCACTTATTATTCACATAGTCGTTTGAAATTTCTGATTCGATGAGTGTAATTTAATCATTCGCAGAAAACTCTGAAATTCTCTAATATTTAATTGCATTCCGAAAACAAATCGTTTAACACGTAAATCGCATCTTTCAAAGTAGCCTATCTGCTCTCTATGAGCAATATCCCCCCAAAAAAAACTAAATTTACACTTCGGCCACTCTTATAAATCGTTTAAACACTCTGAATTTCCCTTGTGTATTAAATATATTCGTAAAAATCTACTATCTACCACTAACATCCAAACAAACGCCTCAAAATTATAAAAATTAGAAAAAAATTAACCTTAGCACACTCTTGCACTCAACTCTACACCTATACAAGACATTGCAACCCACCACTCTAGTCAGTCGCCTCCAGAAAACCACACCATCAACATCGTACAGAGCTCCTGCTACTCCCTCCACCCCTACCCCCCCCCCCCAAAAAAAAAGAAAGAAAAAATCAAGAAAAAATTAACCCTTTCAACCCTTTTAATTTTGATCAAATAAAGATCGGATTAAGAAATTTTAATCTGATTTAGATCGGATTATGGATTTTTTGATCAGATTAAAATCGGATTAATGATCAACCCTTTTATAGATTAACCCTTTAAATTAATTTGATATCAAAACGATAATCCGATTATTCAAAAGTGGGGTTGAACCCGTACGCCTATACTGCTCCCATGGCAATGCTAATTTTACATAAGGCGGAAGAAAACACAAAGGGCATACAAATAGATCTTAAGCGGGGTTTTCAAAAGTGCTCATTTTACACTGAACAGCCTATAGTAATCATATCCAGTGTTGTGTGACCCACTAAAGGCTGTTCACAATAAAGGGAGCACTTTTTTTTACACCAACCTTAGGATAAAGTCACTGCCCCCACCTGCATATATTTCAACGAGGCGCACTGCATGGCATGCGCCCAGAAAAGTTGGTACCGTTGGTGGGAAAGTAGTTCCATATATTAACGTCGAGTAGAAAGTGTTAGGCAACCATGTGTAATAACTTAAATAAATTCTTTCGATTTCTGTTATTTTTATGCAGCGAAGTGTAAAAATGAGCAGACTTGTAAAATATTTACTTTTCTAACAATTTCACAGTTTCACTCGACCGACGCATGAATAAAGTGATAAGGCCCATAGCAGTGTTAATTTTACATAATGGGGAAGAATAAACAACGAGCATACAAGTAGATCTGAAGCAGGGTTATCAAAAGTGCCTATTTTACCCTGAACAGCCTGTAGTATCGTGGTGAATGCTAATACAGAGACAAACCAATGACCACGCAGTCGTGAATACAGGCAACGCACGTCTAGCGTTTCTTATTCCTAGATAAACGTGTGCCACACTCAAAATTGTTTTAAAATATGCATGATAAGAATGTTGAATAAATTAGCACCTCTATTCAATAAAAGATTGAAACCTAGGTCCTTTATTATAGTGTGTTAAATGATGATGTTGGGTTTTTACAGCAATTAAGGATTTGTGTGTGATTCTGAGTTTTTTTTTGTTAAAATTCTCTTGCTTCATCTCTGTCGTGCATTTAGATGGGCAAGTGTAAAATTTCAGGAACACCTCGTGCTTCACAGTGTATTAGCCTTAATGGGTTAGCACATTAGATTGCCTCTTTATTTCGAGCGTATAATTTCACGTCCTCAGAGATATAATCACTCGCCTGACAGATAATGCGTTCTCCCTTTACGCTACATTAGCTCGACTGTCGGTTAAGCCACAAGTCAAACGTCCCCGCCGACATTCCGTCCCTCTTTTTATGAGATCTTGCTGGTCTTCGGCCAGACGCTAAGTAGCCACACACGTATATTTATATTACCATAAGACATGCCGCATGAGGTTTTAAAGGCATTTTCCGCCTCTGCCTGGCACCAGATTAACTTTTGTAAGAAAGAACAGGTATCGAATCAGTGTGGAATTTTTATGGCGTTCCTTAAAATGATGCGTACTAAAACTAAAAGTCACATTTACAGCACTGGATTCAAGAGTAATAAGGGCTTACTTATTCATATAACTGCAAACCAGCGTGAAGAAATTGCTTGCAACAACTGCATAAAAGTGTTACACGGTACAATATGTTTGACTGTATTTAGTTCTACAACCAATAATTAAAAAGTTTTGCCTTGAT
Source organism: Dryococelus australis (assembly GCA_029891345.1). NCBI lineage: Eukaryota > Metazoa > Arthropoda > Insecta > Phasmatodea > Phasmatidae > Dryococelus > Dryococelus australis. Next base: position 83,164,196 of record CM056998.1, read on the forward strand.
GCTCAAGCCAGACTTATTCGCCATGTCACTGGAGGCGACCAGTCGAAATAAACCTGTTTTCGATTTAACCTCTAGCGAATAGGATAACATCTGTGCACTGATAAGTAGTTCTCAAATATTGGTCGTGACCTGAAATTGATGTACGTGGTAAGTCTGAAGCAGGATGGCTGCAGCTAAAATGGCGTAAGACGCCAAATAACAAACAATATGAATTGGGATTCCAACACAGCAACTTCTACAACCAGCCCGTACACTTAACAGACTCAAGATCCCTGGACGCTATACGTCTATCCTTGTCTGGAGATCAAAGTCTTATACGTCAGGTGTATCCTCCATTAAATACGGCATTACATGATCCAACGTTTCGTCATGCGCCTGAGCTGGACAGCCGACGTAGCTATTAGTCTAGCTAAGAAAACGCCAGTACTATTAACCCTTTCAGACCCACTTCAATTTACGGTTTCAGGTGATGCAAACAACAAATTTTATCACGTGTGCCGTCGACACAACATTTGTTTCGTTGTCACAGTCAATTAGCTGTAGGCTATATGTTCGGCTACAGTAATATTAACCAATTAAGACTTGGACTTGTAAAACGATTTGCGAATCATTTACCCAAAGGTAAGATCATCAGTCATTGAGCTTCGCCGTGTGCAGTACGGACGAAAAATTACCTACACGTGTGTGATATATACAAATGTGTACACTGGGCCTGAACGGGTTAAATTCCTATTTGCACGGTAAATTAACTTCTGACAAAAAAATTAGTTGGTAAAAAATGCGGCGATTTCGAGAAACCTTGATATCTGCAGCCACTTGTTATACCACACAGACAGCATGAAGATAAGACTAAGGTGTTGCTGCCGGCAAAGTACACGGTTAGTCGGTACTGTGCAGATTCTCGCGGGTGTTCAAATTCTTACTGTGGCTCTGAGAAATAACGAAAACACAGGTAACCCACTAGGTTTTTAATTTAAAAAAAAAACTGGAACTCGAAACTTCAGTTGACAGCTATTCCACTTCGATAAAACTGAACGCAGACATCCGATTGCCTATAAATACTCAGTGAGCATAAAACATTACAAGAAATACAGAACAGGTTCTAATGTTAATTCATTTATGTCCATGTGTATGCTATCTCTCTAGTATCCAAAGGAAAACACCAAGTGGGTATGTAAGTACATCATTACTGGAACAAGGCTCATTACAAAGAAACTGGGCGTGCGACGAATTAAGAAATTAGGTATCATGCAAGCAGCAGCATAATCAGGGTTCTCTTATACGAGGGGATATGGAGAAATAATTATTTTGTAGGAGGGGACATGGAAGGATGTATAACCATCGGTAAATGATCATAACAGTAAATTAACATTGCTGTGCGACAGTTAACTTCATGTAGAGGACAATTACACAATCAATAATGTTTTATAATTGATTGCGTTTGGTATAAGATGGGGAGAAGGTCATGACTCTCATTCACCTTCCCCCGCCCCCTTAAAGCTCCCATGTGTGTGTATGTATGTATGTGCATGTAGATGAGCTTAATGAGCATGCGGTAACACACGCTCTGATGGTGCTCGTAGGTGTGGAAAATTACTTTCACAGGTGGCCGAGGCCATCATCGTAGACTGTTCGACACCGCGGGGAGTGCAGGCTCTCTGAAAGCCTTCTTGTCCCCCCCCCCTCCGATATTTACTTCTATCCGGCAGAATACACTTTTCCATTCCCATTCCTCTCCACGAAAATATCACACCGGCACTCTCTGCAGTAGGGATGGAAGACAACCTCACAGCCGACGGACCGAATGAGGAATTATAAAATACGTTTCCCTCGCTACTCCAGACGTGGCGTCTTTCGCCGGCTGCCTGTGTTCACAAAAGAAGAAAAGCAGGGGGGGGGGGGGGGTTATATTTCACCTGGGATTACTTGGGATGAATTGATGCATCAACGATTTGATCGAAAGAGTTAATCCTTAATCGGATCTTAATCCGTTTAAAAATTTAAAGGGTTAATCAAAAGGGGTTAAATTTAATGAAAGGGTTAAATTTATTTGAATGGTACGATTAATTGAAAGGGTTAATTTTTTCCTTGATTTTATACTTCCTTTCTTCCTTTCATTTTGGGAGGAAGAGCTCTGTACGATGTTGACATTGTAGTATCCTGGAGTCGACTGACTAGAGTGGTGGGTTGCAATGTGTTGTATAGGTGTTGAGTTGAGTGCAAGAGTGTGCTAAGGGTAATTATTCTTATTTTTTTTTTTATAATCTAGATGTGTTTGTAGGGATATTGGTGGTAGATGGCCGATTTTTACGAATATATTTAACACACGAGAGAATTTCAGGGTGTTTAAACGATTTTTAAGAGTGGCCTAAGTGTAAATTTTATGTTTTAGGGGGATATTGCACGTGGACAGTAGTGGGAGATAGGCGACTTTGAAATATGCGATTTACATATTAGGAATGACAAATGATTGACGACTGATTCCCAATACAATTAAATGTTAGAGAAGTTCAGAGTGTTTTACGTATGAATCAATTACACGCACAGAATCGCACATTTCAAACAACTACATGAATAAGTGAAATTACTCCAGTATGGAATTAAATGTAATGTGAGTCTCGAGCTAAGATATATAATTTACATGAGAGAGAATTTTAACTATGTGATCTTGTCGACAAGTGCAAACTCACTAAACGATGACAATTATGTGTGTGTGGAATTAACGACCTAAAACAAAATGTCCCTATAAATTAAATTAACAAGATATATGACGCATCTCGCACATACCTTAGACGTCCGTCTACCTAAGGAACTGGCGAGTAGGAACGTAATCCACACATAGAAAGAAATTAATTGATTAACACGAATAATAAAATTGCACATCTCCCAAAACACGTCTGTCTGTCTGCGAGCTCACTGAAGCACCATTTGATTATAGACTTCAACTCTGAAATTTAAAAAAAAAACTAAAGTTTTCAAATAAAACACATAGTGAAATGGCAGGAGGAGTTCACCGACAACACATCCATCCACCTCGGAGGTAACTCGATGAATAAGTGTATCGTATGAGGTGCACCTTCGTATATACGTGTAGCATGGTCGATAGGAAACTGAGTATAATTTTACGACTGACAGAAAATCTACCAAGCTACTATTAACGATTTGGTTCGTCCTACAAGTACATGAGTGTGTAAAGTACATGAGTGTGTAAAATGCAATTAGTTAAAAAATAATGTAATTACTAGAAATTTTTTTCATAAAGTCTGGTAAATAGGGCACACTTTTTATCACAAACACGAGTTAAAAATCATACCAAGTTTCGTCTATGGAATACAGAAATGTGGTTTACATGATAAATGCACTATCACACGAAAATTTATATTTTTTCCCCGATAAATGAAAAAAGTTTCCTGATAAAACAGTTTTATATTAAAATGCATATATTATTAAATGTTACTCGTGCCTACCACCCTCCTGCGAAGTCAAGAGATCCAGTGTTGCATCTATACAGTGTGAGGATTGACGAAGTACTAAGATTGTGGAAGCCCTCGAGAAACCTCCGTGTTGCTCTGCCCAAGGCCAACTGCTCCCTACACCTCCACTTCCACCCCTCGCCAGAGCGACGTGTCCTGGGGTTACTCATCCCTCTGCCCTCGATTGTCAATTTTTTGGCACTGGGGCAAGATGGCGACAACTGGGAAGATAGCTTTACAATGCTCCCTGCACCCCCATCCCTTACCCTCCACCCCTTGTCCAGAGAGACATGCCCCAAGGTCAAGAACCTAGACCATCCCTCCCACTTGTACTCCAGAAGCTGTCTTCGCCCGAAAAGCCAGTTTCTTCTCCAAGGCCATCCCCAGCCCAGAGCTTGTTTTATCTAATATCTCTAGAGGTGGCCTCTCCACACAGCCTGCCCTTGCTGCTGATCAAAAGTCACGCAAGAGCCTGGCATATTACAAGCTAAATATCATTTCACAAGTCCCGCCGATGAAATTTTATATCCCTGAATAAGGTTTCTTTAATCCCCGAGATAATACTCAGCTCTAACATTCCAACAAGTATATATTTGAATCAAATAAACTATGATTTGGAAAATCACACAGAAACACAAGACTTATTTGATTCACTGATAAAAAATGTCTTGTACAAGTATTGAAATAAGACATATTTATTCGTCTAGCAGACATAAAATACGAACTTCACGTGTAGCTTTTTCCCCTATCGCAGATTTTATAGACACTACTATCATACAGGAAAATATAATCTCGCTAAAGTTTATTATTCTATGTTAAGTAATAATTACTTCAAAATATAGTTGGGAAAGGCAGTCAACTACAGCGACATGTCTTTGCAAAATATATGGGAACCAGTCATTCTTAAACCTCGTGGACAATACCGGATAACGGATAGCCGAGAATCGAGTATGATTGGGGAGCAAGCCAAATTTAGGTCTCTAGAGCCAATGAGGGTGACCTGCACACGGAGTTGGAGCATCTCCGGACCAGGTCGCACATGACTAGGGAAACGAGAGAGATCTCCGATAAAACCCTTGTATCAGCGACAACATCTAACACGACTTCCACACATTGTGATTTTTTTTATGGTGTGACTCTCCTGGGGAGGTGAGCGTGCTAACCATTCAACCAATGCGATCCCTCGCTTTATGTCTAACCAAAAACTTTTCAACAGCAAAATGTATTACATCTAACATAAAATGTATATATTTGAATTTATTTTATATTTTAAGAGTTTCTGACGTAAGTTTAACGAAACAGTATGTACAAAGGTGGAAATTATGTTTTTTCCGAGTTGGAATACAGCAATTTTCAACCTTACTCTTACTTTTTTACTAAAAGGTCCAAATTCTTGTAAACTTACGGGAAAATGGTGGCCATTTTGAATTTATACAGTATATAAGGAGGGATAAATTAATTTTTTTCTCAGTCTTAACTCAGCATCTGCTAAGGTCACTTCATGTTATTGCAGTAGCACAGAGTACGACACCAGGTATCTGTTGCAACAGCAGGCATCTACACCAATGGGAAGCATTGATAACGTGAATGATGCCAAACGTCCACTACAACAACAGGCATCAATCACGTAGACTACAACATCAGAAGTGCATTCTGATGCCAGCCATCTAAAACGTTTCCTACAACTTCGCTACATCTATATCATCATTATGAATGCAGAATCTAAAGGGCATTTCATCTCTGCATTAGGTACAATGCATCAAGGTCACTGCTGTGACAATAACGACTCTGAATGAATTGAAACGTTCAATGCGATTTTAGCTTAGGTGAAGGTGGAAACCTTATTTAGTCTAGAGTGTTCCCAACTGCGAGTGTTGCCGAAAAAATTTATAATTTATTTTGAGGCCCACGAAATGAACTTAGTGTATCCATTCCTGACTGAACATTTACAAGCTGATGAGTATATTGTATCCTATTTACCTTGTGATGACTGTCTTTACAGCATGCCTACCTTTGCTAATGATGGGAACTTGCAAAATATGTGGAGGGATTGTATGTCGTGCAGGCTGCAACAGCTACTTGATGCTAGAATCATTCCAGATATAACAATGCAGAAGTAATAAATATCAGAAGATACCATGACTGATCGAGTATTAATTCAATAGTCAAATGCTATAATACAAATCACTTGTGAGGAAAAAACATTCTGCTCAAAGTGTAAAAGCGAAATTTTAAGAGAATATTTGTACTAACAACTTACCCATGTGTAGAGATATAAATTTTTCGCAAAAAAAAACTGTTTGTTCCAGGTAGCATAATATTTCTGAAAAATGGAGAAATTCGACCCAGAGGAGACCTACTTAACTATGTTACAAGGTCACAAAAAAGTATGGCTTCAGTCTCTAGGAAGCACATACTTCCAAACACAGATGTGTAATGGAGATGAACATTGAAATTTCGCAAAAAGTTTCGGGGAAAACCTGTATACAGAACGAATGCTCTGTGAAGAAGAAGAATATTGTCCTGTTTTTAATATGAGACTTGACAGCGAGCTGCACTGTTCTTCTTGGGACCTATGTTTTAGAAATCTCAGTACAGAAATAACCAAAGAAATAGGTTTTCATCAAATAAAATTTTAATTGATTAGAGAATTTTACAACACCACCATCTTATGGACAGAAACATGTAATAATAAGGAACACATTACGCAAATACAATGTAGTAGCGCACTTCTACGAGCGCCATGTGGAATGTGGGACTGTGAGGTTTGGAACAGCATTGTTTGTGTCAGTAAATTTGATCTAACAAAGTTAAAGTTGAAAAACTAATTTTAACTGGAAGAACAGCTGTCTATAAAAAAAAAAGAGAGAATCATACACCAAAGTTTCCATTACGATGGTGAGATTCGACTCATCGCTTCCGTATGCTAGTGTTACTCCAGGATTCAGACAAGTGTGCATTAGAATTGAAGATGAAGATAGTCCACTACAGGTACAGATGTACAATGGAGATGAACATCGGAGTTTCTCATTAATCAATCCAAGAGAAACTTTTAAAGTTTTCGACGTATGTTATATGCGAAATTATTGCCCTTTGTATAATTTACGTCCTGGCAGCAAACTACCTTGCAACGACGGTAAAGCAGAATTTGAATCAAACACAAGTCCTACAAGAAAATCAAATACATTATGCAAAAGGAATGTAGTTGCTGTTCTCTTACTACAGTTTGGACAGAACAATGCAACAAGCAACATTATATGTACATCGGTGACCAAGAATTAACTTCTCCCTGTGGTATGTGGCAATGTAATATTTTTCAAACTAAGAACACCTGGCAGACTACATAAAAGAGAGCGTTCAGTATAAACACGTTAGTCGTGGCTAGAATCTTCAACCCTACAGACGTATACGAGGTCCTACAAATTGGATACAAAAGAGTTTTCTTTAAACCATATGACGGTCTTCTACAAGTTCATGTCTGCAATGATACAGAAAATTTGTGCTACATTTTCGACAAGTCTCGGCATTCACTTTGGTGAATAAATAAGATGCAACAATTGTAATGTGAGGTATCTTCGCTCTGACAGTGACTTGCCATCAACATTAGAAGATTTGATGATTACAAGTCTTAGCGAGGAAATAGAAGAGGAATGGGGATATGGAGTAATCCACTACCAGCTCACCAGACCTCACCAGGGAATCACCATTCATTGGAAGAAGACCTGCGATGGGGACGTCAACAACTTTATTTTCGAACAAGGGGTATTAGTTTTTCCGTTAATGTATAATTTATGTGTGTGTGAAGTGGCTAATTCAGAATAATGATCCCAATGTTCCCACTGTTCCCAATGAAACACAAGTATATGTTTTTACTAAAGGTTTGCATTCTGTAACTTACAGCTTATTATATTCACATTATGTTGTAAAGGCAATGTGTAAGTCAGACATTCATTTCAAATGTATGTATTTCTCTCAAGCTTTTACAGCACATAGTAAACCAAATACTTATAATGCTACTTTAACTAACTGTAACAGTTCTGAATGTCTTGTAAATCAGTACAGACCACACAGAGTAGATCGTAAGCATAATTTTAAGGGCGAACACATTGTAACTTCATATTGTGAGGAAGGAAAATGTTTATAATAACATCTTGTTTATAATAAAGGCACTGTTTTGCCCTATCCATATTTCAAAGACTGTGATGATAATCTTCATACCTTATATCATAATAGCCAAAACAAGTTTGGTTACACATCTCATGCTGGGTGTAATTCATCAAAATGTTATGTTTATTGAGCAATAAAATAATCAAAAATAAAATTTAGCCCTAAAATACATTTAAACTTACAAATTTAGAGAGAGAATAAATGAATTTATCAATATACATTGTTCCTTGCAAAATCTTGTCAGTCGAGTGTTGGATGTCATAGTAGCAAACATTACATATTTTCATCCTGCAAATTATTATGTCAGTCTCAACGAAGGAGAGTCCAAGATAACTTACACTCTATGGTACAACAGAATTTTACAACAATTTACGGAGACTCGTGGCAATATTTTCCATTTTAAAGTAATTTATTTCCTCTAGGAGACAAAAAGAGTCACGAACTCATACAGTCCAGGGACAAGAAATGTCCAGTGTTTCATATGATTGCTAACACACCTCTTCCATCTAGTATTGAAGATGTTTACTCTCGTTATGAAGAATCATGCCCTGATTTGGTTGAAAGCATTGTTTTACACGCCCCTACTTGTAAAAACTTTTGTGTGCAAACAGACAGATTAAAACCAGGGTGTGAGAAATGCTCACTCTGTGAAAACAGAGGCCAAGAAGGGGATCTAGATCCAATATTTAAAAAATGTAAGAAAACTTTGTTCAAAGAAGTTGCTAACAGTTTATAAAAATTATTTATATATTCTGGATTAACGTTTGTATTACCCTGTAGTTGTTTTGGAGCAAGGTGTAATTTTTGTTCATAAAGTTTTTGGATTAACCTGTATTTGTATTTATTTTGAAATAATTGTCTAATTAATTTTGTAACAGCCTGTATTTGCTAGTTTTTAAAAAAATGTTGAAAATATATTGCGAATTAATTTGTTTGTTTACCATGGTAAATGTTTCGAGCAAAACTTTTCTACTTGCTTAAATATATTTTTGAAGAAATGTATAGTTACTCAGTGTCAAAATGATTTTTTTAACAGCTGTGTTTGTATATATTTTGTAAATAAATACGATCTAAAATGAATCCCTTTTGTACGCTTATTTAACATTTTCCTTATTAAAAGTGAATTTGTTTTGGTAAGAAAAATATATTTCTTAGAGAGAGACAGAGAGAGCGAGATATATATATATATATATATATATATTCTTAAATTTTCTATTAATAAAAGTATTTTGCATTAACAAGAAAGAGTATTGTAAATAAAAATTATAAATCAGAATATTAGTTCGCCAAAAATACTATTCAGTAAAAGATATATTAAAATCAGACAAAAAAAGTCTGCTGGAAAAAATTTCAAATTAATACATAAAATAATGTTTGATGTGTCGTCTGCCTCCATAGAGTAATTATATATACAAGGACGCTCTGGCTTCGAATCCTGGATAAAGCATGGTTAATTGTAATAAATTCTTTCTGGCTTCGATTCCCAGCTAAGACATGATTGATATAAGCTGTGTTCAAATACCGCTTAGATCATATACAATTGTAATATAGTTTCTCACTTTCAGTAATGGGTAGATATGATTGTAATATATAGATTCTGGCTTCGATTCCTGGCTAGATCTTGTATGGTATTAACTAATTTTTAAGTCAGTAATCGTTAACCATATTAACTAAAAGGATTAATCAATCAAATATATAAAGTTAAGAATAAATCATAGTAAAAGACAGGAATTCGTTCATAAAAGAGTGTTGAATCGTAGCGTTAAATTGATTTCACCTCGTGATGCAAAAAGTTTGTATTGTAATGACAATTGTTCATGTAAAAAATATTTAAATAACATCGTAATTTAAACCTTATGGCTTAAAACCGAACAATTGCATGTTAAAAACAGATATAAATGTTAAATTTCAGCATATCCACACTGAAAATCATAAAGCGTGGTACATACTTTTAATTTGCATTGAAATAGCGGAAAATTTAATTAAATGTCTTAAAACATGTTATTTGTTTGTTTGATATTCATTTCAGGCGAATAGAGTTATTTAAATTTTTTGCAATAAACAAGGGAGGGTGGTGAGTGTATACATGGCACCTCCCACCCACTGGAGCGCATTTGCTGCTGTGCCTTCATGGAGTCAAGGCCTACTCTCTCCTCCAGTGCGTGAAAGAGTACCGACATTCAGCCTAGGAAACCAGCCCGCAGTGCTAGGGTGTTTAGTTCAAGGGCATCGGCCGCCCTCTCGCCAATTACCTCGGCCTGTCTGTTCCGCAACAGGGCTTCGCGACCAAAGTACCTTCTCGCCCATCGCTTCTGCCACAACGGTGAAAGCAACACTCCTTGCCTGCCAGAGAAATCACCCACGGAGCTCGCTTAGGACTGTGATCGCCTGACCGTTTGCTATACCGCCGGGGTAGGCTCCCACAGAGCTCTCGAGGGGATTGCCAGTGCCCGTCTGCTAACCTGTTGAGATAGGAACCCTGATGCTTCCCTTTCAGCTCTACTGACCTGGGTTCGGGTCTTGTTCCACACCCAGCATCTTCGCTACAAGAGTTTAAGTAAGTTATAATTTTTAAAGATTTAGGGTTTTTGTTATTTGTTTACAATTTTTCGCATTTTCTTTCAACTTTGAGTAAATTCATTGATTTCATTCGACATTTTAACAAATTAAATGATGTGTCTTTAAATTCATTAAAATTTTTAACGAATTTCGTAAAACAAGTCTTTAGAATAGTAAAACTTTCTATTAATTTGAATTATTGGTCTTTGAAATCGAATGATTGGTCTTCGAATTTGTAAAACAAGTCTTTAAAATCATTAACTTATGTGTGTGGATGACTGTGTGACAGCGAGTGCATGACTGCAAGTGTGAGTGCAGGGGAAGGTGATAAAATTTCATTCCAGGTGTAATTTTTATGTATATTTGAGATTATTTGGCAGAGTTGAGAGGTATATACAGGTGAACCACCAGTAGTAGCATATCGCACTATATGAAATAAGGTAGTGTCAATAACACGTACCTGCTCCTCTTTTCACTGTTTAAATATTCGAAAGTATGTGAAAAACATCTGGAATATATTGCTGATTACTCTGAGAAATTTTGGTCAGGTAGGTGCATGACTACGAGTGTGAGTGCAGGGAAAGGTGATAAAAATTTAATTCCAGATGTAATTTTTATGTACATTTGAGTTTATTTAGCAGAGTTGAGAGGGCTATACAGGTGAACTGTGGGTATTATCATATTGCACTATATGGAATAAGGCAGTATCAATAACACGTACTCACTCCTCTTTTCATTGTTTAAATATTCGCAAAGTATGTAAAAAATCATCTAGAATATATCCCAGATTACTCTGAGAGTTTGGTACGGTAGTTGCATGACTGCAAGTGTAAGTGCAGGGGGAGTAGTTCTATGTGTATGAGAGAGAGAGAGAGAGAGAGAGAGAGAGACAGAGATTTTTCAAGTATTTTTTTTAAGTTTCCGAAAACTTTACTTCTAAAATGCAAGTACTCAGGTTTGTATGGTTGTAAAAATATTACAAGTTTGAATTTAAGTAAAATGACTGGAATGTGTATGCAGGTTTTTATAGTTGTAAAAGTATTACATGTTTAGTTTTAAAATGTAAAATGATTGAATTTGACCTATTTTTAATAATTTAGACAAGTTTAATTATGTGTTGAGCGTAACTTGCTAAAACGTTCGTTATTAAAAATATTTTCGGAAAATTTGTAAAAATATTTTTATAGAGTAAGTTATTTTTTATGGTGTAACCTTGAAAGTATTTTTGATGGTGTAAATGTTTTTACTGTTTAAAATGCATAAATATTTTTATGGTGTAAATGATTTTACTGTATAAAATTACATAAATGTTTTTGATGTAAGATTCATAAAATTAAATTTAAAAAATCGCATTTTCAAGTTTAAAGTTTTTCTCCCACAAAAATAACGGTTAAATTGGGCTTTAACTGAAATAAAATAGCGTAAGTTTAAATTTCACTGTTATGTACTAAACGAAAGCCGCGCACCTTGGCCAAAAAATAAATCATGTGAAAGACAAGCGCGAGAAAGGTCGCAAAGTGCGGTCAATTCTATACTGGAGATGGGCTGCGGACTGAAAGTTGGTGGAGGGTTGGGGCTGGAGGGGAAGTTCCAACTTTCTCCCCTCCTTCAGCTCATTGCAGGGATGGCTGTAGCGTCTATGTGATGAGTCGGAGGGGAAAAGGGAGAATGTCGAGTGGGCGGGGTTTTTCGAGCAGGTGCGGGAGGGGGCACAGTGGCCAGATGGTGGTGCATGCAGGCGCTAGTGGTCGTTTACTGAACCATTTTCTCATTCTCTCGTCCAGCCAGCACCATGCAAGGACAGGCCTGGCTTGTTCCATGCTCGTGTCTTACACTGTTCACCCTCACCATATGTGCAGCCCGTCCAGCGGTCGAGACCTTGGCCAATCTATTGACTATTGTGATACATTTCTTGTCTGCTAGTTACCTGCCTCTTGTCCATGTTTAAAGTATTTTGAACTTGCCACGTTTTAGTCACAGCTCTCACTCCTTTCTTTCCCACAAACATTAAATTTAAAATGAAGAAAACCTTCTTCCTCTTTTGTATACGATGTAAATAATAAAATTATGTTTTGAGTTATATTGTGTGTGTGTGCATGTGTTAGTTATTAAGAGTGTTTTCTTATTTTTCAATACAAGGGGGTTACTTCAGTGTAATTTATTGTGGTGTTGTAAGTTTTATATTATGGTAAATAAACAAAAAATTAGTTAGGTAAAATGGGTGAACATAAGCGAACTAGTATTGACATCTTGCTTGAAGATCTTTACGTAAGCGATTCCGATATGGAATTGCAGATGGAAAGACAAACAAGCTGTTGAGACAGTGTCCCTTCGTCTAAGCGGACGTTAATATTTTGGAGGATGATCTCTACTAAAGCAATTCGAGCATGGATTAGCTTACGGAGAGATTGTTTACAGCCAAAGGTCAAAATATGTCCACTTCCCCTAAACATGAGAAAGTTGATCTTTTGAATAACTACTTATTTCCATCAGACTCGGAAGATCTTATGAATCAGAGAGTGCTCCAACCATTTCACAACAGACTTTTGAGCTGGTTAAAAATATTTCGCCAATGGAGCGAGGAAATAATTACTTTTCCGATTCCCAAGCCTCAGTGGAAGCTTTGCAAGACGTGACGTTCCAGCTATTGGCTACATCGTTCGCAGGAAGACTTAATGATGCATAGATACGTAATGATCAATTAAAACTTGACTTGGGTTTGTCTTGTTTTTTTCCAGAGGTGTAAAGTCGCTTTATTAAGCTTATTAATGGCATCACCCTGGCCAGTTAGATTATTCGTTTTGGTAGTGGGTAAGTACTTAAAATCCTTCACAGCGGAGGAAGGTGCTACAGAGACTTATTTTCAAAGCAAAGCACTCCCTGTCCTCCATTCATCCGATATGGGTTTACTCTATGATGATATAGTTCCTTATCGCATTAACAGACTTGAAGAGTTCAGTGTGCGTGGTTCTGACTGAAGTCTCCAAATATTGACGTACATGGACGTCCATGTGAGTCAATATAGGGCATTCTCCGTCGGTGCTACGCACACTTAACTACCCAAGTTTAATGCTGACAGGAAAGCTTGTATCGAAGTAGACTGCCCCGAAGGAATGTGTTTCCACTACGCCGTTGTAGCATCTTTGTTTCCTGAAACACAAAATGTCCACAGAATTACTTTATATCAAAACCTCACCAGGTTTTGAATATCGAAGGTCTGTCGGCACCTGTAGTCACACAGGATATTCACAAGTTTGAGGAGAACAATTCTATTTCTACCAATGTCTAATGTGAGGTAGACAAATATAGTAATATAATTGACTAAACTTCCGAAAAGGGCGGGTTGTAGTACCCATGAGCATTTCTCCTGTACGCCACGACAAATATATGAAATTTTTGCGATTCGCACAAGTGTAAATGCAGCTCATTTGCATTTTGTTTGTATTAGAAATTTGTCACGGGTGGTTGGTAGTCAGCTGAGTAAGAAAAAGTGTAGAAAACATATTTGCGACCGTTGTCTCCAATACTTTGTTAGTGAGGAGAAATTCGCAAGTCACCCTATTCTTTACCAGCAACAAAAGGCAGTTCGCATACTTTCCCCAATGTGAACGGCAAGAACCTGTAATTTAAAGATTACAGCACACAGCAGAGATTGGGTTATGTCGCCTATTACGACGTTGAAAGTTGCCTGAAACCGATGTCCACTTGCTTGTCTAACGATTAAACAACTACCATCAACCAACATATTCCACTTGCTTATAACATCTTGTTGGTTTGTTCATACAATCCAAGTTTATCTCAGGATTTCGAGTTTGTAGGTGATGATTGTATGTACCAATTAGTTGATAAATTAGTTGAACTTACAAAGTGGGTTGCAGAAATTTACAGTATCATTGTTCCGATGAAGCTGAAAAACCCTGCTGATGAAGCTCGTTTGGCGGCTCGAAAAAGTTGTCACATTTGTAAAGAAAAGCTCGGTACACATGATATTGTGGTCGACCATGACCATCTGATGGGTGAAATCAGAGGCCGCACACATAAGTACAACTTGAATTTCAGACTGCCCAAAAGACAACTTGTTACTGTTTTTTATAACCTACAGAATTATGATACTCACGTTCTTATAAAGCCCTTGGCTGAACATCATGTAACATTACACGATGAAACAGTGTTAATCGAAAATCCTGGCAAAATTGAAGTGATTGGAATGACCCTAGAAAAAAAAACAAATGTATCACAAAACAGATTCCCAGTGGGACAGATTTCAATGGAAAGGTGCAATATTTCATGTTAAGATTTATTGATTCATTCCAATTCATGAGTGCCACTCTGGAAACTTTGGCAGGTAATTTACTACCTGCGCAATTGAGTATCACCCGCTCAATGATTCCAGACACCACTCAGTTCGAATTGGCAAAACGGAAGGGAGATTTTCCTTATGACTTTGTTAAGTCGCCAGACAGTCTGATGGGTAAGTCATTCCCACCAAAGAACTCATTTCATAATGTGATGAGAGGCGAAGGCATTAGCTATGAGGATTATGCACGCCCACGCCCAAGCCACGTGGGGTGCATTCACTGCATAAATTTGCTGCAGTAAGCCATTCATTACTTACATGTGGACACTTGTTTGCTGGCTGATGTTTTTAGGAATTTTAGCACTGTATGTTTGGCTCATTACAGTCTTGCCCTGCCATATTCGTCACAGCTCTGTCTCTTTCATTGCATGCATTATTGTCAATGACATGCGCGCGACTAGAGCTGTTGACTGACTCAAGTGTGTATCTTTTTGTAGAACACGGGATTAGAGGTGGCATTACCCAGGTTTAAAAAAGACGTGCAGAAGCCAAAATGTTTACATGGGTGAGGACTACGAACCTAGTGTGGCATCGAAATAGATATGCTATTTCGATTTCAATGGGCTGTACAGTCATACAATGCAGTCCAAGCGTCCGACTGGTAATTTCGAGTGGATTGGGCTGACGTGTTCTCTTCATGGGATTCCGCAAACACGGTGAATGACTGTGACATTTGTTTTTTTTTCTCGGAGAAGTTGATCTGTCTTATCTGGAGGAGTGTCATGATAAACTATCTGATATGCCTTTGGCCCAAGAAAATTGCATACCCTGAATGGCTCGCATGTGATACTTCTTTTAAGACTTGCGCCACATGAGAAATATATTATACATAGGGAAACACTGAGGTAGTACTTAATGTATGGGGCCAAACTTGACTCTATTCATCACATTTTACACTTTGAGAAGAAGGCTTGGATGGCTCCATACGTAGAATTTAATGTTGGGAAATGTGTCAGTCTGCAAACGAATTCGAAAAATCATTTTTCAAGTTGATGAATAATTCTGTTTATGGAAAAAACATTGCAGAATGTCCATTGCGAAAGGGACATTAGAGTCGTTTCGCGGTATGACACGATAAATGGGGCTGCAGAGCTGATGGGACGTCCGACATTCCAGGTGCGGCAGATTATCAATGAAAACTTAGTTCTCATCGAAATGCCAAAGAGTTCTGTTGCTTTCAAAAACCTTTGTACACTGGCGTTGCCATTCTCGACATTTCAAAATTAATGCTCTATGAATTTCAGTATCAGTACATGTGTACAAAATTTCTTCTGTCTGCTTTGCACCTCCTCTATTGCGACAATGATTCCCTAATCTATTCTGTTCCTTGCGATAGCATCTCTAAAATAATTACCCCCAATTTTAAGGAACTGTTTGATACATCCAACAATGTGCTCGATAATTCCCGAGGATCCCCTCACGAGAACAAAGGCCGTACTGGGGTGATGAAAAATAAATGTGCTGGGTACATAATCACACACTTTGTGGGTTTACATCCTAAGCTTTATGCGTACGTTGTTGCGAATGAGCAATGTATTCGTAAGGCGAAGGGTGTAAAACCAAATGTGTTGCTATCACTCAGGTAAGAAGATTATCGAGATTGCCTCGAAAATTGCACAAGGTTTCTGGGGACCCCAATATCAGTTCCGTTCGCAAGCTCAACAAGTCTACATCGAATGCTTAAAAAGGTAGTTTTGTCAGGTATGGATGATAAGCTGTACATTGAGGCAGATGGAATATCAACCTTACCTTAGGGGTACTATAGAATACGTGAGTTTTTTTTTATTTACCTTCATATATTAGTTTCAGCACCACAATAAATTTATAAACCTCTCAGCACCAAACTGGCAAGGACGTCCATCCGCCGCCACCATGCACACCTCCTGTTCCACACTCATCACAGCTGACTAAAGTTGTCTGCAATTATTTGCAACACCTATCGCATAACCATCAATGCTGCTGCGCTTCCTGTTTGCCTAACTGTAAGGCATGACATAACTTCAGTATGAACTCTCTTGATACAAGTGTCTTCTATCTAATTTCCCTTGCCATTTTACAACTAGGAGGATAAAAGTAACATCTTCATCATTGAAATTTGGAATATACATGCACGGGAGTGTGTTGTAAGCAGTCATTTGGCATGTGTGAGTGTCTGTAAATACCAGAATGTGGCACCTTAAAAGAATGCCTTCAGTTGTGTGTCTTTATAACATCCTTAAGAGATTATAAGAATTGTATATAGTTAGGAAAGAGACATCCACCATAATGCGCTATAATTTTTTTATGTAATTTAGATGATTGTTTGTTGAATTGTCTGTTTTTCGCTGCATGTAAATCTCTTAAATTGTATTTTAGTGTATGTAAATATTAGCTTGATTTGTAAAGAAGCTTAAGTCTTTATGAAAAAATATTTAGTGAGTAATAACCTTGTTTGTTTCATCAGAGAATAATGATTTTTGTAAAGTAATCTTCTTTTTACCCTAAAGTAATTTATTTGGTAAAACAATATTTGTAATTGAACAAATGTTTGTTGAATATTGAATATTTTTGTGTGACATTGTAAATATTTACCTTATAAGGCCGATTTTGAAAAGAATAATTTTATAATAAAAATTTTCTTTGTGTTAAAAATGAATAGTATGTGTCTTGTTATTAATTTCTAATACCTCATTTCACTAACTTTTTTTAAATTATAACTAAACTTTGTTGGTAACAGGCTAAGTATATTTCATGAAAGATAACCTGCACTGGAATGAATAAGTTGTTTTGCAAAGAAATGAGGCAGCAGGTTAAAAGCTTTGTCTACTCAGACTGCTTAAATTCAATGTTGGAGTAGGTGACATAACACCCTGCTGGCCAACTTTTGTGACATTCCAGAGGAAATATTGTAAGTGAGCCCCGAATACCTTTACAGAGGCAGGTACAAAAATACCCCTGACCGTCCTTGCCTACAAGAAAGTTTCTCCAGCTAAAACTTTTACATCTGCATCAAACAGAATACAGCAAACATTTTTAATATAAAAATATTTTGTTTTATATACACAGAGATTACAGCTCTTGAAGATCCAACACGATGATGTCTGGTGAAGAAAACAAACACAAAGATTAATATATTTAAAGTTTCTTTTCATTAAGAAAAATAAACTTCAACTCTTACGAATTCTTCTACTTACAAGAGTCTGACTTATGCTTCGACGCAAGTTGATTATTTTGAAACAAATCATTTGGGGTAAGACTTTTTCTATTGTGAATTACTTTCTTGTAGATTTTATATATTTAACTTATCAGAATATACATACGTTATGATTGTGTTAGTTAAAAGTTGTTGGAAAATGGGAATAAAGTTTGCTGGAAACAGGAGTAAAGTTTGGTGCAAAAATATTTATATTTTTTAATAGAATTTATTGTGTGTTGAAGAAATTTTGAATGTATTTCTTAGTGATGAGGAAAATAAAGTTTTACCAGTGGTATTTGTGGAATTTTTTAATTTGTGGGGAATATGTCAACCTCTTGCATCTCGAAATATACGACCAAGATTCAGTGTCCAAGCGAAAATAACAGTTTGTAGGAAGGAGGGGAAATAGCCAAGTTCAGTTCAAAATCCACTACTACATCCCTAGGGAAACTGGTCACCACTCTGGTCAGTTGCCTTAAGCCACCGCAGCGTCAACATCGTACAGAGCTCCTCCTCCCAAAAAGAAAGAAGTACAAAATAAATTTAAAGAAATAACCCTTTCAGTACATTTAAACCTTTCAATAAATTTAACCATTCCATTAAATTTAACCCTTTTTGATAAACCCTTTCAATTTTAATTGGATTAAGGACTAACCCTTTCAATCAAATCGATAATCCATCAATTAATCCCAGGTGAAGTAGAAATCCCCCCCGACCCCTCTTGGTCCTACTACTTAATAAGCAAATCCCATTTGAAATTTCTTTATTATCAAACCTGCAGCAAAATTATTTCCCAAAGAGAACCGTACTTACTTATTATTTATTTTTATTTCTTTAAAATCCGCCACAAAACCACAAACTAACTTATTTCCTTACGAAAGCACTAATTTAAATTACACCTTTAGGTGTAGCATCCAGTTAAGTAAAAGGATGACACATTCTTACCTGACACATACATCTATATAGACGCTTGCCAATCTATATTCATATGAGCCTAGTATATTTTTCGAATTCGCGTTTACATCTGCTGATGCCATTTCGCAGTTTGTCCTTGAGCATTCAATACATTAAGGTTGTAAAAGAAACTACCCAAAAATCACTTACTTTTTCTTTTAAAAAGTATTCACAATTTTAAAAATCTTATAAGTACAATTGTAATAAATTTTTCTTAGACAGAAATAGCTTTTCAGATTGCTATATCTGTACACGTGCTAACACAATATACAAAACATCTGTACAAGTAACTGCACTGAAATATTCTCATTCATTATAAAAATACAGGATCGCAACTGAAAGTTCCATAACTGCATCTAACTGCGGAAAGACTGCAACGCCAATCCAGTACCTTGGCACCTAGAGGCGAGGAGGCAACTAATGCGCGTGTCTATGTTACCCTTAGCGCCTCCTTGCTTCTGTATCATTGAAACCCGAAATAGTTCCAGGAATGCGTGGGACTACTAATAACAATCGTGATAATATTTATATTCTCTTTACGCAGAGTCCGACGAACAACGGAACTGGAAACAACAAACTTCCGCAAAACAACCCGTGTGTACCGAACCTGCGATGCCCAATTCAAGTTAGCCTAGTTACAGAAGAATCTATCACACAAAGTAGTATACACATTCTCGCCAGCATTCAAAGATAGCAGTGACTAAATCGTGACACGTATATGCTGAGAATAATTAACTGTAGTTCTTTCAAGCACAACGAACATCACAGTAACAAGTCCTTCGCCATTCTGAAAATTAAAACAGGACACAGTTCTTCAAACCAGTCGGATCAGCCTGCAAATCAGAGACAGGCAACACTGAAATCATCCCAAAGTCGTCTATTTCAGTGGCTGATAATACTTTTTTACACGTATTCCAGTGAGTTACCTTTCTTCGAATAAAATTATGTTTCCATTTATAATTAATAATAGTACAAGTGGAGAGAAAATAGATGTGTTGGTAACGCCTGGTAAGCAATGGTGCTCATGCAAAGAATTATTAAACTGAGTGCACCCGAATGATGTACGTTGTCCCTTTGGTGTAACTTTGTAGACTCGGTTAAGCTTTATTTACATTAGGCGGAAGAAGAGCCTCGAAAGTATAACTTTAGCAGAGTTTCAGAAGATTTGTATGGCTCAATGAATGGATTGTACACGGGAATTTCAAGAAGCTTGACTCTACAATCCTTGGAGCCTCAGTTAGTTGTTCAGTACTGGAGCCTCAGTTAGTTGTTCATTGGCCGACGCGCAGATCAAGTAGCGTGGGATTCGGTCATGTTTACTTGCAGGTTAGTTGTTGGTTCAAACGCGCGCAAGGCATGCCTTAAAAATAGAGAACTGAAGAATTCGCGAATTCATTTTGGGACAAGCTAGAATTCAAAACACGTGTGTTTATATAACTTAAGGCATTGATCCACACGGTGTTTGATAACTCCCGAAGAACGGTGGCCCAATCTTCGCCTTCCACTGTGACAGCAGGCAACCAATGCACAGTTGGCATCTGTATATTTGAGCACAAGACCGTAGAGTCTAGCCTGCAGGTCATTGAACTCGCGAATTTTTCAGGTCTCTATTTACAAACAGCGATCAGACTGGAGAATAAAGACAAATGTACACGTGTTGGAAGTCTAGCTTGTGATAAAATGAACTCGCGAAAACTCCCGGGTCTCTACTAATATGCAGAGACCTGCAAAATTCGCGTTATTATCCGGGATCAGACTAAACTCCAAATAGTTTTACACTCGTCCGAGCTCGGTGATTGGCTGGCAATCTGTCTATCGCGACCCAAAGCAATCTTTTAGCCATTAAATACGTATTGACGTTAGTGTGACCACTGTACAGTAATGCAGACAAACAGGTACATGACGTCACACAAAGACGGTCAGCCAGTGAAGCTACGGATTGTGCTCGGCTATGTACAGCGCTTTCCTGCTAAACAAATGAATACCGTGAATGTGGCAGGTCTCTACTAACATGTTTAACCTGCCAGCACATAGATTCCTTTATTTCCCCTGCACTCCGATGGCCACTATGTAGCGTTTTCACCATGTCAGGCGGACGTCATTACTTTCCAGCCCCCACCACCACCACTCAAACTCTGCCGCCGCACGATCGCCCAGAGGTCTGTAGTGCACACGACGGTGCCCGCCTTGTAATTGGCTGGGAGAGTAGGGTGGGTTCCGGCTTCTCGAAGGCATGCAGGGGGTTGTGGTACGAAGTTGAGGGGAGGTAACCTCGGCGATTTCAGTTGTACAGACCCCTTGGAGAGGGGTCGCGCGAGGGCCGTAACATCAGGTTTTAAATCCGCCTGTAATGGACGGGCACAATCTGGCCCGGGGGTGTAACTGCGGCTGATAAGCCCCCGCGTAATTACGCCGGCCAGCCCTTCAATCTGCCCCACCCCCGGTGCGCTTCGCTATCCCCCAGCCCCTCGCGCGCGGTCGTCGTTATAACAACGTACCCCAGGCCATTGTGTGCGGTTCGACACGACGTAGCGGAGAGGGCTAGACACTTCGCTGCCGCCGAGTTTTATTGGCTGGGGTTGTTTCGACACACCAGTCGCAGTGCATTTCGGGTCGGCAAGCTCGCAGGCGCACAGGCGCTGAGGAAAATTGGGCTCTTAACATCGAGGTCTTGAGAGCCGATGAGGGCGAAGCGAGGTAAGTATGGAGCAACGCCGTAAGGAAAGGGTATGGGAAACGGGAGATCACCGAGAAAACCCGCCGACCGGCGGCGTCGTCCGGCACGATTCCCATATGCGAAAATCCGGGGGCGACTCCGCCGGGAATAAAGCCCGGTTCGTCTTGGAGGGAAGCGAGTAGTATGCTAACGACTACGCCACCGCGACCCCTGGTTTTGGAGGAAGGTGGATCATTTTCCCACTGTGCAGTTTCTGTGCAGTCGATAAACAGTGATTATATATTTTACGATATTTTGATCCTAGAAGGAACTTTCATTTCACACAATAAGTAAATTTGTGGGATAAAAGTTTATTTCGGAATGTGTTATACGTGAATGCCACGTGATATATTTCCCTTATGCCATTGGCCCCTTTGTTTTTATTTACCAGTACAAACACTATCGTAATTATTAGATTCAAGTTTACACGCACTAATTTATCCAAAATGTAGGATAAAAGTACGCGCAAAAATTCATTTTTGCTTTGTACTTTGATGGCCCAAGATCTCTTAACTGTCTTAACATCGTGCAGTGACCCCACATTTTTCATGCTACACTTAGAGAACTCGGTGTCATAATAATCATTAATGTGCTGCATATTTGTACGTTAAAGACAACTTATCATTGGTAAGTAATGTCAGGGCGCCAAATGTTTATGCAGGTCGTATGTAAAGTAACCTTGGTCCCGGACGGTTGCAAACGCTTACTGAGAGCAGACGTATGACTTTGGAATGCTTTAACAACGTAGCCATAAAAATAAGTATTTCTAAAGTACCCCATTATCATTTAGCTCGAGATTCAAAAACAACGAAACGTATGTTTCCATGCACATGAAGGTGTTCTTCATGAGTGTTTTATCTTGCAACAACCTTCAAAGTATAATTAGATGGAAAGAACATAATAATAACTAACATCCTTTTTACGCATGCATACATAAATAAAATCCTACAGCAGATGCTATCCAGGCCCCTCTCCCCCCTCACGCCTATCCTTGTCCTTGCTTAACACGCATTGTGAGTGGCGATTGTAAAGGTGGGGCGAGCGTTTGGTACACTCGTAAACATACACCTCATTACTTCCTCTTTCTTTCTCACGCAAACACGTACCAAGTAACAGAATATTCTCTTAGGTATCTGGCAGAGCCTGTTTGGCTAAAAGAATTTGCAAAGAGAGTTACTTTTTTGTGGCCTTCTAAATTTCGTGGCATATGATCTGATGCAACTAACAAGTTTCAGGAAGTTGGAAGAAATGTTGGAAATCCCGGAAAAAATACAGTTCTTCTTAATGTATTATATTTATTGCTCATACAAGCTGTTTTGTAATGTTTTCTTTGGTAGTATGCAACGTCATCAACAGTAAAGTTTCCTTTGATAGAGCCAATAGTAAATCAACAAACGGCATCGACCTAAATGTTAACAAGGTACACAAGTCTGAGTTTATAGCTAATTCACAGTAACGGTAAACTGAGCACTTTTCTACGGGTATGGGAACTGTGCATTATTCCATCATACGTGAAATTATCATTGCCAAGGGCCTTGCCCCTTTATTCATGCGACGATCAAATCAATCTGTGAAATTATTAAAAACGTACATATTTTAACATTTTGTTATTCATTAAAACTTATGCGTCAAAATAAAGCAAAAACAAAATTACTAATTTCAGTATTCGCAAAAGTTTACCTAACACTTCTAATTCGACGCCTTGCGTGTAGAAGCGATGAGGCGCTAGGTGTACATCGTGCATGTTAGTGTCGCCCGTATCGCTCCCTCGCTTCTTGACCTTGAAAACACAGGTACATAGGACCCTTAAGGGTTATTCTATTCAGGTTAGAAAAATAATCATATTCCTTATGGGAGAGTTTGGTGCAGGGAACATTTTCGCCTCAAGTACCCCGGTGTTTCAAAAAGGTCGCTTTTAAGTTGGTAGTAGATTGAGAAATTCTATTTGACTTGGATTCGACTTGAATTGTAATACATGCCTGCCCCATGTAAAATATTAAGTATTAACATTATTTTGCCACTATTATTCACGCCCTTAAATGTTGTTTACAAGAGCAAACAGTAAAAACATAATTGTGTTTGGCACTGGGCTTTCGTGTACACACTTATTTCAGTGAGAAAATTTACGAGTTTAAGAGCGAAATAAATGTAGCTACCATGAAAAAGGAATTTTTCAATAAATAGCCATATCTATTTAAAGTCTAAATCCAGTTTTAAGAACGAATATTAAACAACTTGTGGAAATATTACGTTAATTTCCCTTTTTAGTGTGAGAAACAACGTTTATTTTTACATCTGTTTTCACACGAAACAAATAGGAAGATCTGAGATCAAATTAAGTTTATTTTAATGAAAATCTGGAAAATCCCATTGTGTAAAATTCAGTACACTTTAAACATCGGTGCTACGTAGCTGCGAACTTTCTTATGGTCCATTTACTATTACTTCACACTTTCCTGAAGCCCTGCTTCAGGATATTCATCCGACTTGTGCAAAAAAAGCTTACAAAAGGGACAACGCACCGCATTCGTGCGCACTCAGTGTAAGAATATTTTGCGCGAGAACTATTTCTCACTAGGCGTTACCAACACACATGTTTTCTCAACGTTTTTATTAATATTGATTATAAATGAAATAATATAATTAATAAATAAAATATAAAGGTACTTTTAAGTTAACAGAACATGTGAAGATACCGGGAATAGTATATATAGTTACCAAACTAACAGCACTGAGCTTTCGAATCTGAGTAGAATAAAGTTTATGGGTATTATGTACCTGCGCGTCCAAGGTCAAGAAGAGAGAGAGCGATATGGGGGACACTAACCCGCACGCCTAGTGCCTCATCGCTCCTACGCGCAAGGGGTGAAGTGTTTCCGTCGTAACGCCGTACTGTGCAAATTAGATCTGTAACAGTGGAGCTTTATTACACGTGATGAAAGACCACAAATTAAACTACGTCCTTATTGTTGTACTTTTCCCTTGCCGCTTAAGGAAACTGCATAGGCAAGCTTCAAAATGCGATATTCGACCACATTCACGAATTTTTTTTCTCTAAGAATACACTAAATATGAGAAAAGTAAAACGATAGGGATATAAACAATAGTTTTTTTAAAATCCTTTCTGTCAGAAAGTAGTATTTCGATGACTTTTATTTTCCGAGATACGCGTTTGCGCGCAAAGGACGATTTCACAAAAAATGTTCCCGTACATAATCCCCTTAACGTCGTGAAGTGATAGGGTGACCACTGAGCTTCACAGAGGCTAGTTCTTCAGTGTCGGACACGCAGAGTACGTCCCGGCAAGGGTCCAAGTCAGTGAAGAAGTGCTGCAGTAGGGTTTGAGTGTTGCAAGGGGGGGGGGGGGTTGACTGGCGGGGAGGGGGTACGAGCTGGCCCGCCCTGGTAATCACGTGGCTCCAGGGCGGGAGGGAGGCAGCCGGGTAACGAAGACTAGTTACACAGAGGCCGGTGTCGTGTAACGAGGGCAGCCTACTCGCAGTCTGCCAGGGGCGGCACGCCTTCTAATTGGCATGGCTTCGGGGGGCCCGCGCCACTCCACCGCCACACCCCCTCCCCGGCGCTCTCGCAATCACTCCCCCCACCCTCCGCCGGCACTCCTGCTGCAGCCAAGTGCTAGCCGCGTCGCCGTTAATACAACGCTGCTGAAGTAATCAACAATAAAAAAATTCGCTGTCCATAACTCTATATACTTAAAAGTTAATCACAATAATGAAGACCAATTAACAACGGAAAATATTTTCATATTCCCCGTCTTATATGTCTGAATTGTTTACAAACATGTAGGCTTTTCCTGGGCCAAGAGATAAGTACACTTCCTGCAGTTAAAAATATTGTATATACGCGTATATTTCATACATAAATACACACGTGTATACGCTGTTCACGGCAAAGTGAGCAGTTTTGAAAGCCCTCTCATTTGGAATAATAGCCAATAAATATATTTAATTCTAGCCTTAGATGTTTACTTCCGAGTGCGGTGGAATAGACACTCTGTGTTTATTACTTACATGGCAATATTTAATTTAAAGAGTTGTTAGCGGAATAAAAATTGGCTGAAATAAAAAAAGTATCTAGGGCCTCAAAAGTGCTCACTTTACCGTGAACAGCCTATATAAAAATAGGCCACGGTTTGCAACCTTCCCACCATATGCGTACATTAGAATTTATGTGCTATTTAATAATATTATTGTATACAATTTTAGGAATCACACGTATATATTGCATTTATTTAAAAGCGAAATACAAAATGTGTACAAATTAATAAAATGACATGTAAAATATATTATGCACTTTATGAAAGAATTGGCGTGACGTTAAAATATTTATGTTCATAACAATTTAACAGTGTAGTAGGATCGACACATGAACACTCCATATGTCTGTGGCAATGTTCGTTTTCACGTGTGCATGAGGGGGTTAGTATCGAGCAGAAAGAAGACACTGGATAAGGCTTTCAAAAATACTTGAGTTAACCAAATGTAAAGACGACGTCAGTTTCAATATTTTCCGCCAGCTCACGAATCTTTGGGCGTAGCCTTGAAACCCAGATATGTTTAGAAATATATTTCTGCTGAATCAGCTTATCAAAGTTGTATGTCGTAATTCGAAAATTCTTACAATTACGCCGACCAGTAAAACGTAAAACGGAATCTAATAGAAGTCCTTGGAGAAACCAGAAAGTTGTCGGGTATTCCGAACCCTAAAAACATTTCAGCAATGCGGAAGTGTTGCAAGTGATCCCTGGGAGACTACATAAGGAAGGCCGATCACCCTATTCCAGTTTTTTTTTTCTAGATGGCTCAATGGAACACTGGGCATTATTCAGTATTTTTGGGGCCCCACACAGAACTTCAGCAGTTGTGAGTGTGGTATGACTGACTAAGGTTTCTCGAGGTGCTCCCAAGTGGCCAATACAATGACGAACTGCGGCCTCAGTTAAGCAGTGTACGATGAGTTATTGATCGTTACTATGCTATAGCAATATTAATAAATGTACAGAATAGTGGAACACATGAAGTAACTTACTATTTTATTGTAAGAGTAGACACATAGCTGAAAGAGAGAATCTCAATGCAGACCGTTCGCTCGATCTAACGCGTGTCTGTCAGGAAGAGAAGAAAAAAATTGGGAAGTAAATTGTACCTCTTTCACTGAATTAAAATCAACCTCCGTCCAATTAAGAACCTCAGTTACGTCTACAGAGTTCGTAATGTTGTCCTCTGTAAAAAGTAGACTAACCTGCCAGCCAGCACTCTCGGAACATGATCTGAGAATTCAGTGACTGCCTAACTGAGATGCCGCAGAAGTTTATCCGCAAGACGTTGAATATTGACTGTTATAGGCTATTCACGGTAAAATGAGCACCTTTTGAGGCCCTGCGAAATTTTTTCCTTTAAATTAATTTCTATCTTTCCGCCACTTTATAATGTAAACATTGCAATATGACTAATAAACACAATGTATACATTTCATCACTCTCAAAAGTTAACGTCTGAGACAGCAATAAAATATATTTATTAGGAGTTATTGCATATTGGGAGGGCCTTAAAAAGTGCTAACTTTACCGTGAACAGCCTATACACGTGATATTGTGACTTCGTACGTCGTGTGCCTGTATGTGTCAGTCTGCCGAAAAACTTTATCTTGCTCAGATATATCCAACTTAATTCTTCGTTTAACTATGACACCTAGCCAAAGTAACTTACAGACCAACCAACTAGAAATTTCATCAGAATACACCGAAAATTCCTCACGATAAAACTGAAATCAGAGTACAATTGAAGACGAACCACTTGTATAAATTGCAGATGAAATAGTTACATTAACTCGTGTACACTATAGTGCCAAATAGAGGAGGAAATTTTTGTTCAGTACAAAGCTATCACTAGCGACGTCAATTGTTTACACCCTACGATGTCACGCACATATGAACAGAAGGCCAGACTTATTATGGTTCGCGCCTACTATCCCGCACGACTAGGTTATCAGCGCCGAGTCGTTAACCTTGTGGTTCGGAGCTCACTACAATCAGAACGAATCGTTGTCTTAATTTTTTCTACTCCTAACCCTGAATTTGGGGCAGCAAATTCGTACCAAATTAAACGACGTGGAAATGCATGGGACTTGCCAAATATGGGCATAGCTTTTTATTCTGCTATCCCGCAGGAGGATTCGAACCCACGTAGGGCCGCGGTGGCTGGGCGGTTTGCCTGCTCGCCTCCCACCAAGACAATACGGGTTCAATCCCCGGCCGGGTCACTCCGGATTTCCGCATGTGGGAATCGTGCCGGACGATGCCGTTGGTCGGCGGGTTTTCTCGGGAATTTCCCGTTTCCCCGCCCTTTCATTCCGGCGCCGCTCCATACTCACCTCGCTTCACCCTCGTCGGCTCTCAAGGCCTCGATGTTAAGAGCCTCCCAAATCTCTTCACTCACTCACTCGAACCCACGTGGTGCGATCACCGCCCGGGCGTGGCTCGACGGACAAAATGACGCTGGTGCCGTGGTGGCATCTCTTTGCCAGCCCAGCCAGCGGGCTGGGGCGACAGTCGACGAAGAATTCGCCGCGTCCCTCCTTCGACTAAGGAAGGACGTGCAGGGTGCCAAGTCGACGACGCCTCAAGACGGCGCTCTAATGAGGCGTCTTCCCCTCCTTTCCCCCCTTCGCACAACCTTGCTTAATGGATAGGTTTCGTGCGGCGTGTGACGTCATGCCCAGCCAATTAGCCGCGCGGGCCTAGGCATCAGTCAGCAGGGCCGATCCAATTACGAGGCGACCCGGGGCTGGTCCCCCCTCCCACCCTTCCCTCCTCATCGTTATTAGAATAATTCAGCGGGTCGCGGGAGTCGAGTGGATTGTGGGGCTAACGAGCAGGGAGAGCCGCGACTCGTGTGGACATCGGTCAGTCGTCGAGCTGATTATTCTCGCGCGCCGCAGCTGATGGATGGCGATCGGAACAACGACCAACAACCCCCCTTCCTTCCCCCGCACCCAGCCACTGGCTCCTTCTGCCCAGTGTCTGTCGACGACAACCCCCCTTCCCCCCTCTGCTCATGGGATACTGGCTCGGCGGTTTGGACACCCAGGGCCGTGCGAGCACTTCTTCAACTCGACTCGTTACTCTGCAGAACAAGTTCTTTGCTGTTACCAAGTACTCTTCCTCGGTGAGAATGGTGATTATCTAACAATAGCAATAAGACCAGGAGTACATCCATGGGTTCTGCTCCATCCTTCGGGGTTATTTCTTAATTGACATGGCTAAAAGTTTTAATTTGGGTTTCACCACAGAATACTTTAGAACAGCAATTTCTAACTGTGGTGAGCTGATCCCTGATGGTCCTTGAGCGTTTAGCCTTGAAGCGCATGTATTATACTTTTCATAAAAATGTTGAAGTTATGCTGTAACTCTGTAATCTTTTTTTTGGTATTGATGAAACTGTAGTTTTTTTTTTTTTGTGAACCAAAATTTACTAGATTGTAACAATCTGTATAGTAGGCTGTATACAATAGAATATTTTCTCAGGTTGTATTAGAAAAACAGATGGGCGAGGGGGGGGGGGGGGATCCAGCCAAGTGTACGTCATTTAAAAAGGGGTCCTCGAAATCACAAAGTTTAAGAATCCCTGCTTCAGAATACAGGAGTGAAACAGCTCGTTCTGCAGCGAGCTTCCAGCCGCGCATGCCAGCAAGGCCGTTCACCAATCAGCATCTGGTAGTTTACTTGCCAGGCGGTAGATACCTCAGAAAACAAGGAAGCATTCGCCACACCCAATAATCAATCATAGAAAACACCCACTTCCAGAGCCTTGCGCAGCCAATCATAGAAAGGGCTCTTCTACGTCAACGGAACATCCACGTCACTTCGCTTCTGTATATTTATCTATTTTGTGGCTTTACGTGTCACGATTACGAACAAAAATTGCGATGGATCTCTTCATTATAGGGGCCACGGTGGCTGAGCGATTAGCACGCTCGCCTCCCACCAAGGCGAACCGGGTTCAATCCCCGACCGGGTCACCGGATTTTCGCCAAGTGGGAATCGTGCAAGACAATGACGTTGGTTGACGGATTTTCTCGGGGATTTCCCGATTCCCCCGCCTCTTTATTCTGGTGCCGCTCAATATTCACTTACGTCACCCTCATCGGCTCTCAAGTCCTCGCTGTTAAGAGCCGCCCAAATCTCTTCACTCTTCGTTATAGGAGGATCTGAAGCATCTGGAAAGAGACTCGGTGCTTATTAACAGAGTTTTGCCGGGAGTTGGGCAAAAATCATCCCTGGCACGGCCTCCTCGTCACGTGAGTTACTACACAGTACCTTAACGTGAACGGCCACCGAAAATCCGCGAGATATGTAAATTAGCAGAGCAATAAAAATTCTGAGAGCAAGTTAGTTTACGCTCGTCCAGAAGAAGTAAAAAAACTCGCTTGATAATAGAAGAGGCGACAAAATAATGGTAGATGAATAACTAGTGAGTATAGGCTATTCACAGTAAGTAAGAACTTTTGGAAGCCCTCTCATTTGGAATAACAGTAAATAAGTAGCATTAGGCGTTAACTTCCGAGTGCGGCGAAATATATACACTGTGCTTATTACTTAGATACCAATATTTATTTTTAAATGTACATTAAAGGATTAAAAATAGCTGAAAAGTAACTAGGGCCTCAAACGTGCTCACTTTACCGTGAACAGCCTTTACCTGCTGAAGAGGGTAACGACTTGCATCTGATTCTTTTTTCTTTAATTCTCACGTCACTGCTTTAGTCAAAGAAGGGCGGTCACTGTGTAGTTTGCCAAGTCAACTTGGCTAATCATGTCGGAAATAGACTAAGTATATTTCAGTTTTGTTATTTAGTCTGTTAAGATTTTTGTGACACAAAAACTTTAAATTATTGAGTCGACATTTAATCACGTAAAAACTAAGAACTAGGAAACATTTTTATTTGATTGACTGTAACAGAATATACAAAATTAACAATACTGACAAGTGTGTATAATGAATATTTACCTTTCCAGGCCCTTGCTGTATGTTAAAAGCGGTTCACGGCAAAGTGAGCACTTCTGAGGCCCGAGTTACTTTGTTATTTCAGCCATTTTTCATCCAACTAAATTTTTTAAGAAATATTGCAATTTAAGTAATAAATAAAGTGTGTAGATTCCACAGCACTCGGAAGTTAACGTCTAAGGCTAAAATAAAATATACTTATTGACTATTATCCCAAATGAGAGGGCTTTCAAAAGTACTCACTTTACAGAGAATAGTACATAAAAAGTTTTTGATCTGATACAAGTGGCCTGCGTAAAAAAATACCACCATACCAAAACCAGGAAAAGGTTTCGAAAACGAGCAAATAATAATATAAATATTAAAAAGTAATATAACGAAAAAATTCTAATTTATTTAATTAATATGTTTTATATGTGTTCACATATATAATTTATATATAATGTGAAACCTACTGTTACAAATCGTTAAAATTATCGGTTGAAAGAATAAAAATAATTAGTTCATATATTTTTATTTCGATGGGTACGAGAGAATCACAAAGAAGAGGGTTTCATAAACAATGGTTTAAAACACTAGGAAATTAAAATTACAAGGAAAGTATATTGTGTTCTCGTTATAAATGGAACTAGTTACACAAGCCTTACCAAGCGAAAAGTCACTGCTGTAAAAAGGAAGGATAATCTTTATGGTCGGATGACAGCAACGTTTATTTCCTTTCACGCGCAGAATCTAATAAGGAGGTTAACGACCGTACGAGAAATGTGGTGGTTTGCTAATAAGGACCTGCGACGCAACAATATTTGCCCCGAAAATGACTGTAACACTACTTGGGAATAACTACTTCCTGTGAACGCCTTCCACCAAGGCGAACTGGGTTCAATCCTCGGCCGGGTCGCCGGATTCTCGCAAAGTGGGAGTCGTGCCGGACAATGCCGTTGGTCGACGGGTTTTCTCGGGGATCTCCCGTTTCCCCCACCCTTTCATTCCGGTGCCGCTCCATATTCACTTAAGTCACCCTCATCGGATCTCAAGACCTCGCTGTTAAGAGCCGCCCAAATCTCTTCACTCAGTCACTCACTTCCAGTGAAGGCGGCTGGGACAGAACACACGACCTGCCGAGTGAGAGGCAGGCGGGTCGCACACGCTCGGCGGGAGGAAACGGCGTGGGGCCGATAAATCAGTGGATGAAGGTGGGAAATGAAGCAGAAGCACACGGAAGAAACCACTGCACAACTGTCGTGTCCGCCGCACGTAGATCCCAACGCGAAATATCGTCAACTATAGCAGGGCACGAGACGTCAACGTTCAGATGCTAGTGACTAGCCTCCTACTCGAACCGACGCAGCGGTGAAGACAGTAGATTGGTGCCCGTGTTCATGATAACATTTCTTTATGCAAGCCCGATTCAGCTCACGCAAACTTGCCATCAATTTCGATCGAAAAGAAAAAGTACATGGAATTATGAACAAGTTCTTTTCTTTCTTGTTACCAGTGTTGTACTTAAGTGATTTGTTTATTTGCTTAATGGAGCGTCGTTATAGTGTCATTTGTTATACGGAATTGATGTTGAAAAGGGTTTGAATTTGTAGTCAATAAGTCATACAAAGTGAAAGCAAAATTTTAGTGACTTGCAGAGTGGTGTCCACTGAGGCCGAGGTCTCGAAGCAGACGCTAACTTCGTTCAACGAGGCTGCGAGATCGAATCCCCCTGACGTTAGTCATTGTTGTACGTGCATTTTTAGATGTAACTTTAAATTATCTCAGCGCATAAGTAATATTCACGCATAACATTTTAAGAGTGTAATAAAATATATAAATTTTACTGTAATTATTATTTTTTTGGACTTGTGTACCATAATTTTGAGTCGGTGCACATATTTTGACGTCACTGTACCATAAACAGGAGAAGAAGACCTGCCATGCATGTGGAGCACATATCGCTACCGCGGGCGTGTACAGGGACGACACCGTACCCCCCTCCCCCTGGGCCCTCGCACCACCCGCTGAATGCGGGCCTGATTGGCTGTCGTGAATGGGTGTCTGACGAGGTATCCCTCCCCCCCTCATGGGGCCACGGACTGTCTGGGGAGGGCGCGATAATTGCTCGACTGTAACGAGGCGCGCAGGGTCCACGGGGCAGATCATTAACCGCGAGATGCTGTGCGGGCATCCTCTCTCCCTCCCGCGTGCTCGTTATCCAAGACAAGACGCGACGGGCCCGATAATGAGGAGCCTCAAACCGGAGCCTCGTCGGGGGAGCGTCTCCGCCCGGCGCCGTCAACAGTAGGCGGCCGCAACGAGGCCAATAGGAGCACGCGTCCCGGACACCGCGCTGCCCCCGCCCCCACCCGGGCCTGAGGGACTTCAGGTGGCGCAGCTCTCGCCAGAGCTGGATCCTCACTAGCCGGCTGTCGTCACGCGCCAGTAGCGAGGTGATACTCACTACAAGTCCCGACTTCCATGCCAGCCCATGTCAGGTTCACGTCGCTGTCTGTACTTTCGTCTTCAAACTGCGAAAAGCAACAGAGAACTACTTTCAGGCCACGCAAGTGGTGTTCTTTCAGGCCACGTGAGAGATGTTCCGTACTGAGAAAACTCGACCCTGATGAATGACTCAGTCTCGTAAGCCGCTTTACAGCTATTGGTCTTGCTGCTCTTGGCTTCTTCTTGATAACCGACTACGCAAATTTACCACATGATTGTGTAGGTGTAGTATGGCAATACGGATGCGAAATATCCGCCCCCCCCCCCCTTCCCCAGCGTACTCAACTGAGGTTAATTTTTTTGCAACCTGTTAAATTCCTCACACAGTAATTTCTTGAATGAGAAATAATTTCTATATTTACAGACATCCGTAGTAAACATTCTATAACATCCAATAGCACATGCTATTGAACATTAATAATTGAATTTGGGGTGGAAATGCTTCCTTTTAATGTTTTTTCGAGTGTAGAAACTTCATTAGCGGACAAGTGTAGTAAGTAATGCGAGTCGTTAGGGTCTGGCGTGTAGTCGCTATTCCAGTTCATCCCAGGAGTGTTCGATGGTATTGCGTTTGGGGCTCTGGGCTGGCCAATCCATTTCCGTAACCCCAACGATCACAAACCACTCACGAACAGACCATGTTTTAACGCAGGGAGAATTACCATGCTGAAACAAACAGTTACCACCTCCGAACTGGTCTACTACCTTAGACAACAAACACCCGGGCAAAATGTGCGCGTAGTCTACCGCCTTTGACGTTCGCTGTAGTATTACGAGAAGGCCTTTCCATTTCGCGAAAAACATCCCAACCCTGTTATTAAATTATATTACAATTTCACCGTAGACACTATACAGGCCAGTATGTAACGTTCACCGGACATTCGCCACACCTAAACCCTCCCATCAGACTGCCACATGGCGTGTGATTCATCAATCAAATCACGCGTCTCCTGTCGTCCACATTCCATTGGCGGTGTTCTGTACAGCACCGAGCTGCGCAATTAGTGGCACTACGAGATTCACGGACGATGATGGTTCCTAACATGCGACGCTCCCGTACCACCTTCTTGAATGCTCGGCGGTCCCTGTCGGTCAACACACGTGGCCTATCCGGACGTGCTTTTGTTGTGGTTATGCCTTCCACATCACAATCACATCCCTGGCAGTCGACCTGGGCAACCTGAGGAGGCTCTGACGGACTGCTTACGGCTGTGGCAACCATATAACTACCTCACGTTCGAAGTCACAGCTCCCTTGATCCGCCCATTCTGCCGGTATCGCGTAACACTGACCAACATCCAGCCCCCCGCCTCCTTTTATAGCGGCAACACCAGTCGTAATGACATACATACGTTGTTCACGGTAAAATAAGCACCTTTGAAAGCCCTGCTTAAGCGCTACTTGTATGCACATTGTGTATTATTCTGCCTTACTTAAGATTAACACTGCCATGGGCCTCATCACTTTAATCGCGCGTTGGACAAGTGAAGTTGGAAAAGAAAATACTTTAAACAAATTTGCTCATTTTTACACTTAGAGGCATTTAGAAAACACAAACTGAAATAAATAATTTAAGTTATCACAAATAGTTACTTAACACTTTTAATTCGGCGACAAAACATGGAACTACTTTCCCTCCATCGTTACTAACTTTACTGGGCTCATGTCACTCAGTACGCCCGTTAAAATACATGCAGCCAAGGGCAGTGACTTATTTCTAAGGTTGATTTCAAAATTGCTCACTTTATCGTGAATAGCCTTTAGGTGCGAGTTTACGTATACAAGGATATCTGGATACTTTTGATCAGACAGTGCAGACCATTCACGATACAATACCTATATTCTGCTATTATAATATTCTAAATATGCAGCTGTTTAATCCACCTGTAGAATTGTCATTCTGAAGTGCAATACTGCTTTAAATCACCAAAACCTCGTACTTCCCAAGAGGCGATAGTACATTCTCCTTGCCCGAGTTAATTCATCTAGTACCGCCAAAAGATAACCAAGGCTTCTAACACGAAGTGATCGTATAGTGAAGTGCCTGAGGTTGTTACACGAAGGATGCTGATTAGAATCTTGGTGTCGGTCAAGTACTTTTTGTGACTTTCCGAGAACATAATAAAAATTATTTCATTTCCACTTCTCAACAAAGCAAGTTGAGTACAAATCTTTAATTTGTAATAGTACTGCGATTTTTGTACAAAAAAAAAGTTTTGTTGCTCTACAAACCATTTTTGGTAACTGGTTTCTAAAAATTTTTTTACAGAAGTACAAAAATATTTACTGTGTACGAAGATATCAAATTCGTGTAGTAGCCGAGCAACATATTTCCACACCTGCAGACTTATGACAAATTAAAACTTATATTACAATCATTGGAATTATTCTAAAAAAAAAATATGATTGCAAGTTTAGTATTAAATACAGAAATAGCGTGAAAACAGCGCTTCTGAAATAATTGCGTGAAATACGCTATACTCTAATAATAACGTAAACATGAAACACTACAAAACAAGAATTTACATTTCATTTCGAGCCATTTCATTAGTTGCGAATCCTAACTTACTAGTTCAACGTTTGGAAAATAAGAGGTGTAATAAATTATTAAATACGTGGCCACAGCTTTCTGACACACAACAGTAACCTATGCAAAACTCAGAGGGTGCAAAGTACTACATTTTTATTTGCTTTTCGTAATATTTAATACTGCCCAACTTTCTTATAACGAAGGAAGCTCCCATTACGATTGCACCGGAATGCTGGGGAAAATTTTCCATTTCGCGGTTATTTATTTTGGCCGTTCCTTTGAATTTATTCTTCAGTATGTCTCAGTGTACGTATGTATCGATTACACGGCACAGAATCTGTCTCGAATATACCAACATAATTATTTTCGATAAACAAAAAGAAAACATTCTGGAATTTCTTTGTAAAATTTTAATAGGTTGCCCAATATTGTAGCATAAACAGGCTAGTGAGTAGACCTATATACAGTTGTTTTAATTTTTTGCCATAAGGAATACACAACTTATCTGCTTCAATCGTATTCTCAAACTTTTGCTCCTAGTACAATAAAATACAAAAATGTCAATCGATGAAAAAAAAATCTACAAATCAATTTATTCTCTACAAAAATAAATAAACCCAATTATGAGTTACTACAATCGAATCGGCATTTCTAACAGAAGTAGTTGTTTGGAGAAAAGTAGAGATTACTCAGTATAAATGACCTGTAAATCAAGAAAATGTACTCAACAAATCAGCAGGCTCTCGTTGACCCAGGCGTCCACTGAGACGCAGTTATTATCTACAGCATTAATCTATCTATCACCACTATTACTCTCTTTATTTCTCAGTGAGCGCAATATTTAATGTCTATCTCAACTCTAATTAAGTTCTTCCTGAACATATATGTTTGTATGTAGTCAATTAACTCACACTCATTATTACCACATGCTCAGCCTGTCCGTTGCCGTCATTTTAAATGACTTACACTCGCGCATCCAGTGCAATAGTCCTGCATTCCAGTCGCACTCTTCACTGCTGTGATGCTCGTAGTCGCAGATTTTACTCCAGCTGGTCACTTCCGGCGCTACTCGCCAGGCCAGGCTTGCTGTATTTTTGATCGGTTAGCTAACCCACTGAATGTAAAGAACAGCCACTACAAGTTGAGGTTAAGGGATTTGGGCGGCTCTTAACAACGAGGTCTTGAGAGACGAGGTATTGAAAGCCCCGATGAGGGTGAAAAGAGGTGAGAATGGAGCAGCGCCGGAATGCAAGGGCCGGAGAAACGGAAGATCTCCGAGAAAATCTGCCGAGCAGCGGCATCGTCCGGCACGATCCACAACTTGCAAAAATCCGGGAGTGACCCGGCCGGGGATTGAACCCGGTTCGCCTTGGTGAGACGCGAGCTGGCTAACCGCTCAGCCACCGCGGCCTCCGGTGGCAGTGCGAAAATCCTCTGTGTTTTCAACACTAGTTCCCGGTCTTGAACACAGAATACATAAGAATACAGAGGTGACGCTGCCAATTATCGCAAACTCTTGTCACACGCGTCAGTGAAATTGCGTCAGTGGCTGCGACATTTCGCAACACCGTTCACCAATCAACGCTCGGTAACTAACTCGCCAAAGGCAGTTCAACCAACGGGATATCTTTCGCAGTATTCGTCAGCCAATCAGACACAAGGCCCGTTCCCAGAACCTTGCGCAGCCCTGCACGCCAAGAGAACCTCCACGTCACTTCATTTCTGTATACTTATATATTCTGTGACTTGACGAATGGTGGCTCTGAAATGCCTTCCTTACAGTTCTCTTTCCAAGAATCAAATACGGCCCCCTCCCCTCTTACTGAACACCAGTGGCACATAATGCTGACTCTTTTAGAAAGGGAAGGATCTATGTTTTGTGTAGTTCTTTTTACCTACAGAAAGGCGCCCCGGACATACAGGAGCTATTACAAAGGTACTTTGTATAACGTCAAGAAACTTGGCACCATAAGGTGGAGAAATCGTGTAACGGCCTCGTTATTTCTATATGTAGGCCCTACTGTTACTTTAATTCAGTGCTGAATTATATCATATCTAGAAGTATTTATACATTTATGCAGATATACATATCATCCTAATGTGCCCATATCTTATAAATACATGGCACGGGGTCCGACCATTGCCACCATTATCAGAGGAAATTTCCGACATCTCTGGTTCATTGGACATTTCTCCGTCGCTAGTTGGTCGTCTTTCGAAATGTCAATCACGGATCTCAGCATGAACCATATTAACACAAACTATAAACAAGTCACGGCCTGTAGGCGGATCATTTGAACCTAAATAGGTTATCGCCACGATACCACTATCCCTCTGAATGGTAACTCAAGTGACATAATGTAATAGTTATTTATAACACTGCCACAATGAGAGTATTATACATAAACTTAGAAAGTAAATCGCACCAGAGAAACACTCATCCGGGTCCTGGAAAGTAAATTCCTCAACATTGGAAAGAATATTCTTGCACAGTTTTTAATATGACAGTAAGTGATCGTTTTTGAGACAAGTAAATCTGTAGGTTAAACTAGACCAAATAGGACTCAACAACTACAATTAAATGGTCACTATACTACTTTACTTGAAAAATACTACATGCATTTCTTTCATTTTACTTAAGGTCAGGTTATCTTATGTTAGGCAAACTTTTCTAGACATATCAGGTACCAGTTGCTAACATGATTTTTTCATATTCTAGTTTTATTCATTAAATTAACATAATTTATAGCTCAAAGATAAGGTTTTGAGGATTTTCCTACAAGTTAAAAAACAACACACTATTTCCATATAACTAGAGACCTGAAAAATTCGCGAGTTCAATGACCTGCAAGCTAGACTCTACAGTATTATGTGCAAATATGCCGATGTCAACTGTGCATTGGTTGTCTGCTGTCACAGAGGAAGGCGACGATTGGACCAGCCTTATCCAGGAGGTGTCTGAACCAACGTCTAAACTTATATAAAAACGTGTTTTGAATTCTAGTTTGTCCCAAAATGAATCCGCTAATTCTTAAGGTTTCTATATATAACTGGCTAGTTATTAAACAAAACGCCTTTGAATCAAATGAAGTTGTTTAAGATTAAATTATTGTTATTAAGCAGTGTGATGTACGCTACATGCAGGTGCAGACTGTGAACTGAACACCGGACAGCGCGTCCTCTCACAAGTGCACAGCTGATGGGAAGTGTCGGCATGAAGCACGGCTCCGACGTAAAGCCACGAGGTTCGCCGCTCGTGAAAGCCGACCTGCACTCGTGTGGGTTCGTAGTCGGGCGGCCGTAACTGGAGACGACATATCCTGCTCGGAGGTGGAACACAACACAGTATCATGTTGTCGAGGACTTAACTCTCTCGTAGTGCCACGAGGACGTGGGCTGTATACATCACGGGGACACCAAGCTGGGGGCATCAACTCCTCGTCTCCACGTTTTACGGGGCCGTGGTGGTGTAGTGGTTAGACCACTCCCCCCCTCCACATAGGCTAATCGGGTTCGATTCCCGGTAGGGTCGCTCCAGGACTTTCGCATGTGGAAATCGTGCCGGATGATACCGTTGGTAGGCGGGTTTTCTCAGGGATCTCCCGTTTCCCCCGTCTTTGCATTCCGGTGCTGTTCCATACTCACTTCGCTTCGCCCTCGTCGGCTCTCAAGACCTCTATGTTAAGAGCCAAGTGTGAAAATCCGGGAGCAACCCCGCTGGGAATCGAACCGAGTTTTCTCCTTGCTGAGAAGCAAATAGACTGCACCGCCGTAGCTCCCCCCCCCCCCCCACTTTCCCCGGAGAGTAGGTGATATGTAGGGCCACCTGTTTCTCGCAAGAATATTTACGCGGAGGCTAGAATGCAATGGCCCATGTGCACACTTCCAGCCTTCCTTTAGCTATTGGCCGCTTGTATTTGTGTGAAGAGCGTCTGTTACATGAGTCAGCCAATCAGAATTAAGTTTCTCCGATACTGACCGTCCGTGATTCGTCCGCAGACAGATAAGAAACGTAACAATTCAAATGCTCCAGTCACGAAAGTGGTTCTGAACTAAAGTGTTTTGGAACACAGCTTGTCCTGAAATCTTGTCGCGGAAAACAGGCGCCCCCAATGATACGACGTAACAGAGAGTAGTGGAGGTGTGGAGGATATGGAGGAGGAAATGGAGAGCACGCCGCGTTGGCCGCCATGTTACATCTATAAGAAACCTCGCCGTAGAAAATGCCGTCGGCTGAGGTGTGAGGTTGAGCCAGGTACCCAGCGATGATCAGCCAGTGTGACAACCGACGTTCTCATCTCGGGAAAAGCTTGACACTTTTTTAATTCGATTCGTAAGGGGATGCATACAAAAAAAGAAAACGCGACGGGCCTCTTAGTAATATTTGAATCGCCTTAACCCTGAGTACTGACTCGTACAGATTTCGCGCAAGCCGGAGGTTTGGATCCACAGGCTAGTTTAACGAAGGTTTTTTTTTTTTTTTTTTTTTTTTTGTAATTGTAAAGGGTTTTTTAACGTCCCCCTGTTTTATGCTGGAAAGCTTAACAGGGGACGGCTTACAGACTAACGTTTAACCTAACTTGCATTAACACCCATGCGTTACCCGGGATTCTAACCCAGAACCTTCCACACGCCAGATCGGTGGTGCACCAACTGACTGCGCTACGGGACTTTGGCTTTAACGAATAAGATATTTTACACAAATTCTCCGTGGGAGATGCGAGTACGCCCGTTAAAATATATGCAGGCAGAGGCAGTGACTTTTTTCTATGGTTGATTTCGGAAGTGCTCACTTTATCGTTAACAGCCTTTACATTTCATTACGAAACACACACACACACACACACAGTGTTAAAGTGCCCGTCAATCTTGGCGAGTAACACGAGATAGTGAAGTGTTCCAAAGAAACGCACTGAACCAAGGAGCATGGAAGAAGATTAAGATGGCACTTACAGTCTTATTGGCTGGCCAGATTGTAGAACTTATAACGATTATTTGTTGCCAACCACAAAACACGAACTCTGTTCCTTGATAATTTAACGAAATTTTATTTAAAACATCTAGAATAATATTAGTTTTTTTTTTCTTTCAAAGGAAATTGTGAAAATTCTTGTGAAAAAAATGAAAATAAATTATTAGGAAACTTGCTGGAGCGGAACAAATATTCGCTTTTATTTTGATGGTAGAATTTCCGTAACGTAGCACTCAAAATTTTACACTTGTATTTTTGCGCACACAAATGTGTATATAATTTAAAGAGAAAATGTATTCGTTGCACAGTAAACGTACTAAAATATCGTTAACAAATCTTCGGCAACGACTTTGAAAAGCACGAAATGGAATAATTGCTGTTAACGGTCAAGCAAGTTTAAAAAGCAGGAATGCCACCAAAACTTACCAAACTAAGAAACCATGTCTTGTGGATTCATCATTACTTGTCATGACGTTTTATCGATATAATTAACTCGCATAAGCGAAGCCAGTATTATTGTAGTAATAATTAATAGAAATATTTTGCCAGAAAATTAACCATATTGATAAATAAAGTCAGTGTTTACGTTAATCCAATGTTGGTGACGTGAAGAGATTTGGACGGCTCTTAACATCGAGGTCTTGAGAGCCGATGAGGGTGCTTGAGGTAGGTATGGAGCAGAGCCGGAATGAAAGGGCGGGGAAAACGGGAAATCCCCGAGAAAACCTAATGACCAACGGCATCGTCCGACACGATTCTCACATGCAAAAATCAGGAGTGTTCTGGCCGGGGATTGAACCCAGATCGCCTTGATGGGAGGCGAGCAGGCTAACCGCTCAGGCACCGTGGCAGCTTCAAAGTTGGTGTAAACACAATCGTTTATACTCAATAAGAACTCTGTAGGCCTTATATCTAGTGCCAGCCCCTTGCACTGGACAGTGCTTTAATGTCATGTTTCCCACGTGCGAGAATCCTGACTGGTGTCCGCCGGGGATCGAGTTCGTACTTTTGTGGTGGTGATACGACGTCCAAACCTACGACCACCAATGTACCAGAGACATGTTCATGCTCAGTGGCTGCTCCCGTTCCTAGAATCCGCACAAGCGGTCACACATACTAGTGATACAGACCAGTAGTCACCAGGTAGCGAGCACACATTTCACTTTCTATGGTGGAATATAGAGTGACCACGAACGGCAGTGCTGAGTATTTTATTATGACCGATTTATGGGTATTTTCAGTGTAAAGAGCTCTCGCGCGATCGTAAAAAATAAAAATAAATCAGTAAAAACCCATCAAATCGGAATATTGAACTATAACTGAAAATTATTTATAAGAATAGCACATTTCGTTTGCAGAAATTACTAAGTAAACCTTAGGCCCTGTATACATGGCCCATAGTTAGATACTTAATTCCGTACAGGCATATTTCTTCACAATTATATGGCAAACGTAGTTATTATATTGTAAGAATTTTTCGGGAAGAAAATAGAAACATGGACGGCAGTACAGAGTTTTAAATGTGTTAATGTTTCCACGGTCGTAGTTCCACCTTATAATCAGGAAATTAAATAGGGAAGTACAGTCCATGTATATCATGCACAAGTAACGCCAACTCCAATCCAACCTCAGTAAAATGGGCGGGTGAGCGGAAGAAGAGGACAAAGTAGTGATATGATAGCTGGTGGTGAGTCACGAAGAAATGTTTCATTGACAGGCGAGAGGCAACCCTACCAGGGTTCTAATTTATAAAGAGCGCCACCGCACATTCTTCGCATGCCGCAGTGATAAGCCTTTTTGCGTCTCACACTCTCCTGACCTTCCGAGGATATTATTTCTACGTAAATCTGCAGGATATATTATAATTTAATGCCTTCGTTTCTATCAGTGTGATTCGGAGCGTGGAGAATCTTCCGTGATCTGGCGATGGGTCTCCAAGCCGAGAGTTTATGAGAATCGGGAGTCTGGGCGATTGTGCGGCTTTAGGCCATAGACGAGCTAGAAGAGCAACGAGTGGCGCCGGAAGTGACGAGCGGGAGGAAAATCTGCAAATGCAAGCATCAGGGCAGTGAAGAGTGCGACTGGATTGCAGACTATTGTGCCGGATGCGTGAGTGTAAGACATTTCAAATGACGGCAACAGACAGGCTGAGCATGTGTTAATAATGAGTGTGAGTTAATTGACTACATACAAACAGAGATGGTGAGAAAGACTTCAATTAAATATTGTGCTCACTGAGAAATAAAGAGAGTAATAGTGGCGATAGATAGATTAATGCTGTAAATAATAACTGAGAGAATAAATTTAAAATTAAATTTCGTTCTACTAATTTTAGTAAGACCTCCATTCCTCACGGGGCCACTGTG
Source organism: Dryococelus australis (assembly GCA_029891345.1). NCBI lineage: Eukaryota > Metazoa > Arthropoda > Insecta > Phasmatodea > Phasmatidae > Dryococelus > Dryococelus australis. Next base: position 83,206,978 of record CM056998.1, read on the forward strand.
GCTAAGCGGTTAGCCTGCTCGCCTCTCACCAAGGCGATACGGGTTCAATCACCAGCCGGGTCACTCCGGATTTTCGCATGTGGTAATCGTGCCGGACGATGCCGTTGGTACGTGGGTTTTCTCGGGGATTTCCCGTTTCCCCGCCCTTTCATTCCGGCGCTGCTCCATACTCACCTCAATCACCCTCATCGGCTCTCAAGACGTCGACGTTAAGAGCCGTCCAAATCTCTTCACTCACTCACTCCATCCCTCACGAACAGGCGTCTTGTAACATTATATTCGCTGAGAGTGAGGGGGAATGTAACATATCGCCCCCTACATTTTAAGTCAGTTAGGGTATGGCCCAAGCTATGGCCCTCTGCGTCAGCGAACACGGCCAGTGACGACCTAGCAGTCGCGAAGGGAACACGGCGAGGTCGCATGCAGTCGGAAGGAAACCGCCATGCACGCGGCCAGGATGCGAGGAGAGCGCGACAGAGGCGACATGAGCGCGGCAGAAGGGTCGGACTTGATTGTCGCAACAAGCCAGGCTGATTACCGTGACGCGCGGCACAATAGCCCACTGATGGCACGCCGCGGGTACTAGCTGCTGGTGGGGGGGGGGGGCAAACTGACCCCGCGGCAGGGCGGGGGAACTGGATCCCCTGCTTGCCAGGGGACAGGTCCACGTTCCCAGGACCCCCGGCGTCGGGCAGGGCAGGACGGGCGACGCAAGTCGACACCCAGCCGCCAGCTCGGGTGTCGCTCGCAGCACTCCACTGCCTTGCCTTGCCTTGTCATGCTAATACTTCCTCCGTAACCGCGCACACTAGGAGGGGGTGAATTACCACGCGCATTGAGTTTCCACAGACACCCCCCGCCCTCCCTTCCTCATCCTTTCTTCCACACCAACTCTCAGTCTACAACCGTTGTTCCTCACCTGGCTCGTCCAGCCTATACACCGTTCACGGTTACGTACAACTTTTCAGAGGCCCTGCTAAAAGTTCTACTTTCAGGATATTCCTCCGCCTCGTACAAACTAAGCTTAAGGCAGGTGTCATACTGTGCGTTTTTTTTTTTTTTTTTTTTTTTTGCCTCTGCGGCTAAAACGCTCCGGTCTGACGGGATGGGCACAACACATTGATGTAAACACAAAGTGTGACACTAGTGAACACCACACTAGTGTGACACCTCGCATTTACATCAATGTGTTGCACCCATCCCGTCAAACCGCATCCCGTTTAGCCGCAGCGGCACAAATCTATAGTATTGCACCGTCCTAACCGAGGCTAGCAAATTGCGGCACAGGGACACCGCACCGCATTCGTACGCACTCACTTTAAATCGGTTCTGGGAGAGTTTTAACGTTACAAGTATGAATACACCCATACATAAACGTCGTAGAGAAAGACATATGAGGAGAGAGCGCCAGAAAGACGAGGCAATAACGTAGGACTTTCTCTTAAGTTAGTAAAAAAGTGTTGTTTCGTCGTAATTACGCTAAACTTTTCAAACTTTCAAATCAACGTGACCTTCTACACCGACTCCCGTACCACCTTGCCATCTTGCAATCATCCCCTGACTAAAGAAAACAAAAGACAGTCACAGTGCCAACGCTCCAATATAAAACAGTAAAGTCATGCAGGTTACAAACACAAACGCACTAAACACATATTAAGTTCAATTTTACTGTTTACATCAGATCCATAGTGGGGATCACTAGACAAGTGTTGTCCACTACCCGTTCGGTAAGCCAGACTCGACGTTTTTCGTACGTTTTAAGCGGTTTCATAGGTACGGCTCTTAAAAAAGTAATCCAGCTAAAATATTAATTCCTGCCTTACACGTGACTCGAACCCACGCCCTGTGCCCCGCGCGAATGGACGACCGCCTGGCTGGAAACGCAAAAGCGCTGAAGACGACTGAAGCAAGGACCGCGCTGGCCGAGCGGTTAGCTCGCTCGCCTTCCTCCAAGGCGATTCGGGTTTATTCCGCGGCCGGGTCACCGCACGATGCCGTTGGTCGGGCGGGTTTTCTCGGGGATCTCCCGTTCCCCCCTCCCCTTCGTTCCGGTGTTGCTCCATACTCACTTAGATCACCCTCGTCGGCTCTCAATACCTCGCTGTTAAGAGCCACCTAAACTACTTCACTCACTCACGACTCAATCACGCGCATCGGTTGCTTCGCATAACGAAACACGACTATTTTACTGTCATTCCATCGACAACGAGCTTATACGTATCTCTTCAGCGGGAACCATTACATTGTATAGCGAAAATACAGGCTGATTCACAAGCAGTTACGGCCACTCACAGGGCTTATTCCCTACATCATTTGGAGCAAAATATGTCATATACATTAGGGCCTTATTTCCATTATTTGCAGGGTAATTCGAAACATTTGAAAAATGACGAACTTTCAGAACTAAATAGAGTTTATGTATTCTCAGACCGTATTGTTTACAGTTTAGAATTACGTCTAACAAGCTGACAAAAAATGTTCAACAATGTTTCCGTCTACTTCCATACACTTGGCCCCACGCTTATGAACAGCACGTGTTGCTCTACATAGCTGCGCGCGACTGTCTTTGATTTCTGCAGCGGCGAGCCTGATACGCGCAAGTAGTTCCCCACGTGTTTGTGCAGTCCTTTAGTAAACAATATTCTTCATTCATCCCTACACGCGATAATATAGGCGTTTCCAATTTGCCGAATTACTCTGTAAATATTGGGAATAGGACCAACAATTATATGTAATAGTGTGCTCCAGATGATGTAAGGAATATGCCCTGTGAGAGGCAGTAACTCCTCGTGAATTGTCTCGTATAAAGATGTCCTGACACGACCCTATATTAGTTTAAAGCTCTTGTACTAGAATTTTGATACCAAATAAATATATTTAAAAATATCACGTTTGGCCTAACCCTCAAGGTGGGGAAAAACATAAGAGATGAAACGGTAAAACATAATAGTGTATGGATATAAAATGTTTCTTAAAAATCTGCTTCGCCCCTTTTTCGTATCATAATTCCAGTTTCACCTGAATTATTTGAAATATTTGACTATAGAAAATTTACAATTTACTAGTTATTTAATACGGTTGTTGTAATTTTCCCTGTATGTTATTTCCTGCTTGCAAAAAGGCAGGAACTTATTGATAATATTTAAATATGTTCCTGAATTTTTACATTAAACATATACTACACAGTTAAAATTACGCACAAAAATACTAAACAACTCGTAAAATGTAAATTTTCTATAATTTTACATAGTCAGTAATTACTATGAATCCGAAATTATGACGCGAAAACGAAGAATTCCAGCGAAAGGGTCGAAGCCAAGCCATAGTACTACTTAACTCCGAAATAAAAGTCATTCTAATATATTTTTTTAAGAGAATTCAATTTCGTCCTTTCTAGTACTTTGAAGTCGACTCGACACATCTAAGCAAACAGCCACCTCAGACGTTTTATCAAACGTAGAAAACGTCAACTTGTGCTCGATGGCGAAGTCGCAGAAAGCTTGGCTTCGCTATGTGGATATCATGTTCAAGGACACAAACCCAGCATCAACTACCAGTTTCTCTCCAATTTTTTTTTCTCTAGCTCCCATTAGGTCTGAGTTTCTCTCGGATCAAGATATACGTTCCTCTGTCCGTGCAGCAAGACATTCAACTCCTTCTTAATATTAGTTTTCCGGGAAAAAAATCCAACAGCGACAATTAGATATGATGGGAGAAAGCAGTTATTAAGATAGCATCGTTGCTTCTAAATACAAGACTGAAGATAACTGTAAATGGAACTTGAAAAAAAAAAAACGAAGGCGTGCGTACCCTACGCGCATATAAAAATAATTAAAATGCGTAAATAATTATTTCACTAGTTGTTAATTTCTGTTTTCTGATGACTGGCTGTTAAAAAATGTTTGCGCATGAGAGCGCGTAATTTGTGCCTGCAAGGGTGAAGTGAGGTTAGTATGGAGCAGCGCCGGAATGAAGGGGGTGGGGGAAGTTGGAGATCCCCGAGAAGACCCGCCGACCAGCGGCATCGTCCGGCACGATTCCCACATGCAAAAAACCCTGGAGCGGCCCCACCGGGAATCGAACCCGATTCGCCTTGGTGAGAGGCGGGTAGTCTAACCACTACACCACATGCGGCCCTTGTCGACAAGGGGGAGGGGGGATGACTTTGTAAATACTAAAGTGTACGAGCGAGAAGTGGTCACCAGACGCTTAATGTTTTATGTTATTGTTAGAGACCTGAAAAATTCGTGCGTATAGGTCGTTTAGGGTAAAGTGAGCACTTTTGAAGCCCTAGTTATTTTTTTGTTTCAGCGAATTTATATCCTTCCACCACTTGTTAATGTAAACCCTGCCATGTGAGTAATTAACACAGTGTATACATTCATCATACCCAAAACCAAAAGTCTGAGGCCACAATGGAATGTATTTATTGGTTATTATGTCTGATGAAACAGCTTCAAAAAGTGCTCACTTTACCGTGAACAGCCTACACCTACAATGACATGCAAGCTAGATTCTACAGTCTTATGGATAAATATGCCGATATCAACTGCACTTTGGTTGTCTGCTGTCCCAGCGGAAGGCGACAATTGGACACCGTTCTCTAGGATGCGTCAAACACCGTGTGGACCAATGGCTAAAGTTATATAAACACAGATGTTTTGAATCTTAGCTTGTCCCAAATTGAACCCGCGAATTCTTCAGGTCTCTAATTATTGTCTACATCACGCGGCACGCGTTAATCAGCTCGGTAACAACTCGATCCTTCCCGCTCTTTCTAATTAATGAATTCCAGTAATCGTGAGTGATGACTCCCTTCCTTGTGACAGATAATTGGCGCTCTGTATGACCACTTGTATAGGCTGTTCCCGGTAAAATGAGCACTTTTGTAACCCTAGTTACTTGTTTTCCTATCCGTCATTTTTATCATCCCACCACTTTTGACGGGAATGCGTCTTTAAATTTGCGACCATAGTGGGAGGCAATCCAGAAAATCCGATGATAACAAAATCGGGGGACAGAGTTTGGCATTGGAGCTCCGAATTTATCATCTACATTCAAAATTCAATTACACCACACAATTGCCAAAGGATCAAAGAATATGTTACGTTGAGTGAGGACTGCGAAGCATCGTGCGCATTGGTTGGGGGGGGGGGGGTGAGAGCGCAATTTTGAGTACGTTTCGCCGCGTGTCATAAATTCCGCGTGGGAGAAGCTACGACGCTCGTTTATACATGCAATCGAGTGATCTTGACAAGAGCTGTCGGTTGAACACATTTGTGTGGCGTGGTTATGGTACAATTGTATGAGTTTAATGTAAAAAATTAAGAAAACTTAACACAATTTCGGCCTATTACCCGTCAAAAAGCCAAGTCGAAATACAGAAATCGTATCCGATTGGAAAGAGCACCGCAACAGCATTCCAGTGATACACATAAAACCCGATATGATCGAGTCAAGCGGTACCGGGAACGTAAAACACGCATCAAGGCGTCCGAGCGCGTCAACGTAGGCGTATACACGCAAAACAAACGGCCGTGTCCCCAACACAGCCAAACCCAATTTTTTTAAAAACAAATATTGCCACATAAGTAATAAACACAGTGTATGATTTCACTAGACTCGAAAGTTAACGTGTAAGGCTACAATAAATGGTGTTTACTGACTATCATTTCAAATGAGAGGGCTTTAAAAAGTGCTCACTTTACTGTGAGCAGTCTATGTGTAGGCGAGGTTAGGGGGCTTAGTAACGACGGACGCCCCAGACGTCATATTACGGCGGAGGCCGGCGAGACCCCGGTGATTGTTAATATTGTGCGTGAGTGACGCGGGTGTAAGTTGTTGGAGGGGGGAGGGGAGGGGACGAATATTGCCCCCGGCGCTGATTGACATGCGCAACACCTCCGCCGAGTCTCATCACCACACGGAGGGTGTGTCGGCCGCCCCTCCAGCCACTCGCCCTCCTCCCCCCCCCCCCCCCCGGGGGATATTTAATAAAACCATCAGGCCGACTGGCACGGGGCTGCAGCGACGGCAAGCAATAAGACGCCCGCCCGCACCGCGTAGCTCTGGTCGCACACCATAGGGGCATGTACTCGGAGTGCGACCAGCCGCGCGCCACACTCCAGCCTATGTTGCCGCTTCACTCGCCACTTCTACTATAGGCTGTTCACGGTAAAGTGGACACTTTTGGGAAGCTTTGCTTAAGATCTAATTGTATGCGTGTTGTTATTATTCCGCATTATGTAAAATTTACATTGCCACGGGCCTCATCAATTTATTCATGTGTCGGTCAAATGAAACTGTGAAATTATTGGAAGACTAAATATTTTAAAATCTGTTCATTTTTACACATTGACGCTATAAAAACAGGAAGTGGAACAAATAATTTAACTTATCACAAATGTTTACCTAACACATATTATTCGATGTTAATATATGGAACTACTTTCCCTCCATCGTTACCAACTTTACTGGACTCATATCACTCAGTGCGCCCGTTAAAATATATGCAGGTAGAGGCAGTGATTTTTTTCTATGGTTGATTTCAAAAGTGCTCACTTTATCGTTAACAGCCTTTACAATTCATTACGAAATATATATATATATATATATATATATATATATATATATATATATATATATTCCATTATCTAAAATATATTAATACAAGGATTACAAAAATATAAAAATCTGTAGTCAATTTATTGTAGTTTTCCAAATATAACACCGAACAGTCGAAAATTTCGGAATATGGTGGTTTCTGTACTCCTCATTAACTTTACCAGATTAAGAACATGTCATGTGATCTATATGATAGACACAGCATATTAATTAAGTATCAAGGATATTTTAACAATCGGTACTCGGGTACTGGTATCCTAAATATCTTTTAAAATTTGTATAGATGTTTTTGCAACCACATTTTTATTCGCCCACGAGAAACTAATGCATACAGATGTGAATTAGTATGCAAAGTTAATAATTACGAGAATAGAAACTTAGGCTGTCATATTCCAAGATTTCCGACTTTTCAGTGGTATATTTTGAAAATTATAATAACGATACACCTAGGATACCTGTTCCAGTGTGCTCAATTTATGCCTATCTGTAATACAAAAAATTTTGGGGCCTCCTAAAATACTTACGTTTTCACCTTAAGATACCTTTTCTGAGAATGCGTCACAAATAATTCTAACTCGCTTTGAGTTCTACGTACTGTGTACATGAACACAATTTTTTTTTTCATTTTTGGATTATATTTCGACTGGGCCAATGAGAATACTGCAGAGATCCTGAAAGATCTTCCTGCAATACAGTTATTTTATGTCAAGAATCCAACCGATGCAGTGAGAAAAGGATGTAGTGTTCTAAACAAAATTGACATTTATTTCCCTTGTTAAGTCAGCGTCTCCAACGTCGAAAAGTGCCGCCTGAAGTATTGTTAGATGACTGTAAAGATTGTCGGCAAATAGCTAACAAAAGTTGATTCTTCCTAACTTCGGACAGGAACTAAAAAAAAATTTTAACAAGCCCTTATAAAATAGCTTTCCAGGCCAAACAAAAACTAACACTCTTGTAGAAGACAAATTTATAAACTACAAAAATTATAATACTGAATAAGTTTTAAAAGTCAATTGAGAAAAGAAACTTTAATATTATCGGAAGACATGAAGTATAGGTTGTTCACGGTAAAATGAGCACTTTTGACAGCTCTTCTTAAGATCTACTTGCATGCACGTTGTATATTCCTCCGCCTTATGAAAATTAACATTGCCATGGGCCTCATTGCTTTATTCATGCGGTCAAGTGGAACTGTAAATTATTATAAAAGGTAATATCTTTAAAATCTGCTAATTTTTTACACTTCTGTGCACTAAAAACTAACAAAAATCGAGATAAATAATTTTAATTTATCCCAAATGGTTACCTATCACTTTTTATTCAACGTTAAGATATGGAACTACTTTCTATCCATTGCTACCAACTTTACCGGGTGACTCTCACTCAGTGCGCCAGTTAAAATATATGCAGCAGGGGCCGTAACATTTTTCTAAGGTTAACTTCTACAGTGGTCGCTTTATCGTGAACAGCCTTTAGAAGGAAAAATCCTTGTATTTATATGTTTAAATTCTTCACTGTTTGCAAACGGAGAGGACTAATACGCGCCCTAGTAGAGGAAGGGGGGATGGGGAGAACATCGAGTTAACCAGAGAGATCACATATTGTAGGTGTACCAGATTTTGATGAAAGAAATAGTTGACATAGTCAGGTTTCAGATTGCCATAAGTACTATAAAATCTTATCCGCGTGCAAATTAGAGCATTGTTAAAACCACTACAATCTGTTCAGTGGGGCAGAACCGACCGTTTGTAATTATTTCGGCCCGTATTATTCACTTATAAGACTGCAAGGTCACCAATCAATTCTCATATTTAATTTCTCCTTCGTGGTTTACGTTGATCTGGAACATCGGTGCAAAATGACGCAAACACGATACAAGCGTGCGCCATCATTCACTCGTGACTACTAACCTCGTAACACATTATCCACGCAAGAACATTCTTGTGCCATTAGTATGCGAGCACAATATTTTAACTAAACTGACCCTGCAATATTAAAGCCACATAAAACGGAAAAAGTTTCCTCCGCACATTAAAACAATTTCTTGAGTTTTCTGTGCAGCCAAGAAAACCGTTTCTTTGAAGCTGTTCTGATGACGACAACACAATATTTCTTTAAATCTAAGATATTGCATAAACATAAGTTTGTTATTAATAACTGTTTTCTTAATACGTTTTTGTTTTATGACAATATTACCTTCCTTTGTAGCAAATAAATGAGCATTTTTTGAGCTACTTTTGTTCACAGTAATTGTTTAGCGATGCTATTAAATGTTTTATGTCGCACATTAGTATTCAGTATTGTAAGCGTTGTCGTAACACAAACATTCACAAACCAATATATTGTGCTGTATGAAAGCTACAACTCAGCAACTGCGCAGTACTCCTGCAGACGTTTAATATCATTTTGAAACGCAGCGATTCTCAAAACGCTAACTTTGATTATTCCCGCGTGACATTATATTCTGGGCCGTTAATACCTTACATAACCTTCCTGTCAAAAGTAATCAGAGCACAGTAATTCAAAGTGGCTGTTCGGTGAATGGCGGTAGGCTAGTAGTAACCTGCGGGAGAGGGTCCGAGTCTCAAAACCGTCGCAGTTAGTTTTTTTTTTTTTTTTCGTTTGTGAAAATAATTTTGACAGATTTTTACTTCTATGTTATTTACTCATCACGGCTGTTTATCAGAGCACAAATTTTCTTTACGGCGTAACTGACATAACCACAGACATCTGCTGAATTATACTGCAACGATACACGGTTATCAGTCATTACTATACAGATCAAACAAAAATTATGTTTGTGGCAAGCCTACTTTGCAGTGGGTCATATTTAAACAATTTTTTCTTTGTGGCAACAATTCATGTGTTGCAGTAAAGAAAGCGTTTTTATAGTAACTTGTCTACGTGACGGTTTAAGGTTTCCCCATAGGAAATTTGTAGTAGCAAAAATTCACAATGACCCTTGTATGTTATAAATAAACACAGAAATACAGAAATCTGAACAAGATGCTAAAAGAAAAATCGCAACCTTCTGATCTAACGGCCATGCACTAAATCCCGCCATTCAAGTAGCCGTGAAGAAACTGAACATTTTGTGAAATGATGTACACAGTTCAAACATAAAAATAAATGTATAGCGTCTTGTACAAAACTTTCAAGATTGTGATATTAGTACAAATGTCGACAGGCTACCTGTAATGTTCAGTGAATGTCCGATGACACGTATATATTTTGCTATTATTGGGTATTCGTAAGTTATTATGAAGAAATCCAATCGTAAAAATAATTATGAAGAAACCCAATCGTAAAAATAACAATCTTTCTGCGTATGTCTAATAAAAATGGTAGTGGGATGTAAATTGTATAGGTGTCACATTTTGGATGGTCGTCAGGTCGGATATGTGGTATCTTTGTATTGTATTATCGCAATTTTTCTGTTCTGGTGGATATTTATCACATTACTGTGTAAAAAACACGATATTAATCATTTAACTCGGTTCTTTCGACGCCGGTATAGGGAACAACTATGTGTTATTCTCGGCTGACCATCTCCCCAAAGGTAATGAAAACCGCATCCAGAAAAGAAAATTTGATAGTGTTAATGGTAAAGAAAGGAATAATTACAACCCATCACTTACAAGAATATTCTTCTCTGGACGTCATCATTGGCCACGTATACAGAAAGATCTCCGGCTTTAACTGAAAGACAGCGTCTCTAAGAAGAGGGACGGTTATATTTTCCTGGGAAACATCTACCAATGTGAAGTAACTCGATAATGAATGTCTTAAACCAGTCCCCAAATATAATTGTCCAAAACATACATACCAGCCCAAGCACCCATGATAAATTGAATAAATAAACAACTATACCTAACTCTCTGGTAACCCTGGGTGAACAGGGTCTGAAAATTTCATTGATCAGATCCTATAAAGCAAGTATACTGCCTACAAGACCTAGCTGGGGAAAAAATCCCTTCACAAGAGATGAACTAAATGTTAATGCGCTCTGTGGACGGTATTAGTATAGTCTGTGACTCAAACCACCAATCTCCACGTGTCATCCTTGGTACATGTACAGTAAGATTCCCAGCTTCAATTAAACAGACAGTTTCAAAAACAAAAGGGCGCTTCTTTCTTTTAAAATATCAACTAGGTAAAACAAATCGAAAATGACAATTCCAAGCCAACTCCCAAACTGGAACTGACCCAAGTATGACAAGCCAGTTCAGCTACCCCGAGAAATAAAAAAAAATTATACTGGGCATAATCCTCTGGTAACCCAGGGTCTAAAATGTTTCAGAACTTTATAGAACAGATCCTATAATCTGCAAGGCCTAGCTGAAAAAAAAAAATTATAATATGCAAAGGGACTGACACTGTCGTGGGTTTGAGAATGAAAAGAAGCGAACACTGTGGCTGACGAGAGAAGCGTGGAGACTAGGAAGCTTGATTCAAGCTTGCACACACTTAAAATGCAAGCTTGTTACAAGCTTGCAGGCTTTTTACGGCAAGCTTGTTTTAAGCTTGCAACGCTATCTGGGCAGTGAGCCAATGGCAAATAGTTTGGAGAGAAAACGCGCAAGTGTGTAGAATGTAGTCCATTCACGGTTACTTCCAACTAGATCAGCCAATGTTCTACTTCCCCGGATATTCCTCCACCTCATGCAAACAAACCTTAGTCAAGTCTAAAAAATTACACCAAAGGGACACCACACAGCATTCGTGTGCACTCAGTATAATACTATTTTGCATAAGAACTATTTGTTACGAGGTATTGCCGACACACATTTTCCCCCATGTTATAAATCGTATTGATAATATATATTGTATAATTAATATACTAAATATAAGTATAAATTCAATTTAATAAAAAGTAAAGTATTCCCGAGTTAACACAAGTATAAAACGCTTGTGGTAAACGATATGCTAAGGAAACAACTAAGCACGTCATATACGGGGTGATTTTTCAAAAGGTTCGAGTGAATAAGTGTGAAGAAACGGCGAATAGACTACAGTGTGAAATGCAGCCCACAGCCTGGTAAACTCACAAGATGTACGTGTCTGTCGAGGGAAGGGAGGTGTCGGCCGCCAGGGCAGGTCGGGCCCTAGCGTGTGCTTCATGTTCTGTGCGGAGTATAGGCGCCGGTAGCCGTGCAGGACGCCCGCCTCGCATTAGCTTTTCAAATGCACACCGCCATCTGACTTGGAGATGGCCGCACTGCAAGATTTCCCTGCAGTCCAGTCTCGGACACTCGGCTCCGCCAGCTCCGCCTCCCAACGTAGAGGCTTTCACCTGCGAGCTCCCAACACAACACCCGCTGTTTAAGGCGCCCGTTTACCTGGCGCTTGAAGTGCGTTGCAGAGTGATCGAAATACACGTTTTTCTACGAAACTATCAAACGTGCGTCCAGTGACTTACGAAACGAACACACATTTCAGACGAGGGCTGTTGAGTGTTTTCACGACCTCACGTTAATTAGAAACACCATTTCAGAGCACGCCAAAATGGCTAAAAACGGCTTTTTCAAAGCGTTGTATCTCAAAACGTACGTGTCAGACCCATACAAAACTAGCCACGGGGCATGCATTGAACCTTCCTACACACTTTCCGCCAATAAAATAATAGGGTCACAGCTGAAAGTCCCATAGGTACACGCAGCACGACGAGAACACTGCATGCAAGTTCAGAGCCTTGCGCTTAGTGGCGATGGGGGACTTGATGCGCGTGGCAGTGTCGCCTTTAACGCTCCTTCGTCTCTCGGCTTCAAATGCGGAATAAAGCTCTAGGTAGCCGGGGGGGTCTTCTTCAACTGGCAAAATTTTTTTGACGTGAATACGTCTTTAAATTTGCGATCATAGAGGAAGGCTAGCCACAAAATCCGATCATAACAAAGTCGGGGGATAGAGTTTGGCATGGCAGTTCCAAATATATCGTCTACATTCAAAATTCAATCACACCACTCGATTGCCAAAGGATCAAAGAATATGTTACATTGTGTGAGGACTGCGAATCATCACGCCCAGGGGGTAGGGGGGTGCGCCACAATTTTGAGTTCGTTTCGCCGCGTCTCGTTACTTCCGCATAGTATAACTTTTGACCAGCAGAAGCTACGACGATTGTTTAAGTTTCAATAGACAGCTCTCGTCAAGATCAATCGATTGCGTGTATAAAAACATTTGTGTGGCGTGGTTATGGTGAAATTGTGTGAGTTTAATATAGTAAATTAAGAAAACTTAACACAATTTCGGCTTATACTCGTCAAAAAGCCAAGTCGAAATACAAAAATCGTATACGGTTGGAAAGAGCATCTCAAAAGCATTCCAGTGGTACCCATTAAACCCCATATATTCGAGTAAAGCGGTGCCGAGATCGTAAAAAAAAAAAAAAAAAAACAAAGACGTCCGAGCGCATCAACGTAAACGTATTCACGCAAAACAAACGGCCGGGTCCCCAACACAGCCAAACCCAATTTTTTTCCGTATTTTTAAGATATTTTTCGAGTTCGTGATTCAATATCAACAACGATTCAATAAAAATGCCGAATCTATTTAAAAATAACTTTCGCGTATTTCTTCTAGGAGAATTATCAGCATTTTAATCTTAAATAATGTGCTAAACAAATTTCAATAAGTTATACTAGCACAGTGTTTGTTTTCAGCTGAAGTGTTTGGTGAAGTTCTGACCGTGCTACGCCCTAAGCCAAGGGCGTGGCAATGCCGGCCTTGCATAAAGACATAGCAAAACCAACAGAGAACTAAATGGCAAAGGACATGCAAAAGAACCATTTATATGTACAATGTAAGGGTGAGTTGAATAGTGAAAACGACTTATAACAGAAACAAAGAAGTGTGGTAATTGTATTTTTATTGTTATTAATTTTTTTTTCATTTGCTATCAATATTTCATGGGAAAACTCTAACATGAACTTCCCTACCTCTAAATTCCAAACTAATTAAAATATACATAAAACACCACGTTACAATAAAAAAAAGTAAAATGCAAATATTTTTCAAGTAAATAAATTTGCTGGTATCCAGCTAGCACTTTGATTTTTCACACTAAATTATGGTTAATGTTTACACAAATAACTGGCTATTTAGTAATACAGAAGGCCATTACAGGATACACTGCGCAAGTTACCCCAAAATACAATAGTCACAAAATGGCGTATTAAATTCTGTCGTACCGACATTTACTCTGAACTTTAGAGAATTATATTTGTTCCTACACAAGGAAACCAAGATGATAACACCTATTTACTTTACTTGTCATGAATCAATATTACGTGAATATTGTAATCTCAAATTTTACACAGTATTTTTCCCCTATACGCCATCTACTCGCGATCTTAAGTGGATAGAAGTAACTTCTGAACTAGTTCCAGCCTTAAGTCCCGCGAGCAAATACTATTTTTTTTATGGACTTTCCAAAACTTCGTAAAGTTTTTCATTAGTTTACAAATGTTAAATACCACAAGGTCCCGAGTATTGACTACAATAGCCATACCAGGCGTGACTTGGCTACAGAAGATTAACAGCACAACCTCAATAAGCCGTGACCTTGTTGCAAAAGTTTGAGATCAAAACTTTCATAATTATTGTCTGGGTTACAAATGTTTACAACCACAAATTCTTTCATTAATGACTTGGTCACAGACTTTCATAAGGGTTTGCAAACTGGTTACAGAGGGTAACATTACTTTCCATCCATTATCAAATCTCAGATAAGAGACCTACATGTATGCATCAAATCCAGAATACTACTTATCTTGTAGAAGTATGCCCCATCGAGGCCGCTGACTGACCCCGAACGAAGAATTCACAGGCATTAAATACACAGTTCCGCCACATGGTGCCTCCAATCACAGCAATGATACGTTATTTTCGTCAGAAAATGACACAATTCTAAGGATTAAATGGTGTTTTAAATACTTCTTATAGGGGTCACGGTATTCACGACCAATGGTGGTTGACATAACCAAATAAAGTGAACCGACGCAGCGGTCACCTATTCCCCTTAGGGGGGTTCTACATAATTGAAAAATAAACCACCGATAACATCGAAATACGCACTCACACTTCCGGCATGTTGACCAAGTTGCAGGAACTTGTGTAGCCAATCGTTACAGTTTTGCACTGCGCGCGCACAGGTGGCGAGCAGTCAGCAGCGCCTGCTGCCGATGGTGCTGCCATCAGGTGGCGAACCGCCGAAGCGCCTCACCGCTTTACAGTTATCTGCAATGTCCGAGCGTTTCTGCATGTGGAAAGATAGCACATAAATTGATGCACGTTTCCTATTACCCCAGGTCTTCCAGTGTCTTTTTAAGGTAACGAGAACATACCGAGAACATTGCAGGTTAGTTATCAAATAGATTTAAGCCATTATTAGAGTTTTTTTTTACACAATACCAGCATGTTTAAATGTTCGTGCATGTCGGGCATTGCACCATAAAAATGTCAGGTAACCAAAACACGGTAATTACTCGAATGGGTGATTATGGGGACGTAGTCCAGCCCGCTAATTAAATAGTTTATTATTATTGTTAATTAATGATAATTCGGGGGCGATTGGTGACGTGGTCCAGCCCGTCACAAAGTCTTAGGAACACTGCGAAAAAATTGTTTTGAAGTCTGGCATGTTGTTCGCCGACGATAAGGGTTTATTAAAATTTAATTGCAAAACTTAATATAAAATACGGCAGAAACAATTCAAGAAATCCATTAAATTTATCTTATTCTAATGACATCAGCATTTGTATGCTGAAATACATAATTTAGAAATTCCTGTAACGCCCATAGTTAAATTTTGAACAAATTTTCCACGTTTTTATACTTTTATCATACTACTATTCTATGTAATAAAACAAATGTATAAAATACCCTAAAAATATGAAAAATCATTTTGGGCATTTGAACATTTTTAATGCTCCCGCCAACCTGGTGCTGCAAATGCGTCGCAGTGTGTTTGAATACGCGTGTTTCCAAGAAACTATCAAATGTGCCTCAGTAGTAGGATTTGGATGAGTTGGGGACAAGGGCACCGTGGCTCGGAGCCAGCAGCCCTCCATTTGTGAGGTCACCCGGCCACCATCTTGGATCCATGTGACCTTGACCTTGACCTCGGTGATCTTTGACCCCAAAAAACCCCCAAAAATACAAAAAATTAGGAAAAAAATTCCAAAAATTTATCATTTAAAATTATTAACACTTGTTTAAAAGTTATTAAAAAAAGGATTCCAGAAGTTTTCCATTTTTCCCGGAGCAGGTGACCGGAATTAGCGAACCAGGTCAGGGCAAGCAGGACGCAGGGCCTTGACCTTTGGCCCCAAAATTCCCAAAAAAAATCCGACAGAATTAAAAAAAAATATGTTAAAAATTCCAAAAAAAAAAATATATATATATATATACTTAAAAAATTAAAATTTATTGGGATTTTCCCCTCACCCCCCTCGCCAACCAAGTAAGTCGGTAGACCTCTCCCCCTCCCCCCGCCCATACCCAGTTGGCCATATATGTGCTGTCAGACCTGTAGCATCCATATTGGTCGCAAGCGATCTTGAAAACAAAAACTCTAGAAAAAAAACATAAAAGTCAACGAGCATATTACATTACAGACTACCACCATCATATTGGATGCATATGACCTTGAATGACGAATTAAAAACTCTAGAAAAAATACTTAAAACTCAAAAAGCATATTAAATGCAGGCTATTACCACCAAGTTGGATACAGGTGACCTTGACCGTGATCGCACGGCCTTGAATTACCTGGAAAAAACTCGAAAAAAATACATAAAATTCAGCAAGCATAAGACATTACAGACTACCAACACAATACTGGATGCAGATGACCATGACCTTGACCTTAACTGTCTGCCAGGACCCTGGTATCTAACCAGGGACCACAGTTGTGGAAAGTCGGAGTCTGAACCACTGAGGCAACCGCCGATCCACATAATAAAGCTGTTCACAATAAAAATTGTGTTCTTTACGGCTGTGAGATAGAAGACGTTTTTAATAGGAACGCAAACTGCGGATTGTTACTATAGTGTGAAGTTTCTTTTACGCGTCTGCCTTCCAAGCACACGTTGTAACTCGGTATAGGCTATTCACTGTACAGTGAGCACTTTTCAAAGCCCTCTCATTTGGAATACTAGTCAGTAAATATATTTTATTTTAGCCTTGGTTATTAAATTCCTAGTGCGGTGGAATATGCAAACTTGATTTATTATTTAAAAGGTGGTTAAAGGACAAAAACTGGCTGAAAGGAAAAATTCACCAGGGCCTCAAAACTGCTCGCTTTACCGGGAACAGCCTACAGCAAGTAGAATATGAACAGATTCCCCTATCTACTTTAACATCAGCACGATTCCTCGAACAATTCGACACGTAGAGGCCTATAATTACCTCTACCAGTAAGGTCCTACTTGATGCCGCTAGACCGCCAAGAGAACGCTTCGAAATTTATTTACCACAGACTATCGACTAACTCTGCCGTGTAGGTGGTACTCAGTGACGGCAGCCAACTCTGCTATATGATGTAAACACACACACACGTCCAGTATCGGACGTGGCCGATGGTCAATGGGTTTGCTCGGGGTTCTAACGTTCCCACCACCATTGCATTCCCTCGCTCCTCCATCTTAACATCTTTTCACCCTCGCGGACGCTACAGACGTTGTTGTTAAAGGCTGTTCACTATAAAGTGAGCCCTTTAGAAATGAACCTTAGAAAAAAATCACTCCCCCTGCCTGCATATATTTTGATGGGCGCACTGAGTGACATTCGTCCGGTAAAGTTGGTAACGATGGATGGAAAATAGTTCCGTAACCTAACGTCAAATAAAAAGTGTTAGGTAACCATTTATGACCAACTTAAAATTATTCCTTTCACATTCTGTTTTGTAATGCATCCAAGTGTAAACATTAGCATATTTGTAAAGTATTTACTTTCTAAATAATTTCGGAGTTTCATTTGACCGACGCGTGAACAAAGTGACGAGGTCTATGTCAATGTTAATTTTACATAAGGCGGGGGAATACACAACGTGTAGGTATACAAGTAGATCTTAAGTTGGGGTCTCAAAAATGCTCATTTTACCGTGAACAGCCTATACGTGCCTTCTAAACCTCTCGATGTCAATCCAGTGCGAGATCGGGGAGAATATGCGACGCGGAAATAAACACGTTGTGATAAAGCATTAGGTTGAGAGCCGATAGAAAAAACCCACGTTTAATACAGCAGTAAAATCCCGAGTGAGTCTTAAGAAAGGGGAGGAAAGTTTCCCTTTAACTGATACCCATTATACTGAGAGGCTGGTCGGAAGAGTGAACTGCACACTAAATTATCATACATTTAAATTTAAAAACAGTACTCACGTCAATGTCACAATTCGAAACCATGGTAATGCCTTATCAACTTAGACCACGGAAGTCATTAGATGCTGTGCTGGATGTTGTGCTGGACGGGGCACATGCATTCTCTTCTGTGATATTTCTGCGCCACAAAAATGCGTCGTTGTAAAGTTGCTACCTGACGTCTTTCTCAAGGAAGAGATAGATGCCCAAAAAATATTGTCAACACGTGAAGAATAGCGAAAATGTTCAAGAGTGACATTTTTGTATGTTCAAAGCAAACAGCGGTTCGGTTATGTGGGAAAAAGTAAACACCGTGCATATTTGTTAAACGGTTAGCATGTGCTACTCAAATTCGGGATCTGGGTATTGACAAGCTACATTTACATTAGTGGCTGGGGCAGGCTAGAGGCTCGGTGTGAATCCGGCCACGGCAAACTGCACAGTTGCTTTTCCTTCCACCTGCAATCCAGGCGAATGCTGCTGTATTCGTGAAGAGTTGTTATTTTCATTGCGTTTGCTGAAGACATATTTCTTAAACTTATCTGTAAACAGAGTTCTAAGCTATTTGATCTTACCTTGTGGTTTATTTCCGGTTACTGCTGTTGTATTTGAGTAACAAAATTTTATAGTTCTCTGTAAAATAAGCGACATTCGATGGAGGCTCCAGTCTAGTAACTAGTATTGGGCTAAGTTTTTAACAACTACCTCCTCTGTCAGAAGCAAGTCTCGTTGCCATATACGTAATATTTCATTTCAAAATAATGAAAACATGAACACCCTCGTTACAACATATGTAGGCTACTGCTCGTAAAGGTGACGTAACGAACCGCTTGCAACAGGTTTTACAATAATGCAGAACCTTCTCATTGAAAAATTCGTGGGAAAGTTGTGAGAAACATATTGCATGCATATTATGTATAGGAGTAGCAATGTAACATTAGTAATAAGCAATAAAAAAAAGTATCAACATTTTAGCGGCCCCATCACTGCACGATTGCGCCAAGAGAAGAAGACATTTGGACGGTTCTTAACATCGAGGTCTTGAGAGTCGATGAGGGTGATTGTGGTGAAAATGGAGCAACACCGAAATGAAAGGGTAGGGAAACGGGAAATCCCCGAGAAAATCCGCAGATCAACGGCATCGTCCGACACGATTTCCACATTCGAAAATCCGGAGTGACCCGGCCGGGGATTAAACCGGATCGCTTTGGTGGGAGGCGAGCAGGCTAACCGCTCAGCCACCATGGCTCCTTGCGCCAAGAGAAGGCAGCCTAACTACTAGGGAGAGCGAGCAGCACTAGGTAGCACTCGCCCTATATAAAGACTCCCTACTTCGCTACCGGCGGCTACCTTTTAGACGAAAGCCCGCTTGGGGAAAATAAAGCAACCAAATTCGTAAACACAAACGTCTAGCTTCTTGAAGTGGGATCTGGTAGAAGCTTTGAGCAATGGCAGAAGTGAGGGTGGGTTCCGTTGTCTGGCTGCTGGACTCTGGTCCTCTCGCCGAGATGGATGGGTGCATCAGGTAGCCGTTTCCGTCATGTCAAGCGCTGTTGGATGGAGGGAGAGAAGAGTATGCACGCTGCTGGATATTGGAGCCTGGGTGTTGTAAGGGGCGGGTCCCGGGGGAGGGGCGGAGCCTCAGTAGCCTTCAACTGTCGACCGCCAGCCAACCCTCCGCATCCCTCACCCCCACCCGACAAGGTGCCAACTACACTGTAATAAAACCAGATTGCTTCCAGCCTCCCCGTATACTTCATCTGAACACTTCCTCCCGCCTGTCAGGAGAGAGGGGATGAAATACCCACCCCCTTCCCGCCTGTGTTCTGCCCCCTTTCTCTACCCTGCCTGCAGAGACTCTCGGACAGCTGAAAGATTTCCAATAAACGCGCCACCCAATTTCCGCGTGCGCCACGACTGGAAACCTCCCTCCTGCCCCTCCCACGCTAGTCGTATGGGGGCCACGGCTGGAAATTGAGACGCCCCTCCAGCCACCCCCCTGTCCGACCCACAGTCAGCGCAATTAAGACTCGGCGCGGGGGTAAGATCCCGGCCCCCAGATAGAGTAAATCATGTCTTTTGACCTTACCCACCCCCTGCGCGGCCGTCGCTACCCCCGCAAGGCTTTTCAAAAAAAAAAAAAAAAAAAAAAAAAGGAAAGCTATTACTGGCGCAAAGAGAAGTCTCAGAAACCTTCCATACAACTCGTAAGAACAAATGGTCCTGCCTTTTACCACCCCTCTTTCGCCCCTACCCTCCCTCCTCCTGCCACTCGTGTGCCGACAGTTTTTTCTCCCAGAATAATTTCACGGAGGAAATTGAGAAAATCTCATCTTTTTCTCTATTTTATTTTAGGTCTCCCCCTCCCCCCACCCCTCCATGACCCTCTTTCGTGACTTCCTACTTACCCGACTCTGCCCCCCCCCCCCCCGATCACCACTCACCGACGTTCATTTTTCATGGCATCTCCATCACAGAATTCTGGTATTATATATAGCGTCCAGTTCAATTAAGGGTGGCCGAGACGCGGGGGACCCTCTTCTGCAAGGAGGGGAGGGGGAGGCACCACTTGCTCCTGGCGTGCTCCGGGGAGACTGCTAGCGGGGTTGGCTCAGCTTGTCCTTCGGCAGTTGCTCAGACCACGGGCCCACACCAGCCAGCGACGCTCCTTTCAACTTCCTCTCTGCTGGGACATCTCAAAGTCGCGACGCTAATCAGTCTCGGAGTGTGTCAAACGACCACGTGGTTTGCAAATGGCTGCAGCGGTCGTCAATGGGAAGCGTTCAACTTCCACTACACAAAATCTTTCGAAGGTCCAACATTTATAAATACATTTTCTGTTCGGCGTAATTTAAATATTATAAGTAGTGAATGGATTCTTTCAATTGTTTCAAAGTACAGTGCACCATTATTGTATTATTATATTATTATTACAATACACCATGTATCAATTGTAGTCACTGCAGAAAAGATTCTTATTTTGTAGTTACATACAAAGAGTTTCGTGATAAGCACAAACACTTCGGCAGTGATTATAGTAACACAAAAATATATTTTAGAGATCAAAATAAAATAATATATTTTATATTCTTTTCAAATGTATATATTAAATATGATATATTAAATATGATATATTGTATATTTTATATATATTATTTTTATATTATTATATATTAATTTTTATTTTAGACACTTAACTAGAAAGCGTCCTAAACCGAAGTTTACAAAGGCATTTTCAGCTTATTCTCCATTCAAAATAACAAAAAAATATGAACGCTAGTCTTAATCCGTTAACTGGGAAGGGAAAGGGGGGCGGGAATCACTCAAAACAATTCAGAGTTCAAAACACGCTGTATACGATTACAAAATATGTACAATGTCGAAAGCCCTCAGAAATGACTTCTACCTCAAAATTATTAGTTTTAAAATGCATGAGTGAGGGAAAACTGGGGAAAGCTTAGTAGCTAAGGCAGTATCCGAATTCAGGTTTATATCGACGTACTTGCATCCTTGCATACTTCACTTACCCTTGGCTCCAAACTTGATGAATTCGGACAGGCAGTCTTGTTGACTTCTGTAACAGTTATTAACCAGCTAACCACTATTAATGTACGAGTTATCCAACTAAAAATTTGATAATTGGAGGACTTTTAGGAGTGAAATCAAGATTTAAATAATATTTAAATTTGATTTACATAACATTTATTATCCTGCATTATCGTACGTTAGTTTGCAATTTTGATTGCTTGTTTTATCTAAGCTTCTGTAGGTTAGGAACATAGGCCTAATACGAATTTATTTTTTAGACATTTTTTGAAGTGAACCTTGTCATAATTATTAACTCAGTTTAAAATTCTATGCCTATGAGGGTAATAATGTTGCCCTATTAGATTTTAAATAAAACAATTATGTCGCAAATAAATTGTAACCTACAAATTGCTCCTCAACATGGCGGCACGTATCCCGCAAGTACGCGAGAAGTATACATCTTCGTTTACTTGTATACTTGCATACTTCACTTGCAACTCGGACAGCACTTACAACGTCAGTTCTGGGGACAGATACGCACAAGTATGTACTTCAGGTGAATTCGGATACAGCCTAAATTCTTAAGTCGCCTATGACGGAGGAGGCAAGGGAAAACCGAGCAACTACGAAATTAAAAGGTGAGGGAAACAAGAGTTCCCGAAGAAAACGATAAAGTGAGCACTTTTGAAATCAACATTAGAAAAATTCCACTGCCATTGCCTGTATATATTTTAACTGGTGCACTGGGTGACATGCGACTAGTAAGGTTGGTAATGATGGATGGAAAGTAGTTCTATGTTTTATCGTCGAATAATAGGAGTTAGGTAACGAGTTGTGAGAATACAAGTATATTTTATGCAGGGCTTTCAAAAGTGCTCATTTTATTGTGAACATCCTATAGAAAGCCCACTGTTCAGAATTTTACTTTTTTAAAAAAAAGCCTCGTATTTCCCATGAAATGGCTTTAAATTAGAACTATATATGTATATATATATATATATATATATATATATATATATATATATATATATATATATATATATATATATATATATATATTGGTATCGTCAATACAAAGTTAATCTCCTGACCTCGCTCAAGTGATGCGTAACATTGACCGGAAGCACACTGAGGTTTGGCGTGTACCAGAGCAATAATGTGTATAGGCTATTCACGGTAAAGCGAGCACTTTTGAAAGCCCTCTCATTTGGAATAATAGACAATAAATATATTTCATTTTAGCCTTAGATGTTAACTTCAGAGTTCGGTGGAATATACATACTGTTTATTAATTACATAGCAATATTTATTTTAAAACGCGGTGAACGGATAAAAAATGGCTGAAAGGAAAAAAGTAACTAGGGCCCGAAAATTACGCACTGTACCGTGAACAGCCTAAGGGACGGAACAACATTTCTGTCTGCAGTGCGCTTCATGCAGGACACGAACACGCCCAACGTTCAGCATTTATAAGTTACTTTTACATGACTTTCACGTTAACGTAGTTGGTTACTGTCAAAACAACACACTGTTCCAGCGAATAAGTGTATTGGGGCGTGGGTGCGAACAAAAATGAAAATCGTCCAGCTAATAAAGACGGTTGCAATCGTAAAGAAAGACAGTTGCTGAATTTCGGAGGTACTCAAACAGAAAGTTCAGTTCATCGGGAAGTAAATCAGAAAACTAGCGATGCTGTTAAGGTGCATTAATTACCGGATAAAACACGATAAAATGCTGCTTGCAAGAAGCGTTAGAAGTTATATTTTCGGGTCACATGAAACGTGCTTTTCGTTCTCATAAGTAAACCGACAGCGTTTATGCCCAGTAAAGAGCGTTTAAGTCGCGATAACAATTCCTCAGAAATTATAGTCAAAGCTTGATTCCCATCGTGTACGGCGTATGTGTCGTTCTGATGCGCTGCCGGTTTACTTTTCTCGTACCGCTTTAAGGGACCACGGTGGCTGAGCGGTTAGCCTGCTCGCCTCTCACCAAGGCGATCCGCGTTAATTCCCCAGCCGGGTCACTCCGGATTTTCGCATGTGGGAATCGTGCCGGACGATTCCGTTGGTCGGCGGGTTTCTCGGGGATCTCCCGTTTCCCCCGCCCCTTCATTTCCGGCGCTGCTCCATGCTCTCTTCAATCACCCTCATCGGCTCTGAAGACATCGATGTTAAGAGCCGCCCAAATTACTCCGCCCACGCGTACTGCTTAGAAAAAATCAAATCTTCCCATGGATTATTAGTGTAAACAACTAGAATTTTTTGTTAAAAAACAGGTGTTCGGCGTAAACTTTGTCCGTAGAGATAGACCATGAAATAAAATAAATGAAAGAATTACAATTTGTGCCATGCCAATATCGTAAACAAATAGTCTTAGGGAACCGAAATGTCGCAACCTAGAAACTAGTTTTGTTTAAGAGTTGCTAATGAAAATACTTCCATTAGGCACGCTGCAATGCATTTTACACACCAAGCAGGAGGCCGTTTTAGGTTGCGGTATACCAGGAAGAACTTTGCGTGTTGCAGGATCATAGGCCATGCATAGTTGATTTATTTTGCTTTTGTATCAAAGTAATTCCCTCACTTGAAAAATACTAAATTTTTGAACAGCACTGTACGGACAGCTGAAAACTGACTGTTTAGGATTCAAAGTGGTTAAAGGCTGTTCACGTTAAATTGAGAACTTTTGAAAGCCCTGCTTAAGATCTACTTGTATGCATGTTGTGCGTTCTTCCGCCTTATGTAAAATTATAATTGGTATGGGCCTCATAACTAGATTCGTGCGTTGGTCAAGAAAAACTGTAAATTATTAGAAAAGTAAATATTTTACAGATCTACTCATTTTTACACTTACGTGCATTAAAAAAACACAAACAGAAAGAAATAATTTAAGTAAACTCAAATGGTTCCTTAACACTTTTTATTCGACGTGAAGTTATATAACTACTTTCTTTCTATCGTTACCAACTTTACTGGGCGCATGTCACACAGCGCACCCATTAAAATGTATGCAAGAAGGGGCAGTGACTTTTTTGTAAGGTTGATTTCTAAAGTGCTCACTTTATCGTGAACAGATTTTAAAACGATTACTATTAAAGTTTAAATTTTGCTCTAACAGGACTGAACTGTAGAGGACTCGGCGGCTCTTGACATCGAGACAGCGTTGGAATGCAGCGGCGGGGGAACGGGAGATCCCCGAGAAAACCCGCTGACCAGCGGCATCGTCCGGCGCATTCAAAATCCGGGAATGACCCCGCTAGGAATCGAACCCGGTTCACCTAGTGGGAGGCGAGTAGTCTAACCAGTACATCATTTCGGGTTCTAATTAACCCTTTCAGATCCACTTTGATTTACGGTTTCAGGTGTCACAAACATAAAAATGTATGATACATACTGTACTTACGTATACACAACACTTGTTTCGTTGTCACAGCCAGTGATATGAAGACTATATGTTCGGCCACAGTTATATGAATCAATCATTACCTACACGAGTAAGACAGTTAGCAAATATTTTACCTACAGGTAAGATCATTGGTCATTGAGGTTTGAAGTGTGCAGTACAGACCAAAAATTATCCACACGTGCGTAATGTACACAATTGTGTGCATTACGTCTGAATGGGCTAAACTTGACTACGTACAACTATAGTATGTGACGTTTATAAGAGCGGAGTGTTAAAGGCGACTCAGGCAGGTCGTCAGATGCATCGTTACCTCTACGAGCACGGCTACGAACTGGCGTGCTGTTTTCCAATCTGCAACTCTCCTTGCACTCTAATATCGAAAATTTTAAAACCACTCGATATCGAAACGGTTAGTATGGTTGCAGATCTGATGGAAATGATCAACAGGAATCTGCGAAATATTAGTGGTTATATTAGTTGTCGGTACATACTCGCCAGTTTAACAGCGATTCCTAGTAAATTACAATGACGCTGAAACACACAGAATGCTAGTCACTGGGCTGTGTGTTTGCCATAAATGCAACTCGCAAAATGCCACGACTGCGAGCATGATGTGGCTGGTCGGGAAGTGGTGAGGTGGAAGGCAAGGGTTGTGTTATTGCTCAGCATGCACCTGTTAGGTGAGCAAAAAACAGCAAATAAGTGCTCTTAATATTATAACTATAAATTAAATCCACAAAACACAACATTACCTGCGATATTAATTGGGTAATTGTGAAATGCACTCCACTGATTCTCAAGTTTTTAAACACTGTTAATTAAAAATTCAGTAACAAAATAATTAAAATCATTGTTTCTTATTTAGAATGTACACGACTTGCAATGGTACGACTATCATTTTTTGGCGAAGCAATGAAGACACGGGTTACTTGAGATATCCTGTAGCAGTTTTTCAACGAAATGTTACTACTAAAGCTTACTCACGTTTAGTGGCTTTCGTAGGCGGCAGTTCCCGTCTGCCTGCAAATATTTTGTGCGTTTGATGAGGCCTCGAAATGCATGAGCTCTAAGGGTGACTCTTGCCCACTCGCCACTTGTTTCATCGCCTCTACGCGCAAGGGCCTTAACTATCGCGCAGTCTTTCCGTCGGCAAATCGGCTGAACGTGACTTTAAACGGCGACAGTACATTTTGCGGCACGCCAGTTAAAAGTATGATGTGTGCCTGAATACAAAAAAAAAAAAAAAAAAAAAAAAAAAGAGCGATTCTGAAAATGCTTGTTTTAGTCATTTTTACATATAAAAAAAAATCCTCGGAGTTGAAATGAGAACTTTTAACTTGTCTATGGGCACGGAATGTTTTTTAATGTTTTCATGTTCAGATATGAGCACAAAATATCCAACCGTTTTTTAATCAATGTTTTATAAAAAAAAGCCTTCGTGAACCAGTCGGGCGTGGCCCTTATAACTACGTGTTCTATATGCGCGTAAGTGAGGTTAGTTCCCTTGGAACAGGGTACGTATAGTGGTTGTTGGTCTGTGCGACAACAGAGGTGGCCGTGTATGAAGCAACGAGAGTGGCGCCTCAGCTTGAGGCTGCAGGGATCCTCGAGGGCCTGCGCCAACACCACGGCGCAGCGTCGTCGTCCACCAAGTAGTCCCCTTGGAGCACCGGGAGGGGGAGGAGGAGGGGGTGAGCCAGGGAAGACGCCCCGGAGGCGGCGGTTGGGCACGCGGCCCGCGACGAGGGGGCGCTTTTCGGCGCCTGTTTGCTTAATTATCCAGCTCGACTGTAGTGTGGCTCACGCCCGCAGCCCCTCCTACTCCCTCGGCACACACGCGCGTAATTACTGAGCCCGCCTCATTAGCCGGCCCTTGTTAGGGCCCCCGCCGCCCTCGGGGGCCCCGGGATCATTATGACAGCGGCAAGCAGCGCTCCCGCCCGGCGACGAAGAAAGCAATTACAGGCTACGTTTGCTCCTGTCAGCGGAATTCTGGATGCTCCAATTACTGTAGCTTCTGTTCGAGGGATTACCTCCGCCCACACCCTGCCTGCTTGCCTGGTGTTTGTCCCTCGGCACCGCGCTCGCTCCTTCGCCGGAGGTCGCGACCCCTGCGATACATCGATAAGTCGGCTGGCGTCCGTGTCGACCTTCCTCCTCGTCTCCGCTGCGAGCTCCGTGTCTCATCTCGACTACTGCTGCAGCTTATCTCGACTTGTTGACAGGCCACTTACCACTACTAGCTACACGAGGAGTCCAATAACCCCTGCGATGTATCGCTAGCTGGCTGGCTTTCTGCTTCCCAGTATCAGAGACACGTCAGTTTTCAACTATTACTGCAGCTAATTGCGATTTGTTGACAGAGCACATACCACCACTAGTTTCGCGGGTAGCCTAGTGACTCCTGTATGAATGTCAGGTGTTGTGCCGCGAACTTTTCCAAAACATATGTGCTGTTTCAACGGGAACCATTGTTACACCATTGCGACCTTTCCTGTTCACTTGACTGTTATTATTATTAATGACCTGACAGCTTACGTTTTTTTTTTTTTAATAACTAAACTCATTTCGAAACCCTTTTCATTAAACTTGCGTAGCTTACCCACAATCATTTCCTATTATATATTTTTGTATAATTTTGCATAACGAATCACCTGACAAATTTTGTACCATCAGGTTGGATACAGCCGGTATACATTTCAAGCATTGGTTCAACAGTGCGCGGAGAACAAGTGCAAAGACTAATTAAAGGCTGTTCAAAATAAAGTGAGCACATTTGAAATCAACCTTATAAAAATGTCAATGCCCTTACCTGCATATATTTTAACGGGCGCACTGAGTGACATGCGTCCAGTAAATTTCGCAACGATGGGTGGAAAGTAGTTCCATAGCATAACGTCGAATAAGAGGTATTAGGTAACCATTTGTGATAACTAAAATTACTTATTTCGCTTTATGTTATTTAAGGCATCAAAGTGTAAAAATGAGCAAATTTTAAAAACATTTACTGTTCTAATAATTCCACATTTTCACTTGACCGACGCATGCATAAAGCGAAGAGGCCCACGGCAGTGTTAATTTTACATAAGACGGAAGAATACACAATGCACATTCAAGTAGATCTCAAGCAGGGCTTTCAAAAGCGCTCATTTTACCGTGAACAGCCTATACGGCGGAGGGAGAACTGAGATAAACAATCGTATATGAATTGACACCGCACGTCACACTGGCACTAACGTAATACCTATAAGTGCATTGATACTCAGTCGTTGGAATGTCATCACGCTTACATACTGAAGAATTTGCACTTTCAGCGTTTTATAAATGCAGAATATGTGCTTTTATGAAAGGGCGTACTAACGACCGTCAATGGCATTATATATATATATACACACACACATACATACATATATATACATACACACACACACACTGCAATCTGCTTAGTGCTGATAATTTTATTTGAGGAGGAGGACACAGACACATCCGTAAAGATAGTATATAAATCGTATATGCCTGTCTTTCCAAGGAAAGTAAGCTAAAACTGGCCTATACACTCCTTACCCAGGATTAGAATTCAAAAATCCTCGCGCCGTAGACTACTGCACCATGGCGGTTGGCAATTATCACGCATTCGCCACTTGTATAAAAAATTCTGAATTTTAATTGCTGATTTTTTCGTTAGAAATTGCGTCTCTATTGTTATGTGTGCGTAGACTGGATGTGCTCCATCTCTGCTACTTTTTTAAAAATATAATACGTTCAAAAAAATCTTTAGAAAATTGCACAAGCGTAGACAATATCGTTTGCAAATACTTAACTTTATTCTTGCCGGGAAATGCGGGTAAGTATAGACTAAACATTAATAATAAAGTATTTTCAATGTTAAAGAAATTGACAAGATTCTAATCGGCGCTACAGTTAGACCATGAGCTCGCTAACCTCGAAACAGCAGCAGGTAAAGGAAAAACTAGATAAATCAGCCCTCCTGGACGTCTCTGCAGCTTTCTTGCAAATGCTTTCAAGACAAGAACTTCCAAATAAATTAATATAAATTATATTTCAATATGTAGGTCATCCATGACAGCAGTAAGGCTGGAACCACGACAGTCCTGTTTAAAATTCATGGCACTCTGGGTTCTGTTACTTAGTTTCAGAGAAACAACGATGGTATTGTGACTAGTGGCCCGCTACGTGTACGCAGTGAGACGATAACAATGTTTGCACCCTTATCTCAAGTTCGGAGTCCGAGCAAACAAAGAACTAAAATTGCACCAACCGTACATTACGATTCCTCACTACCAGAGGCGCGCTGCTAAATGCGGAGTGAGAGTCATTTGGAAAGTGTTGAACAGCGAAGTCTCTAGCGCCTATGGAGGCGAATCAGACTAAAGCTGGAAGGAGCGATGTAATTCAACGGTGGAGGAGCACCCCGATAAAACTCAATTATCAACAGCAATGTCCGCCTCGTTTCCCACATGCTAGATGCGGAGACAGTTCGTTAGAACACGGTCGCCAAGTACTGTACACCTTAAATTTGAATCGGTGAGAATTTCACTGTTTCAATCAGTCCACAGTATCTGACTGATTCAACAGTCACCACTGTGAATTTAACTGCTGAGTCAGTGAAAATATGCCATATTTCCTTTACCGACATGCTCCCGCAGGGTCAACCGGATTCGTCGGTCGTACAACTGACGAAGTTTTTCCAATGCCCGTTTTCTGGAAGACACGACTATGTGAGTAATTACGCCAAGTGCGCCGAACAACGGACAGTGCAGGAAGAACACACATCAGATGCCTCATGGTCGATACGGCGCACAGTGGGCTGGAAACAACCATCATAGTGCCAACAATCGAAAAATCGAACATTTTTATTTTGAACTGAAATAATTACGACTATGAGAGAAATAATTTTAATTTTGGTGAACTAGTAAGCTCACGGTGTTTATGAAAGTTACTAATTTGTGGAGAGTCATGTCACACTAGGATTTATCGGCAATTTTCGTTTATTTCGCATGATAGTTTAGCTATTTGTGGAAGTTGCAGTAAATTTATCTTTGGTATTTTCAAAAACTACATTGAATTCAAAATTAAACTGAATTTTAAAATTTAGTAATTTATTAATAATAAAATAGGAATAAATTATTTTAAAAAAAACTATATTTTTTTCCTTACATTTCGATATAGATCAAGTTGTACAATTCGAGGATTACCAAGGCTCACAGAGTTGCTCAGTTTATAATGTAGATAAAATGTCAGGGAATCAAGGGATGT
Source organism: Dryococelus australis (assembly GCA_029891345.1). NCBI lineage: Eukaryota > Metazoa > Arthropoda > Insecta > Phasmatodea > Phasmatidae > Dryococelus > Dryococelus australis. The sequence goes on from CM056998.1 coordinate 83,237,169, forward strand.
AACGTTTGGTTGCGTCAAATTGCGGATTTGGGGTACAGATGCCGTAGGATGCTACGGCAGGCTCGTGAGACAAGGCGACAGCGAGAACTCCCACGTATTGAGCAGTAGGCGTACACTTTCGTAAACACCTTTGTATCCCTTGGGCGTGCCTGCAGACGGAGAGACATTTCCGGTGAGACATGGCTCGTTACATGTAAGGCTATGAAAGTTGTCACATCCAGGTTGAAACTTTAGCTCTATCAGTATTAGGCCCACCATACACGTACAGTTCTGCCTTCCGATTGCCCCGAACAGTCCTGGCCCGAAAGGCACAGCTGGCGTGTATGTGGCGTCCTGCAGGTAAGTCGTCTGGACTGTTGGCCTGCGGGAATCCCCTGAGTTCCGTCGACCGACCAGCGAGCTCACAGGCAGAACTGACGTGTGTGGACTTGCCAGCAGGCCGATCCCGCTATGTGACATCGCCCAGTTTGCTGTACATCCATGTGAAGATAGGAAGTGGGTAGCTCTGTGATTAATATAATTTATTTTGTTTCGGCAAAGTTCTGGTCGTACAATGGTTACATGGTCCAAAGATTTTGTATCTAAGTTCATCGACGCATTTCGTGGCCTTCCGTGCCTGTGGAAGGTAAAGTGTAAATAGTGCCACAATCGCGAAATGAAGGATACTGCGTACGCAACCCTTCTCAAAAAAATAAAATCAATTGATCCCGATGCAACTAGAGACACTATTTTGAAAAAAAATAAACAGTCTACGAAGTAGCTTCCGCAAAGAACACAAGGAAGTGCAACAGTGTAAGAAGTCTGGAATGAGCACACACGATGCATACGTGCCAAAATTATGGTATTACCAGGACCTACTATTTCTCGTGGACCAAGAAGAGGCACTGCAAAGACTCTCAAATCTTGACGAAGTTAAGAGCCATAGGCATATACATGCGTGTAGTACAGAAAATTATATTTGCCACACAAAGTAATAAACATGATATTACTGTTCGCTTATGTAAATATTCCTAGTATAAACTCATAAATAAAATATGAAAAATATACAACTCAAATAACACAACGAAATATGCCAAGGTACTCACGTAGGGATTAAATAATTAAATGTCAGAACTTTTATAGTGAAAATGTTACAAAGCATGTTCGTATAGTTATGTTGTTTTAATTAATATTAATATACAGTAATTATAACATTACGTAAAGTATAGGGTAAACACTATATTCTAGTACAGGGACTACTACTGTATTGTAGTTATAGACAAATTTGTAAAATGTGTATATGGGTACCAAACAATATTGAATATGCTAACGAAACTAGTTTATCACTACATTATTATGTACTTATTGTACTGCTACTCGTTTCGTCACATTGAAAACATACACAAAGAAATGCCTCTACTCAATAAACCTTTGTTGCCAAGGAAAGTTGATCTTCATTGTTGAAGTACTCCAAAAACGACTCTCTAACGAGTTTTGCACTATTAGTTGGATGGCATGCGGTTTTACTGAGACTCGTAGATTCGTTGCAGCGTGGTGCAGGCTTAACATTGCCACTTTCGAACTCCTCTTCATCCAAACATTCCAATGGAGTGTACTGGTGTGGTAACTTTGAAAGCAGGAAATTGTGAAGGGCGCAACATGCCATAACAATGTAGTGTACTTTAATCAGAAAAATTAAAGAGATAGGTTTTGTAAAACAACAAATCTTTCAACAATTATACCGAAAACACTTCTATCATTCTGCGAGCTCTAGACAAACGATAGATAAATATCTTACGAGCTGGAGTGGCTACCTTACGGCTAAATTGCTTCATAATGTATTCCCATTAGTGGAATTGCGTCATCCGCCACTAGCACATACCGCATATTTTTTCCAGCAACAGTTCCCTCGTTTGACAAATTCAGGCTCCCGTCTTCTAGTTTTTTCGACAAGTCCGAGGCCTCAAAGACACCTCCATCAGACACCCGACCGTTTGTTCCAAAGCTGAAGTACAGTAATTCATAATTCGCATTTTCTAAAGCTAATAGAAATTGGCTGTGAAAGTTTTTGTAACTATAAAAGAACGATCCAGAACCTGGAGGCGGCATGATGGCAACATGCTTCCCATCAACGGCTCCGATGCAATTCGGAAAGTTCCAGCGATGTTCAAATACCCCCGCAACGTTGTCCCATTCCTTCTCCGTTGTTGGACACTGCCTTAAGACAAGGAAAGGGATATTGAGGGATTGTTTAGCATGTGCACAGCAGAACAGAGACAAATATTTAGGGAGGGGAGGGAAGACACTATTTAGTAGTGTTCTGACGTTTCTTCAAGTCGTATAAATGAAATTGTTATCTTTCTTTTTCATGTAATGCTGTATTGTATTACCGATATGTAAAACACTATATGTGCTCATGTGTTTTTTTTTTCCTTCAGGTTTTACTTGAAATGCTACAGGAAACTGACGATGATACAGAATCTACAACATAACGTTCTCATTCAAACATTGAGCAATTAACACTGTCATGGAGTTCAAATCCAAGCAGTAGTGCAAAATCATTTAGGCGCAAAAAAATGTCCCCCAGTGACTAAATATCATCAACTGTAAGTGAACGTCTTGCACAGGTAAGAAATTAAGATCAATTTTATATTTTCGGCAAAAATGTTGCTGCAAAGTTAAGAATTTTACCGAGCAAAGAACAGAGACTTTATGCAGAAAAAGTTATTAATGAAGCACTATTCAAAGCTGAACTGGGAAATCTGTCTCGCAATTCGGCGATCACGTATTTGCGTGATTCAACAGGAGACGACCGCAACGAACCACCACAAGAATTCACTTTTGCGCCATCCCACCAGTATTTTACTTTGTGAATATCTATATTTTGCACATCGCCCGTCGTTTTATTCATGATTGTGGGTGAACGTAAACGACTCATTCAGGGTGATCCTTCACCAACTACGCCCAAAATATGAGACAGACTAAACATATTCGGTTTTTACAACCGTAGGCGTAACAATTTGTAGTATATTTAGTGGAAGCAAACTCAGTACTCATGTGCAGGGAATATCACGATACATGTCAATAAACAGTCTTGACAGTCAAGGCATATTGCCAATATTGTTTACAATGTCTTCCTTTTTGTACGTCTTTGTCCTTAAAGGTTGTCCTAATGTATGTTAAACACATAGCAACTAAATATTTGTTTAACCTAGTTGCAAGTAGTTTAACATTTGAGATGAATTAATGATACGTGTTTACGTTTTTAATAAACATCTACACACATACAAATGTAATACAGTTTATTTTCTTACTTTGCAATAATTCCTCATTGCTTTGAAGATCGCTTCGCAGGTGTCAGGTATTATCTTCCCCAACGTTTGTGGAGCTATGCGACAAGAGAATTTCAAATCTTCAAGTGTTCTCCCAGTTGCTAAATAGTGGAATGTCGCCATTAATTTTTCATTTTGTGTTATGGCTTTTCTCAAACAAGTATCTTGTTTTTTTACGAAAGGAGTAACCATGCTTAAAAGATCCAGGTAAGTTGGTTTATCCATGCGCAGGTAGTTTGCCCAGTCTCTCGGGTAACACCTCAGTTCTGCAAGCAAGTTGACGTGTGTATAATGATTCTTTCTTTGGAACCATTGTTCTGTCCACATCTTGCGTTTACGTTTTCTTCTTTTCTGCAGTGCACATGCAATAGTTGCATATGCTACAAGTTCATTGACTTTCAACACGGATTTGCTGAGCAACTAAACACTTCCAGTACTCGCACAACACTGAACAATGTAATGACATCCCTCGGTCTACCGGCCGGCCAAACTGTGCGTGTGTGGGAAACGCTCGTGACAGGCCAATATGCAACAGTTCTGCCTGTAAGGCCGAACGGAAGGCAGAATTGTACGTGTATGGTGGGCCTTAGACAGTCAGTGTCTACGTCGCAAGGGAAGAGCAACAGCAGTCTGTAGAGTTCACTCGCTCTTTTGCTGTACTTGTGGATGTATCATTTCAGGTGATTAGCTTTCTGTTTATTTTTCTTGTCATTCATATTTAGCTAGAGTTAATAATTTCATAATTAGTAATATGGTATCCTCTAAAAAAATTCGTATAAAAACATTCTGCTATAACTTCAAGAATTTTAATCATATTTATGTAACTCCACAATTAAAACGTTCACTAAATTACATATGTATGATGTACCCAGATTACTACATTTAATACCTCGGTTTTCATTTTACAGGTATCAAAATGGTAACTAGAAGACAATTAGGAGACATTACAATTAATTCAAGTGATCTCGACGAATTGTATGCTCGTTGCTGTGACCTGTACTGTAGTCGAACCAGGACACGCAAGGAAGGAGGAATGTATGTAACCAGAGGATAAAGCACTCTATCAGATTCACTATGCTTTATTACAAATACTAGATCTACTACAAGAAGTACATGTAGTACTCGTCTCATTAAATGATTTTATTACCAGACCAAGTTACAGCAATTAAACCTTTACAATAACAACAGCTAAATAGTGCTCTTGGCTGGACGAGCCTTAATTATTTAATCCGAGGACCCTAATCCGGCAAGACCTAAGGCGCCCTACTGGGATTGTAATTACCCAGTCAATCTTGTCGACGTCGTCGTGTCGAGACACTCTCGACAGTGGCAGAGTGAAGAGCCGACGCCGTGACCACGGCCCTGTGGTCCACGTCTCGCTGGTCCCTCCGGAGCAAGATGGCCGCCGTCCCCACATTATATACTACCCCGCCTAGCCTCATAACCTTCCTCGGTGGGGAGAGTGTTTTCTAAACAGCGGGGCTGGCTCGTCATGACTGCACCGTTCCACGTCGTTTGCTATCCCCAGCTAACATGGCTTGCACCATCGTGCTTATGGTTTACATGAGCACAAAGACTCACTGAAGTCAAAGTTGAAAAACGTCTATAAGAATTTTTTATTAAGGTGGACAAAATCTTGTCGCAATCGGAAAACGTTAGAACGGAAGTATTCTGAATGGCTTGATAAGGTTGTGAATTTTCCTGAACACACTGTTTCAATCTCTGGCCACAGTGAAGCAAAAAAAGGAACGCCCAAAAAATGTGGTCGGCCACGAAAATCGTACAGTGAGGCGAGCGAGCGGACCAAAAAATGGATCGTAAAACGTACATCTGACGTTCATACTACTCCTGAAGCAGTCAGAACTCTCTCTCTCTCTTCTCGCGTAACAGGTAAAGGCAACAGGGCTGGTGTGTCGGCCGTAGAACTTGTAGCTGGCAGTACACCAACATCTTCCAAAAATTTACTTCGGAAATTACCGACAGCAACACATGAACAAAGCATGCGTTCCTAATTCTCCCGAAGAAGCACTGACTCTACTAATTGAAGCCAGACTGTCGACGCAATCATAAAATTTAATCAGACTGTCATCAAAGAAGCGAAATGTGGATATTTACCCCACCTGTTCTAATTTGGCCGAAGCGAAGAAGCTATGCTACCCAGGCAATATTCAGTGCTCAGAAATTGGTTGTGAGGTTCCAGTGCAAAATTTACTTGATCGTACACTGATACGAACATTACAGACATTGGACAACCAACTTGAAGGTGAATTTACATTGCTTTGTAAGTAGGGTTCCAATGGCTCATCTGGGCAATCTCCATACAAGCAGTCTTGGGAAGAGAATACGTAGGCCAGTGAAGAAAGTGATTTTCTTAGTTCTTTAGTCCCACTTGTTTTGGAAGGGAAATATGGTGAAGTGTGGAATAATCCTCGACCGAGCTCCACGCGTTTTTGTCGGCCCATACGGCTCCAGTTCGTTAAAGAGTCAAAAAATCTTATTAAAGAAGAAGAGGATTACATCCAAAATCAAATTAAAAATTTATGTCAATTCAAGAGAGAAGGATTACAAATAAAATATCACATGCTACTGACAAAGATTGATGTTAAAGTTCTCTGTGCCTTGACTGACACCTCTACATTGCAGTGTCCGATTTGTAAGTAGACTGCGAAAGGCTCTTCTTCGTGAATAGTTTCAAAGCCCATAAACGAAGACGCCCTTAAATATGGGATATCACCGCTGCATGCCTACATCAGATTTTTGGAACTCATGTTGGCGATTTCCTACAGATTAGATAAGTATTCAAATAGTTTTATAAGGGATTATGACTTTTGTGGGTGCAATATTCCGACTTGATATTTTTTTTTTCAGATTCTAAATCAAAGATGTGTGGCGACAAAAAAGATCCCGACGTCCGTCAGCACAAGGAGGTAGTTTTAGAGGAGTTGAAGTTATTAATGCACATTAATTCCGATCGCCCAAGACAAGGATCTGGCTCCACCACTGTCGGAAACTCTGCACGAAGGTTTTTTATGATCCAGCTACAGCATCCAAAGCAACAGGGGTTTCTGGAGATTCTGTAAATTTTTTTATCGGTTACTAGACGAATTAATTTTTTTTATGTCCTTCTATGAAGGTGTGACAAATTACACGAAAATCACCTATGTTATTTTCAAATCCCACCTCCTTCCCCACAAAATCCAACCCTTTTAGAATTTACTCAAAATTGTGAATTCAGTTGGTTTTTATTCGCATGATATATAAGTGTGTCAAATATGAAGTAGGTATTGCAATTAGGAGAGTCAGGAAGGATTTTTGGCACTATGAAGAGTGAATCCAGCCCACTGTGAGGCGCAAAGATACTAGACAAACTAAGTATTTTTGGGGAACTTTCAGAGGTAAGCCTATTATTTGATTGAGTAATATTACATGATAACATATACTGCACATCTACCTGCACAACTTAAAATACCTTGTTCTAGAACAGTATACCTAAATACATTCGTGAAAACATTCCGTTTCTACTACAGTATTTCACCCCAAACATTTGCACACAAAGGAAACTCAAAAACGAATAATTTAAGAAGATCCCATTTATTATGTAATGTGGCCTGAGAAACCATGCCATATATCTCCAAAATAATTTTTTCTGTTTTTTTCCCCTGCCAATAAAATATTTAACTGTGAACATTAAAAAATAGTGTCACATCTCTAGCTAAAAAAAAATTATATTTATTACATTTAAAACAGAGATGCTTTACGTACTTGATAATTTGAACTCTTAATATGTTTTTGTCCTGTACTGGAAGCACCTCGACGACATGTGGCATGGTTTCTCAGGACATGTCACTTTCCCATCGAGTTGTGCACAGGTGGTCCAAGCAGACGGCAACCTTGAGTTTACGGTTCCTCCAGAGCTATTATATAAATCGAGATGAGTTACCGTCGACAGCGGAACACAGCACGTACCTTCAAGGCGCAGTTCCTTGCAACCTCCAACTGCGCCGCGCGGCCGTGGGAGCGCTGGGTCGCCGGCGATGTCACGTAGCTGGAGGGATCCCCGCGAGCCGCCGGCAATCTCGCCCGACGACAAGGGACACGAGACAACGCCATTTTCTCCCTCCCCGCGACTGACAGCCGCTGTTTACGAGCGTCGTAAATCTGCTGGGACGCCCTTGTCCGGCAGTTATTAGCATTTAGCATCGGCCGCGCCGCGGGAGGGGGCATAAATCGCGGGCGGTTGGTGGATAAAGGGGGAGGGGAGGGGAGAAAACCAAGGATTAAGGTAAGGGCGCGAAGAGACCACACTCGACGAGTCTTCTGGCCGACGTGATGCTGCTTCAGTGGTGTGTGGTTCAAGTATTGCGAGGTAAGATGGTCCTTGCTAAGTACTGTACACGCTCGGCGCACGCAGCAGGAGTCGGTAACCAAAGTGGAGCAAGAAAAGGGGTGTTCAGAATAGGGGCTTTTCGGAAAAATAAAATTTTATCTCGGAAATTGGTGCAATTCCACTCCACTAATAACAAAGAACACGAAATTACTACGTTTTAAAATCATTTCTGGGGAATCTCCAAGCTTCGCTGATGCGTGATCGCTTCACGGTCACCACCTACAAAAAAACAGCCGGCGTTTCTTGATCACTGTTTTGGGAATTAACTCCCCTGCAGGCGCTGAAGACTCTGGCTCGGTGCGTGATTTTTGGCTACACTTGAACATTAATTTTATTTGCGAGGGGGCTACACTTGTTCCTTAAATTGTTATTCCACCAAGGGGAAAGTCCTGGCGAGAAATTGAAGATGGTAATGCTCTCAGGTATTAGTGTCAATCTAATGTGCTGTGTGACGCCAAATGCACTACTACGTTTCAGTGTCTGATGTGTAAACCAGCAAACGATCAGGTATAGCACAGAGCAAAACACAGCTTACCTTGCAACAGTTCACCCCACGCCGCTGCTACCATCACAGTCATATTCACTCTGTGTACAATAACAACAATAATAATGGCATTAGAAAGAATACTGTGAGGAACACGAAATGATCGAAGAGTTCTCGCTGCCCGTGTAAAGGCTGTTCACGATAAAGTGAGCACTTTTGAAGTCAACCTTAGAAAATAATCACTGCTGCTCCCTGCATATATTTTAACAGGCGCACTGAGGAGCATGCGCCCAGTTAAGTTGGTAATGATGGATGGAAAGTAGTTCCATATCTCAACGTAGAATAAAAAGTTATGGGTAAACATGTGTGATAGTTTCAATTATTTACTTCGCCTTCAGTTTTTTCAATGCATCAAAGTGTAACAATAACATTTGTAATTTATTCACTTTTCGTATAACTTCAGAGTTTCACTTGGCCGACGCATGAATAAAGTAATGATGTCAATTGCAATGTTAATTTTATATAAGACGAAAGAATACACAACGTGCGTACAAGTAGATCTTGAGCAGGGCTTTCAAAAGTGCTCAGTTTACCGTGAACAGCCTATATGCTAATACGTTGCACTCACGTGGCGAAAAATGGCGGCCTAGTGCTGGTTCGTGTCCAGAATCCGGTAAGACTCGATCAGTGAACACCCAAGTGGACTGCAATCGTGGAAGTTCCATGATGTAGCCTACTCGCGGTTTATTGCCACTTATTGACTCAAAACTTTGAAATATCTACCCATGTATGTATCCCTTACTTGTTTCCTAAACATGTCTTGTATCACACGCGTTCTATACTTCTGGTAACATAAATCTACCTTATTTTTGGTTAAAATGAACTTTTACTTATATAAAATATCAATTATAAAATTTCATTTGTAATTAATATGAATAAAACGGAGAGAAAATATGTGTGTTGGTAATGCCTAATAAAGGCTATTCACGGTAAAATGAGAACTTTTGAAAGCCCTGCTTAAGATCTACTTGCATGCCCGTTGTGTATTCTTCCGCCTTATGTAAGATTAACATTGACATGGGCATCATTACTTTATTCATGCATCGGTCAAGTGAAACTGTGAAATTATTAGAAAAGTAGATATTGTATAAATCTGCTCATTTTTACACTTTGATACATTTAAAAAAATACAGAACGAGAGAGAGATAATTTAAGTTATCACAAATGGTTACCTAACGCTTTTTGTTCGACGTTAATATTTGGAATTATTTTCCCGTCCAACGTTGCCAACTTTACTAGACACATGCCACTCATTGCGCCCGTTAAAATATATGCAGATAGGGGCAGTGAGTTTTTTCTTAGGTTGATTTCAAAAGTGCTCACTTTATCGTGAACAGCCTTTAGTTCAAAAAGCTACCAAAGCTAATATGTCGGTAAAAGCAAACTGGCGAAGGTCAACGGTGCTGCCATACCCCTTCCTCGCTCTCTCACGGTTACTTGGTATTCAGAATAATGCAACGCCACGACAGACACACGACAGCTGGTAATACCGCGGCAAAGCAATATCGTTCTGTTCGTAACACAGCAACGTGGCATGGATCGGTTAGCAGTTTTCGTGTGTATGCCATGTCGCTACACATAGAATTGGCTAGCATATGCCTCAGTGAGGTAGTACAACTCCCCTGGTTTTTGTCTGTACGCGCAAAGAGCTCGTGTGGTCAGTCTAAGACTCGGACCTTCCATTTACCCCAGAGAAGGACCGCATCAACCAGCAAACAGGAGATTGGATGTACTTCACACCCTCCTGGGACTGGACAAGGATAGCGTTTGACGGCGGATCAAACCCCGAAGACTCATGTGGACTGAACAAACGCTGCGATGGCTTTAAGAAATGTTTTTTTTTTTTTTGCTTGGTATTCCTTTGTAGTTTATCCGCGGTTTCTCCACACTTTTTCAATGAAAACTTAACCGAACACGTAATACACAGAGCGATTTTTTAAATGTCCTAAATATGTCACGTTACAAGCGTTTTATACCTTATTTTTAGTCAAACTAACTTTTACTTATATTTTAGCTACGAATTGTAATAGTTCATTTATAATTAATATTAATAAAAACAGGAAGAAAATATATGTGTTGGTAACGCCTAGTAAGAAACTGTTCTTGCGCAAAATAATATTACATTGAGTTCACACGAATCCAGTGCATTGCCCCTTTGGTGTAATTTCCTAGACTTAGTTAAGCTTTGTTTGCAGGAGCCGGAGGGATATCCTGGAAGTAGAACTTTAGCAGAGTTTCAGAACAGTTGGAAGTAACAGTGAACAGCCTAATGCGCAGTTCTGAAAGTGGCTACAATGGCTGACATGGATTAGCATTGCACTTGGAATTACTATAAATATAAAGGCAGTTTTAATCAGTCCTGCACATCCACAGTTCGAACATTTCATGACAGTCTTACGAGACGCTAGAAATACGGGTTGTTTATAACGTTTATTTTCGAATAGCTTCTGACTTCACTCAGCTAGGTGCTGATGGTGTGGAGGGACGGAAGTTTCAAGAACACACGCAACAACAATGAATCTTGGTTCTTTGGTTAAAGAACACAAGAACCTAATAAAAAAATATAACACTTCAGTGGTCATGATAGGAATAAATTACTGAAAGTATTGACAACGAAAAAAAAAATGTTTAAAAACATTTACACGGACACATGCCTAATAGCGATTAGGTATAGAAACATTTCGATACATCACTCGGTTAGAAATTATTACAATAACTTAGCTGCAATATGCTACAGTAGTATGTGGTAGATAACGATATTTGCGCTCAAAAGCAAATGGGTCGTATTGTGGTGTTTATAAATTTATTTAAAATTTATTGGTTTGTGTAGTGTGGGGAATATTTTATAGTGAAAAAAAGCAGTTGTGTAAGAGAAACGTGGCACATTAATTAAACCTTAATTGCTCTGTGGAATAGCTTGGGACACACAAGAACTAAGAGGATTAAAATTCCTCATATCCTGTTACCTTCAGGTAACACTACATAAAACTAAGTACGAAAGAGAATATAAGATACCACGATTTACCAGCCAATTAAGTTTTTCTCAACAGGTAGATGAAAGTATAGTACAAATTACTTTCTGTTTCTGGAGTCAAATTAAGCTGTGTTAAAGAAATATACAAACGACACAACTGAACACTTAAATGATCCTTAGTTTAAATTATACTAAAATCATTCAAACATACGTTGATTAAAGAAGACATTTATTAAAAGAGAAACAAATTCTGAATGCAATCAACCTTGGACACGAGAGAAGACATAACCCCTTTTAAAGAAAATCATTCAAGAAATAAATTAAGATGCAGTTCATGATTTACAAGAGCTTTGAAACATACTTAACACTACCACTCCAAAGCAATGAAATCAAAATTAAATACACAGCGTTACGTGACATAAGTCATCCACGCAGTTGTGATGAAGTGTACTAGGAATTTGATTAACTATACAGAAAATTATATATAGCCAGTATAACTCAATGATTATAAATATGTGTAGTCAAATTAGATAGTGCGCGTGTGAAAAACAGCACATATCATAGCAATATGTACCACTTCTTTCCTATGACATAATCAGGAAAATTGATTAGTATACACAGACTATTATAGATTGCAGAAAAACAAATACTTACTACTAACATAATACAAGGAAACACTTCGAAGAAAGCTTAGGAAAATATAATTAAACAAATAATGCAAAATCTCATTTTCTACTCACATGCAGCATCTTTAGATCATTTTTAACAGTAGACATATAATATTTAAAGATACTGCTGTCAGTTGTCAAAGAAAAATTAGTTATTAAAAAAAATTAATCTCGGATAAAATAAACAATTGATTTCCCTAAAATAATCACACAATAGCTCTGATAAATTACCAAACATATTATTTTACTACTAAAATTAACCGAAGAATATTTCAAATATTCTTTTGTGGGCAACAAGGCTTAGTTCATCAGTAGAGCTTAACAATAATTTTAAGTCGTTCATGGTAATTTAATACCACAAACTCGGACCACTGGACTTGACATATAATTAAATTCCACATACAACTTCATAGCAATGTGTTGAATGATTAAATATTAAAGAAAAACCTCACTTGAAGAGTTCTGCAGATATTAAAGCACAATAGCTGGTATGCCAGACTGCCTTAGAACACCAACCGGGAAATGCATAATGAATAATCTTCCTGCGGTTAGATATTCTCCGGTGTGTTTAGAAACAATACTTAATACTGCTTTGCCTTATTACTGAAACGTCTTCATTAAATTCGTTTAACATCAGACACATTAGTCATACGTGTCACTTCTGTATGGAGGCCAATTTTTCATTTTTTTTAGAATCTTTTTTATACAACATAAAATTTTCAGTCCAATCCTTCCTAACAAACAAATACACATCTGCATTATCACATTCCAAAACCACTAAATTTGTTTTCTGCTGGGCACACTTTCATATATATCTTACCAATGAGAAACAGATAACACACTATTTAAACATTAATTTCCATTATTAAAATTATGCAGCTAAACTTTCGCTCTAGTAGAGTGTGGATAAAAGTTGCAGCATGATTTTGACATAGTTAACATTGACTGATTTTAAATAAATTATAATAGGTGAAAATACATATTGGTTAATGTGACATGTAAAAGAATTTAAATTAAATCATTCAAATTAAGTTAATAACATATGTTCAAAAGATTTAAATAACCATAAATGGTGTGTTTAGAAATTTATAAATAATGAAGTGTCATGTGGAGACTACCTGTAAAGAAACTCCTTACAGAAAGCCCCCACTTAGGTTTTGAGTCACAATTGTAAAATTTTACGATAAACATAATAATAATTACAACCAAACTCAAGATAAGCGAGCAAACTAACTAACTGACAGAAGATTAATTACTACTTACGAAAACATATTCACTTCGCAATCATTAGCAAGTACAAGTAAACATTGCGAGCAATCAACATACACATATGCACATGAGATGACTCATCATCAACACTAGGATCTAAAGAAACAAAGAAAACATATTAGAACATTCAAAACATAATAACATAATAATTACTTTAAAATGTCAATTTTGTGTTCTTAAGCACATAAGACAAAAAATCAATGGCAAGAATGATTGTTTTCTAATGTCATTTTCATTATTAATAAAAATATGTTAAAGTTCAAACAGTTCAAGCACTATATGTCGAAATAGGTAATTTTTTTCGGAAGATAAATTGGGTTGTTTTTCTTACGAAACGCAGTCAGCATCTCATGCAGCCTGGTAGTGGCGAATCACAGAACCTCTGCAGCTCTGCAAGCCCTTCGTAGTTGGAACCTCTGCTTCATTCAGGGAGACGAAAGTTTCTGCATCACTCATACACACACGCGCCGGAATAGCTACAGCACACAGACGTCAGACACAAGACAGTTGTTGTTGTCAGGCTTTCCTCTCTAGCGACAATCATTTGGCTCAGGTCACAGTTTATAAGATCCACATGTGTTTCTCTTACGCCTTCTTCCGTAGCTGCAATTAAAACATTTTCACTGGTGCCATGCATAACATAATTCATTCTCTATTGATTTACTGCTTGATGGTCTTGGAGCATTATTGGCGGGTTCAGTAGCCCAACAATATGCTTCATCTCAAAACTATCATTGTTATATTTTAGGGGCTGAAAGGGGTAACACATGTCAGTGAAATATAGGTTTTCATGTTACAACAGTTAAAGTAGGCAACTACAGAAAACCCTAACAAACACTAAATGATAGATGAATACAAGAAACATTTCGTTTCTAAACCCTAAACAACGTCGTGAACTCATCCGTGTACGCAGACTGATCAACTGACATGTATAAGCAAAACTTTTTTTTTTCATTTCCAAAAAAAATATTAAAACATATATACATTAGCTAACATCAATGAAACAATTTACATATGCCGTGTAATAAAATTGATACAGCAAAACATAATCAATTATCATCACAATTAGAAATTATAGACTCAGGATGTGTGTAGTTTGTGGGCGAATCCAGGAATACTTTAGTAAGAACATATTATTGATTTTATTCCAACTTTTCTAATTGCAAATAGCGGTAATATATTCTCTTTGCATAAGGAAGTGAGGTTACAAAACATAAGCTAATTTAACATATCACGAACGACGAGGGAGTTGTAAACATATTCTTATGAGAATACAAATGACCTGGGCGATTTTATTTATTTCATTAATTTTAATTTCATTAATCAGCCAGTTAAGCATAGTGGTTAATTAATACTTTGCTAGGACTTGATTCGAGTCTGGTTTCTTCTTAGTGGCAGTAACTCTTATTCGTAGACACATACATAGTATCGCTTCTGGAATTTCTAGCACATAATAATACATCGGAAAATTCAAACAGCTTCGTAATCTCAATACCGTAAAGGACTGTAATTTCAGTTACTCAAAGACTTCCGGTGGGATTCGAAACTTCAAGGCGACAGGCAAACGTATGGGAACGGCGAAAATTACAAATAAAATAACATAACAATACATCCTCATTCTAACATAATAACACTGGACAAACAATAATAAACAATGGATACTATATACCGTCTTCCTTATACTCAAGGCTCTGCATTAATGTTCTTGGCCAGAATCTACTACTCGTACTACATCGAAGTTACGAACTCATTAGCAGTAGTGCAGTCAACCTTATAACTGATAACTGAGCTGTATATACATAATAATTTGCCATTGCTGTCATTGATTCCTGACTGTGGTTGCCATAGGAACTCGATATGGTCTTAGTTGAGTTATGTTATACTTTCCAACGGTATTGCCTTGCAAATCTCCCAGTTCATAGCAATTATTGCGTACCACGCTGGTCACTTTTAAAGGCCCCTCAGAAGTTAAAAACAATTTTTTTTGTGGCTCCTTCCCATGCGTGACTTGTAGGGTAACTACGTCGTAACACAAGATCGTTGATACTGAACTTTCTCAGCTTGCTCATCTTGTAGTGTTTCTTCCTGCTTTCTGCGGGGAGGTAATGTCTTCTTTTAACTAAATCAAGCAGATCTTACCTTATCACTTCTGGATTCTTCTCCACGGTGTACACATCCAGTGTTGGGAGAGCGTGCAAATCTTCTGTAAGACTTAACATGCATCGACCCGTTAAGACTTCAATGGGTGCGTGTCCCGTGGTTATGTGGATGATATGGTTTATTACGAGCTCTACTAGCATTATCTTATCTCGTCAGCTTTGCTGCGCATTATGACAATGTATTCGCAATATGGTTCCGATAGATCTCATGCTCCACTCGACGGGATTGGACTGTCGGTGACGGACAGATATAGTAGTAGGGATAATGTTCATTCGCCTTAAGCTATCATGCCACAAGTCACTGGTAAATTGACTTCCTTTATCAGACAAAATGCAGAATGGCTTACCAACTTCTTTCACATATTCCTTCAATTTTTGAAGTAATGTTGCAGTTTTAGCTTGCACTATGGGATATAGTTTTATAACTTTAGAAAATAGATCCAGCAATACGAAGACACATCTAACACCAACTTTAGACCTAGACAAGGGTCCAAAAATATCTACTGAAACCAAAGACAATTGTTATCTAGGTATAATTGATTTCATTTCTCCTTGTAAATTATCAGGAGGAGGCTTCGCCTTCTGACAAAGATCGCAACTGGTAGTACATTCTCTTATTTTAGTTAGCATATTAGGCCAGAATACAATACGTAGCAGACTTGTGTAAAGCTTGTTCGAACCAATATGTCCCAGTGCATTGTGTGATTCAAAAGCTACTAAATTTCGAATACTTGCAGGAATTATAGGCTTCCATTCTTCTTCGAATAGGTCTGTATTCTCTCTTCGGAAAAACAACACACCTTCACTTGATAAACAATACATTCTCTGAAACCCTGATTCAGGTCTTAATGCTTTCAGTTTTTCCTTAATTATCTGACAGTACCTATCTTGTCTTTGCAATTCATTTAGTGGCTTGAGAACTTCCTTCAGACGTTTACTTGATTTTAACTCCTGCGGGTACACATGTGCAACGAGGAATTCTTTAGTTTTCTTCGATGGGGTTACCCAATCATCACTCGCATCTGTAATACGACTTAGGTAGTCAGCTGTGTCGTTGTCAGGTTCTTTAATGTATTGGATTTCTATCTGGTACTCTTGTAAATACAACATCCACCTAGTCAAACGATCTCCAAAAGCTCTTCTGTGTTCAAGCAGGTTAAAGCTTGGTGATCTGTGAGTAATCTAATCTTCTCACCCAGTAGCAGATTTCGGAACTTTTGAAGTGCCCAGACAATCGCAAGTGCTTTTCGTTCTGTAACTGTGTATTTGTGTTCCCCGCAGTCTAACGTACGGCTAGCCATGGCTACTGTTCATTCTATATCTCTATCATCCTTCTGAGCGAGTTTCACTCTAAGCACGTAGGTTTATGCATCGGTGTAAAGCAAAAACTCTTTCCCTTGCATCGTATGGTAAATTACGTGATCTGAGAAAAACATCTCCTTTAGCTTTACGAACGCGTCTTGATGTAGATCTGTCCAATTCCATTTTACACCTTCCTTCAGTAGTGTAAACATTGGTACAGCTACTTTGGAAACTTGATCGGAGTAATTCCTATAAAATCCCAGCACTCCTAAGAACGCACAAAGTTGTTTTACATAAGTCGGAACAGGAAATTGCGTGATGACTAGCAGTTTATCTGGTGCTGTACGTATTCCTTCTCTAGTCAAAATAAGACCTAAAAATGGTAGTTCGGAACAACAAAACAGCGACTTACGGATTTTCAACATTATTCCAGTTTTTGTAGCTTCGATAGCACAATGTGTACATGATATATATGTTCATCAAAGGTGTTTGATGTAATCAGGATGTCATCCACGTAGGCTCGAGCGAAACTACAGCATTCCTCTCCCAATGTTTTATCTAAGCAACGAGTGAATTCTGCCACAGCATTACATAAACCAAATGGTATCACTGTGAAAACATGCTGGCAGTTTCTGAACAGAAATGCAGTATACTTTTGAGATTCAGAACTAAGGGTTAGCTGCCAATAAACACACGTTATATTAAGGGTAGTGAGGTAGCATACACCTTGATATACGTGTAGAATATCTCGAGTCGGAATAGGACCCTCTCGGTCTTTAACAGTGATTTTTTTATGTCCCTGGCATCAAGACATAACCTTACGGTACCATCTTTCTTACGAACACATAAAATTGGATTAGCGTACGGACTTGCCTCTTGACTAATCACATTCAATTCAAGCATTAATTTCAAAAATGATTCCGCTTCAGGCAGGTATTTCGCCGGTATTGGGTATGATTTGCTGTGGAAAACATTAGAATCCAAAACATTAATACCTACTTCATATAGGTTATTCCTCCTTGGAATTAAAGACATGTATTCTTAATGTTGCATAAACATGTTATACAGCTGCGTTTTCTGCGAATGATTTAAAGTATCTACTACAGATACTGCTTTGGAAATATTTGCGTTTAGCGACGCATTTACACTAGATGTCTGTTCTCGCGCTATCTGTAGCGCATTTACTTCTTTATATATCAAATCTGTTGTATTGTCAGATGTACTCCACCTGTCTGGTACTGGCAAATGACACTTAGCTTCTGGCGAAGTAATTAGCTATCCACCAAAGTTCAAAATGATACCATACAATGTTAAGAAATCTGTACCCAGTATGAATGGTTTCATTACTCCCTTAACCACTAGAACATTTGCCAATTTAGGTTCACCTAGCCCTTTGATAGATAAAACCGTTTGCCTGTTTACAACAGGGCTGGATCGTGATGTAACTCCCACAATCTTCAAACGAGGAACACGTAAAATTGGTAATTTTACATTACGACGTTCGATTTCTCTGAACAAGTCTTCACTGGTACAGCTAACTTCTGCCCCACTATAGAGTAGTGTCGAAACCTTAATATCGCAGACATTAAAATTTATTTCTGGACCCTAAAGATATCCTGGAGTTCGGTAAAACTTCTTCATCTTCGCGAAGTAAAAACTGTCTGATTCGTCCATTATCAGAGTCAATATGGTAGTAGAATTATTGACTGATTTACAAATATCAATTTCAATAATTTTATTGTTCGCAAAATAACCTTGATCCATACCGTACACTAAATTTGTCTCCATGGGAACATACCGGGTCAGCGCTTGGAAACGCTCGTCACCAACCCTGTCTAGTTTACCTTACTGCTTCCAGTAGATACGGAGTTTGACATTTGCGCTTGACTTACATTAGGCGGTACTGCCGGAGGAGGAAAAGCAGGTGCGAGGTGATTCGACCCTTCGTTTCTCTGGAAACATCCCAGTCGTTGTGGCGAATTGTTCTGCGTGAAATAATTGGCATTAGTAAGTGTCGAATCAGGAACAACCGGCGGCTGAAAACAAGCCCACGGTGGTCCATTATTCAGATTGTAACCATTTGCAGTTACATTACCTGGAAATTGACAATTACTGATTACGATTGATGATTACCGTTTTCCTTGCCGATTGTAATTAAATCGATTCGACCTACCTTCCGATACACAATCAGTTTGTAACGACTGGAGTTCATAACCTTCTGTTATCACTTCGACTGCACTAATAAGTGGATTATTACTAAAGTGGTTTGATTGATGTGGTCGTTGACCTGGACCTTGGTATAACAGAGGCGCACGCGTTGGTATAGCCTTATCCGATTCTCGCATAGCATTTGCTCTTTGTCTCTCAGTCTGGTCTATCTTTAAAATCTGAGACCGGAATTCATTTAGGTTTGTAAATGCCCTGTCCGCCCATCGATCTTGGTATTTAAGCGGCAATTGAGCAATTATCACTTCCGCGAACTCCTCATCGCCTATTGGAGCATCCAAATGCCACGTTCTTCAAACGTAACTTCTCCAAATGAAGCCACGCTTGCAAATTTCCCTGAATACGGCCATTCCAGTATTCTTTCAGAAATTTGTGTCTAAACTGGGAAAACCTGTGAACTCTTTATTTATCGACCTCCCACCAATAGAATACGGTCGGCTTTAAGCTCAACCCTAAACATAACACAATTTCCGATTCGCTAAGAATGAACAATTTAGCGTAGTCCTCCAATTTCTTAATGTAGATTATTGGATTTTCATTGCTTAGTCACGAAAATGTCGGCTGTCCCTCGCTCAATTGCTTGGCGGGACGATACAATATCGCAGCTGTTAAATTTTATGTTGCAACATTACTAGGTTGAATAACATTACTACTTGTACTATGTCCACTATTATTTCTATCTGTAGGAACAGGTGAATGCGGAATGTCTCGACTGAAAACTGTCGTAGAAGCGTCGCTAGTAGTTAGCTGGTTTAAACGTGCATTTAATTGCAATATTTTATAATGCAATTCTTTATTTTTGTTTGCGACGTCTTTCTGCAAATTAACACATTAAACAATCGTACGATTAAGTTTTGCCTCTAGATGTCGCTCGAAATTTACCAACTGGTGGTCTGCATTATCTATGATTTGATTATCGATATTAATTGGCGAAGTCGTTGGTCTGGATTCCACGGTAGTAATAAGAGTTTCCAGTCCACATAACTGACTTTCGATCTCGGTTCGTGTTTGCTCTAATTCCCTAGGTACACTAGCCTCTATGGAATGTAATCGAGTCTGAAACTCTCCTACGCTCGTAAGTCAAAACTTTCTTTAGTTACATCTTTCAACTGGCTTAATTGGTCTTCCAATTGTGTCTGCACTTTGTCAACATTATACTAAAGCGTGACAATAGCTTTATCTTGTGCTGTCTGATTTACCTGCAATTCAGTAACCGAATTTTCCAGGGTTGTTAACACAGTATTAGTTTGGTCAACCCGCTCATTCAAACTTAACAAACTACTATCTACACGTACGATATGCTGAGCTAAATCATTAAATTTTTGATCTTGTGCCTCAAACCTAGCATTGAGTTTAGTACCTTGTTCTGCAATAGAATCAAACTTTTCATTTAACTGTGCATTTTGTGCAGCAAGACTGGAGTCAAACTATGTATTTAATTGTGCATTTTATGCAGCAATTTCTGCACTTAATTGTGTATTTAACGTTCGCAATTTATCCAGTATTCCCGTCGCATCTATAACTGAAATTGTCCCCGGTTTATCAACCTTTTCCGAAACCTTATCCACTATGTTGGTGTTCAAAACAGACTTGACCTCTTCACTATCGCTATAAAAATCTCATTTTATACGCGTAAAGGTTATTCGTGGTAAAATGAGCACTTTTTAAAGCCCTCTCATTTGGAATAGTCAATAAATATATTATACTGTACCCTTAGACGTTAACTACAGAGTGTGATGCAACATACACACTGTGTTATTTACTTGCATGGCAATATGTATTTAGAAATGTGGTTACAGGATAAAAAATTTCTGAAAGAAAAAAGTAACTAGGACCTCAAAATTGCTCACTTTACCGTGAACAGCCTATAGTCTGACTAACAACAGGTGTTCCTTCAATACTCAATGTATCAGAATCTGTCACATTCGCCACACTATCTCTTAAATAGTTCATAGAACTCCTTAGAAAATAAGACTCTCTGGCCATGTAGTAATACGCACAAGGTCTTAAATATTCCTACTTTTATGGTAACTCTTTTGTCTATGACCATGCACTACTACTTACACCTCTATAACTTTGATGGTGTAAACATAACTTAGCATTGTTTTCTCCAGGTTGTATTTTTCTTTTAATAATATTCGGCTATCTTGGCCGCACTGTTGGGCGCCGATTATTTATATAAGAAATTATCGGAATGTTAAGCAGATACAATTCATGGGAGATGTTAAAGCCCCGACGTTGGGACAGGCAATTATTTCTGTAATGAAGTGTATTAGGAAACAGATTAACTTTACAGAAAATTTCATATATATATATATATATAATTTTCTGTAAAGTTATATATATATTTAATTATTGATCCAGTATAACTCAATGATTATAAATATGTATAGTCAAATAAGATAGTGCGCGTGTGAAAAATAGCACATATCATAGCAATATGTACCACTTCTTTCCTATGACATAATCAGGAAAATTGATTAGTATACACAGACTATTATAGATTGCAGAAAAACAAATACTTACTACTAACATAATACAAGGAAACACTTCGAAGAAAGCTTAGGAAAATATAATTAAACAAATAATGCAAAATCTCATTTTCTACTCACATGCAGCATCTTTAGATCATTTTTAACAGTAGACATATAATATTTAAAGATACTGCTGTCAGTTGTCAAAGAAAAATTAGTTATTAAAAAAAATTAATCTCGGATAAAATAAACAATTGATTTCCCTAAAATAATCACACAATAGCTCTGATAAATTACCAAACATATTATTTTACTACTAAAATTAACCGAAGAATATTTCAAATATTCTTTTGTGGGCAACAAGGCTTAGTTCATCAGTAGAGCTTAACAATAATTTTAAGTCGTTCATGGTAATTTAATACCACAAACTCGGACCACTGGACTTGACATATAATTAAATTCCACATACAACTTCATAGCAATGTGTAGAATGATTAAATATTAAAGAAAAACCTTACTTGAAGAGTTCTGCAGATATTAAAGCACAATAGTTGGTATGCCAGACTGCCTTAGAACACCAACCGGGAAATGCATAATGAATAATCTTCCTGCGGTTAGATATTCTCCGGTGTGTTTAG
This sequence comes from Dryococelus australis, assembly GCA_029891345.1. Lineage (NCBI taxonomy): Eukaryota > Metazoa > Arthropoda > Insecta > Phasmatodea > Phasmatidae > Dryococelus > Dryococelus australis. The sequence continues at coordinate 83,259,121 of CM056998.1, forward strand.
AAACAATACTTAATACTGCTTTGCCTTATTACTGAAACGTCTTCATTAAATTCGTTTAACATCAGACACATTAGTCATACGTGCCACTTCTGTATGGAGGCCAACTATTTCATTTTTTTTTAGAATCTTTTTTATACAACATAAAATTTTCAGTCCAATCCTTCCTAACAAACAAATACACATCTGCATTATCACATTCCAAAACCACTAAATTTGTTTTCTGCTGGGCACACTTTCATATATATCTTACCAATGAGAAACAGATAACACACTATTTAAACATTAATTTCCATTATTAAAATTATGCAGCTAAACTTTCGCTCTAGTAGAGTGTGGATAAAAGTTGCAGTAAGTATTTGACATAGTTAACATTGACTGATTTTAAATAAATTACAATAAGTGAAAATATATATTGATTAATGTGACATGTAAAAGAACTTAAATTCAATCATTCAAATTAAGTTAATAACATATGTTCACAGTATTTAAATAACCATAAATGGTGTGTGTAGAAATTTAGAAATAATGAAGTGTCATGTGGATACTCCCTGTAAGGAAACTTCTTACACATTTAAGAAAATTTCTTCTGTATAAATTCATGCTTCAAATAAATTCTCTTTGAAATAATTAATAGTACGGCTCAAATAGCAAGAAAATCATAGCAATGTTTGACCATACCCAGTCGTTGAGGCTCACACATTGCAGTTCCATGATGCAGTGTCCTTCAAAAACACCAAAATTAATATAGCTGACGCTTGTAGGTAGCTTCTATCACCTGCGCAGTATATAAGCCTTATTATGGTTCTTCTCCATTACCCTAACTTAGGAAGAGCAGTCACAAATCAAAAATCTAACAAAATAGCTAAGAAAGGTATTAGCTATGAACCTACCGCTTACATGTCTGGTTATAGAGTCCCTGGGCTTCTACCTGAAAACCATCCCCCTTCATTAACACATCACAGACAATTTAACTTCCCGATAAGAAGTACAATTTACATCCAGCAAGGCACAAGTTAGACAAAGAGAAAATAACTCAGACTGAAGAGCATTAAACACTCCACCCGAGACATTAAAACATAGAATTACTTAAATTCCAAAAAAATAATTAAAGTCTCTGTATCCGAATAAAATTATGGCAAAATTTCTACAATCATATTAAAATGTAAACAAATAAGAAATTTGATATTAACAGATGTAAACATTGAAGAGGAATCAAAATTATTACCAGTAGACATGTCAATGTGTAAAGTAAACAAATAGTGAATTTTATTTATGTCGTCATAGAGCTCTGGTACTATGTTGATGAAACTGCACCAATATTTTCCTAAACTGACGACGCTGCGACACAGGAGACGTTAAAACATTAACGATTTTGCACTATCGACGATAATCTGAATGGTACTTAGGATAAGGTTTCGTCTACTCAAGTTGGAAAGTCAATGTTAAAAGTTTGGCAAACAAAATTTTTCGCCACTAGGTAAGCGCTAGTGTCGCATGTGTACCAGATTGTATCTATTCTCTACATTAATAAACTGGATAGTTTAAATAATCAAAAACAAAATATAAAATAGCTTCGTAACTAAGTAAAGTATTTCTTTTCTATTATTCACGTAGCTTAAAATTTATAATTACAAGTGAACTCTTTGGCACACAGCACACCTAGCGACAGAAATTTTGGTGGCTTGCGTTAACCCTAAATTTCGTTTCCCCTAAAGTTAGACTAAACGAAATTAGGGTCAACGAAGTTAGGCCAAACGAAATTAGGATAAACACAGTTAGGCTATTCGCAATTAGGCCAAACGAAGTTAGGACAAATGCAGTTAGGCACAATGCAAGGTTCAGATTTTAGGATAAACGCCGTTTCGCTAAACGAAATTAGGATAAACGAAGTTAAGCCAAATTGAATTACGTTAAATGAAGTTAGGCTAAACGCATTTATGATAAACGCAGTAGGACAAACGGCATTAGGCCATTCGCTTTTAGGGTAAACGAATTGTACTCAAAATTTTCCCATAAGAAATCTTGTTTTGCTCCTAACCTGAGTAGATTTAACCTTAATTAGGGTAACAACCTACTAATCGAATGCTAGTAACTTATCTTAAATAAATGGCGGACTGCCTATTAACATACATATCGGTCAGTGATGCTAACGAACAGTGGCAGTGAAAATCCAATATCGCTGGTCTAGGGTAAAGTGAGAATTTCAACATCCGCTAATCAAACATGCGTATTTCCCGTATTTTTTGTTTGAGAGGATGTAAGTGGTGTTCGTAAATACCAAATGGGGATCGTTGCAATAATAAATATTTTAAATTCAAAACGGTTCCAGGCCCTAAATTCATATTAGATTCTATATTTACAGGCACAGACCTTAAACGGCCAAGAATAATGAAAGTAATATGCCTACACCCAAACTGAAGAGATGCCTAAGAAAAACAATTACCTTCTACTTACAAATGATGTTCCATGGCCTGAGAAATTTGTGTTAGTTAAGAAACTACGTCCTGCGGAACTATTTCGTTTTTAGTGCTATTGGAAAAGATGAATTTCTGTAAAATATTTACGAAAATGCTTCTGTTTGTTGAAAATCGGTTAAAAGAACTTCAGATATGATGATATACCAAGAAAGAAAAAAAGGTGCGAAACGTGTGCTTAACTCCCCTCTCTTCGCCCCCTTTTGCTCTTTTAACATACGTAAATAAAAAAAGGGGGGGAGGCTATAAGAGATTCGCCTCCCCAACCCCTCACACTCTACTGTTGGCACAGACTTCTACACAAACTTTCGACACTTTGATCCTTCTATCCTCCTCCACGAAGTGTCGCCCTTCCCTCACATCAACACCGAGTAAAGGCTGTTCACGTTAAAGTGAGCACTTTTGAACTCAACCTTTGAAAAAAAAAAGTCACTGCTCCTACCTGCGTGTATTTAAACGGACGCAAGGAGTGACATACGCCCAGTAATTTTGGTAACGATGGAGAGAAAGTAGTTCCGCATCTTAGTGCCGAACAAAAAATGTTAGGTTTCCATTCATGATAACCTAAGTAATTTCTTTCGATTACTGTTTTTTTTAATGCATCTAAGTGTAAAAAATGATCAGATTTGTAAAATATTTACTTTTCTAATAAGTTCACAAATTCACTTGACCGACGCATTAAGTGATGGGGCCCGTGGCAATGTTAATGTTACATGAGGCGGTAAGCAGGGCTTTCAAAAGTGTTCATTTTACCGTGAACAGTATATAGGTGCAAGAGCGCAAGCGAGATGAAGCGTGGGGTCGTAGGGGTTGTAGCAATGGGAGGGGAAGGAACCTTGACTGCGCGGTAATGACGGGCAAAACGGATATCCTGTGCGTCCCGCATCACTGGGCCATAGCTCCCGAAATAATGCGCCGGCCGTCTCTACCGACACTCGTTCAGTCGGCCACGAAACTCGAGATTTTATTGTTCAGGCGACTAATGCCCGGTTGCACCATCGTGGTTCGAAACTCGATCCGAGATCGGATCTAAGATCGACACAGAAAACTGTTACGCCATTCGAGTTCAGGGATGGACTGGAGATCGAGATGAAGATCCATTTCGAACCGCCGAAATTGACGGTTCAAAATTTCGATCCGATATCAGCAGCCATCGTCGACAAATGTAGTTTGGAAATATGTCAACAGATAGAACTTACGTTCGATTGTTTTCTTGGGAAATTACAACATTATACACACTTGAATTTATTCAGTAAAATTCATACAACAATAATTCACTTAAAACAGACAAAAAAATCACACATATAGTTCTATCTATAGTGAAAAATACGCGTACTTTCATGACGTCATATATTACGGACCAATAGCAAAATATGATTCATACTTAATCTCGATCTCTCACTTTGGAACCAAGATCGACGAATCGGAGATCCAGACTCATGAAATATTGTTGGCGCAACACTTTTACGTTGGAACCAAGATCGAACTGGATCCTGGTTCAGAACTAGGATCATTCGATCTCGGATCGGGGAGGATGTTGGTGCAACTGCGCATTAGGCCTTGTCCACAATAGCTCGTCCGCAGTCGAATGGTCCGAGGACCTACTACGTCCGCGGACGCATGTCCCAACATGAGTGTCTACAATAACGACGTCTGAAGCTAAACTTTGAGATACTGGCACCAGAGGGCACCAAATTCGACGCCGTTCGAAGCTGAGCTTTCAGAAGTGCACCCTAATCGGCGCGTCAATAAATTGCACGCGATTACTCGTAAATATTGATATTTCTAGCTTATTTTATTAACTTTTTATTATTTGAGTTATGCGAATGAGTACGTTTAATGGGGCATTGCAACGACAAGCTGTTACCATATACTGAAGATGAGGTGGACCGCTTATTCGTCTTCTGCGCATGTACCCAACATTGACCTACCCCAAAGGAACACAACTGTCAAAGTCACATGGTCAACAGTGATGAACGTATTTGTTTACATCTTAATTTTTAAATGGCAATCACTATTTTATTGACAAAATACTTTTACCAATTTGAATTAAATCAGACTGCATCAGAAATTGATTAGAGGAAGTATACAAATACCTCCGAGCATTTGTTCATAAATCAGTTTTCTAACCTAAAATCCAAACCATACCTTTTTCAGCAGACGTGTTGGCAGAAATGCAGTTCAATGCTGGGGCACGGAGATCGGTTGTGCATAGCCAACGAGATCAGTCTACATCATCTTTAGTCTATGACTGTGACATCAGACCGTAGCGTGCATCAATCAGAAGTTATGCGTTCGCGGACCGGTTATTGTGGACTAGGCATTAAGTAACGCGAGCGGACCCACGCATGGATGCAGGGTTTTCAAATTACACTAAACCCACGTTGTTTGCCAACATTCCCCGAGTTATTTTTAGTAACTGTGTTTTACACAAAATCATGGATATTTTTTTTCCGAAGACTTGTTAAGTTAGGTCTTACGTTGCATTCCAAATATGGCTGCAAAGTGGTGCTAGTATGATTCCACCTACCTCCAGCGGCGAGTGGGTGAAATCTGTGAACAGATCTTGGCGGCTCTTAAGGGGAATGGTGCACGAAACAAGTATATTTACCCGATTTTCGCAACAATTTGTTTGTCAGAGGGTTTATCGAAATTTTTGACACGACAAGACGTAAATATTAATTTTTAACAACTTCTTGCATTGTTAAATACTCACTACCTTTATTATTCTGTGAGCATTTATGGAAGATGAGAAATAAGATATTCTTTCTTTTCCATCAGTAATACGATAGTAGTAATGGTAGTGAATATTTATAAATGTAAGAAGGTGTTCGAAATTTTTCTTCATGTCTTGTCGTGCCAAAAATTTTGAAAAGTTACATGAAAGACAACTTTTGACAAAAATTAAGGCAAATACAGGGATTTCGTGCATCATTCCCCTTAACATCGACGTCTTGAGAGCCGATGAGGGTGAAGGGAGCTGAGTATGGAGCAGCACCGGAATGAAAGGACGAGGGGGAACGGGAGATCCCCGAGAAAACCCACCAACCAGCGGCATCGTCCAGCACGATTCCCGCATGCCATAATCCAGGAGCAACACCACTGGAAATCTAACCCGGTTCACCTACGTGGGAGGCGAGTAGTCTAACCACTACACCACACTCATTCTGCTATTAACATATATAAAGTTAGGAGTAGGGTTTTTTTTTTTTTTTTTTGTTGATTTCAAATGTGCGAACTTAACCGAGAACCAGGTATATTACGGGGACTCCCTATAGTATGATCACGGTTTCTTCACATAAAAAAAAAAAAATAAACCTTTGAAAACTACCTCATTCATGACGTGCTTGATTATTTCTTAACCCATTCAGACCCAGTGTACACGATTGTGTACATTACGCACGTGTAGGTAATTTTTAGTCCGTGATGCACACTGCGAAGCTCAACGACCAATGATCATACCTGTGGGTAAATGATTCGCAAACCGCCTTACTGGCCTAGGTTATAAATGGTTCAATTAATTGTAGCCGAACATATAGCCTACATTTCATTGGCTGTGACAACAAAACAAGTGTAGTGTCTACTTAAGTACAGCACGTATAAAAAAAGTTGTTTTCCAACAGTTGAAACCGTAAATTAAAGTAGGTCTGAAAAGGTTAAACATGTCATGTATCACGAGCGATAACTGTGTTAACATAAAAATACCTTATTTTTTATTTTACTGAACTTTTACTTGCATTTTTTGCATAAGTTATATTATTTAATTTAGATCTATAAATATTATAATAAAACAGGGAGAAAATATGGGTGTTGGCAATGCCTAGTAAGAAATAATTCTTATGAAAAAGACAGTGAGTGCGCACGAATGTGGTGCGTTGTCCCTTTGGTTTAGTTTCCTAGACTCGGTTACGCGTTGTTTGCATGAGGCGGAGGAATATCCTGGAAGTAGAATTTCAGCAGGGCTTCACAAAAGTTGGAAGTAACCGTGAATGCACTATAGTAAACGCTGTTCACAATAAAGTGAGCTCTCTAAAAATGAACCTTAGAAGAAAGTCACTGCCCCTGCCTGTATATATTTAACGGGAGCACTGAGTGACATTCGTCCAGTAAAATTGGTAACGATAGCTGAAAGTAGTTCCATATCTTAACGTCGAATAAAAAGCGTTAGTTAACCATTTGTGATAACTTAAAATCATTCTTTCACTTTCTTTCTGTTTTTTTAATACATCGTAGTATAAAAATAGGCAGATTTGTAAAGTATTTACTTTTCTATTAATTCCACGGTTTCACCTGACCGACGCATGAATAAAGTAATACGGCCCATGGCAATGTTAATTCTACGTAAGGCGGAGGAATACACAAGTGCATACGAGTAGATAATTAGCAAGGCTTTTAAAAGTGCTCATTTTACCGTGAACAGCCTATCAAATATCCTTAACGCCTCAAGTTTACGCCTGATCGTAAGGAATAATTGCAACGGCGATGGAAAACAGCATAAAGAAGCTTCGCGGGAGATCTGCTTACTTGGAATATTTAGCAATGACTATAGTGATTTACTACAGCAATCTGTTCAAACACGGTTTGAAAATCGCAACCGACAACGCCACAATCGTCGAAAGGCGAGCGGGGCGTTAATACAATGTCTTGACAACGTGAAATGGCCGTTCTGCCCCGATTGGCGTGCAGGGCACGCGGCCCCTGAAATGGGGGACTCGCGCCTTTGTTAGCTGGAAGGGGGGAATCATTATAATAAGCCGGTGTGATGGTGGGTAGTGGGCTTAAAAACCCGCACAATGAAATACCACGCCAATTGGGGAATTGGTGATAAAATCACAGCCATGCTCTCAGTGGGGCGGAAGTGGATGGAAACGACGAAGGATGCGGGGGTGGAATACCGCCCAGAGGGGCTTGCAGCCTCGGAAACTCCACGAGGCTGGTTCAACTAGTTTTAGTTGGATAAGATAAAGTTAAACTGGATGCGACAATACCAATGACCCCAAAGTATAGTTCATAGCTCATAGCTAGATAGTTTAGCGCGGGAAAAGTTGACTGTTTGCTATGATTCAACGTACTGTACACATGTCCGACAGTTTTCTTTCATTATTGGCTGTCATGCATGTATGAAGCTACTACCCCATTTCACTGGGCCAATGAGGATTCTGATACTATAATGAAGAACGTTTGTGATTGGTCTGCCAACAACTTAGCAGAATATAAACCTTGTCCTTCCAATCTAGAAAGAATAAACTATTTAGAGTGATGTCTCAAAAAATGTTCGCGATTTTCCATCATGTCTACTCAAAGCGTAACGTCGTTACTCCAATGATGGCTTTACAGGCGGGAACTGGAGCAATACAAGTCTCGTTGTTGTTGCTGTTGTTGTTGTTATTCAGAAAGGGTACAGCATTGTCGCTATAGTGTGAAACCCTGTTTTACAGAAGAATACATATGGGAAGCAGAGGGTTACTCAAAGACATTTTTGCTGACTTTCATGACACTTTTCAATTGCCACTTTTATGTTTCAATAAACAAATTTACGAATTGTCAATTAAATATCGACCTTCATTTCTGTCCAGGAAAAAATATTTACATTAAAATGTTCCACAGTTTTTTTTTTAAATTGTAATATGCGGAACTTCTTACAACGAGGGCCCTATGACAACTAGACAGGGCCCTTAACATAATTGTTATAGTCTATCCCCAGTTTATTCACACTTTTTTAGGCAAAACTTTGAAAAATCACTCGTATGACGTGTTTAGTTATTTCCTAAATACGCTATGTAACAGCCGTTTTATACCTTTGTTAACATAAAACTTCTTATTTTTCGTTAATTTGAAGTTTTGAGTAATTTTTATTCATAAATTACAAGTTATCATTTATAATAAATATGGATAATAACAGCGAGAAAACATGTGTGTTGGTAGCGCCCAGTAAGAAATAGTTCTCATGCAAAATATTATTACAACTAGGTGCGTATGAATTCGGTGCGATGTCCTTTGGTGTAATTTTATAGACTTTGGTCTTGTGGTGATAGGGTTGCGTGTTGTAACGTGGGGTGTTGACGCGCAGACAGGCGTTATCTACGGACGTGACTTTGTGACGAGGTGTTGTTTTCCATCCTGAGCTCGCGAGCCGCGGGAACAAAAAAAGCGAGTGGCGGAGGAGAAGCGACGACGCACGAGCGCGCGCGAAGAAAGGTGTTGTTGACGAGTGATTTACTTTACTGCGCAGGCGCGGTGCAACGCGGCGTGGGTCCGGCCACGGCTCGTGCAGACGACGTGGCATGAGTATTGCCGGTCGCCCGCACGTTGGAGATGAGCTAAACCAGTATTTCTCAGGAACACCCAGTACCTGTTCCTGTTCCCAGTCGATACCCGTTGCTAATACCTGTTATGGGTAAGCAGTGTGCTAGGCCGCGTTGTTCCACTCTCTCACCTTGTTCTCGAATACCTGTTATTAGCAAAGTACTGGCCTGATCTTTTTCGCTACTTCTATGTAGCGCATACCCTCCTGGTAGTTGGATTCTGTCAACTTATCTTCTGAAAATATTAGAAACTATGTTTTAAAAAGAATCGATGGTATAAAAAAAATAATATATATGAAAACACGACTCCGGTGTTCCTTACATCGGAGAATTAATTAGCAAGGTGTGTGTGTGGGATTCGCCACAGAGCAAGTAAAGTCGGGCAGTATGATTGTCCTACCAGGGAAACATGACACTAGGAGGTTGGGTATGAAGAGGTACACCTACTCGCGTCTCCTGTTCTCCTGGTAGGACAGTGACACCTTTGGCGTTTGGTAAGGAAAAAAAAAAAAGGGGGGATAAAAAAGAAGTTAAACAAACCTTTTACTGTATTCTCGGCCGTAAATATTATTGGTATTCAGTATTGGATTCTAATATCAGACGGTAGGAACAGGTACGACATTATATCGTACGAGTTTCGAGTAACAAGCGAGTACGTGTGATTGTTCCAGCTTTAGTAATAGGCAGGGATGGTAACGGGTATCTCCAGAAACTAGGAACAGGTATCGACTGCTCTCGCCCAATACCTGCTGCTGATAACAAGTATTGAAAATACTCCCCATCTCTACCGCACGTCCTATGTTTCAAACCCTCTGACAAAACAGGCGACACACCCCCGTTCACAGTCTGATGGTAGAAAATGACGCTCGTATACAGAAAGGTTAACAAAACACATGCGCTTTTCATTTATAGGAGATCCACGGTAAAATGAGCACTTTTGAAAGCCCTGCTTAAGATCTACGTGTGTGTACGTTGCGTATTCTTCCTCCTTATGTAAAATTAACATTACCATGCGTCGGTCAAGCGAAACTGTGAAGTAAATATTTTTCAAATCTTTTCATTTTCATACGTCGATGCACAAAATAAACATAAAACAAAATAAATAATTTACGTTATCAAAAACCTTAGCACTTTTTATTCGATGTTAAGATGTGCAACTACTTTCCATCCATCGTTGCCAAATTTACCGGGCACATGTCACTCATTGCGCCCGTTGAAGTATATCCAGTCATGGGCAGTTACTTTTTTCTAAGGTTTATTTCAAAAGTGCTCACTTTATCGTAAACAGCCTTCAAGGATTCCGCCTGCCTGTAGTCATTTAGCGCGCTCGAGACCTCGAAACGCGTGAGCTCACACTCCGTTGCTCGCGCCATGCCTGAAAGATACGCGACTCTTTCTGTGACAACATACGGGAGCAGGTACAGTGCTAGGATAACATCCCCCCTTCTATCTTCCTAGCTCATCGAATGAGAGATTTAGTTACTGTTAGTCCTTCAAAGGATGAACATGTGTGATTATAGTGTATGTTGGTTTTTGTGCGATACAGTGCGACTGTATTTATGAGTATTTATCAATTCTTACAAGCTGATATCTTATTTGTGCATTATGTTGATGCTGGAACCTTAAAGTAACTATCCATTGTTGAAGTTTTTTTATTTAATTTTCACAGTAATTCTGTAGCGTTTTATCTCAGAGATACAATGTGAGCATGTTTGTTCCATTTTATACGCAGTGTGATTCAACTGTTGTCACCTGTGTTTCTTTTCATTGTTACAGGTTAGAAATGACATCAAAGCAAGTAATATACCATTTGAATGACCCCGAACATATGAAAGAAATTCACAAGATCTTATTCGAGGATTCTGAAGATAGTGAAAATGATTGTGACAGTGAAGATAACCAAACTAGGACCAAGAAGCACGCACAGAATACACACTTCGATGGAGAAGAAGACTGTGAAACAGATGCTTCAGAACAAATTAAGGAAAGAGTAGAAGATTACAATACAGAACAAAGTAATACAGACTCAAGTGGTGATGATGATGAAGAGAAATTCTTTGCCTCAGTTCGGGGGAAAAAAAAAAAAAAAAAAAAGGAAATAAAGTTATAGATTCTTTCTCCTGGAAAAAAAGATTCCCTACACTAGCCATAGGTAAACTGCAAAACGCAATTTACTAACAAAGCTTCCAGGTGTGATAGGTAAGGCAAAAAACGTAAACGGAGTTTCAGAAACCTGGGAGTGTTTGTTTGATGAGAGCATGTTAGACACGACTGTGGCATTCGCTAATTTTCCCGTGCTAGAGATGCACTGCCCACTGATACAACTGAGATAAAGTCTTTTATTGGTCTTCTATGCTTGGCAGGTCAACATAAAGCAGGAAGGTTGACTCTTGAGGATCTATGGGACACCGATGGATTTGGCATTGAAATATTTCGACTTGCCATAAGTCTGAACAGGTTCAGAGTTATCTTCCAGGCTTTGAGATTTGACGACAGAAAAACCAGATCAGAAAGAGAAAAGTAGATCGTTTAACACCTATTCGGGAGGTGTTTCAACGGTTTGTGTCCAACTGCCAGGCTTGTTAGTCTCTCAGTGCATTCGTTACACTTGATGAGAAGCTTGAAGCTTGTAGGGGTAAATGCTCCTTTATCCAATACATTCCACCCAAGCCAGCAAAGTACGGCATAAAAAAACTATGCTCTAGTTGACTCGAAGACGTACTACACTGCTAATACGGAAATTTATTCAGGAAGACAGACAGAAGGGGCCATTAGAAGTAAGCTGCAAGAGCTTGGATGTTGTTGAACGAATGATTGCGCCTATTCATAATTCTGGTCGTAACATCATGGCTAACAACTGGTTTAGTGACGTAACACTGCTCAAGCGCTTGTGAGAAAATCATAGACTGACGTTCGTGGGAACGCTAAAGAATAACAAACGGCAATTCCTTATGCTTTGAGAAACATAAAGAAGAGGGAGATTTTCTCAAGCATTTTTGGCTATCGTAACAAGGCAACAATTGTTTCATGTGTTCCTAAGAACAAGAACAAAAAAAAAAAGAATGTGTTTCTAAATCAAATATCAAGCATGCATTTGGAACACAAAATTGATGGTACAACTGAAGAGAAAATGAAACCAGAGATGGTTACCTTTTATAACCAACACAAAACAGGGGTTGATATTGTAGACAAGATGTGTTCGGCCTACAATGTCCTGGAATACACGAAGGTGGCCAATGGTTGTCTTCTTTTCGATGCTCAACATCACTGAAATTAATTCCCAAGTAATATTTCTGGGAAATGGAATTGAGCTTCCGCCTCGCCGACTGTTCCTCAGACGTCTGGGAAGAGAACTAATTGAAGTACAATTGGTGAAAAGGTCAACTCTCAGCTGTCTGCCGCTGTCAATTTCAAACAGACTCAAAGAAGTATTGGTGAAGGCTGATCAGCCTAATGCAAGAAACAACAGTAATCAGAGCAGCACTAGCAATGAGGATGCTTCACGCAAACGTTGTATGCCATGCCAGAAAAGTACAAAAACTCGACACACCTGTGGCCAATATCTTTGTCTGCAACATTGTGCTTTTGTGTGTCGTGACAGATGTATTCCAAAGGACTTTGAAAATGAAGATGAGTGAATGTCATTTTCGAAAACCGCTTTATTAGAGCTACAAGAGTAGAAAGGCTATAAAAATTTGTCAGTATGTTTGGTTCCCAAAATGTTTGTGTTTTCTGTGTTTCTTGTGCATATTTTGAAGTTGTTTTCTGTGTTGCTTTTGTATAGTTTGAACAAAAATAATATATTATTAAAGGGACCTTGCAAATGAAGATAGACATTGAAATGAAGAATGCTATTTCCAAAATGTTGTTTGTTACAGTTAGTTACAAGACCAGGAAGGCTGATTTTACAATACAAAAATGTATAGAAATGTTTTATTCACAAAACAACTGTTTCCTGTGTAGCTTATGAATGTTTACAAATAAACATGCTTTAAAATGTTTTTTAGTGTTAATTTGTTATCACTAATAGCATAATTATTGCAATGTATTAATTTATCTATAAGATTTATTGCCATGTATCTAACAGATACTGCGCGAGCAATTTTGTCGAGCTGGGGCGAGAGTAATGGAGTGTCCCTGCCACACTGTCAAATTTTTCTGTCAAACTAAGTTACTTCCAATGGTAGAATAAAGTTGGAAAGTTATGACATTGAACGTTGTAAACGCCACCATATTTGTTTAAAAAAGTTGGATGCCTTCAGATTTCAGTAAACATTTGAAGATTGGACCAGTTCTTAAATTTATTTAATGTTTGACGGTCTCAGCCAATCACAATCGTGCACAACAAAAATGGACATCAAGAAACTTTAAAGATAACTAACAATTGCTATAAACGAAATAGGTTCTATAGATAATTAATTTATGTAGAAGCTTTCTGGGCATGAATGCTATTTATTTTAAGCAAATATTACACAAAATATTATGAACTAAGAAGAATTCAAATTAATTGTGCAGGAAACATCTCTGATATATAAAACTTGAATTCAGCATCGAAGTGAAAATAAATTATAAAGTTTCTTACATTTATTCTTGTAATTGACCGAATAAAAACAAAACAAAAAAAAGCAATAAATATCACAGTATGAAAATAATTTTAAACTAATGATTAAAATTAGAGTCTCCTAATAAAAAAATTTTACAGTGTGACACATCTTGAAATACATTAAAATTTTTTGATAAAATTTGCTGGAAGAAAAAATTTGATGGCCGTATTTTGTCTACAAATTTTATTGTCAAGCATAGTTGAAGGCCAATATTTGTCAGTGTGACAGGGGCTAAAGACCGATTCTTGCTCACCCATGGGCCCGCGGTGGTGTCGTGGTCAGACTACTCAGCCCTCACCTAGGCGAACCAGGTTCAATCCCCAGCCGAGTAACTCCCGGATTTTCGCAAAAGAGGGTATCGTGTCGGACGATGCCACTGGTCTGTGGGTTTTCTCGGGGATCTCTCGTTTCCTCTGACCTTGCATTCTGGCGCCACTCCATTCTCCCGTCATTTCACCCGCATCGGATTTGAAGACCTCGCGGTTAAGAGCCACCCAAATCTCTCAACTCTACACGCTAGGCGCTCAAGCGATGTGCAGCCTTTCAGTCGGCGATTGGCCTGAACTTGACTTATGCGGCGGCCTTATACACTATCTACCAAAGAGTAATTGGGGACCCGTGAAGATAGGAAATTCAGTACGTTTGTTGACTTGTGTTTCACGGCCTTCGGCGTAGGACCACTGGTCCTACGCCGAAGGCCGTGAAGTCCGTAGTAACATGAACACAGAGGCCTATTGTAACATTCTTGATAATGATATGCTCTCAACATTGTGGCGTTTTTACTGAATGGACCCGCGTTATTTTCAGGATGACAATGCCAGGTGCCATGTTTCATGGGCTACTATGCAGTGGTACGCCGACAACAATGCTCGCCGATTGGACTGGCCCGCCCAGAACCCCGACCTCAACCCCATAGAACATCTTTGGGACGAATTGGATCGCCGGGTGAGGGCTCGTCAGGCGCGGCCAAAATCCATTGCTCAACTCGTGGAATGGTTGCAAGAGGAATGGCGACGAATCCCAGTGGATGTCCTACAAACACTCGTAGAGAGCATGCCAGACAAAGTGGCTGCTGTTATAGCCGCAAGAGGTGGCCCTACGAGATTCTAACGGGGTGACAACCACCAAGCAAACATTGTGGACAGGTGCCGAATTACTTTTTGGTAGATAGTGTATTTTCCTGGCACGCACTACATACGCCAGCCAAGCAGAACCCTCAAGGGATACCTAAAGTATTTTACAGGCTATATCTATGCAATTTTTATTTATGGGGTTAGTAATTATATTAATCTTGGAACGGGGTAAATATTTTGACTTGAATACGTGGAGTGGAGAGATTTGAGAGAGGCTCTTAACATCGAGGTCTTCGCAGCCGACGAGGGTGAAGTGAGATGAGTATGGAGCAGCGCCGGAATGAATGTGAGTAGTCTGACCACGAAATCACCGCGGCCCCGTCTGAATACGTCTTCGAAATCAGACCGACACAAACGGGGTAGCAGGATATAACGGTCGCAGGGTGTTCCATCCCGACTAATAACACAATTTAAATAAATATCTCATTTTCTCACGTATGCGAATACGATACGAGCATGGCCTTGAGTCGAGGGATACGACTGGAGGAGAATTTGAGCGTGGGCGACAATTTCCAGGCAGAATATCCCGCGACCACATCTGCTAGCGCGCTATAGGCTGTTCACGGTAAAATAAGCACTTTAGAAAGCCCTGTTTAAGATATACTTGTATGCACGTTGTGTATTCTTCCACCTTATGTAAAATCTAAATTGATATGGACCTCATCACTTATTCAAGCGTCGGTCGAGTAAAACTGTGAAATTATTAGGATAGCAAATATGATAAAATATGCTCATTTTTGCACTTCAATGCATTAAAAAATGGAAAGTGAAATAAATAATTTTTGTTATCACAAATGGTTACCTAACGTCAAGATATGTAACTATTTTCCATCCATAGTTACCAACTTTACTGGACGTATGCCACTCAGTGTGCCCATTAAAATATATGCAATCAGGAGCAGTGACTTTTTCTAACATTCATTTCAAAAGTGCTCACTTTACAGTGAACAGTCTCTACCGAACGAAATATCTCATCTAAATCTGCCGGTTTAAGCCATGAAAGTCAAGTATCCCTTTCGTAACCCTAATTTTATTCCCATATTGAAAAAAAAAATATCACCCACCAATGCAGACGTGTTAACGTAAAACCCACAGCCCCCCCTTTTTTTTTCCACTTTACCACACCCTAGCTTATGCTAGCATATTTGGACTCGGGTTTTGGCCAGATTTCGGACACCACCTCAACTGAAATATTTAGAAGATAAAGCCGCAAGACCGATATTGGTATTAAAGATGTATAGTGTTTTGATTACACTTGATTTCCCATTTGATAAATGGGAAACATGTGCAATGTACAGGTACCTTCAAGGCCGTACGCTGAATAGCGACTTAATGTTTAGCTGACGATAATGGGTTATTTGTTCCTGGAAGGAAAGGCGGAAGAGAGAACTTCCACTGGAATAAGTACGTAAGTAAGTGGTCGTTTAGGAGCGAAGATAACGTAATCGTAAACTGCGGTAAGTACAGTTTAACAGCTGCAGGACTCCTCAAAAAAAGTAAACAAGCACACTACGCATACATTTTAGTGCACTATTCCGGAAAATGAAGCCTCACTGCGGTAATAGCATTCTGATCGGATACGGCCCATTTATGGGTTGTATTAGAGTATAAATTTTACTTAATTCGTTGTTAAACCCATTTGCGTGTCGATTTCTTTCGTTGGCCGTTAACTTTAAATTGAAGGTGTGTTTTTTTTTTAAACTCACCCCTCTCTACTTTTCAAGTACCGGTGCTCGAAAACAACGCTGGACAAACAACGATGGATAAACAACGCTACAGTATCGAATTGAATATAGTCTATTCACGGTTTCTTCGGCCTTTTTTAATCAATCCTTTAAAAAATCTCCCCATGGATGACGTGTTTAGTTATTTCTTAAATACGCTCTGTATCACAAGCGTTTTATACTTGTGTTTATAAAAGTTACTTTTTTTCGGTTAAATTGAAATGTCATTCATATTTAATCTATAAATTATAATGCTTCATTCATAAATAATTAGAATTAAAAACATTGAGAACACATGTGTGTTGGTAGCAGCGCCTAGTGAGAAATAGTTCTTATACAAAATACGGCTATACTTAGTGGGCACGAATGCGGTGCGTTGTCCTCTGGCGTAATTCTCCAGACTTAGTTAAGCTTAGTTTGCACGAGGCGGAGGAATATCCAGGAAGTAGAACTTCAGCAAGGATTCAGAAAAGTCTGAAGTAATCGTGAATGGAGTATACAGTTTCATCCCAAGCATGACTTCTACGAACAGCACTTTCAACTGAGCGCACACGCTACGCACTGGGGAAAGTCTAAACGTTCAGCAGGACGAAGAAAAATTAAACTTGGCACAAAAAGTAATCGCACAGCATGTAATTTAGGATTTGGTGGAGAAATCGAACACCTATTGTACACAAAAATATTTTATTTTCAACATGCCCTCGCATTACAATACATGTTAACAATGTGAACTCGAATAAAATATTAACAAAATTCCTGAAATTAAAGTGAACAGTGATCCCAAATGATATTTGCACATTGCAATAAAATATACTAAAAACAAAAGGTATATTTGGATTTTGATATTTTGTAAGGAGTACTTTTTCCGAATAACTTCTCCCGATCGTCGAAGCACTGATTCCGATATATTATATATATATATATATATATATATATATATATATATATATATGATGTGTGTGTGTGTGTGTGTGTGTGTGTGTGTGTACTGTTTAGCGGTGCGTTATTCCAAGCACGAAGTATTATAGCTAACCGTAATTTTGAAGTTATTGATTTCCCTTTCCAAAATGTGCAACATATACTCTTATAGAGTTCAACTCTGGCGATTGTGGCAGTCAATAATTTTCTAGGGCCATTACACAGTATCGATTCTTTAGTCACGTTGGCTACGTTTTGGGTCGTTATCCCATTGAAGGAGTCGTAATTTTCGTTATTATGGTAGCTAGAGAAGACTGGTTCACCTTTCTCATTGAGACTTCATCGAACAAAGATAGTTGCTTTGCAGTTATTTCATATCTGAGTAATTTGCTAGCTCCCTATGACCCCGCACTGTGCAAATATGGCAGTGTAAAGGTTGGCTATATCGATGACTGCTGATTATCCTCTCGCAATGATAGCCTTAGCAACACTTATGTACCATTTCTCCTCAAATAAACTTAACTAAATACTTCCTCGAATTTTTTATTTTTCACTGATGCTAGTCCAGTGCTAAGAGCATCATCAAAATTAACTGTTCCATTACCCACCTAACCATTTTTCAGAGACGAAAGGGGAGAACCGTGCAAAAGGATTGTGTACCTGAAATAATTTTAACACAGGCTTCATGCCATCTGTATCTCATTTGCCTTGACTCTCTTATCTCAACATGCTGTTATGATATGTTAACAACACTATTGAAACCATAGATAGCAGCAATCAAAGGAGAATAAGTCATTCATCTTGCGAGAATTGATGCCGAAATGCCATTTCCATGAGAGAGCGCGACGCCCTAGTTGTAGGGTGTGGCAACAGGGGCATTCAAACCAGTCCAGCATCTCAAACAAAAAATGAGAAACTTTGGAAAAAATCCAAAACAATCCCTTCAAGATAAGCTGTAAAGAGCATACCCCAAAAACCCCAGCAGCAAAATACATGAAAAACTGTAACATTGTTTTATTTGGTAAATATTTAGTTTCTTTTTTTTTCCTTGCGCGGGCGCACACACACACACACACACACACACACACACACACACACACACACACACACACACACACACACACACACATATATATATATATATATATATATATATATATATATATATATATATATATATATATATATATATATATATATATATATATATATTCTGCAAAGGCTTTCTTTTCCAATACACGCACAATATAAAAGTTAAGCGCAAAATGCTATAAAAGGCGCAATATCATCTAGGCAATACTGGTAAGTATAATTTTTACAATACTGATATATTTTACTTTTCTACAGAAATCTAGAAAATTGTACAAAATGCTATATTAAGCACAATACGATTTTGGTAATACTGATTTTTAGAGCGTCCTCTAGAATATTACATCTGACCTTTTAATTTCCTTGCAATCTGAAAACAACAATTTCTGGCTAAGCAAGCAAAAGCAAGGCTTAAAAACATTTTTCTCTAAATTTGCATCTTCTCACATACAATTATAAATTCTTAGATTTATTTATTTTCCCCACAATTGGAAAAATAATACGATTTCTGGCTAAACACATAGAGCCATAAAATACTGTTACATTACTAGAAAATCTCAAAATACAATGATTTATTTTCTTCCTAAGTGGAAATAACAATGATCAATTTTTAATGCCCACATAAAGATACTGTAAGACTTTACCTCCTATGCAATTCCCGATCAATATTTGCGTTTACTTTAATCGTTGAAAATTACAAAAAAGTTGTTTCATCAGAATGAATTTACTGGCTGTATAAAGCAATTTCCTAAAACTGTATTTGCCTATTGCTATATTCATGCAAAATTACAAAATTAGTTTATTTTTCAATAATAGAATACTCACTCTATAAATCAGATCGTCAGCCATTGAACTTTTACCTTTGACAAAAGTAATTATACAATTTCTAAACAGTATTTGCATTCTGCTATAATCGTACAAAAATTACAAAATTATTTTATTCAGCAGAATTAATTTACTGGCTGTATAAAACAACTCGTAAGCCAGGTCACATTTAATTTTATCACAGTTTCTCAAAGATGTTCTTAAAAATTTTCACATTGATTTAATTGAAAATCCCTATACCAGAACTATTGGCAAACAACCTGCGCCCAAGTTTCAATACAATTCTGGT
The DNA here is from genome assembly GCA_029891345.1 of Dryococelus australis. NCBI lineage: Eukaryota > Metazoa > Arthropoda > Insecta > Phasmatodea > Phasmatidae > Dryococelus > Dryococelus australis. Next base: position 83,278,482 of record CM056998.1, read on the forward strand.
ATTGTTCTTAAAAACTGACATTTTCAGGAATTAAAAAAATTACGACTGTATTTCTCATCATTACAAATTCTGCTTTTTTTTTTTTTTTTTTAAAAGAGAAATTGCAAATTTAAAAGTTTTTCAAGCGCTTCTGGCATAGTGCCTATTCCTAAGACTCCTACATAAATACTTTCAACATGTCCTTCCTTATATGAGACCTTAAGGATCTTTTCTAGGATTTATTCGATATTTCATACTTAACTCAAGTGAAGCTACCAGGCTGCAGTGCTCGCCGATGAGCCTGCGCCCAGGGCTTATACACAAGAGAAGTACACAATTATATCCTGAAGGGACACATTACAATGACCGGCCAATCACAGGCCGTCGAACAGTCGGTAATGTTCTTCTATAAACTCAAAGTCTTTAGCGCCAGATCTGACGTCACATTATTCTGGCCAGTTGGATCAGCGCGGGCGGCCAACGTCATCACGCGCGCCTCTACCGGCCACCCACAGAGGTCCTAGCCGAGGAAGACCCAGACATGATGGCGGTCGTGTTATTGTTATGCTGTTGAATCGTTCCTCCACTTTGTCGATAGAAAGTCCAACATAGACCTTCCAGGGTTCTCAGAAGTTGCAGGCTAGTGTTTAGGCGTAAGCGCGTTTAAGTTTTTCGGGATTTCAGGTGTTGAACAATTGAAAAGAAAATCGCTTCCTACAATAATTTGTTAATGCTAGTTGAATATTGCGTAGCACGGCTTGATAGCTAGTCATTACCATGTGTAATGGAACCGTCGTTACAAGGATGGGGGGGGGGGGGGGGGGGGGTTCTGGCAGAAAAATACGTGAAAATGAGACCACCTGTCTCAACAGAGCACCCTCAGGATTTCACTGAATGCATAAGAATCTGCTCTACTGTTTGGTCTTTTGGAGAGTCAGAACAAATTTTATTTGCTATACGCAATGTGAAGTACCCTTCGACTGTGAGTGTTTTCAGATCTGTTGTATTCTAAGATATGTCCAGTTTAGTCAGTAACTGTAGGTGGATGTGCTGGTTTAGCGAAATTTATGTGGCCAACAACATTGATGTAAGGAAGCATAAGTTGCTTGCTATGGAAACGAAGCATCCAGTCGCCACAATTTTCTGCTTGTGATAACATCCAGGGCTAGCTAGTTTTTAACTTGCTTTCCAACTGAGTGCAAATCTTTGACAAAGTGGTTGACTGAACCACTCCTTCCACTGTCACTGGCAGTGGTATACTTTGTGCATCATCTTTAACTCGTCATGGAAAGAAGTGTCGCTTGGAATTTTCCCTATCAGTATAATTAACAAAAGAAGAATTGTGTACTTAGAGCTCTTGAATATGTTCACACTCATAACTCGGGTGACACTTGTTTTGGCAAATACAGTCGCGCCACGTATCCTCGAGTTCACTTTTTGCCATTATGTGGCCAACTGCACCCAAGTACGACATCAACATGTGGATGTTGAATCCTCCAAACCGAAGTGGACTCCATGAAACGGCAGTAAAGACCATCTGAACTGCTTTGGCGAACAGTGGTTAGTCAAATAACAGCTACATGAGATTGCTTCTGTTTATTGCATTTATCAGCTGCATAAAGAAAACATGTGTAAACAGTGGATAGATTGGTGAGATCAGATTAACAAATGGTAAAGCCAACACAGTTTATACCTGCTATGAAGTGTTTCTGTTATGAACAATTTCGTTAACACTACTCCAATCAAACTGCTAAAGTATATTCAATACATTCAATCATGATCAACATGAATACAAAACGTCAATAATTTCCTAAGTATAAATGTTTCAAGGCCAGTAGTATTAACATAAGTATTTAAAGAATATGACCATATCCTCGTACACAAGTTGCTGGTTTATCACACCTATAAATACACCCATAGAGTGGGAGGTACACCTTCCATCCAGTAGACTGATATTGTAGTCCGCATTTTTTAAAACTAACTGAATGTCTGCACTGACATTAAATTTAGGTCTAATTTGTATATTCTTGGACATGGTATCTCACGCACCATAGCTTTGCTGTAGCAAGAACAAACGTATATGTTTGAAAGCAAATCAAGCCGTACTTCGGACCCATAGCACCAATTTAAACCCAACCGAAGTGGTCAAACGAATTGTTACAGGCAAGTTGATGAGATCATAACATTCATTTTAGTAATGAACTTTCTATTTAGTTCATTATAAACTTTCTTAATTTTCTTGAGGTATATAATTTATTAATAAGTATCCCTAGTGTGAGATACTAATTCTTAATTAACTGTTATAATCTCGTATGGACTAGGGAATATGACATAAGGATGAGAACGGAAACCCTTTGCGATGATTGCTGCAGCAAATACTGTCCTGGTCCTCATCTGTGTTCTATATTTTATCTTCTATCATTTTGCAGTAAGATTTTTATATGCCAATCAACTTAAACATACCACTCTTGGCTTTCTTCATACCTCTTTGATCATTGGGACATCTCCAGTGTTCTCTTCAATTACTTTAGGTTGCTATTATTGAATAAAAGATTTGAGATACTACTTTCAGAACATTTTACTAACAAAACTAATTATATATATATATATATATATACATATATATAACTTTTCGAATTTTCTTACTTTCTCATTAAGGGTCGTTTCTCTCACTCCTCCGCGAGGAACTCATATTCCTAGAACCTGAAAATCTAGAGAACAGCAACGCTGATGAATCCCTTTGCAGACCTCAAATCAAAAACTCCTCTATGATCTTAAGGAACAATCAGATTGAAGAAATTCTTGCAAAATCCAGCAAGAGAGGCTTTAAATTCAAAAAGACAGAAAACCCGCGTAGAGTTTTCCGAGGCTTGTTATGACTCAAAGTGGAGAATTTCTTGACCTCATCCCTAAAGATTTCAGTCTGCCATTTTCAGTTTGTGAGATACTCTATTTTGGCCTAACCTAAGTGTACTATTTCGAGAGTCGACTCACCCTTCGTAAACGGTCCGTTAAAACTATGAACCTACATATAAAGGGGTAGCAGTTTCGTTACCCAGCACTGTCCAGTAAAGTCTTTGGTGCATTTAAACCCAAAGGAGTGTGGTTTAACAGGGAGGGGTGAGTTGGGGGGGGGGGGACTACATCAACTGGGACAACTTTCTTTACTATTCGTTTCGCTCTTTCTCCACTGTTACATCCAATCAAGATTTGAATGAGCTGTACAATACTTATGTAGAACAGAACTCGTAGATACATGTATTATCTAGTCACATTCCGATGGCTCACAAAGTGGAAACACACTCGTGATTGGCGAGGAAAGATGGTCCGCCGTGTCCGAAAGAACAGACACTAAAAGGATCGTAAATTTACATCCTGAGATAGAGAAGTAAAGTTGAAGAGGGAATACCAACACGTAGCTTCATCTAAAACAAGCGTGGGAAAAGTATATGGCGGAAGCGTCGCGGCCTTTTAGCCACGAGAATTTATTAATTTACAGCAACTAATAGAAATGACTAAAAGCTCAGAATACACACAGAGCATATCGTGAAGAACTATCGAGACTCACGAGAGGGCTCTTTACAAATGTCAGCGAATAAGAATTAGGAGTGGATTTTGTATTTTGACATTTTTCTTCATTTAAACAAAATATCTCATAATCGAATTATGGGCTAACCTTTTAGAAGCATCCAGTAAAATAATTCAGTCGAAAAACTGAGTGTGAAAGTATAGGAATGTCGTGAACCTACATGCCGCAACCCATAAAATCATCCGTGATAACTATTTAACGTTAAATTATATTGTAGACAGCGGCCGAGAAATTTAAGCTCGATCCCACATTTAGAAATGTGTTCAGTTGTATGCCTGCACAACACAACGTAATGATGTTGACAGCAGCTGGCCTGGCATCTCGGAATTTTGGTGCGTACGTATAAGCCCGTTTGCAAACAAAGGTGGGAAGAAGATGGCGAAGAGCAGGCAAGAATGCTCGGGAGTCTCTATAGTTGGCATTTCCTTTCTGCAAGCATATCATCATCCGGTGTTTAAAGTTTCGAAATTGGTTTTAAATTTTTTGTTCCTGAAATAATTTTGCACAGACTTGCATATTGTTTATTACAACGTACAGAGGACCAGTTACTGAAGTCACAAGACAATGCCACAGCTTGAATGCAAGGCTATTGCCTCATAATGTCTTATATACGGATACGGTAAATGAGAGTAAAAGAACTGTATCTTTTCAGCAAGTTTTTAAAAGTACTATGTCAGCAAGGAACTGTGAAGTATTATAATTTTGTTAATACCTTTATAACAGTGCGACATTCAATGCTTTTGAAGCACACTTATGTGTAAATATGAAATGTTAATGTTTACTTATTTAATATCTTTTTCGAAATGCAATGTACATTTATATGACGTACGTCTAGCAAAAGTAAATATAATAATGCGACAGTATTTCACTGTCCAGTAATAGATATTTTCCACCTTCCTATACAAATTATTGCAAAAACTCGATTTTAAGAGCTGTGATAATAATGCTTTCAGGTTTCTTATGACACTGCTACCAAATATTTCTTTAGGGTAAAAATTGTTTTAAAAAATGCTTGATTTCAGGATGAATTTTTTGCTAGAAAAACACAGCGCAGGAATTTGAAGCTCTGTTTGATTTTGGAGTAATTTTTGCCATCATCACCGTAATAAAATGGCGGTGTGACCGCCTACTGCTTTAAATGCGCTCTGCGCCGAAGCATAATTGCACGCCAATTTCGATGCTTTGGGCATCGAAACCATGGTTCTGTGCCTCAAATACGTGACATAAGTTTCAGATAGGAAGGAACCCATTATGGGGCATGTTGTTGAAAACCATATAGAATATTTTAGCAACAGGCAGTTCTGGACACCACCATTAGTCATATGCTTCTGACGATACTGATATTCGCTTCGACAAATTCCTGTAAAATATGCTCTTGTGCCGTAGCTCTTGTGCAGTACTTATACATATATTTAACTCCAAAATATGTATTACTACAGGAAAATTCATATTTATGAAGTTTTTAAAAGTGCTCTGAAGGACTATGCCCTATATTTAAGGAGGCTACCAGTTATGTGAAGCACGCAATGACCTGCTACGTACCCATAAAGTGATGTGCTGTCTGGAGATGGAAGTGTATTTAGACGACTGCTAATGTCTATGCTGTAGAATGTAGAATAATTACAGGCAATGCTTTACCGAGGAAAGCTGCGCGTACAGGACGTTGTATATGTAAGAAGCTAGCTTATTTCAATGTATTAGTGGCCTTATGCTAATGTAAAACTGGGAGTCCCTATTCGTCTGCCAACAGGTAAGGCAGCATGACAATTTGTAGTGTGTAGAAAAAGAAAATGTGGCAACTAAATTTATTTTCCAATATTCTCTTTACCGCGTTTTCCAAACCAAATCTGTATTTTTACCATACTGATTATTTTGTCTTAATATCACCTTATGACACAATTTATCATTTAAATTGCATAATGAAATGAAAATAGTAAAAACATTATCTTTGTACAGCAGCCACAATAAATGAATTCGACAGTGAACAACTTAATTTTCACAAAAAAAAAAAAAAAAGGCAATACTGTATGGAAAAAAAACCCCTGAAGTCAGCAACTTATGTACACCGATGTTAGGTTCGACAATGAAGTAGAAGAGTTGGCGATACAGTTTTATCATAAATATATTGTACACTTACACATTTATTTTTAACATATCTCTGAGAAAAACTGCATAAAATATTATATTTAGTATCATCGTTTAAAAAAAATGGCGTAAATATATTAATTACGTTTATACTGAAGTCTTCCTGAACTTAAACATTTCGTAACACGGATTTCGGTATGCGAAATTAATAGCAACTCATGAACAAATGTAACACAGCTTCTGCTGAATAGTGTAACGACTTCTTAGTTACGTAACATAAACGTGTAAGGATGAAAATATATTGGGTTAGTGTGGATATTTAGCACAGTGCAGAGACACAGATGCAGGAAGAAACTTATGTTTGTGACAGAAGAACACTCACAATTAACACAACTCTCAATTGTAAAATACAAAAGAATATCACTAGAACAAACTTCTACATGCTACTGAAATAATTACTCAGCAGAGACGTTGCAAGGAAAAGGTGAAATTTAATTAAGATTCTGATAGCCAAATTATTCCATACAGGAATATTAATATAATCCAATTGCCGACTAGATTTTATTTGTGGCCTCCGAAACACTAGCCTCTCTCGTGACTGAAGTGTTCCATTTAATTTATACCTTGCAATTAAAATTTCAAACTACCAGAAAAATTAATTTAATTAATATGTTTCTCTGCTCCAGACAAAGTCAGTGTTTTAAGCAAAATACAAATAATGCCAGAATATCCGTCGTTAAAATAAATAACGTTCAGTTCCACTTGAATATAAAAGTTCGTCTCTGCTTATTAAAAAAATAAAAATAAAAATAAACACAGTTCGTAGACTTAGCTGATTATAATTTAAAACGAAGAATTCTTCAAGTTCTCGACGTTCTTGGCGACCTCGTCGGCAGTCGCATCCCGCTGGATGCAGCAGGACCTCCCATCGCGGGCTTCCCTATTCAGGCTCTCGACGTTCTTGGCGATCTCGTCGGCAGTCGCATCCCGCTGGATGCAGCAGGACCTCCCATCGCGGGCTTCCCTATTCAGGCTCTCGACGTTCTTGGCGATCTCGTTGTCGGCAGTCGCATCCCGCTGGATGCAGCAGGACCTCCCATCGCGGGCTTCCCTATTCAGGCTCTCGACGTTCTTGGCGACCTCGTCGGCAGTCGCATCCCGCTGGATGCAGCAGGACCTCCCATCGCGGGCTTCCCTATTCAGGCTCTCGACGTTCTTGGCGATCTCGTCGGCAGTCGCATCCCGCTGGATGCAGCAGGACCTCCCATCGCGGGCTTCCCTATTCAGGCTCTCGACGTTCTTGGCGATCTCGTTGTCGGCAGTCGCATCCCGCTGGATGCAGCAGGACCTCCCATCGCGGGCTTCCCTATTCAGGCTCTCGACGTTCTTGGCGATCTCGTCGGCAGTCGCATCCCGCTGGATGCAGCAGGACCTCCCATCGCGGGCTTCCCTATTCAGGCTCTCGACGTTCTTGGCGATCTCGTCGGCAGTCGCATCCCGCTGGATGCAGCAGGACCTCCCATCGCGGGCTTCCCTATTCAGGCTCTCGACGTTCTTGGCAATCTCGTTGTCGGCAGTCGCATCCCGCTGGATGCAGCAGGACCTCCCATCGCGGGCTTCCCTATTCAGGCTCTCGACGTTCTTGGCGATCTCGTTGTCGGCAGTCGCATCCCGCTGGATGCAGCAGGACCTCCCATCGCGGGCTTCCCTATTCAGGCTCTCGACGTTCTTGGCGATCTCGTTGTCGGCAGTCGCATCCCGCTGGATGCAGCAGGACCTCCCATCGCGGGCTTCCCTATTCAGGCTCTCGACGTTCTTGGCGATCTCGTTGTCGGCAGTCGCATCCCGCTGGATGCAGCAGGACCTCCCATCGCGGGCTTCCCTATTCAGGCTCTCGACGTTCTTGGCGATCTCGACGGCAGTCGCATCCCGCTGGATGCAGCAGGACCTCCCATCGCGGGCTTCCCTATTCAGGCTCTCGACGTTCTTGGCGATCTCGTTGTCGGCAGTCGCATCCCGCTGGATGCAGCAGGACCTCCCATCGCGGGCTTCCCTATTCAGGCTCTCGGGCCTGTATATGCTATTCACGGTAAAGTGAGCACTTTGGAAAGCTGTCTCATTACGAATAATAGTCAATAGATATATCTCATTTTATCCTTAGACGTTAACTTCCGAGCGCGGAGGAATATACAAACTGTGTTTATTACTTACATAGCAATAGTTCTTTAAAATTGTGATTGAAGGGTAAAAAAATGGCTGAAAGGAAAAAGTAAGTAGGGCCTCAAAAGTATTCACTTTATCGTGAACAGCCTATAGTGATATTATAATCAAAGCACATTATAGCACACCGAAATTTGATGCCCTAGTTACTTTTTCCTTTCAAACATTTTTGTATCCTTTAACCATCTTTTCAAATAAATATTGCAATGTAAGTAATAAACACATTGTGTATATTCCACCGCACTCGGAAATTGATGTCTAAGGCTAAAATAAAATATATTTACTGACTATTATTCCAAATCACAGGGCTTTTGAAAGTGCTCATTTTACCGTGAATAGCGTATACCTGAAAAATATACGCGGGTGGCGACCGACACAGGCCTGCTTCTTGGTAAGTTTTGCCTAGCGTCTTCATCTCCTTCGAGACGATCTGTTTTCAAGTTCGAGCTCGGATCCTTACAATAAAACTAAATTGAAACCCTGCGTGCTGAACCCACGCGGGTTGGCATCCTGCCTTCGAACACCAAGATAGTTACAAATTCCTTTCAAGCAATTAAATAACGCCGTCTAAAACTGACCAATCACGAAAGTGCTAGAAGTAAGAATTACTCATCACGTCACTTAGTTACTATGGCAACGGATCAACAACTGCTCATATACGAGGGCCTACTAAACACATCACAAAAACAGACTGGGAAGACATATTATAAATGTCTTGCACAACAAAATAAAATAAAAATTTATACGAGTGGTGAAATTACATACCAAATAACATAATTAAACGCCTCAAATAACCGCTACTTATTACAGCCACAGTTATCTCGGTTTATTTTTACAATATGTATGCTCACGTAATATTTATTCGTCTTATTTATTATTTGTTTGTGGCAGATATATTTTATTTACTCCAGTTTTAATTCACATTAATATTGACAAGTTGTTTTAACGTCAGATAATCAATTTCCATGTAATTATGTTTGTAAGTCTTTCTGTTCTCAAGTTATTTTTAGGTGGGCCGCTTTGCATAGCGGAATTTGTTAATTTGGTTGCTATGGTAACGCAATACGTACACGTATGTGTAAAATATGATGTAGCCGTCTCGTGATTGGGGCGATGTTTAAAGGCGTCGTTTAATTATGGAGTTTTTAAGGCTTTTTGGCCATCTTGGTTTTCCCGTTAGGCAGTCGATGACCTAGTGGGTCGTCGGCCTAAGAAATATTTTATTTTGCTGGTTAATTGGCCGAGTCCCGTACAGAAATGCAGACTGCCGGTAGAGCGAAGACGCGCGGCATTTGAAAAGGAATAATTTAAGTCTAAATGCGTTACCTACGCACATTGTATTTGAAGCCAAGTTTGAGCTACCACGATTGCGTGCGGTACAAAAAGAACTTTAGTGACGTACTGTAGGCTAGAAAGCCTTACCCAAGGTCAGCGGAACCAACCACAGAAGATATCACGAGTTGCTACAGTAATCAAGATTTATTTTAAGTTAAGTATGGTGAATTTTCGACGCAGAGACTACATCAGCAAAAATAATTAATGATTTCTGAGGAACTAATCTGGCTTACGTTACGCCATCTTGGATCATCATTTTTGTTAAAGTTGCTCTACCTACATGACCACAGAGCCCCTGAACTGAGGTCTCATGTTTTCTCAACTGCGTTGGTGTGAGAAAATTATTTATTAATTAATTTGCATATTTTGGAGTAATTTAAAGGAACTGAAGAGACTTAGTTACGTTTTGAATTGCAAATCAGATATACGTACGGGACGGCTACACTCATAGTTGCGGCCACACAAAGAAAAGTAAATTTTGAAAACAAAAAAGAGCTGCTACATAATAAGTTACTTGGTATTTTCATTAAATTCATGATGCTTCAACCAAAATATTTATTTTTCAATCAAATCATATTTATTTCCACTCAACTCTCTGTGAGAATTCTTTTGATCAGTAGTTAGTAGTAGTTTTGATTTGTGTCTTCCTACTGTCTCTTGTATGTTGTTGGTAGCCTACGGAGATTGGCTGTTGCAAGTGTTCCTCAGCTACGATTATCTTTGATAAGATACATATTGCGATTCTATCAATTTGGGGTATCCTTGTGTGCGTTACGTTGTCTTCCACTTCTACAGCGCCAATGAAAAATAGTATAGGTGAAATCAGATTACGTCTTGCATATGCATATATAAGTAAATAATTAAAATATGCACATGGCCTAGTTTTACGACGTTACAAAAATTAATGAAAATTAATGCGAGTAAAAAAATTTGAAATGTCGTGAGTATTTACTCAACAAATACGACACAAATGGAGAGTTTAAAATTCCCAGCATGACTGGTTTTAAAACATTTGAGATAAAACCGTATAACCTACGACATGTAGATATGTTGTTCACTTCCCCATGACAATACAAAGAATAATACTAATAACTTCACACAGAAATGCACTACATAGATGGTATATCTTTACAAAGGAATAATTGAAAACATTTTTCACAAAAAAAAATCCGTAATTTAAAATACAAACCTCACACATTTCAATGGTTTTCTTTGACATTTTTCCTTCATTTTTTTGGAATTTTACAAAATTCCCCGACTTCCCTGAATTTTTTCTGATTTCCCAAGCCAACGGAATTCTCTGACTTTTCCTGTTTCCCAGGAGAGTGGTAACCCTGAGAATTTAAACTTTCAACTGCAACTTAGCGAAAGTAATATTCAATTGAAAAAAACGACGAAACAAATGAGGATTTTTATCGAATGCGTGACAAATGGGACGACTCTTATTACTGAATCGCACTGAAGTGGGGGTGGAAAGAGTACCTCAGGAAAACCATCCCCAAGTAGAAGGCTGGGGTGGAGCTCATAAACTCCTCAACAAGAGAAAGGCATTTTCATTGACGCTGGTGTCACAAGATGTTAACGATCATCTCAATATCCTACATAAAGTGAGTTCACGGTTGACTCAACATCTCTTACAGTCCGTTGCGTAACCTACTGCAACATGTTTCTGTATTCTCACGCATACTTTAACGTGGGTAATTGAACATATATACACACGCACACACATACACACACATATATACATATACATTCTAAACAGAGACGTGTAGTTACTCGATTCGTAAGAGAACATGCGTGTCAAATTACTCATATACACAAATATTCGAGATTACAGAACATTTATACGTACAAACTGTTCACGGTAAAGTGAGCACTTTTTAAGGCCCTTATAAATTTTTCCATTCATTCAATTTCCACGATATAGCGATATTAACGATATTGCTATAGTGTACACACTAATGAGAAGCCACCCAAAATCTCTTGTTTATTGGTCCAACGGTAATGTGCTGTGCGTTGATGAGCCAGTGAGCGCACTTTTTTTAGACATAAAGATATTCAGATTTCAATATTTGCTATGTCAACATTTCCAATAGCAATAAAACCGATATAACAATGTAAAAATTCACGATATCAATGTGATCGATACGGTGCCAACACTTGCGATACAGGTAAGAACGATATCTGCTACATCTCTCCATCAATTTTTAATACATTCCGGAAGCGATTTATAGCACCTGTAGCGATGTGGTCGACGTATTTCGAAGCGATATTGAAAACTGGCTATCGCACAATCGTAAGCGACGCCGAGCACGGAATCCTCGCGGAGACCCGAACACACGTGCAGCAGGCGAACCTTGGGCGAAGGCGCTCAGGAGGGGGGGGGGGGGGGGGGTCGTCTGCACAGTCGTAATATTTGTTTATTGGAGTCGCGCGGCAGTAAAAATTAATAGTTTGCATTCGCCTGTCAACCGGACTAACGTTCTATTGAACCAGGAACACAGGCAATCGCACGACGGCGGTGTCTTGCGGTGAGCACCGCTCGGCGGCCGTTCGCCTGTAAATGCCAGCAGGGATGTTTGCAGTCGTCATGTTGGCAGCGAGCGACGCAACCTGCCCTCGCCTTGAGCGCATTTCGTGTATTATCCACTGGCTCTTGTTATTCGAAAAGCATGACGCGATGGAAAATAACAGTTGATCAGAAACATGTATCCATATATCACCTTAACAGTATGACTGCAAGAGCTGATTAAGGCCTTCAACCAAAAAGATAATACATCCGGAATTCATTAACTACGTGATATTTGTGGTACAGAAGATTATCGACAAAGAGCTTTACGTGGCAACACTAAAGAATATGACGTCGCTAACAAAATCCACACACAAATTATCTTTATAGGGATTATCACAAATTATTGAAGAACTATAATGTTAACGACACGGTAGTTAGGGGCCGCGGTGGCTGAGCGGTTAGACTGCTCGCCTCCCACCAATAAGAACCGACGGTTCAATCCACGGCCGCATCACTCCTGGATTTTCGCAAGTGGGAATTGTGCCGGACGATGCCGCTGGTCGGCCGGTTTTCTTAAAGATCTCGTGTTTCCCCCGTCCTTGCATTCCGGCGCTGCCCCATCCTCGCCTCATTTCCACCTCATCGGCTCTTCAAGACCTCGTCGTTAAGAGCCGCCCAAATCTCTTCACTTACTCGCTGGACGCGAGCACGACATTGTAGGCTACGACTTCCTGCGCCGTGGTTCAAGGCCTCGGTGCTATGTGTCGCTGCCGTGCGTAGCAGAAGGTGGCGCTTCCTCGTTCGATAACACCACGATACTTCGCCGTTATTCCCTCCAGGCGCTCCTTTCCCGACATCACTGTAGGCAAGCGGCGAGGCGTGAGCGGATTCCTGCCTAGCGACACCCGTGATCGCAGCCCAACTTCAAGGGAACGGATTGACGGTGGTTGCGGCCGACACTCCTGGCGCAACACTACCTTTATAGGCTGTTCACACTAAAGTGAGCACTTTTGAAAGCCCTGCTTATGATCTACTTGTAAGCATGTTGTGTGTTATTCCGTTTTATGTAATATTCACATTGCCACGGGCCTCAGCCCTTTATTCATGCGTCGCTCCAGTGAAACTGTTAAATTGCTGTGAAAGTAAACATTTTACAAATCTGCTCAATTTTCCACTTCTCTGCATTAAAAAAAAGAAACGCAGAAAGGTAACGAAATAATTTAAGTTATCACAGTTACCTAACACTTTTTTTTCGACGTTAAGATGTGGAACTACTTTCTATCCTTCGTTACCAACTTTACTGGACTCATGTCACTCGTTGCGCCTGTTAAAATATATGCAGGTAGGGGTTTTTTTCCAAGGCTGATTTCAAAAGTGCTCACTTTATTGTGGACACTCTCTAATACAGTTTGATGAAATTAAAATAGGTGCAAGTTTTTCATTAAAAAAATGCCTGTCTTTTAAAAATCAACGTATCAACAAACACGCTCTCACTGTTGACTAAGTGACTTTGACAGTCGTGTATGATTGGGGTAGGTGAATGTTAGGAACAGGCGCAGAAGACGAATAAGCGATCTATCTAGTTTTCAGTCTATGGGTATGATCACAGACTAAAAATAAGATAAACTGTTTATTCGTCTTCCCGCGCATATACTTAACATTGACCTACCCCAAAGGAACACCCAACTGTGATTAACGTGTTTGTTTATATCTTGATTTTTTAATGAGGAGCACTATTGAGTCAGTAAAATACTTTTACCAATTTTAATTTAATCAAACTGCTTTATAAATTGGCCGTTTTCGCTAGACGTGTTGGCAGAAAAGCAGTTCAATGTTGGGACAAGGAGATCGGTTGTGCGTAGCCAGCGAGATCGGGGGGGTCTGCCTCATCTTCAGTCTACGGCTATAATGACCTCGCTTCGGCGGCGTGAGTACGGACGTCGTGGCTGCAGCTGCCTCCCCGCAATGAACGCACAGCGCACAGCCGGCGTCTCCATACTCCGCCGCCTTACAGGCCTCATGTCACCTGCCGCCGGCCTTGGCGTGTCCCGACCCCATGTACACTGCGCTGCGCTCCCTCTGCAACTCCTCGCAAACAACGAGAAAGTGCAGTCGCCCCGCGCACTGCGGCTCTTCGCACTCGCCAGTTAATAGAGCGCTTTTCAAATCAGCCTTTTACGGACGGGGGAAAAAAATTATTCCCTGCTCTTAACTGGACAACCTACTAGCAGTAATGTACGGCAGCAAATTATGGAAAGTATGCGCTGTTCACGGTTAATCGAGCAATTTTGAAATCAACGTTCGAAAAATGTCACTCCCACTACCAAGTATTTTAACGGGCACGTTGACTGCCAGGCGGCCAGTAAAGTTGGTAAAGCCTGTTCACGATAAAGTGAGCACTTTTGAAATGAACCTTAGAGAAAAGTCACTGGCCCTGCCTGCATATAAAGGATGGGTCCTTTAAAAGAGGCCCCGTGTGACATGTGTGTAACGGAGCGAGGGAATGAGGGAATACAGTCTATTGTGACAACAAATTACGTAGAGTAGAGTAAGTGCTGAAAGTGGCGGACACTGCCTCCACCTTACTCTATATGTTGTTGTCACGCTGGTTTGTATTTACTCACTCCCTCGCTCCGTTACACACATGTCCCACGGGGCCTCTTTTAAAGGACTTGTGCTTAATATTATAACGGGCGCAATGAGTGACATGCTATCAGTAAGGTTGGCAACGAAGTATGGAAAGCAGTTCCACATTTCAACGACGAATAAAAAGTGTTGCGTAACCATTTGTGATAACTTAAATTATTTATTTCCCTTTCTACTTTTTTAATACAGAGAAGCGTAAAAATGAGCAAATTTTTAAGATTTTTACTTTCCTAATAATTTTAAAGTTTCACTTTACCGACGCTTGGATAAAGTGCTGAGGTCAGTGGCAACGTAAATTTTACATAAGGCGGAAGAAGTCACAACGTACATACATACAAGTAGATCATACGCAGGGTTTTCAAACGTGCTCAGTTTACCGTGAACAGCCTATAGTCATACGTATATGTAAAGGAGAAGTTGAGGCCCTGTGGGGTGGGGAAGGGATCGTATTTGGCAGGTGGTCAGCATGCGGCTAAGCTTCCATCACGTATTTGGGTAGATGGCCCATTGTCTACTGCTGCGCGCACGCCTACCTGTAGAAGGAGAGGTTGGTAGGTGGAGTTACAGTGTAGGGGCGCGTATCTGTTTGGAACTCAGTCTCTGTTTCGTTATCGCGACAGACAACTTTGTGATGAATTTTCCGGTCGTGCCAGGCAGTCTTTCACTAACGCCAGGTTCGAGTCTATTAACGTCAACTGAGGCAAAAAGCATACAGCAATTTTTTAAAGTATAAGTACTAACGAAACTTTTTTTCACGCTCTTTTACTTGCATCTCTCTTGTGGTGTTAGAATAGTGGACGTTTTGCCAGGTTTTATTAAGTTATATACATATAAAACAGCTTCTTGGTCAATTTAACACTTCACAAAACATTGTTCAATTTCTTATTTCTTGCCACTTCGATTAATTCTGCCGTGAATATAATGGTGAATAATAAAGCATTTATCTGGTTGCACTGTAAAACTGAAATACCCGTAGGTATGCTACTACTTCACAAGTTACTCTGATGCGAAAGGTATAAAAAGAAAAATGTTTGAATGACTATCAGTTCAAATATTAAACTACTAATAAAACGTTAAAATTAAGACTATATTTTTCCAATCTGCTGCCAACATTACTGAACGAAAATACGGTAGAGGCTATTACCATGGGGCGTGCACGTTCCTACGAGAACCTGGCGGTGGTGTCACCTTACAACTAACAAAGATAGCAGCACCTGTGTTCAGTAATAAATTTAATTGTTCTACATTTACGATACCAACATAAAAGACTCGCAGAGGAAAGACACCCCCCCCCCCCCCCAGGCCCAAGACAATGACCAGATTAAAATGGAATAAATTACGAAATAAGAAGGAATAAAATAAATTTCGACACGTAAAATGTATGCAAAGAGGAAAGTGGAAACGGTCAATAATTACACGCCCTTGTATTCCGGCGCCGCTCCATTCTCAACTCATTTCACCCTCGTAGTACATGCTGCTACAACCAGAAAGTTGCGAGTATGAAGAGGCGACAACCCATCCGGATAGTCTGGACAAGTACATACCAGGGTAAGTCGAATATATGTGCATACTTAAGTATATAAGCCCTACTGACAATTCGGCTACGGTCTAAGTCGAGCGGGGAGGTTAGGGAGGCTCTTAACAAACGGGGTCTTGATAGCGGATGAGGGTGAAGCGTGGTGGTTATGGAGCAGCGCCGGAACGCAAGGGCGGGGAAACAGGAGATCCCCGAGAAAACCCGCATACCAGCGGAATTGTCCGCCACACTCCGATAATCGAACTCGGTTAGTTCAGCCGCTACGCCAAACGAAACCCCGATACAGCCTTGGTCTCATCGTATTTGGTGTAAGTACTTGTGACGGTGTTGGAACAAGGTACATCTAGCATTAATATCAGCGCAGGAAATTGTACGTCTTAAGAGGAGTGTGAAGTGAAACTTTTTTTTTTTTTTTTTTTTTGTGAAATCGTTGTTTGCGCGTATTAGCGTATATCGGTAAATATATATTCTGTAAACACGAACTTTTGCTAGGGGAAAAAAACTATTATCGATGACTATGTTTTTACTTATAACATATTGAGTACATTAATGCAGAAAAAAATCGTGAAAATTGTCAAATATCGCATTTTTAAACTTTTCTATGCAGTTTCCTTAAGAGACAAGAGAAAAGTACCAACATACGGACGTAGTTTGATCTGTGAGCTTTCATTGCATGTAATAAAATCCCACTTTGCACAGTACAAAGTTACGTCGGGAAACACTGCACGCCATGCGCGTAGTAGCGATAAGGCACTAGGCGTGCGTGTTCGTGTCGCCCGTATCGCTCCCTTGCTGCTTGACCTTGAACGCGCAGATTCACACTCCTCTTAACAAGGGGATAGATCGCAGAGGGAACTGAGACTTACCTAGTTGGTAACCCGTCAGACGCAAGTCGTCGGGGACTTAAAGACTGTTCACGATAAGTGAGCACTTTTGAAATCAACCTTAGAAAAAAGCCAGTGCCTCCACCTGAGTGACATGCGCCCAGTAAATTTGGTAACGAGGCATGGGAAGTAATTCCGTGCCTTAACATCGAACAAAAATTGCTAGGCAACCATTTCTGATAACTTAAATTATTTATTTCGCTTTCTATGTTTTTTAATGCGGCGAAGTGTAAAAATGAGCAGATTTGTTAAATATTTACTTTTCTAATAATTTCACCGTTTCATTTGACCGACACATGAATAAAGTGATGAGGCCCATGCCAATGTTAATCTTACACAAGGCGGAATAATACACAATTTGCATACAAGTAGATCTTCAGCAGGGCTTTAAAAAGTGCTCATTTTGCCGTGAACAGCCTATACATGCTCGATGCGGATGCGTGGCTTGGCAGGCGAGCGCTGACTGTCGGCGTGGAGACTCGAGGCTCCCCCCACCACCCTTTTTTCACTCCTCAACCCGACCCTTCTTCCAACGTGTATGGATGGCGTCTAGCAACTGTCCGACGCTGCCTTCGACGTCATCAAGATTATAATGTCACTGGACCCTACCAAAACGAAACCATATGGAGTGCTCCTTAACACCCTGGTCAACGTATGTATTTCCCAACTATAAAAGGTGTTGTCTTTCGTATTGGGAGGGAGAATGGATAGGGACCTAACGATGAGAACACTATAAATTGGCAGAAAACATCCTGCCATGTTTGATGAGGTCATTTTCATACGGCAATTATAGGGAAAATGTTAAGATAAGTTTTTTATATACTCTGTAATTGTGCAATTTTATAATATATAGGCTTAGTTTGTATTGCTATGGGGGCCCATTATTAAATGTAAGGTCCTGTAATTTTCATAACAAATATTATAATTGTAATATATTTTAAAGCTTGTTAGGCTGTTTGTATTTTTATAACACTTTTTATTTTGATATGGGCAGTTTATGAAAAAAAATAACTCCGGAGATAAAATACAAGAAAACTTACAACTTGTTAAATCATTTCTCACAATTTTAGGGATTAATTATCTTGTATTCCAATTCATATCATAAGATGGTTTGTACTCTGGTATTTAACATCTGCTTCTTGGACCTTTTTTGTAAGACTGATATTGCTTAAATGAGTGGAATGGAAGGAAGGTGAGTTGAAGGCCGCTGTCATGGAGTGGTGGGGTCTCCTGCAGGTGCAAATGAGCTGTAGTGAGGTTCGCTGTTTCCCCGGCACGACAGAGATGCGCGACGAGCGACGCGGTCTGCCACGACGGGAAGAGGGCGTCCCGCCCGCCAGACCGCATGCTTCCCGGATGGGACAGGACTTCTGTGGACGTAGCTGAGGATCGACCGGGCTGCATTCGCTCCGCTGCATCGCCACTTTCTCCCTCCTCGACAACCGTAGAAGCCACACGGCACGTGCCACTCTGGGATGTAACTTCGGTAATGGCTGTTCATGATCAAGTGAGCACTTTTGAAATCAACCTTAGAAAAAAAAGTCACTATCCCTACCTGCATATATTTTAACGGGTGAACTAAGTGACATTCGCCCAGTTAAGTTGGCAACGATGAATGAAAGTAGTTCCTTATCTTAACGTCGTAAAAAAAAGTGTCAGATAACCATTGGTAATAACTTATATTATTTCTCTCACTTTCTATTTTTTTTAATGCATCAAAGTGTAAAAATGAACAGATTTATAAAACATCTTTTGTAATAATTTCGCAGATGCACTTGACCGACGCATGAATAAAGTGACTTAGCCTTGGTCATGTTAATTTTGCATAAGGCAGAAAAATACACAATGTACATACAAGTATATCTTAAGCAGGACTTTCAGAAATGCTCATAGGTCCGCCTGCCCACGTCCGAGGGGGCCGCTGTGGTGTCGTGGTTAAAATACTCGCCCTCCACCTAGGCGAACCGGGTTCAATTCCCGGCGAGGTACGCTCCAGGACTTTCGCATTTGGGGATCGTGCCGAACTGTGCAGCTGGTCGGCGGGTTTCATAGGATATCTCTGGTGTCCCTCACCCCATCATACCGGCACTGCTCCATACTCACCTACCTTCACCCTCATCGGCTCTCAAGTCTTCGATCTTAAAATTTCTTCACTCACTCTTTACTCACTTGTTTACTGAACAGTATTCTAACCTCAAATCCAATCCACGCCGTTTTTGCTGGCCGTGTCGGCAGAAAAGCAGTGCTGGAACACGGAGATTGGCTGTACGCAACCTGCGAGATCGGCCAACCTCATCTTTAGACTATGGTTTTAGGAGTCTCTGCAGACGGCGCCATTAAGGTCTCGTTGACAGCGAGGTCATTAGAGACGAAGCAAGTTGCTCCTAGGAGCTGGAAAGGAGAAGGAATCGGCCGTGGCCTGTGGTTAAGGATCCATACCAGCATTCGCCTCGAGTAATTTTGGGAAACAATGGTAAACCGAAATCAAGAAGACCGGACTCGGAATCGAACCCGTGACCTCCAGAATATGAATGGAGTGGTTTTTCTATTGCGGTACCCCGCTCGATGCCATACTCATCTTATCAAAATAAACCCCATGAATATTCGAAAGAAACGTGTCATGTATTATAAATTTTAATTAAATGTGTCTCCTATTACAGTACGGAGTCAACACGATAGGCTTCTTAAATAATAAAAAGATATATAACCTATATTTTTTAACTGTAGCACCTGGCAGAATCTACAGTTCCCTCACGCACATAAAGTTTATAGCGCGACGTGTGAACCAATCATCCGAGTTAAATGCATACCTCGTACACACGACATGAGATAATAAAGTGCAACCAATGTGTAAACCACGACAGAGCCTCTTGCAGCATCTGTTCCTAAAGGGAGGGGGGAGGCGTTAAAAAACAATATAAATAATGCAGTACTGAACGTTTGAACACTTCTGAAATTGGCCGGGAGTTGAGTTACATTCTGTACAAGTTGTTGTTCATTAGAACGTGTGGTTCGTTTGCCGACTGGGAAAATACGACAGGCGACTTTTCCTGTCCTATTAGCGCAGGCCGACACTCGTTAAGTGACCTGTGTATGGTTTATTAGTTTAAGAGACCTCTTGTCAAATCGATTACCGTCGCCTTTTCTTCAAGGTCTCGTGTCGCCTTTAGCTGCTAATGAGCTACAAGAATAAGCAATGGCAGTAGAATGTCACTCTGTTCCTGTAATGCAGTGGACACACACACGCACGCGCGCGCTTTTCCCCTTTCCCTCTACCTACTTACTTTTTCTTCTTCTTTCTGTCACTTTTACGCCCAGTATACACTTTTCGCAATAATTTGCTTGATTAATCCTGTTCTAAATGGGGTACTTGCGCTACAACGAAATTGTTATCATGAAGTTAGCAAAATGACGACCATTTGTACGTATAGGCTATCCACGGTAAAGTGAGCATTTTTTTAAGGTCCTGTTTAGTTATTACTTTCATCCATTTACTATCTCTCCGACACTTTTTAATATAAAGATTGCCTTGTGACTAATAAACACAGCGTGAACATTTTACCACTATCAAAAGTACACGCCTGAGGCTGCAATAAAATATATTTATTAGTGGTTAATGTCTCTTGAGAGAGCCTTACAAAGTGCTCACTTTACGTGAACAGCCTATACACGCTGCCACTGCTGTTTACCAGCAATGATCACAGCCATATACGTCTTCGAGTACGTGGTCGAAAGTGCTCATATTATCGCGAACAACCCATAGATGTGTGGTCTTGGTTAACTGTTGGTTTGTGTTCGTGTGTGTATGTAAGTGACAGAAAGAAGTAGAATAGTCAACTGAGATTTGTGTTTGTGTGCGCCTGTGTACCCGAAACTCTAACCCAGGACTCCACGTACTCGGGCCGCTCTCCCGTGGCGCAGTCGGTTGGTGCGCCACCGATCTGGGGTGCGGGAGGCCCTGGGCTCGAATCCCAGGCAATGCATGGATGTTAATTTAAGCTAGTTAATAAGTTAGTCTGTAAGCCGTCCGCTGCCAAGGCCTCATGCATAAAACCGGAGGACGTTAAAAAGCCCCATACCATACCACGCACTCGGAACTGCAACTTGCCACGAACCACGCAACGAAAGGTCAAGCAGACGACATCAAAAGAAATTCTCGCTAATTATGTGCAATCGAAAAAAAAAAAAACTGCCTTAGTGACAAATTTACCCTAAGTATGGATAATTACGAACGAGTAAAAAAAAAAAAATTACAATTACTTTATGCTGCCATAACATGTGTTTTTAACGTAAGTCGCTACACCGCAGGTAATCACATTAAATAGTTACCTAGATAATTGCTTGCGGTAGTCAATAAATCAGCACTAAAAGCGTATTATTTCCTGCAGCGGACACTCAACGCTTTTACGAGCGCAAATAGAAGGTGTTAGCCACTCAGCTCACCGCTTGCTGCCTTCAGTTGTTACGTTGGCGTTTTGCCACAGAGCTCCGCCCGCCCTGATATAATGGAATAAATGTGTAATCACCCGAGCATTTTATTTCTACGGAAAGCAGACTGCGGGGATGTTTCAAGGAAACTTTAAGTTTATCTGCTTCCTCCATTTACATTCATCGTTAAGGACTTACCTTCACATAAGCTGTTCATGGTAAAATGAGCACTTTTGGAAGCCCTGCTCAAGATGTAATTGTAAGCACGTTCTGTGTTCTTCCGCCTTATGTAAAATCAATATCGCCGTGAGCCGCATCACTTTATTCATGCGTCGATCAAGTGAAACTTGTAAAATTTTTACTTTTCTAATATTTTTACAAACCTGTTCATTTTTCCGCTTCGGTACATTAAAATAAACTGATAGCGAAATAAATAATTTACGTTATCACAAATGGTTACCTACACATTTTATTCGACCTTAAGACACGGAACTACTTTTCGTCCATTGTTACCAACTTAACTGGGTGCATGTAACTCGGTGCACCCGTTAAAATATATGCAGGTAAGGGCAGTGACTTGTTTCTAAGGTTCATTTCAAAATTGCTCACTTTATCGTGAACATCTTTACCAGTTAATGCTACACTTGTTCGAACTGGCAGGTTTTGTCGACAGAATGGTCAATTGACCTAAGTGCATAAACAAAATGCTCTTCAAAACATATGAAATCGCAAAATAAATACACTTTAAAACCGCATAATTTGAAAATAAAACGGTTTTCACTAATATAAAATGATTTGAATTGCAAGTTACTGTAAATAAGTTGTATGTATTTTAACGCTTTTCAGGCCCAGTTTAATTTATTGTTTCAGGTGCTGCAAACGAGAAAGATGTTTTATGAGTGCTGTACTTAAGTTGGCACGACACTTTTTTATAGCCATCACAACCAATGTGCTGTAAGCTACCAGTTTGATTATAATAATATATAATAACCATAGAACAGGCCAGTACACGCCGTTCACGGCAAAATGAGCACTTTCGAAGGTCCTGCTTACTTGAGTGGAGAGATTTGGGCGGCTCTTAAAATCGAGGTCTTCAGAGCCGATGAGGGTGATAGATGTGAGTATGGAGCGGCGCCGGGGCGGGGGAAGCGGGAGACTCCGAGACAACCCACAGACCAACGGCATCGTCCGGCACAATTCCCAGTGTCTCACATTTCCGGTGTCTCTTGTGGCCCAAATGGGTGCATTTCCTTTTTGTCACACCCACACAGACCTCAAGAAACCAATTTTACAGGTAAAGTGCATAGATTCTCATCATTGTTGTTGTTCCTTCATTGCAATGACTGCAGCAAAACTGAAAACTTAAATGAGAAAAGTATTTAAAGAAAATTACTATACTTACAAAAATGGTTCATGCGTGCACACACATAGCTGAAAGAAATGTCTAATTATTAATGTAAAACCAATACATATCCACAAATGACAGCAAAATGATAATGTAAAGGACAAATTATAAAAGTAATACTTACAGGCAAGTTACTGTGCATAGCGATAAGCACTTGGTTTAACTTTCCTTCTTGCCATAGTTGTGCGTCAATAAACAGCCAATCAGAAGCCCCGACACTTATACTATGTTATCAATTGAAAAACTTATTTACAAATCAATAAAGTGTGTATTTTGACTCCTCGGGAATATATTTTCTTTTGTTTGTTTATGGATAATCATAACCACGGAAGTTTTGTAACGCTTTTAGGTAATGTTTAAAAATTGAAATGCAAATAATTTACCATTTAAAAATGTCTCAGATCAATTGAAAATATTTATTTTTGAAAAAACCCACTACCAGACCTTAATTTCGTCGGTATAGATGTAGCAACATAAACAAACTAATATTATTATCGTTACATCAATTGTAGCCAGGCCACTGTGTTTTTGTGTTTTGTATGTGCTTATCGCTATAACTGTGAATGTGTTTGGTATGTCAATTTGTAGCCCGGCCCACATTGAAAGCTAGCTCATACAGCTTCTTTAGAAGTACTTAATTTAACACACACACTGCATAATGTAATCTAACCTTTACAGAACATACACTCCCAAGTCAACAGGAGCTCTGGGAGTCTGGGGTGTTGACTATGACGTGTAATTTGCAGTTACATTAAATTTCAATAACTGCAATATTTTTGCGGCCAAAGTGGCAGATCTTACAAACAATTATACCTACTCAATAACGCATACTATCTTTGTAGATATTTCTCAACAGGTAGCACGTTGTCTTGTCGAACATCCATTTCGAAATTTAAACATGGAATTGTTCTATAGATCGAACTATTGACAATTAATTGTAAATACTTTCTAATTCTTATTACGGCAAGCATTACCAAATAAAATAATTAGGCCTACACTTGCATTACGAAAGAATGTTGGCAACAAGCATAGCTATAGGTCTATAGTTAACAAAACCAGCTTCAAGATTTTATAGTTTATATGTTGGAACGCCTTTGGTGTAGCATCAAACTGCGACGTTTATGTTATGATAATAATAGTAAAACTTGAACACTGTAACTTGGGATGAATAACTACATGAACACAAGTTTGAGGTTAGGCCTATATTACAAAATAACACAGTGATTTCAAAACGTGTCAAATTAATATATAATTATTGACAGGCACATTTGCACTTGTTATCAAGGCAGATTTAAGAAAGGTTACATGGCTGGGCGTAAATAGATACATATAGATGTATTCGAGGTTAGGCCTGAATTACAAAACTACACAGTGATACAAAAAGGTGTAAAATTAACGTATATTTACTGCCAAATTTGCACTTGTTATAATTACAGATTTGAAAGAAAGGTTAAACAGATGGGCGTAGGTAGATAGGTACAGATAACTTTTAGTATTATTTGTCAAACTTAGGGTATAACATGTACTTCGCAAACCCACATTAATATATTAATGTTGCTTTTCTGCTGTCGTTCATTTACTTTATAATTGTTATTTTACTTTCCGTTTATAATATCACGTTTCTAACTGTCGATTTATAATTGTTCTTTTTCTTTTTTTTTCTGGGGATAAGGGGCGAAAACACGTGGTAAAAACACATTTACATTTACATTTACCTCCGGACAGTTTCATAATTTCTGCAACTCGTTCGATCACCTTGCACGGCTCCTTTCATCTCTCCTCGAGGAATTAAATAATAGATACTTTCGGCGAGATTTATAATGTCCTCCTGACGCTGAATATTTGTACGTACTTTGCTGGAACTCATATATATATACACAAAATCACTACAACACAATTAAACACTATACGACCTATAGTACAACATTGCTGATTGCAGATAAGCTGAAAAATAAATGAGAAATATTAAAACACAACAACTTTCAGTTTCCAAATTTGTAGTTTGCCTCGCAACCACACGAGCAAAGCCAAGCAACAAGCATGAAGGAACCACAACAACGGACCGTTGGCTTTGACCGTTGCGCCGATCACGTGACACAATATAATTATGAGTTACAGTAAATACATTATCTTTTACGCCAATGATTACTTTAAAGTGTATAAAATAAACTTCAAACAGCTAAGTAGCCATAAATTTAAACTTTACACTTGCAATACCGCGTTATTTCGTAGAACTACTTTTCACATTTCACTGCCAACATAACTGGGTGTGTTCATCCCCAGCCTGTGTGGTGACACACATGGTTATACATACGCAGTTGCGGGCAGTGATTTTTTTCAAAGGTTGATTTCTAGAGTGCGCACTTTAACGTGAACGGCCTTTAACAAGTACAGAATTTTTTTTTTTCTGTGGAGTGCATTTCCAAGAATTTTTGTTCTATTTTTAAAGGGTTAATGCTATTTTGATACTAACGAGATACTAACGTTCACTTTTCGTAATTACGTACGATTTTTTTTTAATTATATTTACTGCTGTGTTTATTTTTATCATTTTATTATATAGGCTGTTCTCAGTTAATTGAATACTTTTGAAGTCGTCCTTTGAAAAATGTCACTGTTCCTAACTGGCACACTGAGTGACATGAGCCCAGTCAATTTGATAACGCAGGAGAGAATGAAGTTCCACATCTTAACGTTGGATTAAAAGTGCCAGGCAAACTTTTGTGAATGCCGAAATAATTTATTTTGTTTTCTGTTTTATTTTAATGCGTTGTAAATTAAGTTGAAAAATTTGGGCGGCTCTTAACAACGAGCTCTTGAGAGCCGATTAGGGTGAAATAAGATGAGAATGGAGCAGCGATAGAATGCAAGGGTGGAAAAAACGGAGATACCCGAGAAAATTTGCCGACCAGCAGCATCATCTGGCGTGATTATAATGCGTTGCAAGAATTAACAATTTCGTTAAAGATTTACTTTTACAATAATTTCACAGCTTCGCCAGACCAATGGTGCATGAATAAAGTGATCTGGCCCATGGCAATGTTAAGTTTACATGGTGAAATAATATACAATGTGCATACAAGTAGATACTAAGCAGGGGCCACGGTGGCTGAGCGGTTAGCCTGCTCGCCTTCCACCAAGGCGATCCGGGCTCAATCCCCGGCCGGGTCACTTCCGGATTTTCGAATGTGGGAATCGTGCCGGACGATGCCGTTGGTTGGCGGGTTTTCTCGGGATCTCCCGTTTTCCCCACCCTTTCATTCAGCGCTGCTCCATACTCACCTTCATCACCCTCATCGGCTCTCAAGACATCGATGTTAAGAACCGTCCAAATCTCTTCACTCACTCACTTTATAATTAATATGAAAAAAACAGGGAGAAAATAGGTGTTTTGGTAATGCCTACTAAGAAATAGTTCTTATGCATGATTTACTACACCGAGTACACGCGAACGCGTTGCTCCGCCCCTTTGTTGTAATTTTCTGTACTCGGTTAGTATTTCTTCGCATGAGGCGGGTGGATATGCTAGAAGTACAACTTTAGCAGGGCTTCAGAAAAGCTGCAAGTAACCATGAATGGCTGTAACTTATTGTTGTAGTTTAAAGTAAGCTAATCTAAACTAACCTGTAATACTAGTTGAACGTGTGTTTGCAGTTGACGCTAACCTAGAATATTTGGTGAATAGATGGCTCGTATTCGCACGCGCAAGTACAATCGCCACGGCCGCGAATGTTCACACACGCTTATAGACTGTTTACGATAAAGTGAACACTTTTGAAAGCCCTCTCATTTGGAATAATAGTCAATAAATATATTTTATTTTAGCCGTAGACGTTATCTCCCAAGTACGGTGAAATATAGGCGTACACACTGTGTTTATTACTTACATGGTAAATATTAATTTTAAAAGGTGGTTAAAGAAAAAAAAATTGCTCAAACGTTAAAGTAACCAGGGCTTCAAAAGTGCACTCTTCCGTGAACAGTCCACAGGAAAAAATTACTATCAAAGAAATAAACAGTGTGTCTATTCCTTCGCACGTGGAAGTTAACGTCTAGAAGGCTAGAATATTATATATATATATATATATATATATATATATATATATATATATATATATATATATATATATATATATATATAGGCCCTTCACGATAGAGTGAGCACTTTTAAAGCCCTAGTTACTTTTTTATTTCAACCAATTTACAACGTTCCACAACTTGTTAATGTAAACCCTGCCATGTGAGTAATAGTGTATACATTCACCATACCCAAAAACAAAAGTTTGAGGCTATAATAAAATGTATTTATTGGTTATTATGTCTGATGAAACAGCTTCAAAAAGGGCTCACTTTACCGTGAACGGCTTACATATTACACACACACACAATTCTAAATGAGAGGGCATTCAAAATTGCTCAACTTGTCGTGAATAGCCTATAGTTACATTCCGAGTTGTAGGCGGGGATGGGAGCAGTGAGTGTGGTGTACCGGGAGGAGCGATGGACCTCTCGTCACAAAGCAGCGCGGTGCGTGAGAGCGTCGCGTCGCGTCGCGTCGCATCGCATCAACGTGTCGCCGCAGGTGCGCCGACACTTGCCGCACGCAACTGCGAGCTGAAGCGTCATTAGCTCACGTGACAAATGAACCAACACTCCCTCCCTCCCTCCCCCCTCCTCACCCAAGCAAACACCAGTACGCTCCAATGCGCACGCAAACTGGTGCCTTGCTCCGCTGTACACGTCATATTAACGGCTGTTCACGATAAAGTGAGCACTTTTGAAATCAACCTCAGAAAAATGTCACTGCCCCTACCTGCATACATTTTAACGGGCGCACTGAATGTCATGCGCCCAATAAAGTTGGAAATGATGGATGGGAAATAGTTCCGTATCTTAACGTCGAATAAAAAGTGTTAGTTAACCATTTATGATAATTTAAATGATTTCTTTCCCCTTTTTTTAAATGCATCAAATTGTAAAAATTAGCATATTTGTAAAATATTTCCTTTTCTAATAATTTCACTGCTTCACTTGACCGACGCATGAATATTGTAACGAGGTCCACAACAATGTTAATCTTACATAAGGCGGAAGAATACACAACATGCTTACAGGTAGATACTGAGCAGGGGTTTCCAAAGTGCTCGTTTGACAGTGAATAGCCTATTCTTACTGCGTGGAGAGATTCGGGCGGCTCTCTTTAAGAGTGGGATGAACCCGGGCATTTTTTGTGAAATAGTTGTTTCGCGTAACTCAGTAAATGAATGTTCTGCAAATACGAATTTTTGTCAGAAAAGATTTTAAAAAATCATCTATGCGCTAATTTTTTTTTTTTGCATTTTTTAATATTAAGTGTATTCTTGGAGAGAGAAAAAATTCGTGAAAATGGTCAAATATCGCAATTTCTAAAGCTTGTCTGCGCAGTTTCCTTAAGCGGCGAAAGGAAAGTACAAAGATGCAGGCATAGTTTAATCTGTGGTCTTTCATCGCGTGTAATAAAGCCCCACTGTTGTAGATCTGCTTTGCCCAGTACAGCGTTACGACGGAAACACTGCACGCCTTGCGCGTTGGAGCGATGATGCGCTAGGCGTGCGTATAAGTGTAGCCCGTATCGCTCACTCGCTTCTTGACCTTGGACGCGGGGTTCCTACGGGGGTCGATCTCACTCTTAACATCGAGGTCTTGCGAGCCGATGGTGGTAATAGAGGTGAGTATGGAGCAGCGCCGGAATGAAAGGGCGGGGGAAACGGTAGATCCCCGAGAAAACCCGCCGACCAGCGGCATCGCCCGACACGATTCCCACATGCGAAAATCCGGAGCGACCCGGCCGGGGATTGAAGTCGTTTCGCCTCGGTGGGAGGCGAACAGGCTAACCCCTCAGCTATCGCGGCCCCAAATGACTTAGTCTGATTTCAACAGAGTTTCATGAAGCTTGCGCAATTATTACATCCCGCACTCTTTGTAGTGTGTCTGCGGTTTTTTCACACTTTTTTAACGAAACATTTGAAAAATCGCGCTAGTGTGACGTGTTACGTTGATTCCTTAATATATCATGTATCACAAGCTTTTCGTTATTAATTTTTTACCTTTACTTTAACTATAAATAATATGAATAAGACAGTGAGAAAATAGGCGTGTTGCTAAGGCCTGGTAAGAAATAGTTCTTAGGCAATATATAACTACACTTAATGTGCACGAATGCGATGTAATTTTATAGACTCTGTTAGCTTTGTTTGCATGAGGCGGAGCAATATCCTGGAAGTAGAACCTTAGCAGGGCTTCAGAATTGTTGTAAGTTACCGTGAATGGACTGTGAACACAATGGCGACGTAATACAAATTCGCCACCATGGTTTTCGTGAAGTTCGCTGCAGCGTAGTTTTCCGGCGGCAGCACTCAACGTGTAAAATTACTGGATACTTACCAAATTCACGTTGTTATCTGGTAAAAGCTGTTCACAATAAAGTGAGCATTCTTAAAATCAACCATAGAAAAAAGTCAGTGCTCCTACCTGCATAAATTTTAACGGGCGCACTGAGAAACATGCGCCCAGTAAAATTGGTAAAGATGGAGGGGAAAGTATTTCCATGTCTTAACGTTGAATAGTGTTACGTAGCCATTTGTGATAACTAGAATTATTTCTGTCGCTTTCTGTTTTTTAATGAGTCAAAGTGTAAAAATCAGCAGATTTCTAAAATATTTACTTTTACGGGGTGTCTAGTGACATGCTGTTTTTAATTTCCCTGACACTTCCAGGTTTTCCAGGCAAAATTTAAAATTTTCCAGACCTATTTTTAAATAATTTGGGCATGGGAAAAATAATTTGACAGTTAAACATACATTACTTAAAGCTGTCAGAACCAAACCTGCAATAGGCTTCAATGCAACAGATTCAGTAAGCTTACAACAATATCACATAGATCAAAATATTTTGGCGGTTATAAATGATTATGTATTGTGTACTCCAAAATATAAACTCACCTGTTTACTGTACATTCAGTAACACTGAAATACCAGTAGCTGTCTAATGAAACTTCATGCAGGTTCTGCTGAAGAAAATGGAGGTAAATGCTATTACTTCAAATTTACAATACAGTAAAATATATCTTGAAATTAACTGACGCTGTACGAGATGCGTAAGCACTTTTTGTAAGAATGAAACAATTTGAATTCTTTTGGCCTATGCTTACAATGAAGTACTATTTTAGTAGACATCAACATTACTTGTACAATGAAACACGGCAAAATTAAAATAATTACATCAGATATTAGGATATAATAATTATTAGCTGGAAAAATAGATCACAGGCTATCACTATACTAAATATCGAGGCTTCTATTTGGGAATCAAGATAAACACTTTCCTTTTGTGCATTTTCTAAAAAAAAAAGTTTTCTTTTTTACTTGAAGCTCACCAAGTTTATCTACTACATTATGGTATGAGATGACGGCTAGCTCCTTTTCTTGGATCACCTTACCATAGGCCTGCCTTTAAGTTAATGGCAAGAAAAATCAACCAAATTTTTGGCATCAAGCAACACAAAAATTTGAATACCATCACATAATATCAGTGAATATGACATCATCTATTGGTTAGGTTAATGCAAGATATACACCAGATGAATAAAAAATAAATGAATTGCAAGAAAACTCAAAACAATCAACTAGGTCTAGCTATTATTAATCGTGCACTAATTTAGACTGTTCTGTGATTTTCTTAAATGGTAAGCATTTGCAACCATTAATTATTACGTAACTAATACAGCTGCTAAACACAAATTTAAACTACACAAAATAATTAATTATATTAGGTAATTCTTCATGAAATATGACAATCGTGATAGCTCATTAGGAAAATTATGTAAACAATAGTTCAGTTCTAGGTAGAGCTTACCGACGTTTAAAAAAAAAATCCAAATATAAACATTTATATATGTGATTTTGATTCACAAAACATGTTACAGATTGAAAATTTAAGTTCTCGAGTGGATTGCAGCTCAAAAAGCTGCACGTGCGCTTTCTCTAACTGCTTATATATAAGCAATTTTCAGACATCATAATGCAAACTATAACAAACACACACTCTTTGTAGACGCGCATATAGACAAGGACACATGTTAAAATACGTTCCCTAACCTATCACCTAGCTCATTCCCGCCAACAATTTGCAATCCGATTCAAAGCACGGATTGAACGAATGACTCCACCAAAGTAAATACTGCAATATTTTTAAACATTGGCTGGTAGCTGCAGTATATTTCAAAACCCAGCTGTTGGTCTTCAATTCATAACCAATAGCCTACGCCATGAAATGTATTGTGCAGTGCTGTTCATTTGTGACGTACAACACAAAATCATCCCGTTACAACCAAAATAATATAATTTACCTACCTTACAATGCAATTCCGAAACAAGGGTCTTCAGATATCCTAACATATCAATGATTAATCTTTAACATCGCTATTGAAAATTCGAAACAAGTTAAACCAACCGCCAATAATGAAACTATGACTCTTCAAAATTCAGCACTGACAAGTCAAGCGATCAGTTGATAGTTTGAATCTACCAAGAGAACATACGTTTCATTGCATGTACACGCTGTAATAGGTTTGTGGTTTTAAATCCATTTTGACGTGGTTTAAACAAAACTTTAATATGTAACTCCACAAATCGCTCTGAAATTAATTACGTAAGTTGGGAAATGTTTAAAACATGTGTTAAGAATTATAGTTAACATGGGTAAAAATTTCCAGGGTATTTCTCAAAATTCCCTGACATTTCCCTGACACACAAAATTCCCTGACGATTCCAGGTGTTCCCTGTTTTCCAGGTCGCTAAACACCCTGTTTTATAATAATTTCACAGTTTCACTTGACCGACGCATGAAGAAAGCGATTAGGCCCATGGCAATGTTAATTTTATATAAGGCGGAAGAACAAACAATTTTCACACAAGTAGATCTTAAGCAGGGCTTTCAAAAGTGCTCACTTTATCGTGAACAGCCTATAACATGCCATACTTCAGTAACCTATGCCTCATTGAGCGCAGTTCGTGATTTAATTGGCTGCTTGCAACTACACAACGTCGTCCATCTGTGTCACCGCTTTACTGTACACATTGCTCAACCGTTGTGCAAGCAACCTTGGGACATGCCACAAAACACAAGATTCTTGGAGTTTAGCCTGCAGCCACAAAATAACACGAATTCTGCAGGTTCCTACAAATTACTGATATTAACACAACATATTGAACACTATGTTAAAAGCTGTTCACGATTAAGTGAGCACTTTTGAAGTCAACCTTGGGAAAAAATCATTGCCCCTGCATGGGAATATTTTAAAGTGTGCACTGAGTGACATGCGTACAATAGAGTTGGTAACAATGGATGGAAAGTATTTCCATATCTTAACGTCGAGAAAAAGCTGTTACGTAACCGTTTGTGATAACTTAAAAATTATTTATTCGCTTTCTGTTTTATTTTAATGCATCGAATTGTAAAAATTAGGAGATGTGTAAAATGATTACTTTTCTGATAATTTCACAGTTTCATCTGACCGACGCATGAACAAAGTGATGAGGCGCATGGCAGTGTTAATTCTACATAGGGCGGCAGAATATACAACGGGCATACTAGTAGATCTTAGGCAAGGCTTCCAAAAGTGCTCATTTTACCGTGAACAGCATATAGTTAAAGAAAGGAAATTTCATTGGGATAAGGTTAAATCGGCATTAGATTGGCTAAAAGCGTACCAGTAATAAACGTTGCATAATCCATTCATTGATACTTCCAACTTTTCTGGAGCTTTGCTTTAAGTTCTTCTTTCAGGCTACCTCCGCCTAATGCAATTAAAGCTAAACCAAGTCTAGAAAATTACAACGTACAGCATTCGTGCGCTCTCAGTTTAATATTTTGTTTAAGAACTATTTCTTGCAGGGCATTACCAACACATCTATTGTCTCACTGTTTTTATCGTATCAATACGAATGAGATATTACAATTTACAGCTAAAATAAAAGTAGAATCAATTTCAAACAAAAATAACATTATTTTATTTTAACAGAAGAATAGAATGCTTGTGATGCATCACACATTTAGTAAACAACCAACCAGTAGATGCATAAGACAATTTTCAAAAATTTGATTCAAAACATATGAAGATACTGCGAGTAGACTATACAGTATAGTAAACATGTCCAGACCATACAGTATAGTAAGCGTGCCCAGAGTGGTGTTTAGCAGAGAGCAGTGGTAAGCGGGAATACAGAGGCCAACATAATTGGCGTTCTTTCTCTGAAGTGGAGGATGTAACTGACTCACTTCTAACTTGCCTTTGAATGTATGTTCTTATGTATCGCATTCAAAGTGTGAAGAGGATCCATCACACCTCAGAAAATGTCTGCTTGTGCTCGGTGACGGGTTTTCAATGACTTGCCGCCCTCCTGCAGATGTCTCGCTCAAGGACAGCAACACTACACTAGCTATCGTTTTCTCTCTCCTCCGCTACTTCTATGTCTTGCATCATGTTGCACGTCGGTATGAAAGTGAGTCTACGCCGTGGACCAAAATTCATGTGTCAATCTCACTTGGCTAAGAGGCGGTTCAAAGGGAAGAGATTGTTGCAAGGAACCCGGGATAGTAAACCTTCCCTTTCCACCAAACTTGTGAGTGCATTTAAAGGGGCAGGTAGGCAACAAGGGTCATTCAAACTTATAAGAGACCTAGTAATGACATCCAGTGATGTGCGTAGTAAACAAGGAGTGGATTACAGGTAGACTGAAGGCATGAAACATGAGTACGTAATAACTGGTTTATTAATAGCAGAGAAGAGGGTTTAAAGACTGTTCACGATCAAGCGAGCACTTAAGAAATGAACCTTAGAAAAAAGTCACAGTCCCTGCATGCATACACTTTAATGGGCGCAATGAGTGACATTCGTCCAGTAAAGTTGGCAACGATGGATGGAAAGTAGTTCCAAATCTTAATGTCGAATTGAAAGTATTAGATAACTATTTGTGATAACTTAATATAATTTCTTCGCTTTCGGTTTTTTAATGCGTCAAAGTGTAATATTGAGTAGATTCGTAAAGTATTTACTTCCTTAACATTTTCACAGTTTCATTCGACCGACGTATGAATAACATGACAATGTTATTTTTACATAACGCGGAAGAATACACAACGTATATACAAGTAGATCTTAAGCAGGGCTTTCAAAAGTGCTCATTTTACCGTGAACAGCCTACATAAAAGTTCTTCGAAATCTTTAACGTAGCCGTACGAATTTCGCATGGGAGGGATGGACATCGCAGGCCGTAAAGCCTACACCATGTTTTCCCAGCCAGCTGAAGGCACATACTGACTGCCAGTAGCCAAGGCCACTTCCACGCACGCTTCGATTACACACAGAGATGCTTGTTGCCTACATGTCCCTATAACTCCACTCACATGGATGTTTGGGGAAGAAACGATGGTTTGCGACTCCGGGTTACTTACACCGATATCTGTATTTTGCGCTTTCCTCTTAGCCCCGTGAGTTTGGCACAGGAATTCTGGTCCACAGTGTGTAAATAATTACTTACTGTGTTTATGTTAAGTCATCGCTGTTTGTGGGCTATCCGACCGTCCAGCAGTAAGAATTTGTTTTGGACAATATATAACATTTCAGAGAAGGTGAGCACGGGTGTAGTTGGTAGTATTTAAAGGGCAGCTCCCTTAACCCTTTCAGACCCCACTTTTATTTACTGTTTCAGGTGTTGCAAACATAAACATTTATGATGCATACTGTACTTACGTCTACACAACACTTGTTTCGTTGTCCCTCTCAGTGATGTATAGGCTATTACGTACAGCTACAGTTATATGAAACAATCATTACCGAGACTAGTAAGACAGTTAGCAAATCATTTACCCGCAGGTAAGATCATTGGTCATTGAGCTTTGCAGTGTGCAATGCAGAAAAAAAATTATCCACACGTGCGTAATGTACACAATTGTGTTCATTAGGTCTGAATGGGTTAAAATGTTCACACCCGTTATATTTTGAAACGAGATATCCATCTCAAGTACTACTAGGATAAATTAATTCATCCTTTCACAGATATTTGATTTAATATTATTTAAAATTAATACAACATTTCTTTAATTCATTGTAACTCTTATGTTATACAATTAGTCGCGCTTAAACTGATACAGAACAATAATGGATAGAAAAAAGGGCAACAACATTAGTTCGCCATTCGGGAAAAGTAACTGTTTCTCGAAATATGTGAAATACATAGATTGGATTATAATTAAAACTGTGTGATTGCCATGGTCCCTGCGCAGACGGTATCACATTGAATGAGCTAATGTATCTTATCTGTAACAGTGAAGTTCAACGATGAAGGTATGGTGTAATTACAACCGAACAAACGCCTAGAAGTCGTATCAGACACCAAATTACATCAAGCGATTTGTTGTCACAATTGCTTGCAGGGTGTCCTCTGAACCGGCTCAGTTGTGTGAGAGTCAGGGAAATCCGTATACCAGTTCCAGGCGAATACTGCTGGTCTAATTACTTTGTGTGGGTTTTCCCTCGCATCAGGATGAGAACCCGGACAGCCTACCTCACGTACAATTACGTTGCAGCATGTCTGAAATGCGAACTTTTTGACGAAATTATTTAACGGGCCCCTAACATGTTTACCAACGAAAACAAAACATACACAGAAAAAATGTCTGATGTTCTTGCAAACAAAAATAAATACTATTGAGGCATTTATTTAAACGTTTATGCTGTGGTAAAATTAATAATATTGTGACAAAGTTAATAATATTAACTATTTTCAAAGTCTTGTATGACTATAATACAAATATACTGTTGACGTGTTTAAGTTAATAAAACCTCCAAGTAATGTTACCGCAACCAAATGTTGCACTATAATAAAAATAACCAGGAAGAACAAAATATTTAGTGTTACTGCGACATTAAAGTAATGTCCAACGAACACAAGTTTACACTGACTTGGCGTTGTAAAATGGAGGATAGTAAACAACGATAACCTCGTAAAATGAAACCATTGTATTTAAATTATAAAGCATAGTATGAGAACTAAATGTAACGTATACCAGCTCTCAAGCCTTGAAAAGCAGTTTACGTGTGCCAAATGTGTATTATTTATACAGCATAATGTATTTGCACATAATGAAAGAAAAGTGCAGTTTTTTGTTATATTGTACTGACTAAACATAATATGAAACACAGTCAGGCACGTTAAATATAGAGCAGTTGGTAGGATTTCAGGTTTCGTAAAGTGGACAACGTGAAGCAATCAAGGCGCGGGTACGATGGCCCTCCCGGTAGTCTTTTTTTTTTGTTGGTAATATTTATTTTTGTTGCAGAATATTTGTACTATATTTATTTTATTTTTTCTAAAGCAAAGGAAATATAAGAAAATGTTCAACACATTGTTAAAAATTTCCGTATATTTACGGAATGTTTTACGGAAATGTACAGTGTGTATGCGGAAAGACAATCCGTAATGACGGAAAACGGAGTTAAGTCCGTAAATACAAAATATCGAAAGTTTCCGTATTCCCTTTGGCTTCGAGTTACGGGGACGAACAACACCGATTCTGCACGAAGCTTTCTTCGCCACTGTAACAAGAAAATTATCGTTTCTGCGGCAGTTAAGGTTATCCACGCAGCTATGACCTATTCTTTCAAACATTAAAAAAAAATCATCAGGAGTCTGGAACATTTGGCAACACTAAAAATACACTAAATTTAAGAGAAATTGAATTTTTGCTTTTGTCTTTTCAGAAGAAATAAAAAAGCTACACCACATAACTTAAGTGAGAGTTGTAGGGGAAAGGTAATTTTTTGACTCGGGTTCAACCCTCACTTAAGTACAACATTTTTTATCTTTTTTAATATCATTTTTATACACGGTAGAACACCCACATAACGAAAATTAAAGACATTCTCACTATCTCTTTTTATTTAAAACGGAAAGTACAGAAAACTAACTTAGAATTAACGGATAGGTTCCCTGAAATTTACGGAAAGTACGTTTCTGAAAATCAATGTGTCCGTAATTTTACGGAAAGTTTACGGACATTTCTGGATAAATTTTTACCAGCGATTTTCCGTTAAATGAAGGACATTTTTTTAAACAGTGCACAAATGTTTATCGCTTTTGGCAGTGCCACTGACTGAAATACAGTAAGCGCTGGCTGGTTAGCGGGGGTAAGGTTTGTAAGATCAGAAAAAGGTATTTGCTACAGTATACTGCATAGTTTTATTATGAAAATGCCAGTTTAACATACACCCATGTTTGTTATTTGTCTGATTTTCGTGTTGGAGGTATTGCCTCGCATTAAAAGAAATTTAGATATCGTTTTCTTACGTAATGGAAACAGTCAATGATGAAATGTGGTTCCATGTTAAGATAAGCTAATGGAGGTTGAGTTACTTGTTAACATAACCGTAATTATAACATGTATCTGGAACCTTGTTAAAATATAAGTGTAATGAAATTTTTTACACCTTAGAAATTATGTTGTATATTTATGTGTCATTTTCAGATGTGTGTGACTCGTACAGTAGATAGAGTAACTTGTCCCTTAGTACTGATGTTATAATGTGTCCTTTAAATTAGCAATCTTCAGTCGTTCGGAGCATGTATTTATTTTACATTAATAATTTTAAAAAATTTTAGAGCTTAATGTGTGCATACACAATTAATTGTAAGTATACTAATTGTATTAAAAATAATTTTTTCATTCAAATATTTAGTTTTCATACAGTAGTTGCAATGAAGGAACCAAGACAATGATGACATTTTATGAGCTTCACTTACAAAATTGTTTTCTTTAGGTCTGTGAGGGTTTGACAGAATGGGTCGCACCCATTTAGACTACAAGAGACACTGTAATTGTGGTCACTATCTGACCAGTCCTACACTTCACTGAAAACGTTAGACATGATTTTTCTTTTATTATTTGATCCATTCGGAATGTAGGTGGTGCCAGTTACAAGCCTGTTATACATTTCTGTGACCACTTTAGTTTACATAATAACGAATCAATTTTTTTGAGGAGGGGGAGGACCTCAGATGGGTAATAAGACAGTGTGTGTCATAAAAAATATTTTCATACACACATGCATGTTCCCGCGTTTATGTTTTTAGTATTTTTTTGGTCAAGTGTTTATTATATATACACACATATATATATTGTGTGTATGTATGTATGAGTGTGTGTGTGATTATTTAGGTAATTTTATATGTATATATAAAACAATTTAAAATGTTCATATTAAAATGTACATAAACATGCGCACATATAATTATGTACAAATGATATGTTACGTATATATTATGGAATACACTGTACATATTATGTAATATATAGAGTATATATTTAGGTATACACATTTGTTGTATGTGTAAAGCAATTACTATGTAATTGGTTATAACTGCTCGTTACTGAGGATCCAAAACATTTTGCCAGTGATGGAATGTAAACATTGATTTTGACAGGTGGCAATCACATGGCAATGTTGGTTTACATGTGGCGGAAGGACAAACTATAGACACGAAAGCAGACTTTTGCCAGGGCTTTCAAAAGTGCTCATTTTACTGTGAATCACCTATACACAATGAGAAGGAAAAGCAGGTCCCCCAGCATGGCTTTCAAAAGTTCCCGACGCCCGTGAACACTGTATGGTTGGCTAACTGCACGGCGCGGTATATGTAAGAGGGTCGTCGAGTGTGTCAGCGACGTGGGACGCTATGGTAGGGCCGTGCGCCGGTCTTGCCCGCGCGCGACAGCCGATGGAAATTAGGCGAAATGAAATCGGAAAGGTGTCGCCGGCGACAGGGTTCAGAAAAAGGCTCGCCCGCCGCATGGAGGGGGTGGAGGGGTGTGTTTGTCCCTCCCTGCCGGGGGGGGGGGGGTAGTACGGCGTAGGCAGCCAGCCGGGAGAGACACGGCCTCGTGATCTAATTAAGATAGCCCCCGCGCGCGGAGTAGGGGGGTTGGCTAAGCGCAGCGTCCCTCCAACCCCTCCGTGTTCTGTTTGGGCTGGAGATTTAAACTAATCACTATGGCATCGCGAGTTGCGAAGGGCGACCCCCTCCCCCACCCTCACCTCCCCTATGGCAGGAATCTGCTGCGCCGCTGAGTTATGGGCTTGCGTCGCAGGACGTCTCGGCGCTACTATGAGAGGCGTCCTGCAGCCGTCTCGTCTGCCAGGCTCGCCGGATCTGCCTCACCTCTCTCTCGCGTATAGAGAGAGAGAGAGGGAGGGAGAGAGGGAGAGGTCATTCCGAGCCAACAAAATAATTATTTGTCCGCAGACAAACAAATACGCACAGTCGTTTCAATTATAGACAGTTTTGCGGTACAGTACGCACTTTGGAAATCAACCTTTGAAAGAAAAATCACTGCCCATAACTCTAGGATGCTCACAGTAAACTAAGCATTTATGAAAGCCCTGTTTATGATATACGTGTATGAACATACTGTATTCTTCTGCCACGTGTTAAATTTAACATTGCCATGGCCTGATCACTTTTATTCATGCGTAGGTCAAACGTAGCTGTGAAATTATTAGAAAAGTAAATATTTTTGAAAATATGATCATTTGCACACTTAAAAAACAGTGATTAAAATAAAATAAAACCTTACGTTATCACAAATATTTACCTCGAAGACATGGAACTACTTTCAGCCAACTTTACTGGACGCATGCCACTCAAAGCGCCCGTTAAACAGTACGCAGGTAGGGATAGTGACATTTTTCAAAGGTTGATTTCAAAAGCGCTCACTTTATCGTGAACAGCCTTTAACACATTTACTTTCCTAAAAATTATACAGTCTCCACATGGATGACGCATGAATTAAGTGGCACCGGCCATTGCAGTGTTAATCTTACATCTACCTAAAGGATACAAAACTAGGAAAGTAGACCCTACGGAGGGCTTTTAACACTACTCAGTTAATCGTGAACAGCTTGTGTCCTTTTTGTGTTTGTATGCTACCAAATACGCCCGTGGTGGAGTTGATTCTATAAAACATGGTGGAGTTGATTCTACAAAACAGTTGTTTTTGTATGACGAAATAGATACATTTGTAGATAAGACCCAAGAAACAGCAATATTTAATTCGATTAATTTTTTTTTTCAGGCAGATCATGCTGACCCAACGAAATGATTTCTGTTGAATCAGATGTGAGTTTTTTAAATATGAATACAATAAGTTTTGTTGTAAGTCAGATTTTGTTTAGCTAGCGAAACAGCTACTATATTTGCTTGCTCGTACGTGAGATTAAGGAAGACGGGGATAGTTCGTAAAATGTATTCAAAAGTTCAAAAGTATATTTTTTATAGTTTATAGCATACAATATTTGTTATGTGTCAAATAGTGTAATGAAACTGCAAAATAACTGCGGAAATTATTTTCAATTGAAGAATTCATGGGATATTTAGTTTCGCGCCAATATTATGCCTAGAAGTTCGATCAGGATAAACTTAACAAAAGTTAATAGTATATTCCAGAACATCACACACATCCGTGCCATGCATATAGAATTCGGACCCAAAACCTCTCGCACCGCAAGTTGTCATTCTATCCAACTATGCCGAAAACGTTGACTAAGGGAATTTTTAGTTTATAGGTATAGTGTTACGGGTAAATTTCAAAATGACACGTAAGTGAAATGTTTGGCAATAGCTACAACTGAAAATGTTTGTCACTAGAAAGTCGCAAAGTGTTTCTTACAAATTCCATATGTCAGGACTGTAGTTCTATTTCAATTTGAATGTTATATGAAAATAATAAAATATACCAATATTTAAAAAAGTTAAACACCTACAAAACATGGTTAAATCTGATAGAAGTTCATACAACCGCTGGGTGTGTAAATTATTTAGAGCTACAGTGATCTGTAACGTCTAGAAGGGCAATTAAAGTGCAGAAGTTGTTCCGCAGCTATAATAGCGATAGTGTCAAAATACCTACATGTGTGGCTCGTGCTATAGTCAACTCAATAAGGAAAAGTTACCGGAAACAGAGGAGCCTATGCTTCATATATGCATTAGACAGCATTAAAACAACTTAAAGGAACTTTATAGGGGTCTGCGTAAGCTCAGGTGGACGTATCATGCCAGGAATGTGGGACGTTCCGATATTAACGTTCCACGATGTTGGAACCAAAGGGTACGTGAGGGTGCGAGCCCGCTGTTATGATGATATGATCAGGCCTTAGTTTAACACCCCTGCCTGAACCCGGCTTCGCACCTTCAGATTAAATCAGGACACCGGTAATTACAGTAAGGTATTGCGAAAAGGCCGACAGCAGAAACCTCCCTCCACCAGCCAACGATCGGGGACGCGTATGTCTAAACAACGCGCCGATATAGGCCAAGAGACGGCGTGGCGCGTCGTCTTTCCACGTCCGTCCAGCCTCCAGGGAAGGTTAAGAATGCGTATGTCCGACCGCCGCTAGCCGCTCTACCAGATACAGAAACATGTTTAAGGTGGGGGCAGTCCAATTTAGTTCAACCTAGTAGTGGCGTGAGTTGACATAATAACCTAAGAAATAAATTAGCATCAGTCGATAGTGCTTCCCCGAGTATTTAACATTACATTATCATGTCATTGTAAGTGCCTTGTTATGTGTCTTATGTCCAAAATAAACCCCCTCATTTCTGTAATGCTCTACCAGCTCATTTTGTCATTCAGCTACGCTCCCAAA
This sequence comes from Dryococelus australis, assembly GCA_029891345.1. Taxonomy (NCBI): domain Eukaryota; kingdom Metazoa; phylum Arthropoda; class Insecta; order Phasmatodea; family Phasmatidae; genus Dryococelus; species Dryococelus australis. The sequence continues at coordinate 83,319,841 of CM056998.1, forward strand.
ACCTATCATGTATGGAGTTGACTCCTAAGCCAACTTCATAACACCGCGCACACACCCGTACACGCACACACACACATACACGTAGTGACATTTCCGAACAACTAAGGCAGACGTCACCACGGAAGGGTCACCACGCTGTGCGCCGAGTATTACTCAAGCTCATAACATCGGCGCTCGCCATCCGGGCCCAGTTACTAAAGCCCCATACAACACCCCCTTATCAATACACACAACCTCCAATATATTATATAACATAACCCATATTAACTCTGAGGTCAACTCCGACCCGGCGTCGATCTGCAGGATATCGAGGGCCTGTTACAACAGTTGAGAGTATAACTTACCTCAGGTGAGGAGAATACGATGTCTGTTAACTTCCGAACAGAAGCGGCCCATATATCCGGGCTAGAGGCGATGCTGCATCTGACATGGTACCAGCTGTCTGCCCGTACGGCTACAGTGCCGTAGGGATATTGCGTTACTACTGATATGATACTGGTATCGATACTTTCCTTTCAATACCGAGTATTTTGGAATCGACAGCTTTATTTCTATTCTTTAACAGAATCATATCAGTAAATAATTCGATATCAATACTTTTTTTTCTTCAGAATTACTCCTAGCTTTAATTTTGAACCCTTTCAATCAAAGTGCCCCGAAAATATAAAGATGTGTATTCCTCCATAAAATAATAATTTGAAAAGCAGTACACATCAGTATTTTACTTGTCCTCTAGTTAGGACGATGCCAAAATATAACTAACACTATTAAGTGCTGCGCTGTGTAGGTTTTTTTGCAAAGCAAACTACAGATATGAAAAAAAAAATTCAAATTCTGTAGAGACCTCGAAAAAAGTTGATAAAGTATATATAAATTTAAAAATATTTATGAAAAAATACAAGACTAACTACTTAAATTTAAAAAAAAATTACTTGTACTGATATGATACTGGTATAGATAATTTTCATGTGATACTGAAATGAGTATCGATTGAATTGTTTCGATACCAGTATTGATACTTTCATGGTATCGCAACTTCCCTAACAGTGCGACAAAATCAAGTGTAGCCTGGCCCGTGTGGAGGTGGTAATAGCGCTGGTGTTGCGAGGTCGCCTCGTGACAGCGTGGGAGAGGATCAGTAGACAGGCGAGCAGGACCTCTCCATACACTTCGTACGAAATGCAACAGACCATCAATATCCGCCGGCAAACACGCACGTAGTTGTGTTCACACCAATTCATCAAAGTGCTGTTATTCATTTCCTCATGATGTTCTCCGTTTTTAGTTTTGGCTTTAAAAACAAACTTTACTCCCTCCATGAAGCCATTTTCATCACCTGTGTGAACTATAATTCATCGCTGGCCTGGAAGGTTGTATTTGTACACTCCTGCTACGTCATTATGCTGCCAACACTTGTTCACGATGTAATTAAAATGAATCATTGCCTCATCGAGGTATATTACAGGTAGTTTACTTTATACTTGTCTGTCATTTTCCCTCATAGTTCGAAGGTATTTCGCACTCCCCGTGACGATCTCGTTTCTTTCCGTTTAAGTAAAACTGCTTAATTTTACATTTTTTTGATCTTGAAACCCATTGATTTGATTAATCTTCTCAAAGTTTCCCTATTACCTATGAAATTAATTTCTTTTGCCCGCAAATTTTTTAGAGTGGTATAGTCATTTCATCACGTAAAATTCTTGTACTTTTCTACGTACCACTCCAGCATCAAATGAATCGAACTGGCTGCCGGTCTAGCAAAGATAAAACGTACATATATATTGCAAGTCACATTAAGATATGCAATGGCGGTAATACTTATAACTTGCGGGTAAATGAGCGTGACACGAAACTGGATGTAAAACAACACACGTTACCACAACAATTAGCAACACTTTATAACTGACGTGACTGTAAGCGCAGGTTGGAGATAGGGCCTCTTGCTCACTACTGGCTGGAAGGAGACGAGGCAAATGGCAGTGCGGTTATAGGCTGTTCACGGTAAAATGAGAACTTTTGAAAGCCCTGCTTAAGATCTACTTGTACGCACGTTGTGTATTCCTCCGCCTTATGTAAAATTAACATTGCCATGGACTTCATTACTTTATTCATGCGTCGGTCAAGTGAAACTGTGGAATTATTAGAAAAGAAAATATGTCACAAATTTGTTCATTCTTATACTTAGACGCATAAAAAAACAGAGAGAAATATAAATAATTTCAGTTTGCACAAATGGTTACCTAACACTATTTATTTGACGTTAAGATATGGAACTATTTCCCATCCATCATTACCAACTTACTGGGCGCATGTCAGTCGGTGCGCCCGTTAACATATATGACCCTAAAGGCTGTTCACGATAAAGTGAACATTTTATTGTGAACAGTATTTAGGGGCGTAGTGTGAGAGAGAGAAGGAGAACGTTAGTTAACATTTTCCCCGGGGCTTCACCAAAGTTCATCGAGCTGTACCTCTGTGGTTTGTGTTATTTTATATTGTGATCGTTGAAATAAAATCACACGAATTTTCAACACGTGCAGTTTCATTTTGTTTTCGCAACGTCTAGGTGTTTAAATTTTTTTGTCCGTGAGTGTAGGTACAGTTAAGTGGGCGCAATAAATTATTTTGGTAAGCAAATCGTTTCACGACTAGTAAAAGAACGTGAATTTCACGAATTCTTTTACAGCCTAGATTTTTAGGTTCCTAACATTCTCTGGCCGTAACTGTTAACTCGTTGGCTTACTTGCCTATTGTCCATTCCCGATTGGAAGCGACTTATGAAAATCAACCTTTCAAAAAACACTCTAGGCATAACATGTCAACATTTTTTTTCAATAAAATGTATTCCACAAATATATAACACTGGTTAACTTTAGAGTATTGTATTATTGAGTAAATGAACTTTTACCTTAATATCTTCTATAACCTGTACTATTTTTTTATTATTTTAAATATGAATTAACAACAGCGAGTGCAGCGACGTGTTAGCAACGACCGGTAAGAAATAGTTCACAGCTGAAATATTATTTTAACCTAATTTTCTAGTATACTATTTGTAAATTAAACGGTGCCTATTGAAATACTTAAATATTTAGGTAGCCCCGATGGTAACATCCCGTTTTTACAGTTTAAAATAACAGCGGAAAATATCGTGAGTAGATCGTTATGGTACGAAGTTGTTTTTTCGAACGAGAAAGCAACTGAAAACTGTCTGCTGGGCGAGGCTTATCATTCTCTCTCTCTCTCTCTCTCTCTCTCTCTCTCTCTCTCTCTCTCTCTCTCTCTCTCTCTCTCTCTCTCTCTCTCTCTCTCTCTCTCTCTTCGTCTCTTTCACACTCGGGAAATTTCACTTCGCTAGTAAGCAACTAAATCATACATGATTTCAATTGTAGCATATTTCATACTTATTACAACAAAATAATGATTGTTGAATTTTCAATTTACAACTGAAAAGAGATTTTAATGTTTGAATACTTATTTTAATATAGTTAGATATGATGGCGTGTTGCTTTTTTGCCAAACGAAACGTAAATTATTCGTACTCCGAAAAAATACTTCAAATTACATCACGTTTGTAGTCGTTGTGTTTTTTAAACCTACCTAGGCAAGTTAGGATGTTGTGATAAATCTGTTTTCCCACGGCAGTAATAAATATACTATGACGTGTGTTTCGTTAATCATTGGCCCTGTGTATGCGTGATTTCAAATATTTGATTAGCACTATTTATACGTTTTAACTGTGAACTGTTTTTGTGACGAAGTTAATTATTTATATCCAAGCCTGTTTATTTATCACGACGTTGTATCTTTGTCCTAAGGAGTTTGAAACACAGTCGTGTAACGTAATTTGCCACAATCCCAGAAGAAAAATGCTAAGCCCAGCCCGATAAATTTCAATAAACCTAATAAACAGTAAGTAGCAATACATAGAAATATGAACGGAATAAAAGTTATCGTAGGCTTATTTGTGTGCATGTTCACCGCTATCTTTTAAAGTTTGTATGACAACAAATAAGCAACACGAGTTGCGTGCTTGAATTTGATGTGCCTTTTTTTCGTTTGACTGGTTGTTCCTTCGTTTTAATATTTATTCCAACTGAGGTCGTCATTTCAAAGAAATAACCCAACACATAATACTAACAAAAGGATAATTAGTACAGCCCTTTACCTCGCAGTTGTAACAGTGTTAAACACAGTCGCGGCAAAATACTAACGAGCATTACATGTATTGAGCTATGTCGTGGAAAACAAATATATTAATGTAAAGTCACAGTAGGTACTTTCCTCAATTCAGGCATTTTTAAAACGTCATAAAGCTTACCTAAGTAATGTTAGAGGCCTTAACTGTGAATATTCATACGGAATAATTTTTGGACTATGACAGAATTCTTTGAAAGGCTGTAAACAGTAAACAACACATTTGACAGGTATAAAAATAGAAGTCACATTTCAATGTTTATTTTTTACGTGTAGCGAAAGTATACGAACATACGTACACACAATGGAATGTAAACGTTGATTTTGACAGATGCTACATGGCAGTCACATGGCAATGTTTGTTTACATTTGGTGGAAGGATACGAAACGGGCCTGCAAGTAGATATTTAGCAGGGCTCCGAGAAAGTTGCTTCCAATGGGGAATGGACAATAGCAATTTCACAGTTTCACTTGACCGACCCATGAATAAAGTAATGAGGACCATAACAATTATAATTTTAAATAAGGCGGAAGAATACAAAACGTGCATACATTTAGACATTAAGCAGGGCTTTCAAAATTTCTCAGTTTACAGTGAACAGCCTAAACTAGACGTTACTAACACAGTTTTATTTTCCCTGATTTAATTCATATCTATACAAAACGAAGTCGCCCGGCCGCGTTTGTCTGTGTATTCGGATAAGACTTTTAAACTACTTGATGGATTTTGATGCGGTTTTCACCATCATTTAGATAATTTATTGAGGAAGGTTTAGGTATATAATACATTAACATTTAATGTAAGGATAGTAGAGAAACATCGACGTTTTCTAATCACGTCGGAAAAAGCCGCTTTTCGGGTACTTACATGAATTAAGCTGACTAAACCATAAGAGATTCTCCAAATTAATGTACTACGGAATTGTAGATCTCAAATAGGTCTACAAAAAAGGCCAAGACAGCATACGTTTATCTTTTAAGGATTACCCACAGTAACAATTTTTGTCTTTTTAAAAATAGGGGTTCACTTACGAAGACTTCTTGAATAAAACAGTATTAATCTTATGTTAGTTACCTTAAGCATTTAGTGTATATACTTGCTGTAAACCTAAACAACGCCATATATGTAAATCGCACCCGAGCGAGGCCGGAGCGGGTCGCTAGTTAATTATAAATTAAATATTATAATGTATAGATGTTATATAAGTAGAAGTACAATTTAAGTAAAAAGGTACTTTTATGGTAACATTAGAATGAAACGCTTGTAATGTGTGACGCATTTAGGAAAGAACCAAACACGTGATACACAGGGTGATTTAAAAAAGGTTTGGTTTTAAAGATGTGAAGAAACCGCGAACTGACTATAGGCAGATATCCGCACGTCGCGCAGCGTGACGGCGGCAGCTGCGGTCCAGGCGGCAGAGCGGCCTTGCTACGACGCGTCTGCCAGCTGCACTATCCTGCCGGCTACATCGGCGGCAGTCGTCATCCACAACTAAAGGTTGTTCACTGTAAGTGAGCACTTTTTAAGGCCCTTCTAAATTTTTCGTTTCATCCAATTTCCATCTTCCTGCTGTTTTTTTAATATAAACATTGCAATGTGACCAATAAACACAGTGTATACATTTCGCCACTCTCAAAATTTAATGCCTGAGGGCCTTAAGAAGTGTTCACTTTACCGTGAACAGCCTATACACGTAGGGATAGGGTAAACAGTGACTTTCATATAGCGAGTTCCATCGTTTCAGTTCCAAGTAAGTAACACGTTCCAGTAAAGTGTTATTTTTGTAACAGGTTACTGTGAAATATTTCTCGCCTGACCCGACCGACGTTCCGGGATGTAACAATTACGTTGTTCAATGTTTCAAAGTAATGCATTTCAAGAAATGACAAACGCGCATGCGCGCAGTTACAAATCAAGACGTTCCAAAAAATAACTTTTACGCATGCCCAATAGACAAACCGTTAATTTAAGTGAGGCACCCAAAACGTTCCAAGCATAACGGTATAAACGATGGAACGTGTTACTCGTGTAACACGTTACCATATCGTAACTGTTTATTATAACTGTTACTTTAAATAACGCCCATCTCAAACCACATACTCCTGTCTTCCCACTGCCTCGTGTACGACTAGCAATACACCACACATCATGTCGCAGCTTGGGTGTATGACGAGCAGGCTGAGGAAAACCCTTGGCTGCCTTCGCTACTCACTGATTTCACCGACCAGTAATTTCATAAACGCCAGCTAGTGTTCCGACCACGGACAAAATATGAGATAGACCACTTAGTCGTATTCTGCGCATGCACCCAACATTGGCCTACCCGAAGGAACACAACTGCCAAGTTCACACGGTCAACAGTGATGAACGTTAATAAAATACTTTCACCAATTTGCATTTAATCAAACTGCATTCCAAATTGGTAGGAGTAAGTGTACAAACATCTCAAAGCACTTCGTTTGCTAAACAGTGTTATTTATAACCAGAAATACAATACACGCCGTTTTCGCTAGACGTGTTGGCAGAAAAGCAGTTCAGTGTTGGGACGCAGAAATTGGTTGCGCGCAGCCAGCGAGATCCGTCTACCTCATCTTTAGTCTATGGTTAGGGTACTACTGACGAGTACAGACGATCACTTGCACTCTTTCCCGCTCGCTGCTGAGCGGCACCCTGCGTGAGGTTATATTGGTTATTGAAACTATGGTGTTTACTGATGCTAAACAGACGTTGTACGATGTCAGTGAAACAACATTTTGGCGGGCGATTTTATTTGTGGTAGATTATCCTACATATTTTTAATGTGCATTTAGCAGGATCATTAAATACAAAATAGCCCTTACTGAAATTCCGGACAAAAGAGAGAAATAAGACAATACTTAAAACTCATTACATAAATTCATTTTATTTTACTTTATTGAATACCACTGCCGAGAGTTCCGAAACTATGAAGTTACTGACGCACAGAATACTTACTGTTAACTGCAGGACGTTCCCTTACTGATGACGAACACTGATGATCCATCAGTGTCTGTAAACCATATAAATGAACAAAATGAAACCTAATGTATGCATAAGTAATGGGAAACATTGTATATTACTCATACGGTCATAATAAAAGAATAAACACCACTTTATAAAATACGCGATAACTGTGGATTTATGTTCTGTATAATATAGTATCAGAACTGTACACTGTAAGTGGCTTGTGTAGCTTAGTGAGTTAGCGCGCAGATCTGTGCCACAAAATTGTAGGTTTTTTAGAGTTCGAATCTCCGACGAGTATAGTTTTTTTATGTGACACATTATGGCTGTTTATAACTTCTTTTTTTGCTAGAAAAAGTTTATTTCCAGAATACCTTTGTCTAAAAGCAATAATACGCAAGTACCAGCACAGTACAGTCGACGAGCAGTGGTTTTTTGCTAATCACATCGATTGTTTTCTAGAGTAGATAATTTGAGCTGAATAGCGTGAGTAATGTTAACAGGCACACATGAAAGCCTTAAGTTTAGTATCGTAACAGTTCTGTCTTATTTTGGCCGAATAACCGTAAAGGCGTGTTTAATTACGGAGAGCACAAGATTATAATTATTATGCTCATTAAAGATACACATTTAAAAACAGGGGGCGTAGTCGGGAAGGAGGAGGTGATATATTGAGACATATCCCCCCTACACCCAATTATCGAAATGAAAATAAAATCGAAAAAAAAAAAAAACGACAAGTTTTATTAGAGACCTATGATGTGATCTGCCTTGAACATGAAGAATGTTTATAGCATTGTGTGGTTCCATATCTGTACATGATGCCATTTATTATAAATAATTATGTAATTATAAATTTGTAATAATACAGGTTTTGTATTTTTCTCAAAAATAGACATAAGAAATATATATACCTCTCTCTCTCTCTCTCTCTCTCTCTCTCTCTCTCTCTCTCTCTCTCTCTCTCTCTCTCTCTCCCTCCCCCCTCCACTCCTAGAGTACATTCCTAGCTTCGCCCTCGTTTAAATAATATGCCAATGTTTTAATGAGTGGCATAAATGTCCGCCATACATACATGTAAATAAAGTACCTTGTTTTCCATACATAAGCAGTGCCGTTACTCATATCATTTTCCATACATTAATAGTACTCGTACGTTAAAATTTAAACCAATGTAGTCTTCAGGGGAAAAAAGAAATAATCGTCGTACCTTTTGGATACACCACAAAGCTCCTACATATAAAATTTGGTTGCATTTGTACCCCTGTCCCCTGCGAGTTGTTTGCCTGTCATTTAGCACTTCGGATAACGTGTGAGTATGAACGGATGCGTTCTTTCTTCCCTTCTGCTATATAAAATTGTATGCCTTCTGTTGTGCCCATGAGTATAACAGAGAGTAGCAGAAATTGGGCATCGTGTAATGCCGGCTTAAACGACTCACGCCTCTCGCAGAATTTAGGCACCAGAAACGTTTTAAATCCTTTCCAATATCGGAAGAAAAGCTGTTTTGAAAATATGCTACACTACATACATTTAGTATTATACTAACGTATTACAATTAACATTGTTAAGTGGTAGGGGAATGCTAGTAAAAAGGAGAAAATATCAACTATAAACCAATCGAATCTACACTTGCTGTATGAATTAACACTCCTTGTTAAGAAGATGATCGTACATGTTATAAAAAATATTTCGTTAGTATAGTATAATCGTGCAAACAAAGTGAGTGGTCGTTAACAAAAAAGTATTTATTCATTCAACAAAACATGGATCACACAGAAAATAACTACTTTAGGAAAAGTAAATTATAATCATGCAAATATGCCACAAAGTTAACACACAAGAATGCCCTACTGCCACAAATCATTCCAATTTGTACATAGTGTTCGTAAATTGTTGTCATTATCCACTTGTAAGCTAGGAGACGACAAACATTCCCGAATACACGAAAAACTTTTGACACAGTCAAACTATTTAATAATATTTCTTTTATTTTTGGTAACAATTGTACACTATGAACAGAGAAATTTATTGATTCGACTGCGTTTATACACACCTGCACACCGTAATGCAGAGTAAGCTGTGACGTCTGAAATAAAGCTGGATTTACAATAGAAATAGGTAAGCATTATATTTTGCGTTAAGTTGTGTGCACAAGAAACGGATGTGTGTTCTCATATGTTTTGGTTCCCAGTGGAACCTTATCAGGTCGTGTGCGTTGGTGGGATTTCCTTAAGCATTGAAATAAATAGGTTGTATTTTATATATTTAGAAAAAATGTTGAGGCTACGACCAATCAAAACAGAGAAGTCGGTGTTGTTGGCGGGAAACTGTTATTTACAGTAATGAAAGTATAAAACAATGTGACAAAGGCGCATATGTGCACATGTTGGCGATTATATTCGTTTAGAAATAATAAGCTTCTCTAATAGCAAATGTCGGCTTTGAAGTATAATCTGCTTCAATATGGTTGTTTTTTACGAGGTGTTGTTAGGAACAAAAGTAAGCATGACAGGCTGTTTAAATTCACTGGAATTAAGAATTAAAACATTAATGGGAAACTGCAAATACAGAAGACGTGTTTCTGTATGACAGAGAAGCACCTACTGCATAATTCTAAATGCATTATGTTTTGTATTGTAAACGTAGACCGTGTCCGAAATGGCAGATTGTGTTGACAAAATGCAAAACTTCCGGAATGGTAACCATTCCGAATGGATACTTTTCAGCCCCCCCCCCCCCCGGCAAAATGATCATATGACCCCCGATATTTTATACAAACATCGTGACGTATTTTGTAAATTTATATTTCGTATCTTGTATACAGAGGATGTTAGCAAAAAGTACAAAGTACAAAATAATAAATTTGTCCTTACGGACACGGCCTTAGCTTGACTGTTAGTGATTGGCACTGAGTCATTGCATTCAACAGATATTTAGTGCAGAAATGGTTATATTTTGTAATGTACGTAGTCTGAAGTAGAATATTGAGACTCTCTTTGTTATGTACAGTTCTCATGCGTTTGTTAGTGTTAACATTACTGATAAACACTACAGTGTCGACGTTTTTCACATTGTTATGAGTCCGAGGTTTCAATGTACAATATACAATGGTGTGCTGTGTTACACTCGTGTAAATATAAACACGCACAGCTGCCAACTTTCCAGACAATATCCACTTATACACATCATTATTGTAAACGTGGATCTTACAGAGACGACAGTTGTATAGTCGCTTTAAAAAAAACACCTGTTAGAGCTGAGCCTTAAACGTTATCATTAATGACCTTTACCCGCAGTGTTTTCTGCTTAATGAGATGCACGCTCATACAGTGTTCGCATTCGTCTACGTACGTAAATGGTTAACATATTTCGGGAAATGACATACGCACGTACACGGGGAAACGAATGTGTGTACGTCTCGCGTCCTTACAGCCCATAAGCTACTATTTTGAATTGTTGTTCCAAATATTTCTTTTTATAAAGGGTGGAATGGAGGCATTACCTTTTGAGAAACACCACTGAGCAACGTTCTTAACAATGTATAACCTTTAATGATCTAGAAGAGCCGGGATAAATATAACCAGTTTTCGTCGTGATTTACTATAAAAGTCATTAACCAATAATAAATATATTTTAATGCAGCCTCAGGCATTAAATTTTGAGTGTGAGGTAATCTATACACTGTGTTTATTGGTCACATTGCAATATTTATTTTAAGAACCAGCAGGAAGATGGAAATTGGATGAAAGGAAAAATTTATAAGGGCCTTAAAAAGTGCTCACTTTACCGTGAACAGCCTATAACTTGCGTGTGACAGGCTCGCCTCTGGCAGACCTTGAACGAAGTCGTGGGTGAGCCGAGCTCAGGGTTATAACATACTTTTACCGGCTGTTGAATTGGTAACACTGCGCGGATGACGCTGTCGAGAACACTAGCGCTCGTCTGGATCAACAGCAGAACTAACACACAAAACTGATCAGACTTTTTCCTATCCCATGGCCACTCTAGTATATATCTTTACTTAATGATTTGGGCGTCTTTTATCATCGAGGTCTTGAGCCGATGAGGGTGAAGCGAAGCGAGTATGTAACAGCGTCAGAATGAAAGGGCAGGGGAAACGGGAGATCCACGAGAAAACCCGCCGAACTGCAGCATCGTCCGGCACGATTCCCACATGCTAGAATCTGGGATCGACCCCCGCCGGGTTTGACCCTGTTCGCCTAGATGGGATGCGAGTAATCTAACCACCACACGACCAGTATTGCGCCATTAAGCACCCCGAAGTAAAAAGATTGGGGTATGCCGCAGATTTAGTAATAAATACTTTTAATTTGTAGCATTAGATAAAAATAATACGCCACAAAAGTGGTTAACTGAATTATTCCTTCGAGTTTAATATGTCATAAAATTTTATTTTTGAACCATTTAATTCTCAATATTTGTTCACCCTTGATCAATGTGTTATTAATTTACAAATAATTTATTATGAATATACATCTCTTTTTACACCATTTTTTAAACGTTTGCAGTCATACGTTGGATTTTCAACGCGCTTATGTTTTGTAATATTTCTCTACGGTTACATTTATTTGAACTCACATTAATTGCGGGTGTCAAATTTCGTATAAATGTATTAGGCCTATATTTCTTATGCAGTTACGGTTTTACTAAGAGATATTTACAGTTGTTTGTGTTATACGACGAAAAAAGTAAACGCCGTACTGATTTGAAACCAAACACTGTGGTTTATTTTTTAAAAGCGTTTGCACTAAATGAGTAAACAAAAAAAATTCTAAAATCACATTTAATTATTTTCAACATAATCATTTAATGTATAGTTTGTCTGAGCGTTTCATGTCAATTGCTCATCCTTCCCCGGGCGTAAATATTCCATTAAATAATACTACGACAACCTTAGAAACATATACGTTAACTATACAAACAATTCCCACTTTTTAATTTAAAATAAATGAAAACGAAACCAAATACACTAACGAATAATTAAGGGCGTTTTTTTTTTTCTTTTTTTTTTCCAGACTTCAAATTGGGATTCAACGTTAAAGAAATTCCTATTCCTTCCCAATATATTGGCTTTAAAGATAACCATTTGGAACAAAATGTATCCTACGTTGGATTTCTTATGGAATACTGGCACATTAAGAAATTTTGCCCTTCTTCACAAGTCTTGCGTATTTCTCACGTCGGACGTCGGACACTGTCGATATGCTCATTACTGACGAGAAATGAAAATACGACACACACAAAAACGGTCGTTTATTTTCAAGGATATTTTACCTCCATGTGTGCACCCATAAAGAGAAAAAATGAGGTGAGGGGGAAAAAAACTGAAGATTGTGTACTAGGAATTTAAGTGATTGAAAGAAGCACCTGGAAACTTTGTACACCTAAAAGCTCTTTGGAAGACCGTGTCTGTGCTCTAAAATAAGGCAAATTTATTAAAGCGGCACTTTCAATGGGCCGATTTATAAAGTTGATTTACACTTCTTTTAGTTCTTCCCAAAGTTAAAATGAATTCAGAATTGACAAAAGGCAGCCACATGTAAGCACATTTGGTGGTTAAGAACCGGTCGATCGTGTGCTTCGTGGAGAGTCTTCGGAGGACTGAGTGCATTGTCGCACTCGTGGTGATTAGACACGCGTTTAATGTACCAATAAGGACAATATTACTTACTTATGTGTAGAACCTGTAAGTAATCACATAAATAATCACTGAGAATAATGTGTATGGTAAGGAGACAGCGTTTCTTTAATAATGCTTGAATAATATCCAACTCAAAATTACGCTATTTAAAGCAGGTTTTCGTAATTTTGACACCGTCTTATTCTTCGTTACATCCTATCTCACCAGGCGTGTAATTTGTTGTGAATCAGTAACAGGTTTCCAAGAAAACTGTCATTAGGCTTAAGTGACTGCCAATATGGCAACTTCCCCTGAAGGTATTCACCCATACTGAACTACGTGATTAAAATAAAATCGTGGGCAATCCAACAGTTGCATTGCGAAGAAATTAATTTATATTGATCCTGTACTTGCGAAAATAATTTGAGGCTAAAAAAGCAAACATTTACTTAACATGAGATGCAAAGTGGTAATGTATAAAAGTGTTAAGCCATTTAAATTATTTTTCTTGTAATTTGCGCTTAGTCACATAAATACTTAGCCCTATAAGAAAGTACATAAATAAGTAGACAGGAAACATCGCAAATACATAGGATATTTGTGGGCGATATAAACACATCACGGATGTAGATAAGTGATGGAGAGTGAGTGGAAGTATTCGAGTGGGTGAGGATATAATGAAGTGCAAGTATGCAGGAGGTGTGAAAGTGGCGGAAAACTACCAGCAACGAGTGTGGGTTGCTAAGTGAGCGAGTGAAGAAGTGGGCGAGCGGATGAATAGTACACAACTCTGCCTCGTGCCCACTCGCTCCTAGGAGGTAGGATAACTAATGGACCATATTCGTCAATGGTTTTGCCCTTGCCTTATATTTCCATATCGTTGTTTTTACCGATTTTGAAACCACGATTCAGTCATACTGGCTCTAGTCATGTGTCTCCCTGACGAGGTTTCAATCTGCAGTAGACTTGTGCACGAAGCTGCTATTACTGGCCAAGTGACTGCTGCGTGGTCTCACAGCCATCTTTTAGCGTCCGATGTAGCTACCGGACCTTACTTATTCAGAACTACGCTGTAAAAAATATACTGGTAAACTACCTAAGCTGAAATGGAAGTTTTTAACCTGTACACTCTATGGAAATAATACTTCACATCAATCTGCAGGTATAGGAATGTTTAGCAGCCAAACAATACAAAGTTGGGAATTTCCCTACGCATTTGACTGTTTCCTGAGCAAATGTAGGAAGGCTACATTGAATGTATAGGGGAAAACATTACCATTCCTGCTTTCTCACTAAGCATATACACTGGTAAGGTAAATTTCCGAATAATTTCTTAGAGTGTAGCCTATTTAGGCGAATCTGAGTTGATCGACATAATCTTAGTATATTTGGGTGAGTAACACTGGTGGAAAGCAATTCAGTAACTTCGTAAGCTAGTATGGAACCGCCCAGCCCACAACGGCTAAACGACTAGCAACCTCGATCCTAAGCAAACTGTGATTTCACGGTAGAATATTTTTGCAAAAAGAAAAAAAACTTATGGGGCTGTATTTTATTAATTTCTATAATTATGATCAGACTTGTTAGGTTAAGTATACATGTATGTATAGGCTGTTCATGTTAAAATGGGCACTTTTTAAACCCCTTCCAACAGACATTGATCATTAAAAATATATATTCTTGCAGCTTCAGACGTTAACTTTTGAGTGTGGTGAATTGTATAAACCGTGTACACTAGTCGCATGTTAATATATTTATATTGAACAATAGTAGGAAGTTATAAATTGGCTGAAAGTAAAAATTTAGCAGCACCTTAAAAAGTGCTCACTTTACCGCGAATAGCCTATATATACATTTACTTGTATACATATTTCCAACGAAATGTTAGCTTCTCGATCCATTCAACTATTTCATCATCCGTCCTTCCGTTAATTCTACCGATAACTATTTGCTACGCAGCAAATATAAATTTTAATAGTAAAGGCTTTATTTCATGTTATGACATTTCATATATCTCAAACTCCGATGTCAACTATGTACTCTCTGTATTTGCCTTTAATATTCGCGATCAAAAATTTCATATAAAACAAATAGTTGAAGAAAAAACAGCGTCGAAAAGAAAATTTTACAAAACATATTTTAAAATTCGTTTAATAATTTTTATAACAAAAGACGGGACTAAGTTGGTACCTAAAATATCTATCCTATCTGCTCCGTGGCAGCAGTTTGCTTATCACGTAACATCGTATCTGTTCTCTTTCTCCGTTCTTGTCAAATCAGTGCACACTGCCAAAGGAATTAAAGACAAGTTAGCTTGCAAGTCAGTTGGCAAGTCGGCATGCAGGCCCTGCCCCGGATAACTTGGGAGGCATACACGGGAAACGTTAATAAACACAAGGCCTGATAAATAAATTAATCCTTTCCAAGTTCCGCCGTACTAGTTCTTCATGAATTTCTTAGGCCCGCACTCAGAATGCTTCCGTTTGTCAGCTCTCTCTCACGTAGCACGATATTAATGTTCGTTAATGGACCTTTCGAACACGTCACATTAAACAGGAGGAGGCTTGGAGTATCTACCGTCTCCGAGGGTAATGGTTCCTGGGAGTTGCTTCTCACCTCATAACTCTGCTACAGGCTCTTAACGATAAAGTAATCACTTTTGAAATCAATATACGAAAAAATTCACTGCTTTTACCTGCGTATATTTTAACGGGTCCACTGAGTGGCATACGCCCAGTAAAATTGGTAACGACGAAGGGAAAGCAGTTCTATACCTTCACGTCGAATAAAACGTGTTAGGCAACCATTTGTGAAAACTTAAATTATTTCTTTCGCTTACTGTTTCTTTTTAAATACATCGAAGTTTAGAAATGAGCAGATTTGTAAAATATTCACTTTTCTAATAATTTCACAGTTTAACTTGATCGAAGTATTAATAAAGTGACGAGGCACGTGGCAATGTCAATTTTACGTAAGGTGGAAGATACACAATATGCAAATAAGTAGATCTTAAGCAGGACTTTCAAAAGTGCTCAGTTTACAGTGCACAGCCAACAAACAAAAAATGGTTATATATATATATATATATATATATATATATATATATATATATATATATATATATATATATATATATATATATATATATATAGGATGGCTCATCTAAAACTTTTACCGCAAATATTTCGGTAAGAAAGGTGCTGTTAATGTGCTGGTTTTACAGAATCTAATACGAGTATTAGAATTGGTATGTCCTGCACCAAGATACATTTTTTCAAATGGAATAATGCTAACATAATATGACAACGTTAAATGCCTTTATTTGTCTGCTCCATTTAACTAAACAGTTTTCAGAATTCTCTTAAGATACGCAAAAAATACATTTTAAAAGTCTGTGAATTCTGAAGAAGAAAGAGAAGACTGTCCTTCGCAGTATTAATAAATACCATCTTCCAGTACGTCCTACGTCTAGGTAGTATGAACTATCACAAAGCACTGATAAGGAAATTCAAACGCAATCAGTGTAAAGGAAACAGAGTCTAAACACACATACGAACATCGTAGCCTAGTAACTAAGCGGTTGAATTGAGCAGACAACTGCCGTTGTTTAAAAGTGTTAGATTACGGTAGAACGTAAACTACTTCCACTAGAATCCTGCAAAAAACACAAGTGGCATTGTAATTTCCTCTAGTTTTATTTTCTTGATATGATTAGCCATTGTTCCATTTGAAAGAAATGTATCTTGTTGCAAGAAATCCCAATTCTAACACTTATTAAAATCTGTGTCTGGGCTGCAATTATGAGCCCTTGTCTAAACGTCAATCCCGTGAAAACAGTACATGAATAGCACCTTTCATACCCGAAATATTTGCGGTGTAAGTTTTAGGTGAGCCATCTTGCATATTGCCTGCTTGAAATTTTAACTCAAGACGCCGTAGCCATAGGATAACGCCTTTCTGATCAAGGTCTTCACGTATGTAGCGCTCCGATACGAGTATTTATACTGTAAAGAGATTTATAATTTTTACTGAGAAATTCTTTGTAATTTTACAAATGCTTTTTGTAACAGTTCAAATATTTCTCTTGTAAAACTACTTGTTTGTAAAACTACTAGAGTCGTGTTTGTAATATACCTCAAGGAATGTTTGTACTATACTGGCCATTTTCCACGATCTTCAGCAAAATGGCAGACACACAACAACGCAAAACCGTATACAGGATGAGGCATTTGAAACAGGCCACCTTAATAAATTGCTCACTTGTAAAGATAGAAGAAAATGGTTCAGACAAACGTTGTTTGGGGTGAAATAATGTGACGTTAAGAGTTTGGTGTTACGTCGAGGGGTGAAGTAGTTATAGGGTCAACGTCGGTATTGTATATGGAATAACATACTTTATTACACACCTCTGAACAGCTCTTCACAAGATGAATGCAAACATGTGTTACATGTATTAGAAATATGAACACTAAAGCACATCGTCCCATTTAACATACCGCAGTTGGCCCCCATCCGTCACCCCTTGGCGTACAACACACCTATTTACTAACGTAACATTATTGCCCCTTTCCCCCGAACAACGTTTGTCTGAAACATTTTCCTCTATCGTTACTAGTGGCCGATTTTTTAAGGTGGCCTGTTTTAAATGCCTCGCCCGGTATAGTTTGTGCAAAAACTGTGAGTGATGTGAAGTGTAGCTGTGTGCAAAAAGAAATGTACTGCAAGTCTGAATAACGTAAAACACTTAAAATCACTCAAATAATTATAATGAAACGTCACCGTATTATTCATCTACTGTTAATGCTTCCTAGCTACACAGAACTCTTAAATCGGCTCTTAATACCTCGTTGTTAAGAGCCGTCCAAATCTCTTAACAACAGAACTCTTAAAATGAAATAAATAAACCTAGTCTTCTTAACCAAATAACCTCATTAATATGTTGTAGGTACTTGCAGTTACATTTACTGTAAAATACACTTTAAGTTTATAAGTGCATTTGGTGTTCTGGTAATCAGTGCCGGCTAATAATGCAAGGGGTGTAGATTCTAGTCCCAGTGCAGGCAAAGTGTGATATCTTTTTTCTCGTAAATTATATTCTGAAATTACCTTTTTTTTTATAATAATTATTCTCTGTTATTAATACAACATATTTGTTTTCTGGAAGAAAAAAATAATTTCATGTACACTTATCAGCTATGTCAATTGTAATACAATGTTTTACAAATAAATGTTTTGCAGATTTTACAAGAAAACGGTTTGTAGTTTTACAAAAGATTTTCATGGCAACTGGGTTTCCAAGGATTTTTCTCGTAAAAGAACAAAACAAAAATTTAGAGTGTAGGGTGTGTTCGAATTAATTTCAAGAAACAGCCGTTCACTTCCCCTTGATCCCTTCAGTACCCACGATTCTCCACATCGCCTTAATCGTTTCGTGACCACGTGGGTATAGCTTCGAACACCCGTCTTCGTTTCGCAATTTGCTACACACATACAAGAAAAAAAAAGTCACTAAACGCAAAAAAAAAAAAAAACTTACCGTGTAGAGTGTCTAAAAGGACAAATCGCTCTTGTCCTTAGATAAAGGTGACATTCAAAGGGACATCCGTGTCCTTAACCGCGAATTCGGACAGCGACAGTGTTACGTCGCCTCGATGCACTTTTCTTGGACACGAAGCCAAATAAGGGCCCTTAGCGAGTGAATTCAGACACATCCTTAAAGGCTGTTCACGATAAAGTGAGCACTTTTGAAATCAACCTTAGAAAAATGTCACTACCCCTACCTGCATATATTTTTAACGGACGCAATGAGTGACATGCGTCCAGTAAAATTGGCAACGATGGAGGGGAAAGTAGTTCTATATATTAACGTCGAATAAAAAGTGTTTGGTAACCATTTGTGATAACTGAAATTATTCACCTCGCTTTCTGTTTATTTTTTAATGCATCGAAGTGTAAAAATGAGCAGATTTGTGCAATATTTACTTTTCCAGTACTTCACAGTTTCACTTGATCGACGCATGAATAAAGTGACGAGACCCATGGCAATGCTAATTTTACATAAGGCGAAAGAACACACAACGTGTATACAAGTAGATCTTAAGCATGGCTTTCAAAAGTGCTAATTTTACCGTGAACTGCCTATAATTAATGTGGAAGAAGGCTATACAACGGGCATAAAGAACAAACCAAGCAAGATTTTCTAAACTGTTGTATTAAGGCGCCCGCCTAACTGGAGCTATTTTCCTAGTTTGTGGGACAGAAGCAAGGTATAGGCTGTTCACGGTTATAGTGAGCACTTTTGAGGCCCTAGTTAAATTTTTCGTATCTGCTATTCTGTTATTCTTCCGCCACTTTTTAATACACACATTGCCGTGTAAGTAACAAACAAACTGTGTGTATTTTGCCGAACTCGAAAGTTAAAGCCTGAGGCAACAATAAACTATATATATACTTTACCTAATGGTAAAGTGAGCCCTTTTTGAAGGCTGTTTTATAGTCTGTAGCTATAAGAACGACACTGCCTCGCGCATCAAGTAGGCCTACACCTCAGCCTCTGCACGCATGGTTCTAAAATGGCTTACAGCGCTCTAGTCGTCCTGTCTGTATAGTCTGTTTCACGGACGAGTGCTTTTTCTTTGACAGTTCTGGCAGTAGCCGTATGTACTGTAATATCCATGGCAAAGAAAAAAGAATGTTCGGTTGACATACTGGACAGGTTGATATTCAGTTGAGTGTGTTTATGTAAATTCTGTTCACGATAAGGTGATGACTTTTGAAATCAACCTTAGAAAAAAGTCACTGCCCTTGCCTAAATATATTTTAACGGACGGAGTGAGTGACATGCGTTCAGTAAAGTTGGTAACGATGGATGGAAAGTAGTTCCATATATTAACGTCGATTAAAAAGTGTTAGGTATTCATTTGCGATAACTTAAATTATTTCTTTCGCTTTCTGTTTTTTTTAATGCATCGAAGAGTAAAAAGGCCTAGATTTGTAAAATCGTTACTTTTCTAATAATTTCACAGTTACATATGACCGATGCATGAATAAAGTGATTGGGCCCAACGTGCATGCAAGAAAATCTTAGACAGGGCTTTCAAAAGTGTTCATTTTACCGTGAACAGCCTATAAACATGTATTTGGGGCGGAGGGGTGGAAACCACTGAACTGTAGAAACATGTATATACAGGGCTGCCAAAAAAAAAGTGCCCACGTTCGTAGAACAGGCTATACCTTCGGGACTTGAAGCGGCGACCCATCATTTTGTTAGTGGAAAGCGTGTAGCAAGGTGAAATGCTGGGCCCTTGGGTATTTTCGTATGTATCTGACTTTCAGATACCATGCTTTTAAAGGCCGTTTTTATCTGTGCTGGAGTGCTCCGAAATAGTGTTGCTAATGTGCGTGGTGTCTTGAGGAAGCACTCAACATGCCTCGACTGAAGTGTGTGTTTTTTTTTTTTTTTTTTTTTTTTTTTTTTTTTTTTCGTAGATCAGCACACTGGGCGTGCGTTTATTAGTTTCGTAAAAGAAAAAATTCAAACACTTTTGAAAGCAGTTCAAGCACCAAGTATTCCTGTCAAAGATGGATATTGTATATGACCATGGACTTTTTGACGTGAATATGTCTTTAAATTTGCAAACATAGTGCGAGGCAATCCAGAAAATCCGATGATAACAAAATCGAGGGATACAGTTTGTCATTGCAGCTCCGAATTTATCGTCTACATTAAAAATTCAATTTTACATCACTCGATTGCCAAAGGATTGAAGAAAATGTTACGTTGAGTGAGGACTGCGAAGCATCGCTCGTGGCGGGAGCTTGGAGGAGGGGGGCTCAATTTTGAGTTCGTTTCGCCGCGTCTCATAACTTCGGCGTATTATAACTTTTGACTAGGAGAAGCTACGACGCTCGTTTAAGTTTCAATCGATTGCGTGTAAAAATATGTGTGTAGCGTGGTTATAGTGAAATTGTATGAGTTTAATGTAAAAAATTAAGACAACTTAACAAAAAAAAAACCAAGTCGAAATACAGAAATCATATACTGTTGGAAAGAGCATATCAAAAGCAATCTAGTGATACCCATAACACCCCATATGATAGAGTGAAGCAGAGATAGGAAAGTAAAAAAAAAAAAAAAACACCAAGGCGTCCGAGCGCGTCAACGTAGACATATTCACGCAAAACAAACGACCGTGTCCCCAACACAGCCAAACCCCATTTTTTGAGCAAATAAATACGCCCTTCTTTGCTATCGAAGCCTTTTGTAACATTTATGTATACAGCATGTTTCATGGAATGATCAGAAAACTTAATAGTTAAATAAAAAATTACTGAAAAACAAAATGTTATATTTGCTTCTGAAAAGCAAAATGGTATATTTGCTTCCCTAGTGTTGTTGAGAGTATCATTTCTCACACTTAAGTTTTTTGTATCATGTTTATGTCATAAATTTTCTTCAAAAAGCCGACGTTTATTAACATGTATGTCCCTGTACCACATCTTCACTACTTTCAAACCATGCAATAGCCGAAAGGGGTTTCCCTAGTAAAATATTTTCTGTTAAAATTAGTATGTGTGCGTATACACGTATCTAAGTAAATCCATGTTCTGGGAATACATATTCCCCGGCGAGGCAATAAACTATTATCTACAGCTGCCCCACTTTTTAATTTTATGCTATAAAATATACTCAAAGACAAAAATAAATGTGAAAATAGTTTTAAAAACACACTTAGTTTTTCTGCGCAGTTTCCTTGAGGGAATTTTCGCACTTTTTAAATCAAACTTTTGGAAAATCACTTCATCAAGGACATGTTTGGTTGTTTCTTACACGGGTCATGTGCTATACACGTTTTATGCTTCTGTAAATGTGAAAGTATCTTATATTTTGTTGGCTGGCCTCCTATGGTGCAGTCGGTTGGTGCGTCACCAATCTGGGGTGCGGGAGGCTCTGGGTTTGAGTCCCGGGCAAGGCATGGGTGTTAATTTAAGTTAGCTTATAAGTTAGACTGTAAGCCATCCCTTGCTAAGTTTGAAGCATAAAACCGGGGGACGTTAAAAAAACCAATACAATACTGTGATTTTTGGTAAACTTAACTACTACAAATATTTTATTTTTAATTTCCAACATTTCATTTGTAGTTAATAAGAATCAAAATTGGGAGTAAATATTTGCTGGTAATGCATAGTAAGAAATATAGTTCTCAAGGTTGGTAGGCAGGGCTCGATGTCTCGTTGACAGCGAAGTCATTAAAGACGGAACACGTTGCTCACAGGGGTTCCCACGGGGTTCCATCCCACTCTTTACAGTAAGAGGCCCTCCACAGCTCGACGTTACCACTGATACTCGGAGCCTCGGACAGCTAATGAGTGAACGAGTGCAACCAGTGGCGACTAAGAAGGGGGGAGGGGGGCCAGGGGGACACTGCCCCTCCCCTATGACAGTGGGGAGGGACAATATAGGCATTTGTCCCCGCCCTAAGTTTGATATCTACATTCAATAATAAAGTAGTTAATTTTCTCTCAAACCAAGGGAATCAGAATATTGAAATGAACGAGAAACGCATTACAGAATTCTACCATCAACTGAAGATGGAGAGAATTCGTCTTGACCATCGACTGGAAAGCTATACAGTCGCCTTGGTCGCCAGAACATCAGTGGAAATCAGACACATTCCTTAAGTATACATAGTGGAAGAGGGAGGCAATGTTTCAAGTGATTCTTCGCGGGGGGGGGGGGGGGGGGGTGCCACATCTGCCCCTTCCTTGGACATGTATTTTTAAATATGTTTATTTTTTTCTGGAGGTATTTATAAATGTGTTACTCTTAAGTTAGCTGGTCGGAATTTTCTACAGCAAATTCAATCGTCACATTCAAGTTATTTTCGATAAATGCTATCATTGCAAATTTCTGATGTCAACGGTACCAAGAGGTTTCTCTTGCCACCGACGACTAAGCAGTCGCGCAGGTACGATCCTTCCTCTACCACATGAACAGCCCTCTCGCTAAGCTTCTTCCACTCAGGCAGCATGGACACTACTTTCTCTCTCATTTGGTTAGTAGCAAGTGCAGGTCAGGTGTTATATGTACTTTATGACAGATGCTAATGCTATAAGTTTCTTCACTGTTTCATTATTATTAAAATCAATTTTTTAAATTTACATTTGTGCAAATAAAATTTTTACCTTAAGCAGTCAACAAAATGAATGCTAAGTTATAGTTGTATTGGATATTCTGTAAATTTGTATAGAGAAATACACGCTTTCATTATTGCATGATGTTAAATTATGTGACTTTTCATTGATAATTTAACTTCATTGCATTGATTGTTTTTGTATCAGTAAACTGTTAATCCAAAAGAGAACACATAATATGAAAAAGGGTATTTAATTTATGTGTTTATTGTATTTCATAATTCATTATCTTCTTTCTTTCTTCTTAACGAAACAAATATGTGTGTATAGTTTTAGAGAGCAATTAGTAGAATATATTTGCGTAGACTTGGTCACTTCTTTTTTGCATAAATGTATTTTTCTATTCGTAGTAAACTGTTCTTCAAAACAGGAGCCAATTTTTGTATATGTGTGTGTGTGTGTGTGTGTGTGTGTGTATATATATATATATATATATATATATATATATATATATAAACACACAAGTGTGCACTTGTGTGTATCTACTACACAGTGCACATAGAAAACAGCTATGTGTACCTATGTAAGTCTGATTCAGGAAGCGTGCCTCCTCCTTAACAAATATCTACATCCGCTCCTGATTCTTCGTGAGCGAGTCAGCAGACAGATATATTTCTTAACTGGACATAGTGGAAAGGGAAAACGTTTCAAGCAATTCTTCACCCCTCATTGTTCCGACGAGCGCATTAATGGATTGTTGTTTTTAAATGTTAGTTCTGTTTACGGTTTACCATAACCAAGGACTTTTTATTGTGAGAGTTTTCAGCAATAGTCCGGGAAAGTTACGAAAATAACATGAACAAATTGTACGAAAAGATTTTATTCCGTCAAAATTCGATGGAAAATCTTTATATTAACACATCCAAAACCCATCTAAATTAATTTATTATTTTCCTCTATTTTTCCGGGATTTTTCCCGGAAAATCAATTAAAAAATTTCAAAAACGGTGCATTTTACGACCAAAAGTGCGCAGACAAATATTAAATAACACATTTCCATATTGTATCGAAAACCCATCAAACTTCACCAAAGATGTCTCACTATTTTCCCAGGATTTTCCCCAGAGAAAAACGATTAAATCATTGATAAATCGAAAACGGCGCGGTTTAATACGAAAAGTGGGCAGAAAAAAAATTTACAAACAAAACATTTCCAATACGACATCCAAAATCCACGATAATTCAAGTAATATTCTTACTATTTTCCCAAGAGTTCTCCCGGAAAAGACGATAAATAAAACTTATTCATTCGAAAACCACACGTTTTACGACCAAAAGTGCGCAGAAAAAATAAAAGTATACACAATTTTACATATGATATCCAAAATCCACCAAAATTTCTTATAATTTTCCCAGAATATTACATGTAAAACGATTTTTAAAAATTGATAGGTCGAAAGCGGTGCGTTTTAAGACCACAAGTGCAAAGACAAAAATAAAATAACACAAAATTTCCAATTTGATATCGAAAAGCCACCGAATATTTCTCACTATATTCCCAGGATTTTCCTGGAAAACGATAGAAATTGATAAATCGAAAACGGTACGTTTTAAGACCAAAAGTGGGCAGACAAAAATTAAAGACCTAAATTTCGAATACGATATACAAAATGCACCATAATCCATTTAATTTTTTTTTCTCAGGATTTTTGTCTGAAAAATTGTTTTAAAAATTGATAAGTCAAAAATGGTGCGTTTTGCCACCAAAAATGTAGAGACAAAACTTAAAGAACACAAATTTCCTATATGATATCCGAAACTCCCCAAACTCCACGCACTATTTTCTACTCTATCCCCGGATTTTGTCCCGTAAATACGATAAATTGAAGTGTCCATTACATCCTGGGAAACTCATTAATGTATGAAATGTACCGAGTCTGAGCACAAAATTGCACAATGAGCTATTTTATGGTTCTGTCAGTATAATATTTATGGTTTACCATCACAATGGTTTGGTCAAAAGTTAGTAGATGCATAGTTTTCAGCTTTAAAACTTTATGTGCGATTAAATGAAGTGCTGAATAGCATATATGCAAGTCCTTTTCTGCATGGTTCAAGTCTATGATGGGGAGAAATGTAACACTTAATTTTCCCAGAAGTGAACAATTGTGCAACATTCCTGACTATCCCATCTTCCACAGTAGATCGTTATTTCTGGTTGGATTCTTAACTTTAACAGAAGGAAGGGGTCAGTAATTGCTTTTAGTTTGTTGCTATTTTTGTATAATTAAGGTGAATATTTCTGAGCTGTCGAATTTCTTTTAGAGTGTTTTGTTTTCTTGCGATCAGCATGCATGTCTACAGTTCTGTAGTGGCCACAGCAATAATTTCGAAACCGTGTAGCGTATTATGACCATCCAGAGTCCATATATTGTGGTCTACAATATCAGCTACAAACTGAGTAAAATTTCCAGGAACCATTCTGTTTGAGTCATCGCTGTTAGCCGCTGCAGCATTTCTTCCAAAATTCACAACTTCTTTATAAGAGCAGCAGAATAACAGTTCATGCATATTAGGCCTATCAATTAATCGCTTGGATGCAAACTTATGATAAAGTTGAAACTCCAAGACTTAAATGAAAAGACAAGTTCTTGGGCGAATCTTTTGCATGATTTCTTGACCAATACTAGCTAATTTTAAGTCATCTACTTTTTATTGGCTAGCATTTCAAGGAAAGACTTAAGGGATGGAGGTAGAGCATCTAAGCATATACTTGCAGACTCCAATTCAGAAGATGTTTGGAAAAATCCTAGATCCTGAGTTACAGGCTCCTCTCTTCTAATTAAACTTGCAGGTGTTTATATGATCGCAAGTTTTTCAACATAAAGATTAGTACTACATCTGTTCTGGAACTTAACCAAAATATCATTCTGTTTTTCATGAAGGCTATCAACATTTGTAGTCTCTTACTTTTCAAGAACAACACTGCACCACGAAAACACTTGGAGATTCTTATCATAAACTTTTCTGAATAGGCTTCTAAGTTTTCTTGCAAATATCTTCTATCAAGATCTGATATTCATCAATATTGTTTTAGTCTGTTATTCAAACATTTAAAATTCTCCCATAGCAATGAGGAAAGCAAGATTCAGCAATCAGAATTTACACACGGTTCTTTAGATATGCTAAGCTCGACTCCACTATCACATGAAGCAGACTTTATCCTAATTAATTACACCCTTTTTTTATAAAGTTAGCGATTTCTTTAGATTTGATATGTTCATCACAAAATACATACTTCTCATTGGTTACTTCATCCATACTGTTTCTTTCAATACAGTTCCTTAATTAAACCGTAAGCACAGCATTTCACGAATATTGTGGTATACTCCAACTGTTAAAGAATAATCATTATGATTACACGATGGTCACTATAGACTGTCAGTCTCCGTTATCCTTCGCGAAAGTTAAACAAACGTAATATATGTAACGCATATATTAAGCTTGTCGCAATCCATCATAAAGAAATGTCCTACATAAGCAGGGCAAGAGTTTAGAGAACTATTGCAACCCGCCAGCACGACACCACAGCTGATACTGTCGACAATGTTACAGTAGTTGTCTAGGATTTATCCCCTCGCTGCACAGCCCGTGCGTGGCTGCGAGTCTGTTTCATTGATGATAGTTTTCTGCGGAGGAAAAAGAATAAACCATGTAAATGTGAAAGTGTGTTAGCAAACGATGCTGAGGCAATACCCTACAGATTGACAGTCCTACTCTCATTTGCGCCACATTACTTTTTGTAGATATAGAATTTACTGTGTAGTTTATTTTTTAGGGGCTCGAGGGACTATCGCCCCTACCATGGCCCTTCCTGGAGTTGCCCTTAACAAAGCGGAGCATACAAAAAATGGAAAACAATTAAAGGGGATTGGGGAATAGATCCGGTCATTACGTTTGCCTGTAGTGATTTCTAGAGACCATGGAAAGCCAAATTCAAGATGGTGGGATCAAGAATTCAACGTGGATGCTCCGGAGTGAGATTCATGTGTTTTACCACTTTACTACTTTAATCGGTGCTTCATGCTGCTAGGGCTAATTTTTTTGACAAATAACAATTTAATATTACATTTGTGATGTAAGTTAAGCACATTTATTAATTTCTAAAATGTTTTCCTAGTCTAAACCCTGGAAAATAAATATAAATTATTGGTGAAGTTTAGAGAATTGTTTATGTATTATACGGAATTTTAAGGTTTTTAAAAATTTGCTCGTCATATTTTTAGTCCTTAGATACAACGTTATTTAATAAATAATTTTTAAATATTATTTAGGGTTTGTTAGGGCGAAATCTCGGGATAAAAAATTTGTGGGTGGATTTTTGGAGAGACGAATAAGTAGAAATTGTGAATTTATTTCTGCTAACTTTGGAAATATTATAGGAATCTTGTGTTATATAATTTTTGCCTTTGCATTTTTGGTCGTAAGAAAAGTCATTCTGGAATTATTAATTTTTAAAATATTTTTCAAGAACCCATCCCGGAAAAATAAAAAGAATTTATTGGAGAATTTATGTTAGTTTCGGATATGTGACAGGGAATTTTATGTTCTTTAATTTTTGTCATCACATTCTTTGTCTCAAAATGCACCGTTTGACTTATTGTCTTGGCGTTTTTCAGGGAACGGATGGGAAAATTTGAGTGGAATTCGGTGGATTTGGATATGTTAATATCTACAAATTTTTCTGCGAAATTTGATGTAAAAAAAAAAAACTTTTCTTACGACTTGTTCATAAATATAGGCCTACCAGCATTTTTTCATAAAATAACAGGACTACATGAACGAATGGCTTGTTCATTGTGCCGCTAAATAAAAAAAACTCGTTTAGACGCAGGTAGTCTCTACATTGCTAGTTAAGCATTAAATTAGTTTTAATGAGTCAAGGCAGTTTTTAGGTCATAGTTATACCCGTTCTAGAGTGTACAGAAAAGTAAGAAAGTAAACATGTAGCCTACAGTAAGTTCAACAAACTGACGAGGCGGGATATATAATTTCACTATCTAGTTTACAAATCACAGTCACATTTCCATTTTTAAAAGGAAAACAATTTTATGTTGTTGCGCTTTCTGACATAGACTACACAAAATTTGTAATTCATGTATAGTGCCTGCTGCTTAATATTTCGTTAGGCATAATTATTACCAAACTTAATATAGTAATATGCATGTCAGTGTAGCAAAAATAACTTAATCTTAATATGGTAATCTACAAGTCTATGTAATTAAAAACTAACAAATTTACCTTAGCAAGAATTCAGTTGATATCTAAAACAATCGGGATTACGAAATTCTGCTGTTCGTTTTGTCGAGATCATCTTATTGTGCTTGGTATTATTATTATTATCTAAGGGAGTAATGCCAATAGGCCTAATAATCACAAATTACACGCAGTGAAAAAAAAAAAAGTAATCTTTAGATAAATACACTGTTCAGATTTGTCAATCTTTAGTTAATCAACGCCAGAAACATCATCCGGGTAGATGTTAGAAGTACCTTTGGTGCAAGGTATTAAACATTTGAATGTAAGCTTTGTCGAGTCATAAACATTTATTCTGCTGTTATATGACACGATGGTGAATTTTCGCTGTCGTGAAAACATGCACAGACAGCAGCTTGGACTCTTGGAGCGGTGAAAAGAGCAGCACAGACATTTTTTGTATATCTGTATTTTATTGTTACATCGTGTCTCAGTATTTTCGTACATTTTAAGTCCGAATTCTAGCTAGAGTGTTAGATTTTATGTCCGAATTCTAGATTGTGATTGAGAGTGGCTTTTTATGTACTGGTGCGTTCGTGTGTACAATAAGTATTAGCATATGTTTTCCAACACTCCTCGTGTATGGCTTCAGAATCATACTCCAAACTGCACGTGTTTGCAAATAAATAAAAGCTTCTGATGTGGTGGTATTCGTGATATGTGACTTGTGCCGTTTTTGTGCTCAGGCACGTGTTAGCAGCTTGTTTGCCATGAGAGGGCAGTAGTGTCGCAAGATGACGCGAATGGAGGATGAGCACGACTGCTTGTCCTAAACGGTCTGACTCTAAGGCTGAAAATCTATTATCATAATAAAAATTTTCCAAAAATAAAATTGCGAAACTGCAACAGATGCCTATAGCAACTATTATTATTATTTAGGAGTCTAATTTAATTAGTTTAAACTATGAAAACCGTTGCTGTGCAAGACAGAAATACTGGATTGTCCTCTGCGCCATGACACACATTGCAAAAACCAAAGTTATGACCGAAGGCAACTATTAAAGTTGTCCCCCTCCCCCCCCCCCCCTCTTGAGAGAAAACCTTCCGCCGCCCCTGAGCGCAACTGCATCAAAGGGGCCGCCACGCCCAGCGGGCTGCCGCCTGTCCGTGGACACCCCTGGGCCGGCGACGGGGTGCGCCACATAATAACACGCGGGCGGCGGGCGGGACACCCCTCGCCGGCCCGAAGACCGGCTCTTTAATGAGAAATTTTCACTTCGATAATTTTTCCATTAACTCGGGTTGTAACCTCTATAAACAGCGGCGATGTGAGCTGCCTCCTTTATATCTTTCACCGCGAGGGCGGCGGCTCAGTCTTACCCCGGCGCGGAGCTGCTTGCTGGACACTGCTGCGTCGTCGCCCACGCCACGGCGGCACAGGCCCTCCGCAACACACACTGAAGACGAGGCAGATCGCTTACTCGTCGTCTGCGCATGACCTACCACACGCCAACACATCGCATGTGGGACTCGTACCGGACGATGCCGTTGGTCGGCGGGTTTTCTCGGGGATCTCCCGTTTACTCTGCCCCTTCATTCCGGCACTGCTCCATACACACCTGAGTCACCCTCATCGGCTCTGAAGACCTCGATGTTAACAGCAGCCCAAATCTCTCCACTCCGCACCAACACAACTGTCAAAGTTACACACTGAGAAAACGGTTTTGTTGAATCAAACAATATTTGGTTGGTGCAACTAAGGCTCCACGTACATTAAACAGTTTGGACCGATATAAAAAAAGTTTTCAAGCTCGACCGAGTTTCGAACCTAGATTACCTGCTTGCATTAGCAACCTCAGTTAAGGTAACAGCCGATGAAATCAGAAAGCTTTTAAATAGACATACTACAACTACTGGGCGACGTGTCCAAACAAATATTTCACCTCTTACAGCTTTACTTTTCAGTTTATTGTTGCACAGTTTTATTAATGTGTTTATACGATTATTAGGCATCAATAGATGCGCTAACAAACACAGTAACTATCCTGTCAGAAAAAATACAAACAAACTCTCGAGCTGTAATTTCGAACGAACGCAACCAAATTAGTGGCCAAACAAATATATGCAGTTGATTGAACAAAGTATTTAGTTGGCAATCTCATTTTTTTTTTTTTTTGCCGAACACATAGATTTTGTTTATTCAAACATGTAGTTTGTTAGACGAACAAAAGTAATTTTGTTGCCTTTCAAATTTTGTTTGCTCAACAATATATATTGTTAAGGACAACTAAATGTATTTTTGACTCTATACAAACAAATATTTTGTTCTGTTTTCTCTCAGCGCATGGTCAATAGTGATGAACTTGTCCGTTTATACCTTAATTTTTAAACAACAAGCACTTTTATATAAATAAAATACTTTCACCAGTTTGAATTCAACCGAACTGCAATCCAAATTTGTTAGAGGAGGCACAAAAACATCTCAAAAGCACTTGTTTACTAAAGAGTGGTCTAGCCTCAAATCCAAACCACTGCGTTATTGCTAGTCGTACCGGGAGAAAAACAGTTCACTGTTGCGACACGAAGATTGGTTGTGCGCTGCCAGCCAGATCTGCCTATAGGCTGTTCACGATAAAGTGAGCACTTTTTAAGGCCCTTCCAAAAGGCATTAACCTCTAACAAATATATCTTATTGCAGACGCAGGCATTAAATTGTGGTGGTGGTGAAATGTATACACTGTGTTTATTGGTCACATTGCAATGTTTATAATAAAAAGCAGCAGGCAGATGGAAATTGGATGACAGGAAAAATGTATAAGGGCCTTAAAAAGTGTTCACTTTACCATGAACAGCCTTTACCTCAACTTTAGTCTATGCTCCGCACACGACCCGGCGGTTGTCTGGATCCAATCCCACCCCGATACAATCCGAATATGATTACAACGCACAGTCCGACTCTTGTTCTCTTTGTTTTATCGCATCGGATCGGACCAGTGACGGATCTAAAAACGCATCAAGGGCGAGGGAAACGGGAGATCCCCGAGAAAACCCGCCGACCAACGGCATCGCCCGGCACGATCCCCACATGCGAAAATCCGGGAGTGACCCGGCCGGGGATTGAATACAGTTCGCGTACAACAGAGACTCACAGTGTTGGTAGGACGGGAGAGCAACGCGCCGAAACGTCCAACCTGCCTCTCGGAGGCTGACGATGCTGCCTCTCTCAAACTCATCCAGCTTGCTGCATGCGCCATCCGGGGGGGGGGGGGATGCTGCGTGTTCGTGTTCACTGAACTGGGCTCAGTGACTCACACTGCTCAAACTGCTACAACACCTCACACAACACCATTCAGCTATGAATGATCGAGGGACATGTATGCCTTCTAGAGGCACTTCCGCGCACGCGACCTGCATTAATCGCAAATGGGACACACGTCGGGCTGTGGTGATATTGTGCGGCAACCTTCATTGTACTCGCGTGATTCGTTCATGGTGATCAATTTTTTTTTCTAATGAGTGTATTTTGCTGATGTAACCTCGACACAGTTGTTGCTGCCGTAACATTTCGAGAAAACCTGCTAGCAGCAGCCGATCGACGTGTGGCTTTGCGGTATTATACACTGTATCGGTGTACTAAAGTTTTTTTCATTTTTAGGATACATATGAACGTATTCCCAACTAAAGTTATGCAAAAGTGACGAACTTGAAGTTCAGCATTTCGCCTTGCCACCCGAGGCGAAACGGCTCTTTTTATAGAAAGCTGTTGATTTATGTGACTTAGAACCGGGAGAGATCGCCATTTCATCGAACAAAACGCCGAGGTGCGGAAAATGTGAATACGGACATTTTCGTGAGTCAATTACACGCCTGACTGAGCTAGGCGGAAGCCAAGGAACGTTATGACGGGAGGTTTGTTGCAACTGTACAAATCAACTTTCACTATGGACCAACTTGCGTGGATATGCCAGTGTACTGTTGACGACACTTGTTCCATCACCAACTTGCGTGGATATGCCAGTGTACTGTTGACGACACTTGTTCCATCACCAACTTGCGTGGATATGCCAGTGTACTGTTGACGACACTTGTTCCATCACCAACTATGCGTGGATATGCCAGTGTACTGTTGACGACACTTGTTCCATCACCAACTTGCGTGGATATGCCAGTGTACTGTTGACGACACTTGTTCCATCACCAACTATGCGTGGATATGCCAGTGTACTGTTGACGACACTTGTTCCATCACCAACTTGCGTGGATATGCCAGTGTACTGTTGACGACACTTGTTCCATCACCAACTATGCGTGGATATGCCAGTGTACTGTTGACGACACTTGTTCCATCACCAACTATGCGTGGATATGCCAGTGTACTGTTGACGACACTTGTTCCATCACCAACTTGCGTGGATATGCCAGTGTACTGTTGACGACACTTGTTCCATCGCCAACTATGCGTGGAATTACATAACCGCACTGGTTAGTTCAGCATGTTCCCGTAATCTCAAGGAAATGCGCGTAAGACCACAAGGAATTGTACATAAGAGCGAGCATCAAATGTTGTATGTACCACTTAACGGACTGTCAAAGAAGCTCGCGTGTGGACTGCTTTAATACAGTAACGTAAAAGTGACATCCATGTCTGAGGCACGAATTTAACTAGCGACGAATGCACCATAGGTAGAATCATGGTTGATTTGAAAATTATTTGCCGTGTAATACACCGTCGCTCGTCTATACAACAAAATCATTTCACGTTCACGCACAATGTTGCCATCAATCGTACACGCGTGGACAGCCGTCCGGCTCCTTCATCATGACACACACCTGTTCGACATTCCTTGAATTTCTCTAGCACGGTTGCCACATTTTTTACATTGGAAAATTCCCTGAAATTTCCCTGATTTCCAGACAAAAAAAATTTCCCCCTGACCTTTTTCTAGCATTTTTTTTCCTTTAAGGATTGGCTCCATTGCAAAGAAAAATGCCTAATCATTTAGCCTACAATCATTACGACAATTTTATATGCTTCTGGAAGAGGTACACAACTGATGACAGAACTGCGAAATATGTCATGCATATCACAGAATTCCCTGGCATTTAACTAACTTGTATGAAGTTCCCTGACAGTTTTCTAATTACCTGACATTTTCCGGTTTTTCAGACTTGTGGCAACCCTGTCTAGCCATTCGTATACACTTCTTACCGGCACAACACTTACGTATCGCTAGAAGGCACATCCTCTGACCAAAAAAAATATATAACTTACAGTAAGAAATGGCTGTACGTGTTATAAGCAATTCTATGGAAAGTGGTTGCCAAAGATTTTCTTGTAACTTTGCAGCTTAAATATTGTACATTTACAACGCATTGTTTTGGGAAACATACACTCAATTTTTATAATACCAGAAAACAGGCCCACGGATTCCGCGGATTAAGTCACTGTCAGTGAAGCAGGTAGTAGCACGAAGTAGTGTCTTGAAACGTCGGCACATTCTCTCGCCCCTATCCTCGCACATTCCGTCCTGCTATTGCAAACTTAAGACTTAAAACTTACGAATTAACACATAAGACTTAAGACGTAATACCTGGGTGTAGGATCGAAGGGCCTAACTTCCCATTGGGGGAGGGCGGGCATATAAATACAACCCTTCCCCAAACACCAGGAAATTCGGTCGAAAAATGCGATTTCCAGGTCGAAAAGAAGGCGAAAAACGCACCCCTCCGGTCTTTGCATTTCCTCCCACGGGCGAATTGGGGAGGGGGGGGAGAGAACCGATAACCGAAGGTCTAAAGGTGTGCAGAAATTGGGTTCCACCCCTCCTCCCTACGAGGATGTTGGTTGGGTTGGGGGAGGGGGGGGGGGCGTTGCGCACCGTAAAAAAATGTCGTGATTTTTATTAATGAGATGAAACAAGTCTACAACATTTCCTCGATAAAATTCAACATTAATTTTACACATTCTACACTAAAGTTAGTGAGATGTACTCTAATTAATTTGTAGTGTTAGAAAAATACGTTTCTCAACTAGTTTCTAAAGAATTCCTTATACAAATTGACGCCCTTCGGTCAGCCTTTCACTTAGGACTGAACGAAGACGCTTAGCTACAAGAAACCAAGACCCCAAGGCCGCACCAAACAGCAGAAAAACCCTTAAGGGGAAAATTGCAGTGATATTGTAAAATTGTAAAAATCACCAACACAAACACATGAGTTTTCTGAAGCATATCCTTTGTATTTTGATCCAATTTTGATTCAAATCACACATCTACATGTACTAACACGTACCATATAAAAAGGCAAATTTTACAATGGAATTTATACTATACATGCAAAACTCCAACACCAGAAAATTTACTGGAAATATATTTTGGTGTGTATTAAAAAAAACTCCCTTAAAACACTCAAATACTGAGGCATTTACATACGAGAGTGATATAACAATATTTACTGCCTCGCTTAAGGTCCAACATTTCTTACAGGCTGGTACCATTACAGTAAACAGCCTTTAGAAATCTCTCTGTTGGGTACTTTCAAACATTAACTTTGGTTTCCTATATTTTCTTCATACCCTGATGTGCATTTAAAAATGACATTTCTTTAAAATGCATCATTCTTAAGAAACCTCTATCTATTACAACTTTTTTTGTTAAAATATTCCTATATTTTATAATACTGGCTTTCAAAATGACATCCCATAAGGCGGAACATTTTTACCGTTTTTATTGGAATAGAAACATTTTTATTTGATATAACAAATTATGTTACAAATCCACAAGGCGTTAACATTAAAGAAAACAAAACGCCGTGTTTTATATTTTTGAATATATTTGTTTCAAAACTAAGATTTTGCTAAGTCAATGACTACCAAGAAATCCAGTCAGCTGCAATACTTTAAAAATACCAACTCAAAGGGTTACAATCCCATGCCTACTAGTATTGGCCAGGAGGCCTTGATTTCAGTTACTTAACTTATTTCCATCGTCGTGCAAGTCCCCAACAGCCGAACGTCTCTGAAGACAGGTCCTATATATATGAAGATTTATTGGACAATATTGCAGGTATCCGGTGCGTACAACGCACGCTTTATGTCTTCAAACAGCGAAGCGCGACCAGCCGCACCCGAGACTGGAGCGCTTCGAGGCGGCGAGGCCTTGAACTACAAGCACTGGCTGCCGTTAGTACACTGAGTCCTTGACACGTGTCACTCGCTCCGTACGTCGGGGCTTCCCCTTTTGCAACACGTATTCGCAAATCGTTCACCACTACAAACGTCTGTTGCTTCAAGAACGTAAGTTCACATCCCATCACTTTATTTGATATTAAATCAGAGAAGAATCTATTTTTAAGTTCATTTCTGCCGTGAAGTTTTATTACTTCGCAACACCGTTGACAGCCAGCCCGAGCGAAGCCGATGGGCAGGAATGTTGATGCGCAGTGGGGCGGTCAAAGTCGGCCGGTCAGTTGGTAACTTTAAGAATTCTTTTTTTAAAGTGTGCACGCTGTTCTTCATTGCTGCAAACCACACGTGGGGCAGTAGTTGTTTCTCCTACAGCAGCTACAAACGAAGTGACGTTAAACGACACGCCGACGGAGCCGTTTTCCGCGTCGAGGCCGAGAAACACGGCATAGGGTTCTCAGTAAAATGAGCACTTTTGAAAGCCCTTCTTAAGATCTACTTGTGTGTACGTTGCCTATTCCTCCGCCTTATGTAAGAATAACATTGCCATGGGCCTCATCGCTTTATTCATGCGTCGGCCAGGTGAAACTGTGAAACTATAACAAAAGAAAACATGTTACAAATCTGGTCACGTTTACACTTCGATTTAAAAAAATCACTTATCACAAATGGTTACCTAACACTTTTTATCTGATGTTAAGTTATGGAACTGATTTCCATCTATCATTACCAATTTCACTGGACGCATGTCACTCAGTGCGCCCGTTAAAATATATGCAGGTAGGGGAAGTAGCTTTTTTTCTAAGGTTGCTTTCAAAAGTGATCACTTTATCCTGAACAGTCGTTATACGGGGACATAGTGACATTGTACGGAAGGTGTTGTAATACAAACAGGTGAGCGGATAATTTGTTACTTAACCCTTGTATTTCACATTGGGTAAGTTAGAGTGAAACAGTTTCGTTGGCAGGCTGCTATCTGTATGGCCGGAACTTAGGAAATCAAAAATTGTTTACGAGGACTACCAGAGACAGACTGAGAGAAAGAGTAAGTTAGTACTTTTTGAAGCTCGTTTACTACTAACTGAATGTAATTATAACTGAAGTGCTTACAATTGTAGTTGCAGTAAATAAAGAAAAGTGAACTGAATTGTCTTTATTTTTGTTCCTTACTCATCAGAGAACGAACTGCCCCAACTGCAAAACTTCTTTTTGAGATCTACAACTTCTTTAATTTTTATTAGTGGCAGAAGGAAACAAAACGGACAACTATAAGCAAGACTTTCATAGATATTTATTTGATAGCGAATCCCTGACAGTAAGTAAAGAACTGAAGTACATATTAGTGGGAAAAGATCAAAATCACCGCGAATTGTAAGCATTTTAAATAGGTCCCAGCCCTTTAGTTTTGTTCATGTAAATACTGTAGATTGACCGAATAACCGCTGTGATAGTTTTGCTTAATCTCCATCATTAGGACACTTATACAATCGACGTTGCAAAATTCGTAAACATTTATTTTTGGAGGTGAAATTTGTAAATCTGTGGTCGCAACAAAACCATAAATGCAAGCACTGCATTCGTCGATGTTTTAGCTTCTTATTTACAACTCTCCGTGATTGATAGTATAAGGAAGCTGTCTCCTGTGAAGAGGTAGATACTGGTAATATGATTAACAACAATTCAATCTCTGAGTTGCGAATACTGTGTTGAAAGATTTATGATTTTCACGCGTCAGAATATTTCGATATTTTAATTAAAATCTGAGACCAATTTTTTTGCATCGTATATGCTAGCACAAAATTGGCCAATATATGTACATATTTTGTTTTGTTATATATATATATAAACTTTGGTGAAATTGTAGTAAAGTTATTATTCTTGTACACGTGAGTAGTGTGATTAAACTTTATTTGTAGTATAATTTACTAAATGCTTTCTCTCCTCAAAACGAAAGCGGGGGCAAAATGTGACTCTCATACAATGCCCAATACTCATTCGGAATGCGGTGATTTTGTTTCCGAGCTGCTGCAAATGAATTCCCCCCCCCCCCCCCGTCTTTTTCCTCCTTCTTCTAACCACCTCTCTCGGTAAATTTGAATTTGGTGGTTTAAAGATATTCATGGTTCAGGTTATTAACAGTTTCCAACATAAACCAATAAATAAACAACATCAAGATGCTTTCTAATGTCTTACGCTTCGGCCACTGATATCCGACCCAAATAGTCGATTATTCAAACAACCAAAATTATTCCGTTCATTCGTTTGAACCTTCTCCAAAAAACTAAGCAACCAAAAAACCAAAGTAATGGTAACACACTACGTTGCAATGTGTTTCACTGGCCAAACGTCTGGAGCAGAATGAGTCACAGTCAGCCCATAATTTATTTTTCATTCCTTCTTTGTGGACAAAAGTTCTTGAAACCACCTACATTGTATTTGCTTTTGTGTGTGTGTGTGTGTTCGTGTGCGTGCGTGTGTGTGTGTGATAACATGTGTGCGCGCCGGTCTCTCTCCCTATAAACTTTTGAACGAAAACATTGATTCAGACAAACTTTATATACGTCTACCACTTTCACTCAAAGCTGTGCTTCCGAACTTTCACTTCCATTCAATAGTTCCTCTTTTACAGCATTTCCCAGTAAATATGGTGCTCTGTGATGCGCTGAATAGCTCGACAGCCAGCTAGTGTTATAATCGAAAAATTCACTTTAAAAAATCTGATCCACAAAAATTTACTCAACAGCAACCTTGACGCTGTAAAATTCGCGTGTTTCGAACGGCAGTATACTGAACGAAAATGTGTAAAAACACAAAAACTGTTACTTCACACTTTTCTGAAGCTCTGCTAAATTTATACTTTAGGTTACCAATTACGTATCCTTCCGCTGCGCGAAATATAAACACTGCCATGTGACTTCTATGTTCTAACTGTCAAATGCATTGATTACTGTTTACAGCTGTTCAAAGAATTCTGTCATATAAAAAAAAAACTACTACGTACGAATATTCACAATTTAGGCCTAGTACCATATCTAGGCCAGCTTTATGACTTTTTAACAACGTCTGTATTATAGTTCTTACGGTTATAATTTTACTTTGTTAACATACATGTTACACGATATAGTACATTACATATACACGTTATTATTTTGCCGCGACTGTGTTTAACCCTGTTACAAATGTGGGGGAACGAATTGTAGTATTTAACCTCTTGTTATTGACGTGTTTTTTTGAGTTATTTCGTTAAAAGGACGACCTTAGTCGGAATAAATATTAAAACGAAGGAGCAATCAGTCCAGCGAAAAAGACAGTAAATTCAAACACGCAACTCGTGTCGCTTACTTTTTGTACGTAGCAGTGACATACTGAAGACAGTGGTGAACATGCACTCAAATAGGCCTATCGTAACTTCTATTCCACTCATATTTCTCTGCGTAGTGCATAGGTACTTAGTTCTTACCACTAGGTTTATTTAATTATTTATTAAAAATTCTCTGGTTTAGCTTAGAAATTTGTTGGGACTGTGGCAAACATTCAGACCACAATAACGAAACCAAGTTACGGAATCGTGTTTCAAACACCTAAGGCAAAGTTACGTTGTGATTAACAGACGTGACTTAAAAATAAGTAGCTTAGTCATATAAACAGTTCACGGTTAAAACGTAAAAATTTCGCGCTTCCAATAGGTATTTGCAATCACACACACACACACACACACACACCGGGCCAGCGTAGCGACCACGAAGCAGCCACGCCCTTTCACACGCAGTGGTTACGATACACATTGCAGTATATTTATTACTGCCGTGGAAACACATATTATCATATCGTAACTTAACTAGGTAAGTTTAAAAAAAAAAAAAACACGATGAGTACAAACTGGATGTGGTAATTTGAAGTATTTTTCGGAGCAAGAAAAATAAACGTTTCGTTAGCAACAGCAATACGCCATGTCATCACGCCATGTCGCCAGTCGCCACTCCTGCCAACTTTGGATTTGTAATCATCCCGCAATCACATCTAAATACATTATAAATAAGTATTAAACATGAAAATCTCTTTTCAGTTATAAATTAAAAATTCAAGAACAATTATTTTTGCTGTAATAAGTGTGAAATACGCTAATATTGAAAACATTTATAATTTTTGTGCTTCTACTAGCGGTGCGAAACATCCCGAGAGCGGGAGAGAGAGAGAGAGAGAGAGAGAGAGAGAGAGAGAGAGAGAGAGAGAGAGAGAGAGAGAGAGAAGGTGACAAACTCCACTCCACCCACAATTTCTTGCCCGGTCGAAAAAAAAACATCATGTCACTAAGCCCTAGGCACCGCACCGTATTCTGCGCTGATATTTTTAACTGTAACAATAAAATATGTTTCCATCAGGGCTACCTAAATATTTCATTATTTCAATAGGCAACGTTTAATTCACAAATTGCATACCAAAACCTTGACTAAAAAAATATTTTAACTGTGAACTATTTCTTACTAGCAGTTGCCAAAACATCGCTGCTCTCGCTGTTTTTAATTCGTAATGAGTACAAAATAAATATTACAAGTTATACGAGATACTAAGTTAGAGTTTCATTTATTCAAAAATGCAATACTTTTAAAGTTAATCTGTGCTATATACTTGTGGCATACAAGTTATTTAGAAAAACAGCTTCAGAAACTGCTCACTTAAGAGTGGGATGGAACCCCGCGTCCAAGGTCAAAAAGCGAGGGAGCCATACAGGCGACATTAACACGCACGCCTAGTGCCTCATCGCTCCTACGCGCAAGGTGTGCAGTGTTACCATTGTAACGCTGTACTGTGCAAATTAGATCTGTAACAGTGGGGTTTTAACACGCGATGAAATACCACAGATTAATCTACGCCCGTATCTTTGTACTTTTCTTCTACCGCTTAAGGAAACTGCACAGGCAAGCTTTGAAAATGCCATGTTTGACCATTTTCACGAATTTTATTTCTCCGAGAATACACAAAATATTACAAAGTAAAAATAGGGGCATATATATATATATATATATATATATATATATATAAAATCTTTTCTGACAAAACGTCATACTTGCAAAACATTTATTTACCGAGATACGCGTATTCGCGCAAGCAACTATTTCACAAAAAATGCGGGGGTCTATCCCAATCTTAAGACCATAGGCCTTATAAAAGTTTTCAACTTCTTTTTACGTGATTAATCTACATTCGAAGTTTGTTGGTAGAGTGTAGGTACAAATTGTACATGGATGAGTAGATAAACCCACTTCTGCGATCAGTGGAGTAGTGTTATACGACCCCGAGACGTAAGTTTAGCAGTCCCGGAACGCTCCAATATAAATATCCGACGGCAAGAGAAGGATATCATCTTGCGCACCGTAAAAGGGGGGGGGGGGGGTATTTGTGTAGAGAATAAGACCTAGCGGCCATCATTATTTAACAGACATTTGAGTAAATTATGTAAGAAAGAATGACATTTTAAATTTCCGACTTTCCGAGGAGCCCAAATAATAATAATACCCGAGTGTTGTGAAATAACAACATTACACAAGAATAGTTAAGATTTTACCAAGCACATGTAATATAAGATTGGTTAGAAATAAACTACAGAATTGCACTTATTCTTAAAATACCCTCAGCTCTGAAAAAATACACTCAGCTAAAAAAAAAAAAAAATTAACTCTACAAAAATACAGTTAGTCTTTAAAAAAACTCGCTTTGTTTTAAAACAAATACACTCAGAATTTTTAAAAGTACACTAAGCCTCAAATAATATTCTTAGCCTTAAAACTGTAGCCTACTCAAAATTAGCAGGGTCATACGCGGCAAGCACTTCGCAAACGTGCATTTCTGAAGAAGGAAGCGACAGCTTTAATAGCTTAATACATTTCACGGCTGTCACTTGGAGAAACAGAAAACGTGAGGGAAGACAGTTCCCCTTGGGTTTTATATATATATTTTTTTTATGTTTTTGGGTGCGTTCCGGCTCCACTACACCCCCCCCCCCTTTTTTTTTCCAGCCCAGAACTCCGTGCCACACCCGATCACAGACGCCCGCCATGGCCGGCGTTTGATCGCAATACTTCTTGAAGTACGTTGTGCGTAGGCAGCGGGGCGAATGACACGCGCAGACCAGCCTTTCTTCCCGCAGTACAGATGCGCCAGGCGCCAGCTTACAGGGATATAATGACGAACGTGTCAATCTTTCTTCGTATCTCAAACCAAGTAAGGCATATGGTGGCACTATTGTGGCTATTTGCTGTATGTAGTGAGTTATGTTCGTATCCCGATAACGAAATATCGGGGAAATTGTTTGCAATCGTACCGCATAAGCATTAAAAAAAACCCGCGACTCCACGCGGTTATAGCCACAAACCCGGATATAAAAAAATATATAATTCCGGGGGAAGCAAAAATTTTTACATTAAACTTCACTCTTTTTTTATCGGTGAGGAGAATTATTGGGCCGCTGTTTTACCGGCCAACACCACTGATCCGTATAATTTACAAAACGATACAATTAATGTCTTCGATGCGTTAATTGTGAATGAGTTTATATTTTTCCCCTCCTTGTATTACACGATAGATGCAGTAAGTACAGAAGTATATATTATTTATAATATTTAAGCATATATACAGGCTGATTCATAAGGAGTTACCGCCACTCACAGGGCTAATTCCTTACATCATTCGGAGCAAAATATTTCATATAAGTGTCATGCGTTCTCAGAAAAGGTACATTCGGGTGAAAACGTAAGTATTTCAGGAGGTTGAAAATTCGAAAGTTTTCGAGATATGAACGGAACATGCTGAGACTATAAACGCTACAAGGGTGCGACATGTTTAATCGAATTTCTCGTAGAATTGTCTACACAAAAAGCCCAAAACCCAAAAATGGTTTTCACCCTAAGGTACCTTTTGTGAGAACGCGTCGCAAATGTGGGTCCCATTCCCAATGTTCACAGAGTGATTCGAAAAAAAAAATGGAAATGGCTTACAACGAACAGCTCGTGACTTGATCCACTGTGGTGTGTTGCTGCCCGTTTGACTATTGCTGTGGACAGCACGTGACCTTGGCCATCGTGAAGTGTGACTGTCTGTTGCATGGGTTACTGCGAGAACAAGGCGCGTTCCTGCTCATTATGGTTGTAGCATGTAGCTGTGCGATGTGAGTTGGGTTACCATGCCATGTACATTTACTAAAGAAGAATACGCCGATATGGCTTGTTTTGGGCGTATGTGATGTTAATGCTGCATCTGCGTCCGCGCATCACAAGCGGTACCTAACCGCAGCATTCCAAATCCTAAAATAATCCAAAGGACGTTCAGCACATTAAGGGAAAGTGGTTTGCTTTCTAGTGTTAGAATCCACAGTGAGCGTACGTCTGTACATCACTGTATTTACGTCTGAAAGGGTTATTGTTATTTTATTATATTCGTCATTTTGTAATGTTTTGAATTACTCTGTAAATATTGGGATTAGGGCCCACATTTATATGACATATATTGCTCCAAATAATGTAAGGAGTAAGCGCTGTGAATGGCGGTAACTCCTCGTGAATCAACCTGTATATATTACACAAGTACTGGGATGCTTGAGGAGAGAGTCTAGCAGTAAGTCAGTACGTGAAGGCGCATGTGGGGGGGGGGAGGGCGTACAGTCCTCATAGCAGTACGGAGTCGCCGCTCGAGGCCGTCTCTTGACGAGCTTGTATGCGTGCTCTTTTGTTGTGGGGGAACTCCCCGCAGCATCCTGGCCGAAGAGATGTCTTGTCATCGACCCATCTCATCTCATCTCGCCGCCCTCCCCGTCGCGGGCGCGGGGACATTTCCGGGCCAACTGCTCTGCGTGATTGGCCCATTCGGTCAGCCTCTCTAGCTGCGGGGCTGCAAGTCGCCCGAGCCCGGAATTGCCACATTTCTGGAATAGCGGGGAGGCTGTGCAAGGCTTGTACTTCTGCTGCCGCCGCTGCGACATTCGCAGTGCCGCTGGCCGGAGCTCTATACTGCTTCCTTCCACGGTCCAGCTTCACTTCCGCAGATAGACCTCCTCCAGCTTCTCAACACACTCTCCGTGTACAACTTCACATTTCCCACTAACCACCACTACACAATGATCTATATAACCGACACGGTGAGTGTATTGTGATATTGATTTTATAAATTATTTACATATTTATATAATTGGTACATTAAATATTTATATTATTGATGTATTTATATTATTTAAATATTAATATTATTAATAAATTTAAGCCTATAGTATTTATTTATATTATTAATGTATTTGTATTATTGAGATATTTATGTTTCAACTAGTAGTCCACCATCGCTCCGCTCAGGTGTTACGGAGTTATATATGCTGCAATTACCAGCGACTAAAGGCTGTTCACGATTAAGTGACCTTGCATGCATATATTTTAATGGGCGCACTGACAATCATCCAGTAAAGTTGGTAACGATGGATGGAAAGTATTTCCATATCTTAACTTCGGTTAAAATTTGTTAGGTAACCATTTGTGATAACTGAAAATTAATTCTTTCTGTTTTTCAAAGGAACCGAAGTGTTTAAGAGCAGATTTGTAAAGTATTTTCTTTCTTAATAATTTCACAGTTTCATTTTAACGACGGATGTATAAAGTAATGAGACGCATGGCAATGTTAAACTTACGTAAAGCGGAATAATACAAAACGTGCATACAAGTAGATCTTAAACAGGGCTTCGACATCGCTCATTTTACCATGAATAGCCTATACCCGTGATTACCCGTGACTACCTGCGACTAACTGCGAATA
Source organism: Dryococelus australis (assembly GCA_029891345.1). Classification (NCBI taxonomy): domain Eukaryota; kingdom Metazoa; phylum Arthropoda; class Insecta; order Phasmatodea; family Phasmatidae; genus Dryococelus; species Dryococelus australis. Next base: position 83,364,034 of record CM056998.1, read on the forward strand.
ATGGTTTGGTAAGTTTGGTAAGCGTATGCTTAGAAAGTGGCCAAGTAGTTCTTTTTTTTTTCAACTTTGTTTACAAATTATGAAATTTCTCAAATAATTATTATTTTTTTAATCAACATAGCCTATGTACATCTGGAAAAATGTAGCTTTCTAATAGTGGAAGAATTATAAGAATTGGCCGTGTAGTTTCCGAGATTTACCCAAGACATATAAACAAATAAACAAACTCATATTACCTCTTTGTAATATTAGTATAGATGTTATTGACATATTTCTTATAATTATTTTATACATTACTTGGTTTAACACATTCAGGCCAAGATGTACACAACGGTGTATCTAACGCAATTGTGATTCTTTCTTGTTGCTGGCTAGAGACGTAATCCGTTTACTGGTACAAGTTATGATTGGTTCATTTTGTCACAAGTTGCCGCCAGGGGTGCATGCGAGTTAGTGAGGGACGGGCGTCTCGATGAAAATAGAAGAACGAAATTAATATTCTCAGTTTACGTATTAATAATGATATAATCAGCGAATGGCCAGCCGGCGGCCCAGCTTGCAAGTAGACACAACGCTCATTCCCAGAGCTTCGCGTAGCCAATCAGAGTAGGGGGATGCTTACATTGTAGGAACAACCACACCACCTCATGTCTGTGTACTTACCTACTCACAACTCCATTATCACATTTCACCATCACGTACTACAATATATGATGTTCACCGTAAAATGAGACTTTTGAAAGCTCTGCTTAAGATATACTTGTATGCACGTTGTGTATTCTTCCGTCTTATGTAAAATTAACATTGCCATGGGCCTCATCACTTTATTAATGCATCGGTCAAGTGAAACTGTGAAAATATTATAAAAATGAATACTTTAAAATCTGGTCATTTTTTTACACTTCGATTCATTAATAAAAACAGGAAGCGAAAGAAATAATTTCATTTATCACAAATGGTTATCTAACACCTTTTATCCAACGTTAAGATATGGAACTACTTTCCATCCATATTTACCAACTTTACTGGACGAATGTCACTCATTGTGCCTGTTAAAATATTTTGTAGGCGGGGAGTGACTTTTTTCTAAGGTTGATTTCAAGAGTGCTCACTTTATCGTGAACTGCCTTTAACTGCATTCTTTGAAAAGGTTTTTACGCCATTCTAACAAAAAAAAAAAAAAATCAACTGATCGTTTACGAAAAGCTCTTATCTCCAGGAATACTTAACAATTATCTACAAACAAAAATCAGAAACCCGTAACTCCACAATTAGATTTCAAACAGGGATAAACTCTTAATACAACTACTACTTGGAGCCACGGTGTAGTGGCTAGAGCGCAAGCCTCCCAACCAGGCGAACAAAGTTCGGTTAACGTCGGGGCCACTTCCGGTATTCGCACGTGGGAATCGTGCCGGACCAGACGATGCCATTGGTCGGCGAGTTTTCTCGAGGATCCCCCCCCCCCCCTGATTACGAAATCAAAGTTATGTTTAAATGTATTTCCTGTAAAATACCAGTTTTAGGAATAACGAGGTTTTCTCACGAGGGTAACGAATATTCTCTTCATACATTTTTAACGTTTATGAAAAGTTTCTACAGCCTTAAACTTTTTACTAACAGAAATCTTATCACGATTATATGAATGAACAAATAATCGAGTAAGCTAACAAATACACAAATAAATTAACACTTAAACACACAGATATACAAGAGCCGAAGTCAGTCACCTCTTACAATGCAAGGTTTAGCTGGCGGTGTAAAGTAGTGTACAGCGACGAGGAACTCCAGTTGGGTCCACGCACAGACTGTACGGGCCGTCGCCTCGTAATTTCCTGTGGATGTACATGGTGGTGTCGGATGCCAGAACAGTTGACGTGCCGGGCTAACGAAGGAGATAAGATAACTTACTAACAACCTTCTTCGCCCTCCAACTTATCCCGCAAGCCCTCCCTTCAGCCGTAGTCTCGACGAACCGCTGTGTAACGCTTGGTTCGTGGATTGTCCCTGCAAAGTACAAGAGTAACACAGGCCTCTAAATAAACATGTAAATGCAGCTTGGTTTGACCCAGCTCTTTTAGTAATACGAGAACATGTATGGCTTCCATCTGGGAAGTTGTGGCCTCGATTCCGATCCACTGCATCTGGTATACATAGAATGTCCACACGTAAGAGCTGGCGATGTTCCTTAAAAATAAACCTTGCTCATTCCTCGCCCACTGAATTAGGATACTGAATGAATGGAGTGGAGAAATATGGACGGCGCTTAACTTCGAGGTCTTGAGAGTCGACAAGGGTGAAGAGAGGTGAGTATGGAGCAGCGTCGGAATGCAAGAGCGGGGGAACGGGAGATCCCCGAGAAAACCCGCCCACCAGCGGCATCGTCCGGTACGATTCCCACATACGAAAATCCGGGAGCAACCCCACCCGGGATCAAACCCGGGTCGCCTAGGAGGGTAGGTAGGTAATTGCGCTTAACGTCTCGTCGACAGAGACGGTGTAAGTTACACAGGGACGATATATCGGGGAAGGAATCGCCAGCATTCGCTTGGAATGATTTCAGAAAACCACGGAAAACCGAAATCAGTATGGCCGGACCGGGAATCGAACCCGGGTCCTCCCGAGTCCTCCCGAATGCGAGTCCAGTGAGTTACCACTGCGCCATCTCGCTCGGTGCCTAGGAAGGAGGCGGGCTAGTAGTCTGACTACTAAACCACTGTGGCACCTGTACACACGAACACAATGGTTAGGGACATAACGTTTCCACTAACCTAATTATTTAAAAATCCTAATTTCAGATCCATTTTCGCGATTGGGTAGTATTTAACTGCTGCGTATCGTAAGTGCCTCCCGTGAACCACAACGTTTAGTAACTGAGTAAACAATTCAGACTGGTCAATCAAAATGATTCTCACAACGAAGTGCATCTGATACTTAAAAGTGCAATGGCAGGTGTGCACGTAGCATATCGAACAACACCTTCTCGCGAAAGCCACATATCTCTCATTATTGTCACCATATATCCTTAATTATTGTCACCAGATAGACCTCATTATTGTCACCGTATATCCTTAATTATTGTCACCAGATAGACCTTATTGTCATCAGATATCCCTCATTATTGTCACCAGATATCCCTTATTACTGTCACCACATATCCCTCATTACTGTCACCAGATATCCCTCATTGTTGCCACCAGATAACCCTCATTGTCACCAGATAACTGTCATTGTTGCCACCAGATAATCCTCATTGTTGCTACCAGATAACCCTCATTGTTGCCACCAGATAACTCTCATTGTTGTCATCAGATAACTCTCAGTATTGTCACCAGATAACTTTCATTGTTGTCACCAGATATCCCGCATTGCTGTCACCAGATATCCTTCATAATTGTCACCAGATATCCATCATTATTGTCACGAGATATCTCTCATTATTGTCGCCAGATATCCCTAATTATTGTCGCCCAGAAACGCGGCAGGGCCAGGGGTAGATGCTCAGCCCACTTAGCAAAATTTATTTTTAATTATATTTATTTCTAGAAAGTGTGATTTATCGCGAAAATGTCGGACAGAATATTGGGTTTCAACGTCATATCAAAATGTCTGCAATATTTTTTTCCTTACTGGCTGCAGTCATGTGAGGTACTATTTGCTTGTTTGTCTCGCCCCCAAGACTTATGTTATCACACTCAACGTACATGGTTCCAATCATAACAATATTAGGACACTATAAAGGTTTAGAGACTACCTTGACGCAAAATATTTTCGCGAAAAACTATCATTTCTATTCAATTGGTACTTTGCCGCACGCATGCGCTGATAATGAAAAGTTGCAATAACTTTCAAGTTTTTCTCAGATGTGTGTACTCTTCTGCATTTGTTTAAAACTACTATTCACTTAAATTTCATTTGTAATGGGACTAGTGATAGTTTCTATATGCATCACAAATTCTGTTATACTGGTCTCCTGGATTGCCAACCTTCCCCAGGGCAGTACTACATGTGGACACCTTGCCAAACAAATGTATTCCAAAAGACTGTTTATTGAGCAATATCATATTTACTGAGATGAACAGATTTTTTCTTACAGCGAACAACATATAGTAGAACTCAGTTAGGTAAAAAAATTAATTATTTGACCTCAAAAATTATCCTATCCATATTTTTTCTCACGGAATTTAATTTAAAAAAAAATTCTATGAGGACCATTTCCAGTTACTGACGATGACAACCTAAATACGAAACGTTTATAGAAACTGGGGTATAGATATGTCTCATTTTTAGCTATAATAACTTACAACTGTTCTCCTAAACAAAATCATGCCTAACTCGCCTTCTCCGCTACAGACAGTTAATTTTTTCCTTATCTCGAACAGGGAGGCGAACTAGCTGCTCTCAATAAACGTCGATGCAACGTTATTTGTTTGTTTATTTGATTGCATCCGTGTAATTATTTTTACAGCTCTCTTTTTGCATGTGAAACACTTTTTTACTTCCAGTGGCATTACCCCAAAAAATTATACTATAACACATGATGGAATGAAAATATGCAAAATACACCATTGTTGATGTGTTTTTGCTCAAGACCTCTACAACACCTCGCAGAGCGAAACAGACTGAACTTAGTTTCGGTCAAATATACGCAATGTGAGATTTCCAGTTTAGTAAAATGTCTACTTTTAAGCCAAGAAACTTAGTCGCTACTGTTTCATTAATTTTGTCTCTGTTACTACTAACATACGAATTAATGTTTTTTCCGGTCTTTGTGAGGACATTCAAGAGATATGTTATATCTAGGTTGAGATTTAATTTGTTTGCAGCAAACCATACATTTATCTCTGTAAATGCCGTGTCTGTTTTTTTACATAAGATTATTTATCGAGTCTCCGGATACTAAGATGCTAGTATAATGTGCAAATAAAATTGGAGTAGCGTCTGGGGTTAAGGCACATTGGAGGTTATATAAACTAGGAAGAGTAGGGGGCCTAATATTGATTCTTGTGGGACCCCATGTTTGATTTACACCAAAAGTCATAGTAATAATCATTTGTGAGAATCGGTAGTGTTCTTACACGGTCCTTGAACATACATACCAAAGAAGCAATAGGATAAGATTCGTAAATATGAAGTCTTCGAGTGTAAAAAAAAGTATAGATACAACGACGGGGGAGGAGGTATGTCTCGATGTGATTTAATGCGTCATCTCGAGACGGATCCTCGATCTTCTTCGCGGAGCGTGATGTCTGAACGTTTGACACCCCTGTATAATATCCAGACAGTTATGTGCCCAGTTCAATAACGGGCTGCAAACCCACCCGAGCCAGCCAGCAGCCACCCTCCTTGATGAAATTTCTTGGTCGCTTCCACATAGCTGGGCGCTCACTGACACCCTCTTAATTGATATTTTGCCAAACATTTCATCCAGGGACCGAGGGCAGACCTCCGCTATTGGATTTTACCCAGCGGCCCCCTCCCCCTCCCCATCCCTCTACATCCTCGTCCGCTACCCCGCTTATGAAGGTTTCTTTCCCTCTCTGTTGTTGCGCTGCCGTGTTATTTGAAACTCTGGAAGAAAGTGCGCAAAATTGGTGTCAGAAGTGGGCCGAGGGGTGGCCAAAACGCCGCCCGCCGACTTCGTTCCGGGGTCGCCCGCCAGGTTCCTGTCCAGGGGTTAAACACAGCAGCGGAGAAGATGAAGTGCAACATACGTGCCGATGAGCCCGGATACGCTGAGGAACATGTTCCAGCCGTGCAGGTCACTGCCGCTGCCCATTATAACCAGCACGTGGGTTCGGATCTCGTATCGGCCACAGTAAGGTCACTGCTACTATAGGCTATTCACGGTAAAATGAGCACTTTTGAAAGCCCTGCTTAAGATCTACTTGTATGCACGTTGTGTATTCTTCCGTCTTATCTACGATTAATATTGTCATGGGTCTCATCACTTTATTCATGCGTCGGTCAAGCGAAAATGCGAAATTATTAGAAAAGTAAATATTTAACAAATTTGCTCATTTTTACACTTCACTCATGGAGCCCATTAAAATATATGCAGGTAGGGGTAGTGAATTTTTTCTAAGGTTGATTTCAAAAGTGCTCACTTTATCATGATCAGACTTTATAGGATTGGAAGATCAATGTTAAAAGTTTGGCAAAGGGAACATTATCACCACTAGGTAAGTGCTAGTGTCGGCAAGGAACCGGGTTTTTCTCTAGTTTCTATGTTAAAAACAGGATAATTGCTATAGAAATAAATAAAATATGAAATATCTTCGCAACTAAGTAAAAAACTTTTATAATTTACGTAGCTAAAAGTTTTAATACCTAGCGGAAGAAATTTTCTCTGTGGCAAATTCTCTCACAAGAAATCTCGTTCTGTTCCTAAACTGAGTATAGGCTGTTCACGGTAAAGTGAGCACTTTTTAAGGCCCTTCATAATTTTTCCTTTCATCCAATCTCCATCTTTCTGCTGCTTTTTAATATAAACATTGCAATGTGACCAATAAATACAGTATATACGTTTCACCACACTCTAAATCTAATGTTTAAGGCTGTAATAAGATATATTTTTTAGTGGATAAAGCATGTTGGAAGGGCCTTAAAGAGTGCTCACTTTACCGTGAACAGCCTATATAATTAAACCTGAGCCACAATTGATAATACGGGGGGGGGGGGGTAGAGAGTACACTGGCAGAGTTGTTTGTGTCAACAGCATACTTGTTTAAATAGCACCAAGCAAATGTTCGGTAAAGTTCTTGTTTAAACTGCAAGTCCAAAGTAAAACTGAATTGAGTGACCACTTTCGCACTGACATTGATACTATTCCGTCAAAAAAAATAAACGTAACTCCACTTAAATGTAATCGACTTTAAGGCTGGGTGAGTGTGTACATCCCATCCGAAAATGTCAGACTTTTGTTTTGAAAACAAAATACCTCCTAATAATGAAAAGTTACGACTCCCAAATAGTTACATTAATGATGTTAATTTTCAAAATACTGTAACAACTGGTTTTTCTTTGCTCTGTTTTAAGGTATGATTTAATTTTAACATGAATATTTTCTTTCTTTTTGCACTATGTGAATTTACGATATTCAGATAGGTTTTAAAAGTATTATAATATTCCTTGGAGATGATTTAATGTTTTGTTAATGAATTTGTCTATGACTGAGCATACAACTTGCTCGCAGGATTAATAAACACTGGTTGATATGGGCGAATGACGTGTCTGTTTGAAAAGAGAGTTTGTTTGGAATATAATAGAGAATATAAGAAAAAGGCTCGTCTAAAGAAAGTTCTGCAAGAACATTGAGGAGATGTTTCATTGTAAAAAATCTTGATTATGTTGATAAGGAAGATTATAATTAATCATTGTGACATATAAACGAAACGTGTTATTTCCACAATAAGAAGATAATTATAAATACGTGAAAAAAATTGCTAGATAATTTAGTTTGCGGATAAATTTGGAAGAAGACTCTGTATAATGTTTAACGACACTCAAGAAGGTAAAGAAGAGATTCCTGAAGGCGGTAAGTCCCATCCCACCGAGGATTCCAGAGTCAACTGGTGAGCTGCTGTACAACCGGGATCATTCTGCGGCGGATCGACGACGAAGCTAGACGCCCGCACACCCGAGAGCAGAGATGACGTGCTTCGCGAGGTTCCATCAAGTCGTGGAGAGAGGGGGGGGGGGGGGGGAGAGAGAGAGAAGAGAGAGAGAGAGAGAGGAGCGAGGGTCTACAAATCGTTTGCCATTCCTGAAGTTGCAGCATCATATAAGTCCTCTGCAACCTTATTATCACTAAAACTGGATCAGGGACAAAGTTGAGCCAATTTTATTGAAGTAGTCTTTATAATAGTGTTGTTCGTTCCACTACTGACAATTTATGGATGAAAGTTAGAGTTGTTTGACGTAGAATTTTCATCATTAGCATTGACACTGTATTCATAAGAGGAGCTTTTTAATTTCTAATCAGTACATATCTTTTGAATTTAATTATTTTATTTAAAAAGAAAGAAACCTTACAAGACTTTTTAATTCTAGTCATTTGCTTATAATATTTCCTGATCTTTCAGAGTTCCAATATTATTATTTTTTTTAATGATATATAACTTTACATTAAATCGGAATACTAAAGAGACATATACATTCATGAATAAGAACTGTGACAGATAACCATAGAAAGAAGAAGCTAGCTGGAGCAACTATTTGAATTAGCATTTTGGTTGAAGTGGACAATTTTAAAGTTTACCTCTTTAATTTTAAACTACCTGTTACAATACATATCGTATTATATCTGGGGTGATTTTATTATTATATTTGATCTGATCATGTTCCTTCAGGCACATTTGTTAGCATGGGTTAATTTAACTATTTCACGCTTTTGATAATAAGCTAATTCGACCTCATTTCTTACACGGATGCACAATAGCAAATATAAATTAACATATGAAAATAATAAGGGCCCCGATTAATTGAATCGCAATTTTACGAATTTACAGAGTAACCGAATTCCGAAGTAGGCGAAAAAAAAAAGTTTTGATTTCAGAAGTTTACAAATGCTAGATTGGATTTACGCTCTTAATTATGAACTTAATGATCACAAATAAAATTATTATAATTTTTTATTCGAATTTAAATATGTGTGCGCATAATAAATTAAGCGGGTATTCTTACGGAAAATAATGAAAGACGAAAATATGTAGGTATAGTAAGTCTTTGTTTAACGAACAGGTTATGTCCCCGGGTAGTGTGCGTTATGCAAAACGTCCGTTAGTGAAATCACGTTTCTCCATAATAAGCAATGTAATCGGCCGAGATAGGGTCCTCGATCATGCTCAGCAAGACGTGTAATAGAATTTTAAATTTTGTTCCATTTTTTTTTAAGTGAGTGAATGAGTGAAGGGATTTGGGCAGCTCTTAACAGCGAGGTCTTGAGAGCCGATGAGGGTGATTGAAGTGAATATGGAGCGGCGCCGGGATGAAGGAGCGGGGGAATCGGGAGATCCCGAGAAAGCCGGCACGATTCCCACTTGCGAAAATTCGGTGACCCGGCCGGGTATTGAGCCCGGTTCGCCTTGGTCGGAGGCGAGCGTGCTAATCGCTCAGCCACCGTGGCTCCTTTTGTTTACAGATGTTTAATTCTTTGCTGTTTTTTTATTTTGAAATTAGACTTTACTTCTCGATTTTCTTTTCATTTCTATGTAGATATATATAATGTACGAAGAACCATGTTAGAAAAAATGTTTAGTTGACAATGGAAACTTGCATAAGGAAGCATCGCACGCATTCTGTTTCCTCAGAATTTTAAGCGGTGACTACAGGGTTACAGCAGTCTCATCAGGTCCTTATAACACTGTTTTACTCAATAATTCATAGAGTAAACAGAAGGCCGAGAGGGCTACTTACGGCGACTTTCGATGACTTTGATTCATTTCAAAGACCACATTTTAAGTTTCGATAACCAAATGTATGAATTGATAGCAAAATATTGACTTTAATTTCTATCCTGAAAAAAATATCTACATTAACCCTTTCACACCCACTTTAATTTACGGTTTCAGGTGTCAGAAACATAAAAATGTATGATGCATACTGTACTTAAGTCTACACAACACTTGCTTCGTTGTCACAGCCAGTGTTCTGTAGACTATTGTGCTCGGCAACAGTTATATGAACCAATCATTACCTAGACGAGTAAGACAGTTAGCAAATCATTTACCCACAGGTAAGATCATTGGTCATTGAGCTTTGCAGTGTGCAGTACAGAACAAAAATTATCCACACGTGCGTAATGTACGCAATTGTGTTAGGTCTGCATGAGTTACAATTTTTTTAATTAGAACATACAGAACTGCTTACAATGAGGCCACAAATGACATCTGGAGATACAGTTTAGATGATATTCTAAAGCAGGCATCGTTAAAAAAAAATTGAACAATTTTTGAATGACATTTTTTTTTTTTTTTTACCGAAGCCCTACTCTCCGTTCGACATAGGTAGGAGGCAACAGTGTCAGCGAAGAATTGTGTCGAGTGAATGGGCGAAAATTGGGCAAGATACGTGTGATTAGCCATGACACTCTTCAGCCAACTGGCGTGGTGCCCAGCCAGAAAGCTGCACGTTGGTTGGCGCTCTGCGAGGAATACAGTACATCCTCCTCTTTCCCTCGAGCTCGCTCAAGCACCGGTCGGTCCTAGTCTCTCTCCGGCACCCGTTACATATTTGTCCAGTGCAGTACCGGAGCTGAGTCGTCGACCTCTTGTGACGAGTGCATCGTCACTCTTGTATTTGGTTGCAAAATTTTAAGGTTGGCAACACCGTGCGCGGTGACATTTAGGGCGCGTTTACACAATCATAGTAGCTACCACGACAGTAGCTATCACGAAAGTGTGTGACAGTCACTGCCACGACAGGTCCTGTTTACGCACACGATCGAATCATGCTGTGATAGTTAACCTCAAGAGACATGTCCGACAATACTTGTGTAAATACATTGATAGGCCCTATATTTATATCCTTTTGTCAATTTGTTGGGGTAGTTCAATACCGTGAAAGGATATTAATGACATATATTGTTCCCGTGGTTTATTACATAACAACAAATGTGCTGTTACTACTATAGTATCATACCTATATGATTATGTACGTCCTGTCATACCGCCACATAGTGTAAGAACAGCGACAGATATAAACAGAATCCAAATAATTCTGCAATGTTACTGTCAAAGCGAACACACGTACAAATTTGTAACCAACACTATCACGATGGTGATTCTACACGGTTTAGACTACGATAGTTGCATGTTCTGTCACGACCGTTACTATCACTATCTAGCTCAAGCTGATATCGCAATAGTACTATCTCGACGGTGCGACAGTAACTATCATGCAGTTTACACGGTGATAGTACTGCGAGAGTAGCTCTCGCGATAGGAACTATGGCGCATTACTATCACCGTGTAAACGCGCCCTTAGTCTTTTGGAAACACTGTAATTTCAATGAGTATTTTTATACAAGTTTTTATTATTGTAGAATATTTTAATAATCGCGGTCACCTATTTTATTCCTTCTATATATGATTTATATTTTAGCAAAATGTAATTTTTATAAATTTATTTCGTATTGAGTATTAACGTTGCGGTCCATACTCTTTGTAGTTTTTAAATGTGTTGTTCAAGTAGCCGCCGTTTGGGGCGAGCGCTAGTGGCGCGGTTATTTTGCGGTAGGTGACGGACAAGGATGGAGAAGTTCGCTGCCTTGCTAAGGTGCGAGTTACACGTGCGGCGATCAGCTGTTTGCTTGATGTGCTGAGCGGGGCGTCGGTATAATGCCGCGGCATGTGTATGTTAGCCGGCGGTCGGGAGCTTAAAGCCTGTTCACGATAAAGTGAGCACTTTTGAAATCAACCTTAGATAAATCACTGCCCATGACTGTATATATGTTAACGGGCGCACTAAATGACATGCGCCCAGTAAAATTGGTAACGTAGGATGGAAAGTAGTTCCATATCTTAACGTCGAATAAAACGTGTAAGATAACAATTGGTGATAGCATACTTCTTTCCCTTTCTGATTTCTTAATGAATAGAAGTGTAAAAATTAGATTTTTTAAATATTTACCTTCCTAATAATTTTACAGTTTCACTTGACCGACGCATGAATAAAGTAATGAGGCAAAGGGCAATGTTAATTTTATACAAATCGGAAGAAGACACGACGTGCATACAAGTACATCTTAAGCACGGCTCTCAAAAGTGCTCAATTTATCATGAACAGTCTCTATATAAACCTATTTAGCTCGAGCAGTGGCCGGCCCAGGCACTGTGGCGCTGTCGTTCTCCTATGGTAGGGCTCGGATACACAAAGAAAAAACTAGTTAGAGTGCGCATGCGAGTTGTGCATCAGAAACTATCCGAGTTACAGTATTGGATTGTTTTTTTTTTCTGCCAACAGTGCCATCAAAAACGTGCATATAACTCTAAGTTACAAAACTATTAACGTAGGTGTCTTGAGATGCGTGTGTACTTCCCCATACCTAGTTTTAATGCACTGGAGTGTGTACATTAAATCACTCACAGTATTATTTAAATATAAAAACATGGTTCCGTTGAAAATTTTAGTGTAAAGAAGCACTTTCATCACGGGTGACCATGTGACTTTGCGAAAGCTGGACTGGCGATTAGCAAATCAATGTTTCGGACGTGCACAGGAGACAGAAATAGGCCGATAGGCTTTTCACGGTAAACTGGGTACTTTTGAAAGCCCTTTTTAAGATCTATTTATATGCACATTACGTATTATTCCACCGTATGTACAATTAATATGGCTATTGGCCTGACCACATTGTTCGTGCGTCGGTAGAGTGAAACGGTGATATTATTAGAAAAGTAAATATTTCTACAAATTTGCTAATCCTTACACTTACATGCATTAAAAAACTGGAAAGCAAATATAATTATTTTTGTGTTCACAAACATTTGCCGAACAATTTTAATTCAACGTTAAGGCATGGAACTACTTTCCCCTCCGTCGTTACCAACTTAACTGTGCACGTGCCATTCAGTGTGGCCGTTAAATAATAGTATATGTACAGAATGGTCCACATGTCTTGTCACCCCATGGTAATGTCTTGTCACCCATACATAACGCAATATAATCCAATACAGCATAAGGTAGTCCAATAATCAGACGCTGTCGGAGTGTCGAAAACACTTTAGGCAATTTTGCGCATGCTGAATGTCGTTTGTTCATGTAAGTATCGCTTAGCTCATTGACAACTGTTGGCCTAACAGATTTTAATTTCAAGTTCCTTTTTCACAGGTCTTAACATTGTGGTTGTTGGGATCGCAAGCTCGGATGCTTGTTCCCGCAGTGACTTCTAGGTTGATCGGAGCACAGATGCCTCCACCGCCGTACATGCATCCTGTCGTGAGATTGGTCGTCCTGTCGTATGTTTGTCTTTATTTGATCCCGTCAGAAACAACTTGTGTTCCCAACATATCATTGTTCTTTGAGGAGGGTCTTCTTTGTGTAATCATCTCGTGAAATCTCGTCGCACATTCCCTATGCTCTTTCCCGTATGTGGACGTTCATTTGCCCAAACACTACCAACAAACCACTCGTCAACACTGAACGAGCTCGTGTCTGCCATTTGACATAGAGAATGAAATGTCGTACACAGTCTCAAGGAAAATTAAGGGGGTGACAAGACATTTGGACCATCCTGTTGGTAGGAGCAGTGACATTTTTCACAGATTGATATCTAAAATTCTTATTTAACCGTGAACGGCCGATACCTCACTAGTCGATACTCGAACACCGTCGCATCACCATGACTGGCCACGATGCTGTAGTATAGTCTATTTGCGGTTTCTTCACGCTTTTTGAATCAAACAGATGAAATATCACGCCGTGCATGACTTGTCTGGTTGGTTCATAAATATGTCACATGTCACGAGCGTTTTATACTTTTGTTGACATTAAAGTTCCTTACTATTTTTGCTAAATCTAACTTTTACTTGTATTCTATATAGAATTTACAGTACGTATTTAATTTGTAACTGTCACGAACTAAACCAGGGAAAATATAGGTGTGCTGGTAATGCCTAGTATGAATTAGTTATTATGGAAAATATTACTACACTGAGTGCACTGTTCGTTTGGCGTAATTTTCTATATTCGGTTAAACTTTGTTTGTATGAGGCGGAGGAATATCTTGCAAGCAGAACAGGGCTTCAGAAAAGTTGGAAGTAACCGTGAATGGTCTTTACTCCTAAGTCAAGACACTGGTAACGGTCACAAGTGTCCCAGAGTAAAAAGAACCTACCACCTATGACGGCCCTGTAGTCAGCCATGGATCTCGCGACAAGTATACACGCATTTCACTTGAAGCTAATTTAAACATGGCACTTTTATTACGACGTTGACATGCAAAACTTCTCGCGGCATGCTGTCCACATAACTCTTTATGCGGTATTCACTGTCTGCATTAAAAGAAATTCAGTAAAAGGGAGATATTTTTCGAAAGGTTGATTTGTTAAGTGGTATCAATCTTGCAGTGGCTGTGTTTCCTCTGATATACAAAGACCACGCGCTAAGAGATAAGGCAGGCTGGTTTTCGGCTGGCTGCGTATGCCCCCAACATTGGTTCACGATTTCCATATGAACTGTCGAAATCACGCGTTCACGAAAGGGACGAGGACGTTTATTTACGTTATTATTTTTTCAACAGACTGACATTATGAAATATTTGGGTGATTGAATATGTGTCAATTTCATTACAACTTTGTCAGAGGAAGTGTTCTAACATAAGTCCGAGCGGTTGTCCCGTGGATGAGCGGAGGTTCGTGCCCTGGGAGTCAACTGCTCTACCTGAGGGAGACGTCTGTCGATCCCGGCCTGCCAGAAGAATGGGCAAGATGCGGATGAAGCAACGGCAGAGTGAGATGAGGAAACAGGAGAATCCCGGGAAAACTCCCACAACACAACAGTGCAAGTCACTCTCTCCTCTCTTCACACGAGCACTTACTTAAAAAAAAAATAATAATGGGGTTTGGCTGTGTTGGGGACACGGCCGTTTGTTTTGCGTGAATACGTCTACGTTGACGCGCTCGGGAGCCTTGTTTTTTTTTTACGTTCCCGGCACCGCTTCACTCGATCATATGGTGTTTTATGGTTATTACTGGCTTGCTTTTGAGATGCTCTTTCCAACCGTATACGATTTCTGTATTTCGACTTGGTTTTTTGACGAGTATAGGCTGACATTGTGTTAAGTTTTCTTAAGTTTTAAATTTAACTCGTACAATTTCACCATTACCACGCAACACACATATTCTTATACACACAATCGATTGATCTTGACGAGAGCTGTCGATTAAAACTTAAACGAGCGTCGTAGCTTCTCCTAGTCAAAATTTATACTACGCGGAAGTTACGAGACGCGGCGAAACGAACACAAAAAAAAATCCCCCCCCCCCCCTCCATGGTTGCAAATTTAAAGACGTATTCGCGTCAAAATTCCCTCTCGCCGGGATTTGGGATCGAACGGGAGACCCCAGAGCTGATTAAACGCTGAGCCAAGTGCGAGTCCAGCATGTGGAAGATTCTCATGGATTGCCGTGTCCCGTTGACAGCGCTCCCGATGTAAGCTGAATGCACTCACGGCCCTGTGTGCTAGGCAGTGAGATACCTTGAGCGCAGTGAACTTGCAACCGTTGCAGTGACGTGTGGTGAACTGTGGCAAGGTAAGCTGGCGTCAGATCTTTGTTGTACCCTGTTGCTTGCTAGTTTACATTCCCGCCATCAAAACGTAATTCGGCAGGCGACGCCACAGAACGTGTATAATGGATCCCTTGCCTGCTCGTTGTAAGTGGTCGCAATACTCAGCAGTGGTTATTGGTTCCTGCTGCGTGCACCTAGCACGTACAGCAGTGAGTAAGCACCAGCTTACCCTGCAACAATTCACTACACGTCACTGGGGATGTTGTGCGTACGATTGGGCAGACCCACGGCCAAACATCCGAGACACACCAGCTCGGAACCACACGTTCTCCTAGGTGTCTGCGGGAACCCACTAGCGGCGCCTGTGGAGGGAGGTGGGTGCCCCCGGTAGCTCCTGCAGACACGCTGTCTCCCAGCGTGTCTGCAGGGACCACCGGGAGCAGATCAAGACCAACCCCTTCCTCCTCGATGCAACCTCTTGCCAAGGTGGAAAGTTGGGATGAACGCGGCAGTGTCAACACCGGGGCTCCTGTTAAGTTTATGCATAGTTTCTGAGGGGGAGCTGCGTGTATTAATTACGGCAAGACGTCAGCCTGAATCCTAAGTACACAATACGTACCGCCTAAGCTTAATTGGAGAGTGGAGGGTGCTTTCAGAAGACCCCGGGAGTAGCAGAGGTTGAAGGGGGTGGCTGGGGTGTGTGGCGAGAGGGGGTTGAACCGCGCCTCAGGAAATTGAACTCTGGGTAGGGGAGGTGGTGAGGAGGGGACGTAAGAGAAGGGGGGACGGGGGCACCCCGTGAATAAGACGCAGTAATGAAGCACCGACCCCTTTCAACCCCCTGACACACCCGTCTCACCCCCCTTAAATTCTATATACCTCATCTCCGTGTTGACTCTAATCAAGAAGAGGTACAAATAGGACGGGAAAAAAAGGGGACACGAGAGAGTGAAGGAAAAGAGTTTCGGGGCTAACAGAAATGAGAAAGAAGACCCACAAAAGAAGGCGACGAAGAAAGACAGAAAATTTTCTTCCCAGCTCCAAAAAGTTTTTTGTGGATATGTAAATGATTTTCTTTCATCGAGGACTTGAGAACGATAATAAAAAAAGTTTTTTTTTGTTCCCCGCGGCAAGTAAATGTGTGTGTGCGTGGGAAGCGAAGTTGCGGGTCAGCTCTTTTGTTTTTCTCTCCCCCTCGCAGCCTCCCCCCTCCCCCCGTCTTTCCCTTGCCCTCGGAGTTGTCGCCGTGGCGCGGAGACGACAGGGCAGGAGATTGAGTCTAGCGGATTCCATTAACAGCTTTCATCCCTCGCGCCACCCCTCACCATGCGCCGATCCAGGGGACTACAGAGCGCCCCGCTCGGCGCGCTGCGACGCCGGCTGCTGTCCGCCGTAACCATGGCGACCACGCGGCTTGTCTCCCTCTGACACCTTCCAGCACGTCGCGACTGCGAGGCCGCACGCACAAGCCTCTACTTTCGTCGTACGGCAATCACCCGGGCGCTGAAGACTACGGGGGCCGCCTGGTTACTGTGCAGGCTTTGAACTAGCTCCTTGGTTTCCGACTCGGTGCTGAGTGAGTGTGCGAGTGAAGATATTTGGCCGGCACTTAACATCAAGGTCTTGGGAGCCGATCAGGGTGAAGCGAGGTGAGTATGGAGCAGCGCCGGAATGTATGGGCGGGGGAAACGGGAGATTTCCGACAAAAACCCGCCGATCAGCGGCATCGTCTGACCCAATTCCCACATGGCGAACATCCGGGGGAGACCCCGCCGGGAAATGAACCCGGTTCGCCTTGGTGGAAGGCGGGTAGTCTGACCACTACAACACCGCGGCTCCACTCGGTGCTCAGAAATGTCTCGAGTCATACTAAGGATTGGTCTAGCCTCCTTGCCACACAACGTGACGCCTTAGCGAGCACGGCCACCAAAAACTAGCAGCAGGTGCAACCTTTAGAGGTAAAATGTTGCTAACCGCTCGGCTGGAGTCACTTTCACCAGTAATCACAGTGATCGAATTTTACTGATTAAACGGTTATATTTATTGTTAGCAGTGAATTACACTGTTAAGGTATTGTTTCCCATTGCAGCGCCCTTCATTAACTATAGTCAGTAACATATTGTTAAGATAGCATGGGACACGAACTATATAGTTGAACGCGGTAATTAGAAGCCTACAGGTTTATTGAAGGCAGCCAATTACGGAACACCAAACAATCCTATTAAACAATTTTTTTGGAAACTTTAACAATTTTGTTCTACAGTCAAGCAGCTGTTCGATTAATTATGATACTGTAACTTGTATGTACATTTCATCATGGCTCCAGAGGAACGCGTACGAACTGTTAAAAAAAAATACGTGTACGGCAATAAGAAGCACGCCTCAGTGATGCGACACTGGAAATCTTTGGGAGAAAGTTCGCTAGGGTATTCTTGCGAGCATTGTTTGACAATGTGACGCGTTAGAGATGAAATAATCTGCATCACTACACAAGGTTACCATAAATGTTACTGGACACCTATTGTCTCCCAGCGAACTCGACTATAGTCTATTCGCGGTTTCTTCACCCATTTTGAATAAAACATTTGGAAAACCTCCCCATGTATGACGTGTTTAGTTATTTCTATAATATGCTATCTATCACAAGCGTTTTATACTTCGTGTTCATAAAAGTTACTTTTTTTCTGTTAAATTGAAATGTTATTCATATTTTATCAGTAAATTAAAATGATTCATTTATAAATAATTTGAATAAAAATAGTGATAAAACATGTGTGTTGGTAGCGCCTTAGTGAGAAATAGTTCTTGTACAAAATACTGTTACAGTACGAGCCCGCCGTCGAGAGAGCTTCGACGAGACGCCGCCAGCGAGAGGGTAAACATCCATTCCCTGGTAGGGCGATTGAAGGCACGTTAGGGCGCGGGACTTACGAAGGCTTATATTAAGCTCCCTCCGAGCACAGAACCACCTCGATAGCTTGGCGCTACTTTGTAATTGAACTAAACGCATCAGCGCCTATTGAAGACGTCAATTATTGTTTGCTCCCAGATATTTGTAGACGAATAACTGTTGAAGTTGACTGATGTCTGAGACGCATACTTGGGGCGTATTTGTAAAGTTAGTATTAATAAAAGTAGCCTTTTTGTAATTGAGTGCCTTTCCGTTGAGCTACCCTTATAACCCTTGTTAATGTGTGGCCTGATCCCCTTAGGACTGGTCACAGCAAATAGTGGAGGCGCCTTCGATTTCCCACCCTCCCCTTAACTTGAAATTAAATTAAATTGCATAAATAATATAGAGGAATTCGTAAAGACGTAAGCACCGTCCATCTCACCTGCCCACAGGGTAGAATTCCCTCCAGAAGTCCGGGTCAACGAATCCGCCGTATCAAACGTTTGGGAAAGAGTAAGTATTCATTCACTGCAGTGTGCGTTGTGTCAGTCAGCAGAATAACACGGCCGAACCAGAGCAAGCGGGCAGAAACTGCACCGTTGCAGAAAGCTGCCCGGCCAGACAGTCGCCCAGAATATTCAGTAGAATAGTGTGTGTGCTTTTCTTTAAAATACGTAATGCATGCTAAATCACGGTTCCGCTCTTCGGGTCAATTTTAACTTTTGTCTATCGTAAATTTCCACAAAAGAGTGGCAATTGTGGAAAAGTAAATATTAGCAAGCTTTGTGTGGGTGCGTGTTATATTAAGGCTACGTTACACTACACTAATATGTAATCATGTGTAAACCACAGAAATCCGCAGCTAAATCGATTAAGAAAATTATAAAACACGCCACACTTGATTTAACCGACGCTAAGTGCACATTAGGGGAAAAACAAAGGCAGCTAACCAAATAACTCACAACATTACCAGAACACCTCCAAACCTTACCCAAACAACAAGATGCGGCAAGTAATTATTCTTTTTCCGACATCAGCGAACACACAATACACGACACAAGCACAAGCGGGTACCTGCGACCAAGCCCATTAAAATCACTACAAGCAACTGAGAAATTTGTTATTCCAATTGTGAACACAACTACTGATACCACAGCACACGACTACACGAACATTGAACACTCAGGACATCTCTATGAAAATGCCGCGAATGAAATGACACAAATCCCACAACCACCTAACACAGAACAGCCTCCTCAAATAAATATCAAGTTTGCATAATCCATTCCCACATTTACAGGGGACAATGACGAAGACATTCACGAATTTCTGGACACCTGCAACTCAGCAAGTGAAATAAATGAGTGGTCAGAAATCGAAACACGCAGGCGAATATTATTTTACTTGCGAGGCACCGCTAAATGGGCATACTAAAACTTTTATTACACCCACACAGGAGAGCTAACATGGCTGCACATCGAGGCCAAATTAAAATCCGTCATCACACCTATCAATGAAATTGCAAAATACACCAATTTATGTTACAGTACTAAACAAAAGCCAGTACAAAGCTCCCAGGTTCATGTGGAGAATCTCCCATTTTATAAAAATAAATGCAAGCCTAACATGCTAGAGGACGAGTTCATAAAAATAATTTGAAGATTTTCATTACCCCACATTGCAGATAAACTAACACCGTTACAGAATGACACACTTGAACAGCTGCTCCAGAACTTGAAAAATGTTGAGTTAGGGATACACAATTATAATCAACTCATGGAGAGCCGGAACAAAATCACTGGAGACACCGCACTTCAGACAGAGATACACACATTGAAAAGTCAATTAGCCACCCTACAACAAGAATTGACCAAAAAGAATACAGACACGTCTCTACAAAATGACTCTCACACACATAAATCCTTTTCAGAAACAAAACAAACACCCCACCCACGGAATTATGCCAATTCACGTCATAAATGAGTCACACCCATCATTACACAAGCCTCAGAGAAGAGAACACAACCAGACTACACCCACTCCCCGTACACATCATACAGGCAGACAGGCCCCTTAAGGGCACAACGGGCAAAAATACAACACCCACGGAAATATCGTACGCAACAACATTTCCAGGTATGCAACAGTCAGTCAGGGTCCTTAAGAGAAGTGCAGAAAATTCAGGACCGCCCGCGGGGTGAAACACACTGGGAAAACCACGTACAAATAAACCGTCCCTCCCGACGCGAAGGTTACACTGATAATTAATGACTGTGAGGCGCTTTTTAGCAAGCGAATACAAACGCACTCTTAAGCGGATATGCTACATTAAATTCGCGACCAGTAAACTTTCAACACCCACAGGAAAAGAAAATTCAAATTTCAGAGAGGTTTCCCAAGAGCGACATCACGTTTAAGGAAACTAGATGCAGGTCACGAAAGAACAAGTGTAATTCCGACGCCTCACAGAAGGACACTGCCTCATGTCACCATAACACGGCGCCCGTGAAAGCAGAGCCGGTACAGCACGGATGCGGCGGGGCAAGCCGAGGTCGGACTTACGGAATGCACGAGTCAGCGCGATCTTGACGTCAGCGCACGCCCGGCCTTCATCGGACCGCGGTCGCTGGAAGCCATGACTTGCGCCTTGTGTATGTATTAGGGTAATCGAGCCGCGGATTGCCTACTTTTTCCTAACCAAGAACAGGCTTTCAACAGAAATATAATTAAACGTAAAAAAAAAAAAAATTGCCATGACGTAAAATTACGCACCCCTAATATAGCTAGTAACAACACATCATATGACAGTGCACACATAAACACGGAAAATAGTGGCGATGATGAAAAGCGAAAGGAAAAACTGAGCAACAGATCTGTTTTCCAAAACACAAACAAACAAGCCCTGCTGACCAGCAAGGGCGACTGCTGCGTAAGCTACATCCAAACGTCAACGCTGCACACCTTTTCTGGCTTGTGGGCAGATCATATAACGCGTTGTTTGACACTGGATGCTCGCGTTCATGTATAGCGACAACACTTGTAAACAAACATAAGTGGGAACCAGTTACGGAACAGTTTACACTAGTGGGAGCCACCACAGATACTGACTTACCCAAATACAAAACCAATTTGGATATTAATATAGTGGGATACAACTTCAATCAGGACTTCCTTTTAATTGATAATTTAAAACTATATATAATATTGGGAGTCAACTTTATTAAAAGGTACAACATAGTGCCTGTATTAACCAAAGATGTTATCTACGTACACTTCAGCCACAATAAAAACATTATTAAAATACCAATAAATACCAATCAACTATATTGTGAAACAAACAACTTTATTGAATATTGCATAAATGAATCTCTGGACAACACTAATGGTGACACAGCCCCAGGCAGCATAAATGAAAACCTAACCTTACACATGAAAACACAACTCAGAGAATTACTAGAAAAATACAAAGATTGTTTCGCTAGCAACATAACCGAATTAACCAAAACAAAAAAATTAGAAAATAAAACTAGAATTAACTACAAACAAATATATTCATACCAAACCATATAGAATAAATCCACAACTGTGCGAACAAGAACTGGAACAGATGCTCAACGCACACATAATCACGCCGTCGGAATCCCCTTATGCCGCACCGAGCACAGTTATAAAAAATGCCAAGGAGGCATAAGATTTCTCACTGACTTAAGGCTCCTTAACCAACATTTAAAAAAGGTACAATACCCCATCCCCAGAACTGAAGATATAATTAACATACTTCAGAATTCGAAATACATATCCTCAATTGATATGTTCAGCGGATTCTACACCATTCCAGTAAGTGAATAAGACAGGGAAAATCTCGCTTTTAACATAGATGGCGTAGGTCTATACGAGTACGCTCGTATACCTATGGGGTTGGCCACAAGCCCTAGTTATTTTCAAAATTTTGTAGACATCATGCTCGGGCCACTACGTTGGAACATGGCAGTAGCCTACATTGATGGCACTTTCACTATAGGAGACACATTTAAAGAACATATGCAAACATTAGCAAAGTAATGGAGAGAGAGATTACATAAATACAATGTAAAAATTAACTCAAAGAAATGTCACTTTGCGCAACAAGACATCAAAATTATAGGACACTATATCATGCCAAAAGGGATACGCATGGACTCTAATAAAATGAAGCAATAAAACGAATGTAATCACCAAAGAACATTAAACAGCTACGGGCATTTTTTAGGCTTAATGTCATACTTGAGACTAAATATCCTCAACTATGCTAAACTCGCGGAACCGCTTACGGATCTCATTAAAGTATATACTCCATTCCAATGGAAACAAGAACAGCAAGACGCCTTTGAAAAACTTAAATCAGCATTAATAAATCCTCCCAACCTAGCAAAATTCCAACAAAATAGACACACCATATTATCCTGCGATGCATCAGACTGCCATAGGAGCCGTCCTTATGAAGGAAATACTGGGCAGTAAAGAGCGCATTATTATAGCCTTCGCATCCAAGAAACTCTCACTGAATGAAAAAAAAAAAAAAGATGGTCAGCGACGGAACAAGAATTATTGGCCATTAAATAATTCGTCAAATACTTTAAACAATATTTGTATGGGCATAAATTTACGATCGAGACGGATCATGCCAGCCTTAGGTACTTAAAGACTATGGCCGAACACAATATAAGAACCCAAAAACTAGCAATAGCTCTCACAGAATATGTATTCGAATCAAAGATTGCAAAGGAAAATTAAATACATCAGGGGACATGCTAAGTCGAAGCCCCACAATGGGCAAAGTAAACCTAACAGAAATAATGGTAGCAAACCAACACTATACTATCAAAAAAGAATACACTAATTCCACCTCATTTTACAAAGCTCTCACGGAATCACTGCAACAAAACCCAAACAAAGACAGCACAGTCAAACAATGTATAGCTAAATACATGATCAATAACTAGCATGAGATCAAAACATTAATCAAACCTGATATAGGAACAAATGATAAAGCACACATAGCTAAAATTATTACCAATGAGGAATATTTTCCATTAAAAGCTGTTGCCAAAATCACAACAACAATATATCTGGTCAGTATAGAAATTAATATGGAAGGAAATATAAACAAAATAAAACCAACATGTATTGACGCACGATTAAATTGCAAAATTACTATAGATGTTAAAAACTCCACTCCACATTATCACCCCATTTATATTCATGGCCCAGAATATATCAAAATTGAAGACGACACACATCTATACTTAGCTCACATTACACAAACACAATCTTCCCCATTTTAGGGCAGAATATGCAAATGACCCACACAACACGCAGCTCAAAATCGCCCTCACAGATCCACAAAACGCCACACCCAAATACATTAGCATAGCAAGGAGATATTGCGTTACAGGAAATGGAGAAATATACTATAAAGTTCATATCCCCAATGGGGAAAAGCGCTTAACTTTAGCGCCCCAGTACTACGACCTGGAAATTATTTCGGCACACTACGATACCCTATTAGGCGAAGGACATTTCGGCCAATTTAAAAGTTAAAGAAAATTAAACATCAACAATATTGGGACACAATGGCCAAGGACGTTAAAGATTACATCAAAAACTGCCCCACTTGCCAGAAGGTAAAACATAGTATAGGCTGTTCACTGTAAAGTGAGCACATTTTAAGGCCCTTCTTAATTTTTCCTTTCATCCTATTTCCATATTTCTGCTGCTATTTAATATAAACATTGCTTTGTGATGAATAAGCACAGTGTATACATTCCACCGCCCTCAAAATTTAATGCCTGATACTGCAATAATATATATTTATTAGTGGTTAAAGCCTGTTGGGAAGGCCTTAAAAAGTTCTCACTTTACCATGTACAGCCTATAATCAAAAACCTATAGGCCTTGTGACCCCTATTGCAGCTCCTCCCTTATTCCATTCCTGGGGTCTCAATGCCAATGGTCCACTCCAAACAGCGGCATCGGGCAATAAATACATTCTTGTGATGACTTGAGTTTTTTACATGGTATGTCATAACGAAACCTGTCAAAACGATCGACACAAAAACTTTTGCCAAATTTATCAAAGACGTCATTCTTCAATACGGATGCCCCAAGTCCATTTTAACCTACCGGGGCACATCTTTAACAATGATCGTATCGCTGAGTTATTACAAAAACTGCAAATAAAGAAATTGCAAATAGCATACAGCCCCGCTTGTAACGGGATGACCGAACAGGTAAATATGGTTCTGTTGCAACAATTAACAGCATGTGCAAATGAAGACCATGCGCATTGGGACGAATATGTCCCGTATATAGTGTTCAACTACAATTCCACTATTAACAGAAGTACGAAATTTTCCCCATTCTTTCTATTAAATGGCACTGAAGCTGTCCAGCCAAGTCATAGCCCACACATTCTCGCATCGTGCTACTGACTGGTGTGAGCAACTTAAACACACCCGTGAACAGGCTCGTTTAAACTTACTCGACTCGCAAAAACAACAAAAGGAAATTTTTGACAAATTCCCTCACGACGATTTCAAAGTTGGGCAACTAGCATGGGTAAAAGCCCATGCAAGACAAAAGGCCCTTAATTTTAAATATCATGGACCATACAGAATCCACTATATATTGGGACCATCCACAATAGCGATCGAGATAAGGAAATGATGGCAAACAAAGATTGACACTGCCAATACTAGAAATATAAAACTCACTAATATACTGACTTAATGTGAATATGTGTGTTACAGGTAACTCACCACTAAGATGGGGGCGACGAGAGTGGGGGTGTTGATACTAATACTACAAATAGTGTCGGCATCCACTAATGCTTACTTTCAACAGCTCATGCTGGCCTGACAGCAGGAAGACGTAGTCCACATCGTCACAACAAGTCAACTGCCATTCTGCATTAACCCACCACCGAAGAAACATCACAGTTTCAGACAGAGGAGTAATTGCCTTGCTCGGCTACAACAGTGTATAATCGCCGGCGCGAGAATCAGGCGACAATGCACTGCGATATCACTAGTGAAATATTGCTGTTCCAATTAAAGAATTATAAAATCATATGTAAATTAAGTGCAATGTGTGTACTCCACCCTATAGTTAGAGCTGCAGCATATGAGCGAGGACACTGCAATCGAGGCCAAGGGTGGCTCAGGTGA
This sequence comes from Dryococelus australis, assembly GCA_029891345.1. NCBI lineage: Eukaryota > Metazoa > Arthropoda > Insecta > Phasmatodea > Phasmatidae > Dryococelus > Dryococelus australis. The sequence continues at coordinate 83,389,363 of CM056998.1, forward strand.
AATTGATTAATATTGTTCCAATATTATCAATATTTTTGCATGAGAGGTACGTAAACTTTGAACCTAATTACTTCATTTTAAACGAAGGTATTGTTTAACTAGATTACAGAGAGAATAGTTAACAAATGGAAAATTAATCATGCAGAACTTCCCATTATAATGTATACAGATGAGGTCAGCATTTCATCAAACTCACATGTTCTCTGTACTAACTCAGAAACACTATAATTATACCAGCTTTTCAACTATTATTATAACTATAGCATTAGTAGGGATATATTATAAGCTGATCAAAATAGCAATATTAATGAACAACATGGCGCAGGTGGCACAGCTATAAGTAAATAGAGTTATATACAGAGGCACACAGCTTGGTAATAGCCTTGGGCTCCTTCAGTTAGCTATCGAGAAAGAAATGGAAAGGTAAGTTCACTGTTAACGTATACTACACAAGTGCACAAAGCAAGAGAGTATAGGACGTATGAAGTTAGTTCACAAATGCCATCAAGCCTGATGTCACAGGCGATTCAAATTAACTAGGCGGCAAATCAACGTAAACAATGCACGTAAAAAGCGCTGCTAATAAATATTCACATGTGCTACAATATGAAGTTTCTATAAAGGAAAATTGAAATATAAAGATAGATAGCGTTTCGGTAGCACAGAGCAGTTTTTCAGGCAGAGTGCGCACAAGCTATAAGAGCATCACAGCGCTACCTAGGAACCAGTTTTAAAAGCGCTGTGGATAGCGTTGCAACTGTAGGCAAAGTAAGCCAGAAAGGCTACTATAGAGTGTATCAACTGATGCACACACAACTGCAGTTGAGTTAACTTGTGCTAGAATGCTCTCGACAGCATTTCAGCGGCGTGGTTTGCCATAAAATTAATCTTCGGGCCCCCACTAAATGTAACTATCATGAGTTTCAATTGTTTGTCAGTACGAATAACTGTTCCTTTCAATAAGTATAATTGTATAGTGTGTATGTCAACACTAGCAAGTATAACAACCAGTTTTAGGATGCAAAGTCACGAAAATACAAGTATCATTATGGTACAGACCAGTAAAGGTAGAATGAATACAGTGTTGGTTGCTTAAATTCCTAAGACTGATATAAAAAATCACGGAGCTATTGCAGAATGTGTTCCTCAAGAGCACTCTACTCTCATTCCCAACCTAACGTGTTCGATGCCGGGTTTCTAATTAAATTTACAATTTTTAAAGGGATTATACTTTAATAACGGAATCGAGCACTACCTTCCCCATTCTGATGAACCAACACGAAAACAATAGCGGCTGTCAGCTAGTTTAGGTGCCGGAAAAACCCACTTTAGAATTAGTCAATTATTGATTTTCAGTTGCATATTAGGTTTAAATTGTTATTGTAATTAATTGATACATATAAATATGCCCTGTCATTAGCAACAACATTTCCAATGGTTGTAGAAGTCCAGGAGATTAAGAAAAATATCACAGAAGGTGAATTTGTACAGTATAAGGCTATCAATACCTATAATGTAGAAGGAGTAAACACAATGTTATACCAAATGACAAAGATCACCATACTCTGGCAACCCAGAGCTACCCACTACGAGCAAAATATGTCAATAAGAAATTTAACTCTAAAACACTTTTAATGTACATAATTATTGAAAATATCTAGTATTTAAACTCAGTAAGCTTCCATGAAAATAAACTTAAACATATAGACTGAGCAAGCATACACAAAAATAAACTGTCTTCAGACTAGCATGTTGTAGTATGACTAGTTCAATTGTAACATATGAAATCTTGAAAACTAATAATATGAGATACGGCGTAACTTGCATATACATTTAATTATTCCTACCATATTATTTTGTATAGAATAATTACAGAAAAAAATTAATTGTTTGCACTGCCATTCTAAAGGCTGCCAACTCTGTAACGCAAGCTAGACCCTTCATGCCTGACATCACCATAGGGAGTCTATGTATGGAAAAGGGAGGGGGGGAATAATCTTCGGTAAGCAATACTTCCACTTGTTGTCACTACCCCAAAGACAAGCTCTTTCTGGTGGGGTCCACTACCACTGGGCTCGGCCACCCACTGCACTACAACTTCGCCTCCTGCACATATCGCCTGACCTAACCCAGCAGATCCCCCGCACTGTTCAACCCCATGTCTCAGGCGAGGGCACCAGGATGCTTCCGAGAGGGGGGGGGGGGGGTCTTGCTGTGGCTGGCTTCTGGGTTTCTCAGTGGTGTGCTGAGGCAAGGCGCAGAGCGACCTCGGCTAGCCGAGCCATTGTTTTAACAGAACAAATTCCGGGGGATTGAGCGTGAGGTCAGGAAGGAACTATATAAGCTCAGGGCGATGGTGGCTCTGGACGCCATTTTGACTGCCGCTGCCGGAGGCTCTGCCCGAGGACCACATCCCGTGGGTCCGCCTTCGACGCCCGACGAGACGCCCCCAGCGAGAGGGTAAATATCCATTCCCTGGTAGGGCGATTGAAGGCACGTTAGGGCCCGGGACTTATGAAGGCTATTAAGCTCCCTCTGAGCACAGAACCACCTTGATAGCTTGACGCTACTTTGTAATTGAACTAAAGGCATCAGCGCCTATTGAAGACATCAACTATTGTTTGCTCCCAGACATTTGTAGGTGAATAACTGTTGAGGTTGACTGATATTTGAGACGCATACCTGGGGCGTATTTGTATAGTTAGTATTTAATAAAAGTAGTATTTTTGAAATTGAGTGCCTTTTCTTTGAGCTACCCTTATACCCCTTGTTAATGTGTGGCCTGATCCCCTTAGGACTGGTCACAGCACTATGATAAACACTTGGGGAAATTTCTGCATAAAAATGTGTCACGATAGTAACTTATTTTTCACTTGTAAACAGAAACTTGCATTTTCTTTTTACTTGCATTAAGAATCTCTGCACAACATAAGTGAAGGAAGAAACGTTATTCACGTCTAAACCCAAATTTGCATTTTCTTTTTACATTTGTCCTTTGCTTGTGTACCATCGGTATGCGCTGAACCTTAGGTATTTCCTCCTCTCAAGCGGTCTTTGTGAAAGTACTCACTTTTCCCCGCAGAAATCCGATTGCTTCTCCATCACGCCAGTATTGTGTAAGCTATCACTCCTCAGTGAAGGATAGTAAATCATGTTTCCTTAAGTTACTATAGTACGATCGTGTTGGCTGAGTGTGAGCGAACGAAAATAGGCCGTTGTGAGAGGAAGAGAGAGAACCCTGAAGTCATCTTGTTCGCAGTGCTGTTTCTTTGCGAAAAACAAAAACTTCTGTTCTTATACCTTTGCGCTCCAAGTTGAACAAAGTACATCTTTGATTTTTTATTCCAATCTGTTAAACTAGATTTCCAGTTGACAGAATTCTCTTGCATAGGTTTTCGAATGTTTTGGAGTGCAGTCATTTTTCTGTGCGATTACGGGCAGACTTGTTTCCATGCATTAGAAGATGATAAATCTGGCTTGTCATAGGAGTGTAAAGGGTTTAATATTACGAAATATAATTTAATATGGAAAACCACAAAAAAATTGTTTTGCTAATAATGACATGTGACGTGTGGTCACTTCATCAACTGCTTTATCTGCATTGGGCTTTCTGCGCTGTTTGCCTAGTTCTTTGATTGTTGCATATATGTAGATTAGCGTACACATATCGTTCCCATGTTGTCTATGTTCTTTGAATTGTATAGGACAGTGTAATTTTGTAATATTTTATATTTTTGTTGATTGTAATATTATAAGAATATATGGGTACAAATATTTCTGGGAGCTTCTTTAAAGCGTGATAGTTCTGGTGTTTGCCGCACGTCGCGCCACCGCCCGGGAAACAATTGTGGTCGCGGTGGAGAGGGAGAGAGCAATGTGTTTATGTGGGAGCAGAGCTGTGTGAGCGCCCGAGCTAACGATAGTTAGGATTGGGATACGTTGTCGGTTAAAGGCTGTTCACGATCAAGTGCGCACTTAAGAAATAAACCTTGGAAAAAAGTCACTGCCCCTATATGCGTATATTTTGATGGGCGTACTGAGTGACGTGAGCAGAGCAAAGTTGGTAACGATGGATAGAAAGTAGTTCCACATCTTAACATCGAATAAAAATTGATAGGTAACTACTTGAGATAACATAAATTACTTCTTTCGCTTTGTTGTTTTTTAATGAATTGAAGTGTACAAATGAATAGAATTGTAACGTATTTACTTTCTTAATAATTTCAGTTTAATTTTACCGACGCATGAATGAATATTGAGGCCCATGGCAATGTTAATTTTACATAAGGCGGAGGAATACACATTGTGTATACAAGTAGATTTTAAGCAGGGCTTTCGCGCTACCTCGCGTCGATTTCACAGACTCCCGAAGGCTGGCGGCAATCGTAGTCTCTCCTACCGCCCAGGATGCCTCGTTCACTGCCGGCGCTCGACGACTGTCTCTCATCCCGCGAGACACGTCACAAAGTAGGAATCACCACCATTCTTCCTACGCCAGAGAAACCACTGAGTAAAACACCTACACTGAGGGTGAAGAGGGCTGATCACCCAGAAACCCTCCAACCAGCAGCGTCGCCAAACACGGGGATTTGGACCGGGTTCGCCTTGGTGGGAGGCGAGTGGTCTGACCACTACACTACCGCGGCCCCCCCAGTTACTCAAACCATATTAACTGGCTATTTAATGTGTTTCAACAATGTAAAATTTGTTTACAGTGGTCGCATACGATGAAATGAGTATGATTAGAAGGGGGGAGGGGGGGGGAATAATACAATGTGATGGTCGTCGTCTGCTGGACGTGGTGCTAGGGGAATCTCCAGAAATGCAAATTTTTAATAATTTTCATATTACTTTTTTATAAATTTAAAAAAATATTTTTAATTTTTTACGCTTAAGGTTAGTGATGTCAATGTTACGGCTGTCAGCATTCAACATGGGTGCCGGAGTCAGTCATTTTAATATGTTCAACGATTTTTTAAAATTGATTCCATTTTTTTGTATATTTTTCTTGATTTTGAGTTTAAGATCATTGGGGTCAAGAACAAGGCCACCAGCATCCAACATGATTGTCCGACCTAAATGATGTAATATGTTACTAAACTTTTATTAGTTTCTTTCATACTTTACAATTTGTTCTTTGTTTTTCGTTTTCAAGGTCATTGAAGTCAAGGTCGTCTACAGCCAACATGGTGGTTGGGGGTCATAGATGTATAATTTTTAGATTTTATTTCATTTTTTATTATTGGAAGGTTGGTAGGTAGGAATGGGTAGGTAGGGGTTGATGGTTAGCGTGATGGGGATGGCCCGGGAGGGGGGAATAGCATTGTTTGTTCTTCGATTTTTGATTTTTCTTTTATAATAATTGCTTTCCAGGGGTTAGGGGTGGATAGGGGTAGATGAGGATGATGGGCTGAGTGTGAAGTTAACATTATATGTTCTTCGATTTTTTTAGAATTTTTTTATTTTTATCGTTTTTTTTTATAATATTTGTCAGTTGTGGGGTGTGGGAAAGGGGTGAGGTGAGTTTGGTTAGGGGTGGGCTGAGGCGGTGGAGGACTACAGGTAATAAGCGAGCCCCCAAAATTTTTCAAACGGCTCGAAAATTGCCTTTCGGGGGCTCGCTATTGCACAGTCTGGGGCATGGTCTTTTTTGAAGGAAAAATGAGAAGTTTTAAGGGGGGGGAAAAAAAGGAGAATTTAGAAGGTAAACCGGGAAATTTCCTGACGTCATCCGAGACGGCTCCTAGCTCCTGATGCATGATGCCATGTTTCATAATCGACTATACCCTACTGCTGTGGGTTTTTATCGAATATGACCCTCCAAATGATTACAGATGAAAAATCTTGCTTACAGTATTCACGAATTTGTGGTTTTATATAACGTATGGATTTTCTCTGTTCTTATTCATATTAATTATAATTTAAATATTATAATTGATAGAGAAAATATAAGTGAAAGTTCAAATTACAGAAAAAAATAAGGGACTTTTACATTGACGCTGGTATAAAACGCTCATGATACACGACATATTTAGGAAACGACCAAACACGTAATAAATGGGGTGATTTTTCAAAAGGTTTTTACTTAAAATAATAGTGCGAAGAAAAGGTGAGTAGGATGTAACCTGTAAACGACGAACAGGCCAGGCCCGGTACGGGCGGGACAATGGTGGCAGGCGCGTGGTTAACAAGGCGGCCGAGGGGCGCGCTGCGAGCGGCCGCTCCCAGCAGACAAGCGGAGCGCCGATTGTCATGGTAATTAGCGGCGGCGGGGCGCGACCCGCTGGTCGCGGCCGCATGCATGCATAATTCACGCCCCTCACTCGTATGCCACACGTCGTGTCGCCGGCCTGCCGGCCATCCACCAGCCTGCTAACTGTCGCCTTCTTGAGGCCCGGCCAACACTCGGATGTCAGCCTTTACTTAAGGCCCTTACACAATTGAAAACTTTAACATTTGACTTTACGTTTGCTTTCCGACATGTTGTTTCTTATGGAGCTTGACACAATGTAACTGTCAAAGACAAAGTCAAGCACTTTTGACTTTACGATTTCGAAAAGTTGAAACTTAAAGTCAAAGTCAAGCAGCAATTTTGCCGAGAATCTAGCAGAGGTTATGTGGAAAGTTCGTTATTTTATTGTAGGGCGATTTTAATCTCGATATAATAAACAAAGCTTGTCTTAAATTAAATAAATGGCAAACAAATATAATGCGAAGGGGAAATAAATGAACAGACATATTTTAATAAAGTAAACAAATGAGTTTTTTTGTTTTGAAATAAACTTTTAATACAAATTTTAAGCCAATTTTCAACAAAGAAAAATGCACGTAAAATTTATTTCCGGATAGTATCAAAATTATTTACATAGCAAGATACACATTTTTACGAAGCTCGCAGAACCGATGTTCAATTGTCTAAACTCTGACTTTACAATTGTATTGTGTATTGGTAGTTTCGTCAGAGGAAAAGAAACGTAAAGTCAAATGCTTAAGTTTTCTATTGTCTAAGACGTTTTAGGCCGCATTCCACTTAGTGATTTTGGTACTGATTCTGCTGATTAACAACGGAGGAATGGTGTAGTGGCGTCTGGGTTCGCGACTATACTTCCGACTGAAACTTCTGACGTGCAGGTCAGGCAGTCTCAGTAAAAGCAGACAACGCAACATGGCGGTGATGGATAACGTGCAACTAAGTTGTTGATATATGCAGAAGATGCAGGTGGAAAGTATTGTTACAATTTCTCCCTCCAGAAATTAAGTGAGCTATACCAAGTTCGTTAAGAGATGGAGGTCTTAGTCAAATAAAAAATTAATTATAATTTCCTTATTTTATTTACAATAACTACAGCAAAATTCTCAGAACACAAATTCTCACAGTAAATTGAAATCACTTACTGTTCACAACTGACACTAATTAATAAAATTTATAATTACGACAAAGAAATCAATGAAATTAAATAATTAAAGATCAGTCCCAATAGACAGTGTATCAACCTATTCAATTATTTTATAATTTATGCGTCCATATTTGACAGTTCGGATATTTACAATAAAATCAGTATTACACTTCCATTCAGTCCCACCTCAGTTCATTCCATGTCCCGCCAGTCGCAATGTTCTAGAGTCCTCCAAGCGTCCTCACACACAGTAGGCTTCACTCGTCGGTTCCACACCCTCTCGTCCATTCAAGTCACGAACACCTCATTCGCCGTCGTCAACACTTCACTTGCTCGTGCACACTCGGCCAGACGGCCTCCACCAAAGACTGCCAGCCACTGGGTTGCGGCAGTATATATAGGTCTTAGGCCGCCACCTAGAATCTTCCCCAACTCGCGTGATGCGTCGCAGAGGGCTGAGGCGCCAGCCAGTCTCAACAGAACATTCTTGCGCCGTCGTTAAACGTATCGGAAACTCTAGCAGGTGAGAGGAGGTCTGTGACGCCAGCAAGTCTCGCCACTGTCGGCATTCACGGGATTCCCAGAAGGGGAAATCAAGAGGCCGCGAGCGCATCATTCCATGGAGAGGGGAGGGCGGGGTGGGTCTCCGATTACGGCGCGAGGCAATTGAGTCGGTGCCAGCTGCAGCACGTAACAGTATATTTTCACATTTGTCGATATCATCATCAATTGACGAGTCTAAATCAGACAAAAATATAAAGAAAAAAATTTCCATCCCTGTTTACAGCATGTTTAAGCCTACCAATGCTTCATCACGTACAGCAGACGCCATTATTCCTGCTGAAAACTGCTGACGAGTGTTCCACCTGATTCCAGTACTGAGCTCTACTGGAGTGCGAATTTTTACTGATGGCGTTCCTTTTGGCATGCTACTGGTCAGTGTTTTCAGTACTAATCAGAATGTAGCCTTAGCAGTGTTTCCATTGGGGTAGAAATGGGGGAGGTGGGTGGGGTGGCAAGAGGGTACATTTGCCACCTCCCCTCCACAAAAAAAGTTTTACTTGGGCGCACCAAAGACTTCATGAGGGTGTACCGCAAGAAAACAATATAAATTAAAATTGATACGTAATGTATCTTTATTAAGAACTGAGAACAATAATGACGTTAAACATTAACGTTTATACTGATAAGAATTTTGTGTAAAATATGTGCATGTGTAGAAATACCGGCGCTAAGTATTTCGAAACTAAATTCTGGGAAAGGGTGCATTTTCAAGCTTCAGAAATGTCAGATCCTCTAAAAGACTTTGTGGCCCTCCCCTCCCTTATTAACTCAGAATGGTTCGGATGCCCCTAAAGAGTTTCCGTCATTAAACTTGTACAAGTTGCACAACTCCAGTGTGGATACTAACTATGATGGTAGCAGCGACAAATAACTCTTTACTTAAAACTGGATCGATGGAACCCGTCAATTCCCCTTCCCCAACCCCTCTTTTCGGCCCGTTACTACCAATATGTGCATTACAGAAAGTGCTGTGGGCTCAGAAAGCAACCCCTACTGCAAAGAAAAATTGGAAAATTTCTCTCTTTGTCGCCTTGGTTTCGCACGCAACGAACACATACACTATCATATCAAAAGTATCCAGACACTCCTCTGTAAATATAAGCTTGCGCTGCTGCTATAAAAGGAGGCAGAGGGCTCGCTGTTAGTCAGTGTACGCGATACCGGTAGAATGGGTGGTGCAAGGGAGCTCAGCTACTTCGAACGTGAGGTAGTTAGTTATATGGTTGCCACATCAGTAAGCAATCTGTCAGGGCCATTTCTACCCTTCTCAAGTTGCTGAAATCGACCGTCGGAGACGTTATTGTGGAGTGGAAATGGGATAACATAACCACAATGAAACCACGGCCGGGTAAGCTTTTTAATTTACACATATCCGCGTGCTTTTGCTCAAGGCTATTTATCTCTTTAACTGACCATACCGCGACATCAGTGCAGCAGATGGCTTCTGAAACCATCCTACGCGATTGTAGTGAAATCTGGGCGTCACATGTTAACAAATAGTCATTCCGAGGGAGGGCGTTGTTCTCGCTTATAAATGAGTACATAATTTTCTATCTCGCCATCATCAGAAAGAGAGAGAGAAGTATCGTGTAACTCTTGTAATTAATACACACGCCTAAACAAAGTCAGCTCTCTGAAGGAGCAATTATTATGCGAGCTACGTACATGTTTGAATGATGTTGACACATTTCAAATGCGGCTATCTCGGGACAGTTTAACTTTAAAATTATTTCTACAAAATTCCTAAATATCCACGAGCAGTTACGCGAAAAATTAAGACTTTTTCTCCGGGACCTGTTAGATCTACTTCGGGAATCCGTTAATTATGATAGAAAGGCAAATGGTCAATAAATAACAAGTAAATGCTGTGGTAAGGGGGAGTGTAAATTCAGAGGAACTGCTACCCTCTTCCCGAGTTTTCGACGTTTCTAGTCGGAGAAACCTGGACTGCGTTAGATTTCGGTGCAATGTGCAATTGATCACTTACCCTTGATCCCTTTTCGTTTCACAAGCACTTGCGCCCTTCATGAGAAATATTCGTAAGTAAATTCGGACGCCATGTGTTCTTTTCCACCTCGAGCTTCATTCTGTCAAATTTCGCTGTTTACAAGCTTCATTTGTCGTTTTGACGTTTGTAAATGTTTTCCGTGGCCATGCAGAGTTGTATACACAAAACAAACACAAATGAAATATTTTAAACAATTGCGAATTGAAAACTATCTAGGGCTAGAGAAGGGCAAGTTGCTAGTGTCGTTGGCTGAAGGGGACAATCTAAGGTGCATAATGTGCCCTTGCTGTAAATTCGGACAGCGACAATGTGACGTCACACCCAGGTTGCACTTTTTCAAGGGCACGAAACCAGGTAAGGGCCTTTAGATGGCGAATTCGAACACGGCTTGGTTTTTCAGATGCTCCACGAATATGAGCGGCGACTCGTACAGATAGGCCTACACGTTTTGAAACCCGTGACAGGCGTAAGCTGGTTCCACAATAGTGCGATGCGTTGCGTTGGGCTGCGACGAGCTATACTTGCTGTTTCACAACCAAGCGATGATCTGTCAGTAACGGACGCCGTCTGAGATGGTGCTGCTATCTAGTTTACGGGTGGAAATTACATCTTCAGACCTCACGAATGTAACAAAAGACAGGCGAAAAAGTTGAAACTATGTTTTAAGTAGTAGAGGATAGAAACAGGTTAGTATGAACGAGATGTGTGACGAAAAGTAGCTGGAACGAGACATAAACCGGATAATTATTTTGACGTTTAATAAACGAATTTTATAACATAGTCTATAATTATAAACAGCCTTGTCTTCTATTTTGCACATCTTCGCAGCAATTTAAAAAAATACAAATACGAAAACGTCGGCGTAAACACGATCGTCGTTTTCAAATTGTAAAAAAATTGATGGTTATTATTCTCCTTGTAAACAAACACGTATTCTTCACCGTTGCAGGCTGACGTCGACAATCGCCAGGCAAGAATTTCGCCCAACGCACTCGACGCCGACGCGCTGCGACGGAATCTGCATTCATCCTGATTTGTTACCGCTCTTCGCAAAGCATCGTATCGCACTATTGTGGAACCAGCTGTAGACGTTAGCGGCCAATAGCGGCATGAAGCGATGCGAGGTGTTGACATGCCAACTGTTGCGAATCACATACGCATGTCTCTGCCAGTCATTTATTGAAATGGCCAGTGCGATGTCTACGGCTACCGGGTGTTACAAACTGTGCTTCCTTGCGGTTAAACTCGTGTCAATCGCTACTCATGGTTACATTGTGTACGGTTTTGTGTTTTTATGGGTAAACAATCCGTCAACAGCTTTGGAAAATACGCTTTCCTAGGTATGCTTTATGTTTCTTTTATATTTTTATTGTATAGCTTTGGTTAATTTATAAATAAAAGGCCTGTGTTATTATAACAATATTAAACATCGATATATCGATCTGTCGAGAATCTGTCTGAAGCTTTTTATCACAGCACCATAGGCACCGACTGCACCCCAAAAATATTTTCGGAGGTGCCCAGCACCCCCGATATTTCAGCCCTCCAAGCCCTTCGCTAATTCTATTTCGTGTACACAAATGCGCTGCGGGCAGTCTCTTTTTGTATAGTAACAGACAAGTGCCGTCATCCATCTTAATTTTGGCCTTAAGCCACACCTTTTTTAAATATGACACTTGAACATTTTCACGTTTTTTTTAGCCCCCTCCCCATTTTTTGAGAACCCCAAATATTTTTTTTTTAGAAATCGGCACGTCTGCACAACAGCACTATAAAATTCCTCGTGGATTTACAACGCTAGCCTTTGGCCACGTGCTACATGAGATGCAAGAGGCGCGTGGCAGTGTCACGCGGGTATAGGCTATTCATGGTAAAGTTAGCACTTTTAAAAGCCCTGCTTAAGATCTACTTGTATGCACGTTTTGTATTCTTCAGCCTTATGAAAGATTAACATTGTCACGAGCCTCATCACTATATTCACGGCCGGTCAAGTGAAAATGTGAAATTATTAGAAAAGTAAATAGCTAACAAATATGCTCATTTTTTACACTTCGTTGCATTAAATAATAAACAGAAAGCGAAAGAAATAATTTAAGTTATGACAAATGGTTACCTAACACTTTTTATTCGACGTTAAGATATTGAACTACTTCCCATCCATCGTTACCAACTTTACTAGGCGTATGTCATTCAGGGCGCCCATTAAAATATATGCAGGTAGGGGCAGTGCCATTTTTCTAAGGTTGATTTCCAAAGAGCTCACTTGATCGTGAACAGGCTTTAGCAGCGCGCCACAGCTTCACGCATCAAGTGCCCCACGCAGAAACTGCAATCTCGAGAATCATGTAGCGCCAGTTTGCATCACGATGGCGTCTCTAAGGTTCAGGAAATTTTGCTGCCGGAAAGCATTGGCTGCAAACTGAAATTTAACCACCAGAGATAAGCGTACTGAGGAAAGGAACACGTGACATTTAACAGCGAAGGCGCTGTTTTCGTGAATTATAATTTGTACTGGCAGTTGCGGAAGTTTCCAAATAAATATTTCGAGAGCACGAGGATGTCAGTTTTGATAAATTTGTTTGTAATGTTCCATGCCAACATCAGCATCTTATAAAATCCTTAGATTAGCGGCATGTGGTGAACTGTTGCAAGGTAAGTTGTGCTTTCCTCTGTGCTATACCTGATCGTTTCCTAGTTTACACGTCGGTCACTAAAACGTAGTAGTACAGTTAACTTCACAGCACGTGTAGTGAGTGCCTCGCCGCTCTCTCGTGAGTGGCCGCAGTATATTCAGTTCCTCACGGCTCCACTCTGGCTACTGGTTCCTTCTGCGTGCGCCGGGAGTGCGCAGCACTGGGCAAGCACCAGCTTACCTCGCAACACTTCAACCACACACCACTGTCTTCGACGATTACTCGCAACAATCATTTACTCTCTCCAATTTTAGTACTGCTCTGACCCACGCAAGTGACACGCGAATAATCTCGAATCATTCGAGGTTCAGTTTTTGAAGCTCGTTGCAGCTGGTTAACTGTTAGTGCGCACGTGCTGCTATCTGCCGCTCAAGCAGGACTATTATAGGTTGTTCACGGTAAAGTGAGCACTTTTGAAAGCCCTCTCATTTGGAATAATAGTCAATAAATATATTTTATTTTAACCTTAGACGTTAACTTCCGAGTGCGGTGGAATGTACACACTTTGTTTATTACTTACGTGGTAATATTTATTTTAAAAGGTGGTTAAAGGATAAAAATGTCTGAACGGAAAGAGTAACCAGGGCCGCAAAAGTGCTCACTTTGCCGTGAATAGCGTATACTAATAATTAGGGGTAGTTTTTCGTGAAAAGATTTCAGGACAAAATGTGTTTGAACGCACTTTAGTTCACAACTACTTCCGTGATTGGATTGTTGGAATTGTTACACGTCTTATCTATCTGCCCGCGATCAAGGAGGGCCAGTATCGGAGAAACTTAATTCTGATTGGTTCACTCGTGTAACATCCTCTCTACACACGCGTCCAGTAGCCAAATGAAAACTATTTCAAAAGTGGGTACATACAATTGAAGTCTAGACTCCGGGTAAATATTTTCGCAAAATACAGGTAGCCCTACTCATAACGTATTTGAATTTAGCTGCTTCAAGCTGACGCCCAAAATTAAATCCCACGTAGAGGAAGTACATGGCCTTAGAATATAGGACGTTTTTCCGATAGTCTCTTTGTGACTGCGTAGGAAGAACATGCTATTTAGCAAAAAAAAAAAAAAAAATTGGCCGTTGGTTGTAATGGGTAGCCGTACACTGACCTGAGAGTATACCCTGTGAAAATTTTGGACTACAACACTGGGTGCACGTGACACACACGTAAAACTTTTCACTGCAAGGTGCATACATGTCAGATAACTAATCGTTGTTATAATTTAAACAACTAGGGCCTACTGCCCTTTTGTCCTATATATTGGATTAACTTCCTTAAGAATTAATACTTATGTATACTTCCAGTAACCTATAAACATCTGTATAAAGTCGAGGAAAACTCATATCTTTACGAGTTCGCCGATCTAATTTCGTGTCTGCAACTGTACGTTTACCGGTATAACGTCTGCCCAAACCCTGGAACATTTCGAACATTATAAGTAGTATTAATTCGTAAAGTTTTAGGGCAGGAATATTGGAGCCCAACACACAAGCAATGTGTGTGGCCACGAGAGGTATCCTCCCATTTTTAGTATTTAATAATTGTTCGCTAAGCTACACAAATTTTTTTGCGTGTAGTTATGCCAGAACTCGTGAAAGTATCAATGAAATTACCCTTAACATTAAAATAATGATAATTATTGTTCCATACACTGTAATACGGTTAAGTATCGAATACTGTGAACAGAAATTCGTACTAAATATTGATTGTTTTAAATGTATTAAAATTATGGCATAAGAAGACATAGGAATAAGTTACTCTAAAAACAACTCGAGGGAGGGGTTACAATTAAATGGTAATCTTCATTTTCGAAGACCGGCTGGTCTTAACATTTATCTTGGGACAGGCCTATTTCGACCGCACACATGAGGGCACTCACATTTTTCTTAAGCACACAACTAACGAACCTCAATTTAGTAAGAGAATAAACATATCTTCTTCGTCCTTTCCTCTTGTAGCTCTCTTTCAACATTTACTTGACTTTTACCTCCTTTACGGTCGTTCCTAAAACGTCTCATATGCACTAATTAGTGGATAGTTGTCATAACTCCTACTGCATTTTCATTCTACGCGGGCAGTTTATATAAACATTACATAATTCGGGCCACAATGTAATTTGGTGGATAGAATCGAGGTCCGTAATCAAATTTCGTACTAACTGGTTCCCGCAATGTTTACAGCTGCCGACTGGTTACAGTAATTTTTCCAGCCAGTTCCTCCCAACTCTTCGCAATGCAGCGTACAAGGACCGCATCGTCAAAGATATGCAAGGACAAAATGCTTGACTGCAATAACTTCACCAATCATTTCACAGACAAAAAGAGGGAAAGTGCATATGCATACTGTTGTCATCAGTGATCAATTTATTAGATTTTCTTCATACGTTCACTCGCACAGTACAATACAGAAACGACTATCTAAAACTTGAAAGGATGAACGCCTATGTAGAATTAATAGTAACGCAATATCTGAAATGTTGTATTTTGCAGGTGTAGGTACAAAAATTATGGGTCAAGCAAATTTTTACGATAACCAAAAATGGCCAGAAAATAATTTCTGGCAGAAAATTCTTGCTGCGTACTCTTTACCTGATAACAAGGAGCTTTCTATTATATACTTTTCATTACAACCGCAGCTTGACGAAAAAGTATGTCAAGTGCAAAGGGGGGAAAAATACATGTAAACCTTTCAAAACTAAAACCGACAATAGACGACCAACGCACACTGGTTAAGAAATTCAGGGGAAAACAACTGCAGCTAAGGTATTTCCGGGGCTTTTAGGATGCCGCCCTTTGTTGGGAAAGTTTATCACGCGAATTGTAATATGTAAACAAACTAGTACTCACAGTTGGGCGGGAGATTCTGGTAAACAACTCCAATCGCACAACAAACTTATAAAGTTCACACTTTTCACTTGAGCGGTAAAGTATGCACGAAGCCCACGTCGCGAGACCACGTGGGGGTAAAGGTTCAAAGGTTCGCTCAGCTTCCGCCAGGGGTCGGGAAGTAGCGTCGACGTCTGTCTCGCGAAACACGCCCACCCTTCACCAGCGCCATACAACCACTCCCGCTGAGCGCCGACTCGCTACTGCCGCCGCACGTGGGTCGAGCGCGTATGTGGCGCTGCGAGGTGGACCGGCGGCCGCGCGCACTAGCCTCCGCCAAGGGGAAAGAGGGGAAGCATGCGCGCGCCGCATGGCAGCCAACACACAGACTTCAAAACTCCCTAGCTCAATTGGGACGATTTTGTAAATATACTTTGATAAAGTATAATTCTCGACTGGCATAATATGGTTATAGACTATACTCGTTAAAGTGAGCACTTTTGAAAGCCGTCTCTTTAGGAACAATACCCAATAAATATATGTTATTTTAGTCTTAGATGTTAACTTCCGAGTGCTGTGGAATATACACACTATGTTTATTACTTACGTTGTAATATTTATATGAAAAGGTGATTAAAGGATAAAATATGACTGAAAGGAAAAAGTAATCAGGGCTTCAAAAGTGCTC
This sequence comes from Dryococelus australis, assembly GCA_029891345.1. Taxonomy (NCBI): domain Eukaryota; kingdom Metazoa; phylum Arthropoda; class Insecta; order Phasmatodea; family Phasmatidae; genus Dryococelus; species Dryococelus australis. Next base: position 83,405,539 of record CM056998.1, read on the forward strand.
ACTTTACCACGAACAGCCTATAGTATTAATAATAGAGAGATTGTTTTTTTAAATCCAGACATTCTATTAAGCTTTCTATATTTCTATATACCATTGCGTATACATTAAAGTAATTCTTACTGACATGCTAGAACAAATAACAAACTACAGTAATAAACAGAATTTATTAACGGTAGCGCTATCTAGTGAGTAAAATGTAACTATTACTGTTGTATACAAATTAAAAGTAATGTTTGAGAAACGAAACTTTATGAAAAATTGAAATATAATCGTATATGTAATGTTCCAGGTCCATAAATTCATTCTCTTAGCAGGAATGTTTACATATGCATCCTCATTCAAATTCAAATCTTTAACTTCGTCATGAAAAATAATAACTTCATCTATATGCCGCCTAAATTCGTCTAGATCCTGCGCCATTTTGACGCAACTGGATACTGGTTGCCTGCTGGCTGGCCGTAAGATCTCATCCACCAGAAAGATGGAGGACAGTTGTTTGCCGGCGGTTAACCGTCCTCTGGAAGAGGACTATAATCAACAAAAACGTCAATTTTGGTGGAGGGAGGTTGGTTGACATTCGAAAAGCGTTTATAATTACGGCCATTACACTATTTATTTTAAATTATAGGCTATTCATGATAAAGCAATCCCTTTTGAAAGCCCTCTCATTTGGAATAATAGTTTATAAATATATTTAATTTTAGACTTAGACGTTAATTTCAAACGGCTGTGAAATATACACACTGCGTTTATTATTTACATGGCAATATTTATTTTAAAAAGGTGCTTATATTATTAAAAAAATGGCTGAAAGTAAAAAGTATCTAGAGCTCCAAAAGTGCTCACTTTACTGTGAAGGGCCTATATAAACAGATTTTCGTCTTTTGCGCACGTTTCCAATGTTGGCTCACGATCTGCCTACAGAATTTCCAAAATCATGTTTTCTAACATTTGACGTTTTTCAACAACTAATAATTTCATTTTTAAAAAGGTGTAGCTTGAAAACATCCCAGTCAGAGTCCCAGTTTAGGTAATTAAAACTTGATCAGATGACTAGTACTCGCATTTCAAAACGTGTAATTATGTAACCGATGAACAAACATTTGTCGAATTCACATGGTTCTGACAATTCTAGATACAATAAAAATCAGCTCCGTTTATTATTTATTATCCATATACCATTTGAATCCATGAGAGCTAGACAAGGTCGGAGATATGGAAGCAGTGCAAATTACAAAATATAAAAAATATGGCAAAAACATACACAAGATATACATATATCAAATAAAACGCAAAATATTGATAGAAAGGAATACAAGTAGAAAATCACTATCATAATGAACAAATTATGCACTATAAGACCATAATACAAAAGACTCTCACTATTAAAAATAACTAGCACTATAGAAAAAAAATAGTGTAAACACAATATTCCCCGGATGTATAAATAAAAATAATATGAATCGAAATTTCCTAATAATTATACTAAAACTCAAATTTCCAAACTATTCTTTATCAAGGTAAATGTATAGTTCAAGAAGATAGTTAAAAATCATAATTCAATGAATATACAGTGAGGCTAGTGCAAAATATATAAATCTCCAAGGTAGATCACTGTGTTGAAAATGCCCAGTATTCATCTATAGAGTAAAAGATATTAGTATGTAAAAAGTATTTCAATCTATGTTTGCATAAGCTTATATTATATTTAATGAGTGTTTTAAGATCCGATGGTAAGTTATTAAATAATTTTATAGAGGTGAGTAAATTCCCCTTTGAATAGCTGTACGTAAAGTGGTAGAAATATGCAAATTTCTTTTACCTCTTGTGTTATAGCAATGTTATTTACTGTTTAGCTTAAATTGTTTTATATTACTAGCTGCATGTGTGTCCCATTAATATACTGGAATGTAAAATGGAGAATTTTTAGCTTTTTAAAGAGATTTCTGAATAATTCACGCTTTATCTTCCCACATATTAACATGACAGCTTTTTTAAAAAGAAAAATTTTTGTTACTGTTAACAGAGTTTCTCCAAAAAACAATGCCATACGACATTGTTGAGTGAAAATATGCAGAGTATACATCAATTAACTTTTCCTGCAAAATTACCTGAAAAGCTGTCGTAAAGATAAAACTGCAGCACTCAATTTTTTCTGGGTGTTATTAATATGTAATTATAAATGTGGTTATCAAAATATAAAAAATAATTGTATTGGGACCATTGACTAAATATGAGGTAAACATATTTTCGTCTTTTGTGCATGTTATCAACATCGGCTCATTAATTGCGATAAGAATTGTCAAAGACTCGTGTTTAAATTGTGATATAGTGTTTGTATGCTTAGGTTTTGAAACTTAACCGAACTTTTAAAAATTGTGTAACTTCAATATATCGAAGTTGCTCACAACTCGGTCAGAATGAATGCATTAGCATCTTAATGCACTTACTTTTGTAAAAATTGTGCCACACTAGTAGAATCAATGTGGTTCTGTCATTACTAATTGAAAACAGCAGTTCAATAATGGGCAACACCGTTGGTTACTGTGCAGCTGGTATGCAGGCTCTACCCTATAGGCTAAAATCTCTACGGCTTATATAATACATTTATTAGAATATTGAGAAAACTTCGAACCGCTTTAATTGCCTTGCTTCGTACTTATCTATACACAGGAATATTACCTATACTTTTATTTTAAAGTAAGTAAATCACTATAAAAATGAATTACTCATAATGCCAGTTATTTGTGAACGCTAAACTTTTGAAAGAGAAGTCAAAAGTACCATTAAATAAGAGCTGTAAGGGCCATTTATGACATCTAGGCTTAGTCGTACTATAAAACACCATTTGTCGCAATGCTTTAAATCAACCACTTGAACAACTTAGGGACTAGAATATTTGGGGATTTGGCAAACAATTTGACTGAGCTGAAGAAGGACATTAATTCCTCACAAATTGTCTACAAACATTTTGTTGCCTTTTAGACCTTCATATTTTTTCTTGCCGGTTTTTATGTGACATGTAGCTAATTTTTATTAATCATAAAAGGTAAATATTCAATTAATATGAGCTGGCATGTTAATTCGTTCTAAACTTTTTGTGTGTGCTCAGGCAAATTATATTTCGATGTGATTTTTAATTTATTATTTTTTCTTCCGTTATCGGCGTGGTAAACACGAGTCGAAAAATCTGTAGTGTAAGTAAAGTTATCACTAATAGCGTTTCTAATTCTTTACCTTAAATTCTCAATTCACTAAATAACCAAAAGAAGAATTTAAAAGCGGCTCTAATTTGGTGTAATATATAGTTTTGTCTGTCAGTTAAATAAATCAGTTGGTGGAACTTTACAAATATTTAACGCTTTAAGTCTGACTCTGATGTTCACTTCACTGGTTCTCGTTCCTCCACTGTAGTTCTCTGAACTCATCCACACCTAAAGATGTAGTAGCTCACTGACACTTTGTTTACATTTACAGGGCGTGTGTGTATCGCTTCCTAAGTTTGTTTCTTTCCGTGCCATAAACAACTTGTCACCCTACCTTTGTTGATTACAACTCTAACAACCGCTGATAAACAAACGTTCTCAAGCTTCGCGAACCTCTTTGTTAGCTACGTATTCGCTGTCCGAGAGAGTAACGTTCTAAAGATGGGCGACTCAAGATAAACTTACGTCAAACTTTCAAACTAAAAAAAAAAATCTTCGTAAAGTACATGCAAGTATAAAGACCCTCTACCATGTACTGCGGCGTTCATACCAGAATATAAGCTGTTCACGGTAAAATGAGCACTTTTGAAAGCCCTGCTTAAGATCTATTTGTACGTACGTTGTGTAATCTTCCACGTTATGTAGAATTAATGTTGCAACGGGCCTCATCACTTGATTCATGCTTCGGTCAAGTGAAACTGTGAAATTATTAGAAAAGTAAATATTTTACATATCTGGTATTTTTACACTTATATGCATAAAAAATAGAAAGCAAAATAAATAATAAGTTATCACAAATGGTTACCCAAAACGTTTTACTCGGCGTTAAGAAAAGAACAACTTTTTATCTATCGTTACCAACTTAACTGGATGCGTGTCCCTCAGTACGTACGTTAAAATACATGCAAGCAGGGGCAGTGACTTTTTTCTAAGGTTGATTTCAAAAGTGAAAACTTTATTGTGAACAGCCTTTAAATCAAATAATAATTTCCACTTAATGTCTGTGAAAAATTACACTGTGGCACATGTTCAAGACTGTTCATGGTAACGTGATCACTTTCGAAATTAACCAATTGAAATAAATCACTGCTCATGCTACAGTTTATACTGGGCATGCAGTCTCCCAGTTAAGTTGGCAGCGAATTAATAGAAATAGTCCTTAGACTTATCGTTGCACTGCAACTGGTATGACAACTGAAGAATGGGAGTTAAAGTTATTAATATTGTATGTTACGCTGATGATGCTGTTTTGATGGCGGATTCCGAAGATGATTTGCAAAGATTATTACATAGATTATATCTTGGTTGCCAAAAGTACAATATGAAAATATCTTTAACAAAAACCAAGTCAATGACTATAAGTAAATTCCCTTTAAGATGTATGTTAGAACTAGAGAGAAAAATGATTGAACAGATGATTGCAGTAAAATACTTAGGTGTTGAGATAAGTTGGGGATCACTGCAGAATGAAGTTGCACATCAGGCCAATAAAGCAGCGAGAATAGCGGGCTGCATGAATGACATCCTATGGAATAATAAGTACTTAAATAAGGACACTAATACAAGAATCTATAAAGCAATATCGCCCCATATCGACTTACACTGCTGAGACAAGGGCGGATACCTCAAAAGCTAAACGAATCTTAGGGACAAATGAAATGAATATTTTGAGGAAACTTGTACATAAATCTAGGAGAGACAAGATTTGAAGTGAAGAGATTAGAAGACAGTTGAATATCCAAGCAATAGGCGATTGGGTAGAAAGACGAAGAATGGAATGGAATCAATAAGTATCCCGCATGGCATCGGACAAAATTGTGCACGTGGCAAAAGATAATTTACCAGTGGATGGAAAGAGATCGCCTGGAAGACCGAAAAAGAGATGGAAGGACTCTTAATTTCTGGATGTAAAAAGCTGTAAGACTACTATGCAGAGAAGAAGAAGACAACTGGAGCTGGTGTTTCTCGTTTCGTACCCGTCGCAACACTTATATACATATTAGTAACACATTTACATTCCTAACAGTTGATCGATTTCACTTGGACAGCGGGTGAATAAAGTAATGAGGCCCACAGCAATGTTGGTCTCATATCGCGGAAGGATACGAAATGAGAAGAAAAATAAATCATAAGTAAGCATTCCAAAGTGTTTAGTTAATCGTGAACAGCCTGTCCCCTTACGTACGTTTATAGAATAAAAATAGCGGAGATTAGGTCTAAATTTTATTTTTTCATATTTGTTTTTCTATGTGATGTGGTAAGCGTTTATGGTAGGAAATTATTTTCATACTTCATGTTCATAGTTTAAAAAATGGATCTGTACCTTGAAAAAAAAAAAAAAAAAAAAAAAATCAGTTTCATGTATCTCATTTAATGGACCTCCGGGGACCCTAGGTGTCGGACCCACGGCGTGCTGAAACCCTTAGCTTCAATAGGCAATCTGATAGCATTTGAACGGAGATGTCATTAGTTCAGTGGTGGCCTTTGGAAGGCTATGAAGAATACTAGATATGTGCCTAACCTTTTCTAAACTCTACTTCACTCGAACGGTTAACTGTTTTCACAACTGTGAGCGAGTTGCAGAGGACGCTTGGACTTGACCAGCGCTGTACACAATCAGTTTCAGTGCCCAGTGATTTCCCTTTCCGGTAACTAATTCGTAAAAATGTTGCTGCTCCTCTAGTTTTGACTGATTCATATCCCTGTTGCCTGAAGACGGGAATTTAATCGGAAGTAAAACTTGACGACGAAAATATTTTACAGTTCACTAAAACGTAGCGTGATCTGGGATTCGTGCGCAACGAGACTGACATAACCTGAGCATATAAGTGTCGTTGCTAAGATAATTTTAAACACTCTTCATGCACTCGGGAGGCATAAGAACTTTCTGCCTCAGTAGACGAAAATTTGTCTCGCAAGCAACCTTACTGTCCCACACTTTGATTACAGCGATGTCCTGTCTGGCGATATAAACTCCTCTCTGGCTGCCAAAATTCAAGAATATCAGGAAATGTGTATCCGATTGTCATGGCTGCTCCTGAGACATCAAAAGGAACTGCACAGCTCTACACTGTCACTGACTATTAATGCCAAATAACACAATATATCATTATATCAATATTCAATAGTTCCCTCCTTGTTACCATTCTGCCCCGTGAGACAGTTTTAAATTCCCACACGTTTTCCTGTTGAATATGTTCGCCTCCAGATCAAACAATAAAAAATCTAAAATATGGAAATCATTCATCTTTTTTTTTTTACTTAAGTTTATACTGTACAGTGCCAAAGGCATTAATAGAGTATATTGCATTTTTGATGAATTTCTCTTTTTCTACGATATTCTAGTGTTATTTTCGTGAGTATCAACTCCGTTTACGATGTTTAAGTGGTAGACAAGGCCATATAGCCTTAAACTATACCACCTTAATAAATACAAAGTTATTGCTATTAATATTACCGTAACTATTTTCAGCTACTCCGCGTCCTGACTCTGTCCTTCGGTGCATCACCATACTCGTAGTAGCGAACAAAAGCTGTAAGGTCGATCGTCGTATACAAATAAAGTAAGAGCTTCGCTTTTATTTCAGTCGCGCTCAGGGAAAGTTCGGGATGAGCGTTTGCGAGGCAACTTTGGAAAGTGCTGTGACTAATTTAAGCGCATCCAGCATCCTGCTGTTTTCGAGGTATCGAGTTAACTTTCGTAAATGACAGATCATTTAAGTTAACAGTCTCAGCCGAATGAAAGAGCATGCTGTCCAGAAGACTGTTCCGGAATAAAATTTCTCTTCTGGCTCATCTGATGTGACAAATATGTTTGTAAATATTGCAATAAGCATTTCCTGAAAGTTAAATAATCACAGCTACTTCCAACTTTTCTGGAGCCGTCATAAAGTTCTACTTCCAGGATATAACAACAAACCTTAGAGAATATTGCACCAGAGGGACAATATATACTTTTCAGGCCCTAGTTACTTTTTCCTATCAACCATTTTTTATACCTCCACCACTTTTTGAAATAAATATTGCCATGTAAGTAATAAACACAGTGTATATATTTCACCGGACTCGAAAGTTAAAGTTTAAGGTTACAATAAACAATATTTATTGACTATTATTCTAAATGAGAGGGTTTCAAAAAGTGCTCACTTAGCCGAGAATAGCCATTATAAAACGCTTTTGATAAGTAACATATCAGGAAACAGCCAAACGCGTAACACATTTTTCAAAGTTTTGATTAAAAAAAGTGCGAAGAAACCCCGAATAGACTATAGCAGACTGGTTAGAGAAATGTCTGCAAGGTGCGCGTGTATGTGTGTACATGCACACTTCCTTGTGTTTCCTTGAGGTGAATTACGAAGAGGTTGGCAGCACTGCGGGTGCGAGGCGGCGCGCAAGACGGGAATGTCACGACAGGGTTCAAGGGGCGGGAGGGATGATCCTGGCCTGCTTGGAGGGGGGAGAGGGAGGGAGATTGGAGGAGGGCGGTTGTGGGGTGCAGATATAATTGGAAAGAGGGTAAGAGAGAGATGGAGAGAGAGGGCGCGAGAGAAGGGACCAGCTTTTGATTGAAGCCACACTTGCTAATTAGTGTGAGAGCGCTGGGGAGTGTGTGTGTGTGTGTTAGGGGTGCACAGGTGTGAGGGGATGGCCCCGGCAATCAGGGGTGTTTAAAGGGCGTCGCGCTCGCGTTATGCCACTGCAGGTGCAGGGAATGGCGCGTAGCCGTTAATTATCGCACCAGCTCTTATTGCGGTCGCCATCTTCTCCATGAAAGTTACGTCTCAGTAAAGCGGTTTGCCGGTTTACAAATGCATGCTTCTACTGTTGTCCTTTTATTTACGAATGCGTTTATTCAAGAAACCTCAAAACGGTATGGTTCAGCTTTAAAGGATACTTTCGGGTTAAGCGAAAATGTTGCACTCTGTTTACTCTCGATAAAATTACAAATTGAATTAATCCTATTATTTTTCTGTTCTACACAGATGGTTAGCCACGCAATTTTAAAATGCACACGAACAAAATCAAGGAAACTAAATCGACAACTTATATATATATTTTTTTGTTTTGTTTTAGAACCGTTTATTTGTAAATTAGTTAACGCGGACCTTTATTTTCAAGCGCAACTTTACATATTCAGAGACCAGTTGCAGTAACCTAACATGAAGAATACTGTGTCACGTGTATGCGTTTATCATTTTCTTATTTGTATTCTTTAAAGATAAGTGACAAATGTATGCTTCTAAATGCACTTCTCCTAGTAAATTGTCTAGTTCGAACATTTTACAAGTTTTAGTTTTTTTTTTTTTTTTTTTTTTTAATAAAATGCAAAAATATCTTCATTACGTAAAGCATTTCTGTAGAGAGACTGAAGCAACATGATACGTTCTAAGATTGTGGACGATGCCTTCATTTTCGTTCTTCGATTTAACTTTTACATTTTATAAATATTATTGATTGTTAAGCTAACTCCGTTTCATAACGAATGAAAGGAAACGTCAATATGCTTTTAAATCTAATTATACCGCGAAAGGGCGTGAACAGCTGTCAAAGCTGGTGGTCATTTAAAAGCTGTTGAGGTATACTTGGGGACTGGAAAATTTGACAAATTCATTTAGGACGAGCTAGACTTCAAACTTCCGTACGCTTGTTTAAAGTTTACAATGGAACCACAGTTTATCGGCCCAGGCGTTCTCCGAGCCAATAACACAGCTAGAAGGAAACCAGCACCTAATCCCATGCCACCTTGTCTGAGGTAAAAACTGGCTAAACACTGTGGTAAATGCAAACGAACACCAAGCTGAGGCCCGAAAATGCATAGCTCCGTGGTTTCTAAGACTACGTACAGGTAATTCAAAACGTTCAGTTTTTCTTTCCATAGGTATACTTAACAGCGTTTGAGGAAAGTCACGTGGTTTAATTTAGTTTCGTTTCATGGGTTCGTCCCTTATAGGCTGTTCACGGTAAAGTGAGCATTTTTAAAGGCCCTTCTAAATTTTTCCTTTCATCTGATTTCCATCTTCCTGCTGCTTTTTAATATAAACATTGCAATATGACCAATAAACACAGTGAATGCATTCACCACACTCAAAATTTAAAGCCTGAGGCTGCAATAAGATATATTTATTAGTTGTTAATGTTTGCTGGAAGGGCCTTAAAAAGTGCTCACTTTACCGTGAACAGCCTATACACAAATCTTATTTTAGCGTGAAAAAGGAACGCACGTCATAATAAATGGCATGCCTATAAAACTGGAAAAGCCAACAAGGTAGAATAATTATATGACCAAGGAAATATTATTTTCCGTTTATGTACTGATAAATACACGGTACTGTATAAACAGACTCAGTACATCACAAGATCTCTGTTTACCAATATTGGTTGGCAAATCGTCGAAATGCAATAATATTCGCTGCCTCAGAGCATTTGAATTCATTGTAAACCAGTATAAATTACGCGGAAAAAAATTGTTGTATTCTTTTTAATGAAAATATTTGGAACTTTTCGCCAAAAATCTTCAGTAGGATCCACAGACAATGCTTTTTTGCAAATTTTGATGCCGGTAAAACTTTTTGCTTTTGAATATCGTTAATATTTTTTTTTTTGTAAATACTCTTACGAAACTGTGAGAAAAAATTATTAACCATTTTATTTTGAACATAAACGTCGGTATTCTATCTCAGCGTGTCATTTTCCTGTCGATAACACCTACTGAAAAATTCACGAAAAATTATTTTTCAAAACCAATTAGGCATTTTTAGACAGTAATGGGGTGAAAGGAAACGATCAAGAATTGTTACTGACATGTTGTCAACGGGTCGTGAATATTAGACAAAACTCAAATTTTCCATTACTATCCACAATAAAATTACTTTTGTAAATGAACAAATGTCGTAAATTTACAAAACATGACCTTGTGAACATAAGGAAGTTTGCAATTCTACATGCATGCATCTGTTACAGATAAAGACTGTGTACTGGGAAACCTTTGAAAATGAGTCGGCGGAGTAATCAAAATATTTTGACTATTTGGTGTCCCAGTATTCTTGGATTAGGTGTAATTCTCATTGATTTAAATGCGAACTGAAGTTTACACTATAATCGGAACAGCAACAAACTCCTATGGTTAACATGCATCGCGTGGCTGGAAGTAATAGAGTTATCATCGCTATTGATTCCAAAGGCGCCGGCTGAGTAACTTTGCAGGATGTAGAAAATGTATTCGCTGTCGTTAAAGTTGGAAACTCAATTAATTTCTGGTACACATTTGGCGCAATTTAGATATATTATTCTTGTAGCATAGTTAACAGTTGGAGTTCTTATGTTGGTCGAGCGGGTCCGGCACCCAAACTAAGTCCTATCTCATCCTAAAACCATTCTACTGATTTAAATCTGGACTCTGAGAGTATCAATTAGGCAACTCCATATGGCTGTATTCAAAACACCTACAACATATGTCAGTTATCTTTGCTTTATGAAGAGGAGGGAACCTGTTCCAAACTACTTCCGCAGTGTGAGAAGGAATTTTATTGTCCACAATGTTGGTAGATGCTATAGTTCACCGATGGATCGATTAGAACGAATGGCCCAAGACCAAACACTGAAGAACAGCCTCCGAACATTACACTAGCGCCCTCAAATTTCACGTCTACACAACACACTCAGGTTAATATAATACACAGTCATCCACGTGTCATGTCGTGAACCATGCATAATTACTCCCTAAGATACTCTTCAACTGCTTCATTTTCCAATGACGCTGTTACCTGCACCACTCCAAACGATATCGGGTATTTGTGCGTGTGATAAATTGCTTTCTGGCAACGGCATGACCATGAAAACCAAACCGAGCGAAGTGTCGCAGTGGAGGACCTGGTCCGGCAATCCTCATTTCAGTTTTTCTTAGTTTTTCGAAAATACTACAGACGAATGATAAGATGTTTCCTTACTACAGTCCATGGCCGATCCCTGCCCTGTTTCTTCTTCTCTGGGTGACTTGCTCCGTCTATAATGACCTCGCTGTCGACGAGACACCCAGCTCTACGTACCTACCTATGAAAACCAAGTGCTATAATCTCCCCCGGAGACTCCTACAACCATAGACTAGAGACGAGGTAGACCGCTTATTCGTCTTCTGCGCATGTACCCAACATTGACATATTCCAATCCTACACAACTGTCAAAGTCATATGGTCAACAGTTATGAACGTGTTTGTTTATGTCTTAATTTTTAAATGACAAGCACTATTATATTAATAACATACTGTTGCAAGTTTTAATATAATCAAACTGCGCTACAAATTGGTTAGAAGAAGTATACATTCATTTCAAATCATTTGTTTACAAACCAGTTTTCTAACCTAAAATCTAAACTACACCATTTTCGCTAGACGTGTTGGCAGAAAAGCAGTTCAATGTTGGGACACGGAGATTGGTTGTGCGCAGCCAGCGAGATCGGTATATCTCATCTTTAGTCTATGCCTACAACCAGCCTCCGTACCAGAGGTGCAATAAGTCCTCTGCAGTCGTTGATGACACTCTAAATAGGAATTAGTGAATATCTTCTGATTGCTGGAATCAGTAGAACAAGAAAACTACTATTCTCTTCTGTTAAAACAAATCCACTAATTGAAACAGTAGAAAATCAGTTATTTATTGTTTATTCATTAATAAACAGCATATATAAAAAAAGCGCAGTACGGTGTGAAATAAATTAAGTAAAAATATATTGTCTCCAAACAAAAATATTACTTGATTTTTTTTTCGATGTGGTTAGGCTTGAACCTCCGCCCAAAATGCAACTGATATTCCAGTCTTTATTTCTGTCGTCTTACCAACTGCACTACTTTGCCACTGTGATAGTAACTCTTGTATGTTGCATAGTAACATTAACATACTATGGCAAACGTCTGCGGAAGTACTTCATGCGGTCGAAATATGCCCATATGCTGAGCAAGTGTGTGTCTTTGCAAGGTTCGTAAGTCAATCTAAGTTAAGCTTAGTTCAGATTCTGTGCTTTAAAATATGTAGTTGTTTCAATTAACGAGTTTGTCGCTGTTTTCTTGTATCCGCCATTTCACAACGCAACGAGATTTTACAGAATGAAACTGTTGTTTTTAAGTGACAGATTGACTACTAATAACTGTGCTAATTCGACAGTTGAATGTCAGAACCCATTGATTCTTTTATGAAATCTGTCTTTTTCTTATTATTTGACTAGCCAACTTGCATAAAACGAACATTTTGTCGGTGAAAATTCCGTGTATCTCACAGAATAATCTCACTGTCGAATAAAACGCTTCTAATACGTGGTATAGTAAGGAAACAACCAAACACGTCGTACATGGAGAGATTTTCAAATGTTTGGTTCAAAAAGTGTGAAGAAACCACGAATAGACTATATGTAGCCTCCCAATTTGTCAAGTTCACTATGGGCAAAGGGATATTCGTAGAGACCTGAAGAATTCGCAGATTCATTTTGGGACAAGCTATAATTCAAAACACGTGTGTTTATATAACTTAAGTCATTGATCCACACGGTGTATTACAACTCCCGAAGAACGGTGGCCCAATTGTCGCCTTCCACTGTGACAGCAGGCAACCAATGCACAGTTGGCATCTGTATATTTGAGCACAAGACCGTAGAGTCTAGCCTGCAGGTCATTGAACTCGCGAATTTTTCAGTTCTCTAGATATTTGGTGACTTCCAGTTACATAGTTTAGGTTGTAAAATTGATCAACTAGACTTCGTTATTGGTATGAAGCACTTGCTGGGATCTCCACAGGTCGTGAAGATGTGTAAAACACCTGGCAGAATACTATTCAAGAGTCCATAAGAAATCTACGTGACCATGTTACAGGAAATATCTCATCTGGCCTCAGAACGGGCTGCAAAATCGACTGGAACATTTGAACACCTCTGTCTGTCACATAAATCTCTTCTTACCAAGACGTTTTCATTGATCTTATCCAGAGTCATTTAGTGCATAGGGTTATGGCGTGGGCAACCCTTAGTTATACATCCTGTCTGAACGCGCCATCACAAGTGTAAATGTGACGAGGACATCTGGCAGCGGAATTATGCGAACAGAATGCGCGATTGCCCAAACACGGCGTTAGCGGAAGCCTCCTCTACCGGGCGAAGAGCGAGGGCGCGGCGGCGTGATGTAGGCGAGCCGGACGACGGGAAGGTCGTCGGTTCTCGCGTCGATGCCAACCAGGGAAGACGTTCCAGAAAGCCAGAAGGCTGATGACGTGCCGCCCGCCGTAGTCCGTCTACAAACCAGCCTTCGGCATCATACAAGGAGGGAAGATCGGTCCAGTAAATAACCGCAAAGGTGGTTTCGTTAGGTTAACGTAAACGCATAAATGATCAGCTCCTCCGAGATGTTATCAGATATTGTAAACTGTGTTAAACTCGTATGGGAATAATGACGTGTCAAACCATTGGAGGAATAAGCCTTTATTCAACTATAGAGTAGCTCTGAACCATCGGTTGCAAATCCTCCAAATTGTATAGATTTAAGACAAATCATAAATTAAATATAAATATAAAAATCTTAAATATATAACAATAAGCAAGGCAAAGAATTTCTCTAAGGTGATTTTTTTTTTTTTTTTTTTTAATGTAGTTTTGTGAGAGAGGTTTCGAAAAATGCTTCCTTAATGCAGTTGTTAGTTGTCAAATCATTATAGTTTTCAAAATATTACACTGAAATTCCGACACAAGAGTGTTATAGGCAGGTTTAAAGTGTTGAATGTAGTCTAAGCGCGGCATACTGCATTTGTGTTACAAGCTACGAAAGCAACTAAAACAACATTTCCTCTACTGTTTATGGTTTAAACTATTTGTTAAATGAATGATGACAGTTTCGCTTGAATGAACATAAATTTATTTACAAGTCTGACCTCTATTTTCAACCAAATTTAGAGTGCCAATACTTGCTCATCTGTTTATAAATCGCACTCATACTGAATCAGTATGTTCTGCACACCATACAGAATGCATTAAATTATATTTGTGCACAAGTGAGAGGTGAACTAACTACCTCACTCGCCCACTGTTGATACCCAATTCATCAATATAAGAGCTGATAACAATTAACGTATCTCGTATAAACTGATTTCTTGTTACGGATTTAAAAAAAAATTATATCCTCTTGGGCTTAGTGACACAGCCACAATCCGATGAAACCCTTATCGCCAGTATTATTTTTCTGAGAAGTAACTTTTTTACTCGGTACTTTTATCTCGGCGACTTTCGTAATTGGCTACTATATGCCTGCTAACTGCACCGGAGGTGCTGTATTTAATCCTGGGTAATACATTTAAGTTTTTTTTTTGGAATACATTACAGAAGTTCTTGTCCCGTTTCTAATGGGCCATCTGAGGCCGAAACTTCTATTCACAACCTAATTTATAAGCTAATATTTATTTCGGTTTTAAAGTATGTGTTGTCGAAGGTGACATTTATTTTGCGAAATTTTTGCAGATTTCTTCTGCACATCTAATACCCAATACCTTGAAAACACATCCAATTTACAACAAATTCAAAATTAAGGAATGAATAAAACCTTACGTGAAATAGAAACATGATTTAAAAAAACATTTCATGCGAAAGCATTCCCTGCACTGGCATTTTAAATAAATTGCGACTTATATATAAACTCTTTTTTTTTTTACTACGATACAACCCAGAATCTTCTCAGTCATAGCAGGCGGAAAGAAATAGCTTTTATAGTAAATCATTAACAAACTGTAAACGATTTTTTCTTGATTTCATACTAAGAACTCTCTTTAAAAAAATCTACCGTCACGTTCGATTTCAAAGTTTGTCGTCTTGTGAGGAAACAAAAACCTTAAATGTCTTATGTAATTATGGGTGGGGTAGTTTATTTTTGCTTTTTATGTCGGCGAACTTGGGCTTTACGGTTTTACTGGGCAATATTTTTATTGGCACCGAGCGATGTGGCTAAGTGATAACGCAGACAGCGTGCTCGCAATCGGGTGGTCACGGATTTGATTCATGGTCTATGTATCCTAATATCTGTTTTCAATGGTTCCTTAACGGGCCTGCCTACCAAGCTGGCAGTCGCGAACTTCAAATGGGGAATCAATGTTAAACGAAACTCCTCATTGCGTCAATTTTAAAGATAATTATTTAAAAGAAAAAACACGTTGACGCGATTTTCTCAGAAAATGTTGCTACATAAAATTGATTTTGAATGAAAAAAATAGTTACCCATTTTTTTTTTTGTTGTATGTAAATTTCAATATTTACATTTTATAAAAAACATATTAAACAAAAAAATTGGCAAAATATTTTTACGCAGCATCATTCCTTAGGAAATTTCACACAGGAAACTGTAACAACTGGTTCTTCTTTGTTCTGTTTTAAGGTATCATTTTTTGCACTATGTTAATTTATGATTTAATATTAATTTCCATAGTTCAATAATTTTTTACACGGTATATAAGTCATCATAACTTTACCGATTTTCAGTTAGGAATTAAAAGTATTCGAATATTCTTTGGAGATGATTTAATGTTTAGTGAGTGTATTTGTTTATGACTGAGTAAACACCTTGCTCGCAGGTCTTTTTCGGAAAAAAAATTAATAAACACGGGTTGATAGGCGCGAATGACATGGCTGTTTGAAAATAAAAATAATTTGGAATAAAGCATAGAACACAAGGAAAAAGGTTCGTCTAAAGAAAGTTCTGCAAGAATATTGAGGAGATATTTCGTTGCATAAAATTTAAATTATTTTTAAAAGGAAGATTATCATTATTCATTGAAACGTATTAACAAAATGTTTTATTTCCACAAGTAGATGATGTTTATAAACACGAAAAATTTGCAAGATAATTTAGTTCGCAGATAAATTTGTAAGAAGACTCTGCATAGTACCCAACGATATTCAAGACGGTAAAGAAGAGATTCCTGACGGCGAGAAGACCCATCTCATCTAGGAGCTCAGATCTCAACTCCAGAGTCAACTAGTGAGCTGCTGCACAATCGGGTTCATTCTACAGCAGATCGACGACGAAGAACGACGCCCCCACACCCAGGAGCAGCGACGACGTACTTCACGAGGTTCCATCAAGTCAGCGAGGGAAGGCCTACAAATCGTTTACCATTCCTGAAATTGCAGCGTAAGATAAGTCCTCTGCGAGATTAGTTGTACTGAAACTGGATCAGAGAAGAAGTTTAGCTAATCTTATTGAAGTATTCCTTGCAATAGTGTTGTTCGCTGCACTACTCATAATTTAATGGATGAAAGTTAGGGTTATTTGATGCAGGACTTTCATCATTAGCATATTCATCAGAGGAACATATAATTTATAATCAGTATATGTCTTTTGAATTTAATAATTTTATTAAAAGAAACCCAAACCTCACAAGACTATTTAATTCAAGTTATTTGCTTATAATATTTCCTGATCTTTCAGAATTCCAATATTATTATAATTTTCTTTAATTATATATAATCTTACATTAAATCTAAATACTAAAGAGACATATGTGTTGAACTGAGGTATTTATGAATAAGAATCTTTTACAATAACGGTGTGACAGTAGAAATACGAAACTAGCTGGAGCAACTATTTAAATTTGCATTTTTGTTAAAGTGAACAGTTTTAAAGTTTACTTCTTTAAATGAAAACTAGCAGTTAAAATAATTTTTGTTTGAAACAGTTATCTTTAAAATTGGCGCAATGAGAAGGAATTTCGTTTAGCACTGATTCCTCATTTGAAGTTTGTGACTGCCGTCTTGGTAGGCAGGCCTGTTAACAAAGGCCATGCCCACTTACTTCTCCGGCGATGATTGTACTAGCAATTAATCCTGTCTCTATAACGACCTCGCTGTCCACTAGACGTTAAGTAATATACAATTTGCTCTGTTTATTTGCGAGTAGAATTATAGGAGGGAGAAAAACGTGGAGGGAGAGAAGGTACACGTTAAGCCAGAGGCTTGAACGCTCAAGGAACTAGAACATACTGGTTCGTGGAACAATTTTGACTTCGTGCGCCGCCAAGAGGATCAAAACACAGCTACCCACAGAATTTTAGCAGCGAGTAGGGAAACTTGCAGTTAATTTGCCTCTGTAATCAGAAGTAACTTCAGTATTTGACGTTTCTATAAGTTATCATCATGTAAAATGTAGTTAATTTAAAACTCGACTAAGTAAGATAAAACTACCAACCTTTAAGAACAATCCAGTTACTGCCTGTATTTTAACATAAAATCTTACTTTATTTATATAAATGCTGGTCGTTAGTTAGGTATTGCCATGCACCACGATTTCGTTAATTTGTAATATTTAATTTTCTTTATTTTTATACGTAAAAGAGAAATAATACGCACGATAATAACATGTCAGTTTTAAATATATTTGTATTCACTGGATCGGCGCATGCGCGCTGGTTAACAGGTCTTTGGCGAAGTTAGTTTTTCACACGTGGCTGAAAGAAGAAACTATACAAGTTTTCGGAAAGTGTTTGTGAACCAAGTGAGTTACTTCATTGGACGGGTCAGAAATTGCCTGTGAGCGGCGACCCCTTGCAAAGATACGGTCGTGACTAACTGAACAGCGTTGCCGTGCGGGTGCGCATATAAACAAGGCGCAGAGACTAATGCCGTGTTCGAAACGGCAATGAGACCATTATTTAGGGTACTAAAGCGACCATGTGTCCAAGTTTAGGTCCTACATATTTGGGTATTTAAGGTCGAAATTTACTGTGGTGAAGTTGAACACTTTATCTCCAGTAGTAGGAGCGCACGGGTTCTAGATACAAAGGGATGCGGCCTTTTTTGATTGACTTAATAAATTTAATATACAATTGATTGGAAGGAGTCATTAAATTGATTGAAAGGATTAATAAAACAGAAAGGGTTAAATGGATTGAAAAGGTGATTTTTAAACCGATAGAATTTTTTAATTTTTTATTTTTGTATGTGCTTGGTGTAAGAGTGTACCAAGGGTCTTCTTTATTTCCTTTTGTGGAGAGGAGCTCTGGTACGCCCTCACCCTTGGAGCTCTGGCACTCGATGAGGTACGGCATGTTGGGGGCGGGGTATATAAGTGGTGAGTTTGTGTAATAGTGGAATAAGTGTAAATTTAGTGTCTCTTACGCGGTGTTAGTTGATAGGTGACTTTGATAGATGGGATTCACGTGGTTATTAATTATAAACGATTAAATAGACGATGACTGTTTCCGAATACAACTAAACGTTAGAGAATTTCAGATTGTTTACACGAGTTCTAACAAATGAATAAATAACATGAGAGAGAAGTAAAACTACCTGGTCTCATAAAGAAACAAGTGCAATTACATGAGTCTCCAGTATGAAATTATTATGTAATGAAAATCAATTAAATGTAAAGAGATGAATACGTCTACAGTGTAATTTTAATACCCCGAGCTGTACATTAGAAATATAATCTACACAAGAGAAGTATAATGCACGAACACAACTATGTGAATAAAATCTGATGTCGAAAAGTGCTAAATAATCACACTTATGTGACTCTCCAGTATGGAAATAATTAATTAACGAATCAAATATTTGTTCCTATAAATTAAATGTCTAACGAACATAATAAGAAGATATATGTAACACTACTTAATGCCTCTAGCACATACCTGACAATATTTTAATACATGTACGTCTGCCTGTGCGACTGGTGAGGAACATCTGAAATGGAATCCACACATTAAAAGAAATTAATTAACACGTGTAAAAAAGAAAATGTTTAATATAAGTCCATTTGCTTGGGAGGTCGCTGAAGCATTTACTTGGATATAGGACCTATGCCAAGTTGTAAACATTTGAATATAGACATAGGTGAAAAACTCGGAAATTTTAATGAAATTACAAAACGGCTAACAAACACAAGTACATGAAAATGTCTAAACACGTACTGAAATCGCACCTCTCCCAAAACACATCACGTCCGCCTTGGAGGCTGATGAATCAATGAAGCAAGCTTACATATAGAGCCTGACCATATATACATGGAGCATGGTCGGAGGCTGACAAGCGACTAAGGTTATAGCTACTCGGAAATAGCTGTGAATACAATTTACATGACAAATTGATAAAAATTATGTTTACGACACACATACTAATATATAAATATGACTACTTGAATTAACAATGAATAAAAAAAGCACATAATGAAATCGTACCTCTCACAAAACATATCCCTCCGCCAGCTTAGAAGCTATTATATATGTGGAGCCCGGTTGGAGGCCGACAGGCAAGTTACTTGAAATTTACGATAAAAACTATGTATTCATCCTACAACTATGTGAATGAAACAATTTTACTAACGAAAGATTCACTTTTATTGGTAGTTGAATTTTTTAATTTTTTAAGAAGTTATTAATTATGTTTTCTGACTTTGTATAAAGTATGAGAGTGTTTTTACCAGCAAGCATCTCTGTGTTGAATCTTCAGCTGCATTAGTAGTAGTAATCTTGGTGCTGTGAGAAGAATATTTTTATTTTAAAGTTGGCTGGATTCTTCCCGCTGTAGAAACTCAGGCTAGCTGGAAACATTGTGGTGTGATGCTAAGGGATCTTTCTACCTGGTCCTGAAAAGGTCTTTGTGTGACTTTGTTTCGCTAAATTCCCTAGGGTTCTTCATGTTGACCAGCGGCCCGGCAAAGTTTTCTCGAGATACAAGTATATTCCTTCTGTTTCAAAATTCATTCAGACATGTTCGATTCTCTCCATCATTTTTTGTGAGTTCTCCTCAGCTCTTTAGAGTATTTGTTTTATTAAATTTTAATTTTAATATTAGTTTTTTTCCCATCATCAAGTTGGAATCAAACAATTTGTATACTTTTCTTTGAAAAAGTGAGCAAACAAATAACCTGGCTTTCAATTCAAACAAACAACTTACCATCACCTACTCATCTCAAGAAATTTAAAACATTTAATATCCAGTCATATACAAGTACTTTGTCTTCAGACTCGTCCAATCTCCAATCATTCACAAGATATTAGATAATGACATGGGGAAATTTCCAAACTAATAAATAACAACGCACAGCATTCAATTTTAACGTAAAAATGTTATTAAAAATTATTTTTAAAATATCATCCTTAAAAGTTAAACTATTTACATTGACTTTACAACAAGCATTGACACACACTAAAAGACATCTTCAGTATCAATTTCGTTACAAATATATACATAAAACATTTTTTGACATGTTTTAAAACAAACACAAAAATATGATGCAATATACAAAATTCATATTACAAACATAATTATCAAACATTTTTAATAATAAGACATTTTAACAAAACCCAGGCATTTATCAAAAACAAGATATTTTACCAATAACATTTTATGATTTAAACTATCAAACATTTCTTCAAAGTTATTTACATCTTAAACCTACTACTATATCTACTACTACAACTACTATTACTACTTACAAAATTGTCTTACACATATGACGAGATCAAAAAATATTTAAAAAGCCAAAAAAGATTAACAAAATGATTTACAAATAAAATACATTGTTGTGGTTGATGTCCTTTTCTTATATATTTACAGTTACGACACATTTGGGTGGTATGTTCATAGACACGCACAGAGGGGCGTTCATTTGTCACACAGTGTCTGATAGTGTAATTTCCACACACACTCACACACAGACGACAGGATATAATACACACTCACACGCACAATCGTTTCCATTAGATTACTTGTCATACTGTGACTTTCTTCTTATTATTTTGTAAAATGTATCGAAGATAGGTGTATTCTTGATATTGTACTTTGACAGGCCTTGCAGGTAGGCATACAGGGAGCAGCAGCATTGAATGGTGACACAAGATACGTTGTAGATACCTGTGAAGTTGGTCATGGAATAGGAGTAACGTGTGGTGGTGGCAGATGTATGTCGTCGGCGGTGTGGTGGTGATAGTAGTGATGTCGTGGGTGGGCTGCATTTGTTGTGGTGTTGAAACTATTGTAGGTGAGGAAAAAAAATTAGGTATTCTGTAGTGCCCCCAAGGTAAGGTTGATATTCCATCTGCCTCAATGTAGCGCTTATCATCCATACCTGACAACACTACCTTGGTTGCCCATTCGGTGTAGGCTTGATGAGCATGT
Source organism: Dryococelus australis (assembly GCA_029891345.1). NCBI lineage: Eukaryota > Metazoa > Arthropoda > Insecta > Phasmatodea > Phasmatidae > Dryococelus > Dryococelus australis. The sequence goes on from CM056998.1 coordinate 83,426,878, forward strand.
GAACAGAACTGATATTGGATCCCCAAAACCCTTATGCAATTTTCGAGGCAAACTCGATAATCCTCGTACCTGAGTGACTGTAACACTTTATGTTTAACACCCTTCACCTTATGCACATATTGTTCATTCCCAGCAACATATGCATAACACTTGGGACATTAACCCACAAAGTGTGTGGTGACATGCCCTGCAAATTCATCTTTCATCACCCCGATACAGCCTTTGTTCTCATGAGGGAATCCTTGTGGGTTATCGAGCGCATAGTTAGATGTATCAAACCGGACCTTTGATTCTGGAGCAATTACTGTATCGATATCCTTACAAGCAACAGAATATACCAAGGAATCTGTGTCACAATAAAGGAAGTGTAAGGCTGGCAGAAGAAATTTTGTATGCATGTACTGATAGTGAAATTCGTAGAGAGTTAATTTTGATATATCAAGAATGGCAACACCGGTGTACAAAGGTTTGTTGTACATAGTAGAACTCTTTTACATCTCGATGAGGACCAAGTTTTCATCGATAATCTGTCTTGCCTGGAATGTAGGACGTCCTATCAACACTGCAGTCCCATAGATCGTGTCATACCTCGAAACGACCCTGATGTCCCTTTTCTGGTGGTAATTCTGCAAGGTTTTTCTGTAAAAGGAATTATTAATTAACTTCAAAATCAATTTTTCGAATTTGTTTGCAGCCTGGGCACTTTACTCATTGTTAAACTCGATGTACAGAGCCATCCAAGCCCTCTGCTCAAAGTTCAAAATGCGATGAACAGAGTTAAGTTTGGCCCCATACATCAAGTAATGCCTCAGTGTTTCCCTTTGTATAACAATTATTCTTCAGCGTGAGTGTTAAAAGAAGTATATCATGCAAGCTGTTTGGGGGATTGCCATTTTTGGCGCCAAAGACAGATCAGATAATGTGTCATGACACTCCTCCGGAAAAGACAGATCAACTTCAGCGAAAGTAATAAGTGTCACCATCTTTCACTGTGTTTGAAAAATCCCATGTCGAAAACACGTCAGCCTCAACCCACTCAAAATTGCAAATCTGAATCTTGGATCGTATTGTATGACTGTACAGCCTGTTGACATCGAAATAACATATATATTTCGATGCTACACTGGGGTCATAGTCCTCACCCATGTAAATATTGTTGGCTTCTGCAGGCCTTTTTGAAACCTGGGTAATGCTGCTCCTAACCCTGTGTTCTACAAAAAGTTATACATCTGGGTCAGTCAGCAGTTCTAGCCACGCACGTGTCATTGACAATAAAGCATCCCTAAAAGAGACGGTGATGTGATGTACATGGGGGGGGGGGGGGTCAAGTCTGTAATTAGCCAAACATACAGTCCTGAATTTCTCAAAAATATCTGCCAGCAAACAAGTGTCCACACGTAAGTAATGAATGGCATACTGCAGCAAGTTTTTGCTGTTGAATGCATCCCATGCGACTTAGATGTGAGTGTAATCCTCATCGCTAAGGCCTTCGCCTCTCATCACATCATGAAATGCATCCTTTGGTGGGAGTGACTTGCACATCAGACTATCTGGCGACTTAACAAAGTCATAAGGAAAAACTCCCTTCCGTTTTGCCAATTCGAAGTGGGTGTTATCTGGAGACATCGAGAGGGTGATACTCAATTGCACAGGTAGTAAATTGGCTGCCAAAGTTTCAGAGGCGCTCATGAATTGGAATGAATCAATAGATCGTAACTTAAGATTTTGCACCTTTCCATTTAAATCAGTCCCATTGGGAATTTGTTTTGTAATACATTTGTATTTTTCAAGGGTATTTCCAATCACTTAAATTTTACCTGGGTTTTGGAGTACACTGTTCCGCCGGGTTGTGGTACATGATGTTCAGCTAATGGCTTTATAAGAATTTGAGCATCATAGTTTTACAGGTTATTATGTGCGCGACCTCTGATTTCGGCCATCAGATGGTCATGTTCGACCACAATATCATCTGTCCTGAGTGTTTCTTTACAAATGTGACAACTTTTCTAAGCCACCAACCTAGCTTCATCAGCAAGGGTTTTTGGCTTCATCGGAACAATCACACTGTACATTCCTGCAACTCATTTTGTAAATTTAACTAATGTATCAACTAATTGGTACATACAACCAGTACCCACAAACTCAAAATAGTTAGATAAACTTGGATTGTATGAGCAGACCAACAAAATGCTACAAGGATATGGAACACGTTGGTTGATGGTAGTTGTATTACTAGTTTTGTTATTAGCTAAGCAAGTGGACATGGGTTTCACGAAACTTTCAACATCGCAATAGGCGATGAAACCCAGTCTCTGCTGTTTCCTGTAATCTTTAAATTCCAGGTACTTGTTCCCAGTGGGGAAAGTACTGTGAACAGCTTTTTGTTGCTGGCAAAGAATAGTGTGACTTGCGAGTTTCTCCTCAGTTCTGAAATACTGAAGACAACATACGCAAACAAATTTCCTGTTTTTCTCCTTACTCAGCTGACTACTAACTAGCTTTGACAAATTTCTAATACAGCCAAATGCAAATGAGCGGTATTTCCACTTGTCCGAATTGCGAAAATATTTACATGTTTGTCATGACGTACATGAGTAATATGCATGGCTACTATAACCCCACCCTTTTCGCAAGTTTCGTCAATTATATTGTTAACTTTGACCACCACACAGTAGACATTGATAGAAATAGAATTGTTCTCCTCGAACTTACGAATATCCTGAATGGCTACAGGCGTCAACAGACCTTCGATATTCAAAACCTCGCGTGATTCTGGATATCAAGAGGAATAACTTACATTTTGTGGGGCAGGAAACAAAGATACTAATACAGTGTAGTGGAAACACATTACCACTGGGCAGTGTACATCGACACAAGCTTTCCTATTTGCAACAAACTTTGGTAATTTAGTGTGTGATGGCCACTATTGGTTCACACATTAATCCATATATGTCAATATTCGCAGTCTCCACCCAGATGCACATGCACTAAACTCCTCAAGTCTGTTTGTGAGATAAGGAATGATATCATCAACATAGGTTAAACGCATATTGGATGAATGTAGGACACAGAGTGCTTTGCTTTGAAAATAAAATGTTTCCTTAGCACCTTCCTCCACCATGAGGGATTTCAAATACTTATGCGCTATGGTAACTGAAACTAACTGGTCGCAGTGATGCCATTATTTAGCTTAATAAAAGGAACTTATACTTCTGGGAAAAAAATGAGAAATGACAGTGTCTCTGTTCAGTCTATTGTTAAGTATCCATGCATCATTTAGTCTTCCTGCAAACACCATAGCCACGAGCTCATATGTCAGGTCTGGCAAAGCTTCCACTGAGGCTGCAGAATCGGAAAAACAAATTATTTTCTGGCTCCCTTGGCGAAATATTTCTAATCGACTCGAAAGTCGGATGTGAAATGGATTGAGCACTGTCCGAATCACAAGAATCTTTTGAGTCTGATAGAAATAAGTCATCATTTAAAAGATCAACCTTCTCATGTTTGGGGGAAGCAGACATGTTTTGACCTTTAGGTGTAAATGATCTCGCCATAAGTGAATCCATGCCCGAATCACTTAATTAGAGATTGTCTTCCAATTGATTAACTCGTGACCGCTTGGGCGAAGGTACACTTTCTCGACAGTTTGCTGTAGACTGTCTTTGCGTCTGAGATTCAGAATCTGAATCATTTACGTAAAGATCTTCAAGCAAGATGTCTATACTGGATAGCTTATGCTCACCCATTTTACCTAACTAAAAAATTCCTTAGTTTCCTATACACAATAGCTACAACACCACAATAAATTAAATTGAAGTCCCTCGTCGTTCTGAAAACATAGAAAAGTAAGAGAACTTTATCCCCTCATCATGTCATAATTGAAATGATTAGTAACATAAACACTGTATTATTTTATATAAATAAGATTATTTTTGAGGGAACTGTGGGTTTATTTGGGAAAGGAAATCGACTACAGTGACATGTTTTTACAAAAGATACAGGTATGAGTTATTCTAACACATCGTGTACAAAGCCAGGTAGCAGATGGCCGATAATTGAGTATGTGGGAAGCAAACGAAATTTAGCTCGCAAGAGCCAATGAGGGTGAGATGCACAGAGCAGCGTAAAAGACAGCGCAGGCCAGGAGGTTTGGGCTGTGAGCAGACGAGATGACAGAATGGTTCAGTAAACTGTCGCAGTCTGCTTTGCGCACCACCATCCAGGTACACTCCCACCCAACAACCTCCCCTTCCCCCCGCTGTTGCTCATTGCACAAAGCCTATGGGCGCACAAATGCACCAGCAGGAGAACTTCACCCCGTCTCTCCGACCTGCCACACCGTCGACTTCTCTCTGCAGCGCGAATTACCGGTCTGCAGGTCGCGTCCACTATACAATTCATTATAGCCCGGGACCTGACTCGCTTGCCTGTATTTCGAAATTTTTAGAATTTTAAAGCAAGCAGACTGTGTTTACAACACAACATAAAATTTTAAGGCCAGTTTAAAAAAAAAAGCTTTCAAACTTTAATGCACTTTTTTTTTGTGAAAACTACTGTACACTGTTAAAAACCCATTGACACCATAAACAATATTTATGAATTTTTGCACCATAAAAGTATGTTCGAAGGTACATAATTTACACTGTCAAAACATTTTTGATAATGATTTTCATATAAATGTTTTAGCAAGGGAGCGACACAGTGAATGTGAATTATACTAACTAAGCAAACACTCTAGAAAACTAAGCATTTTAAAAATAAAATTTATCAAAACTTTATATAAAAAAACTACTCAAATATCTCTCTCTCTCTCTCTCTCTCTCTCTCTCTCTCTCTCTCTCTCTTTCTCTCTCTCTCCCTCTCTCTCTCTCTCTCTCTCTCTCTCTGTCACACTTGCAGTTATCCTACAACTTCTAAAATGAAATCTCTTAAAATTAACTTTGATGTCCAATCCACCCCATCATATACACATCAAAATCATTTCATTTGTTAGAAGTACTCAAGGCTCATTTATCCATATTTCAAACTTTCATCACCAAACAGCTCACACAGAACAATTTTGGAAGCTTAGGTTATGCACCTACTGAATACGCTAGGCGTTTCCAGACTAGTTCTTCCCTTTTTTAGTCATTTCATATTTCATGCATCATACACAAGACAACCCGTCCCTAAACAGCTCTTCAAAACTATGCAAAACTAACTAAATTTATTGAAAACACAATTTTCTCCTCACTCATACTAGTAGTAACCACCTACTCACTAATTTTTCTCAGAGTAATTTGTATTTTATTTTAGATGGTATTGAAATATATTTGTGAGTATTTAACAGTGTAGAGAAGGCCTGAATTCGAGATATTGTGTCGGCCTGTGGTCCATAGTGCGATACAATGGCAGTCATTCTGTATCTCCTACAAAACTCTATTAAATTTCATCTCAAATATATGTCAACAACACATCTAAAATTTCTTGAAAACACAATTTTCCCCTGCACTCATACTAGCAGTCAACCACCTACTAATTTTTTTCTCAGAGAACTGTGCATTTTTTATTCGGGATGGTATTGAAATATATTTACGAGTATTTAACAGTGTAGGAAAGGCCTGAACTCGAGATATTGTCTCGGTCTGCCATCCACAGTGTGATACTATGGCGATCATTCAGTATCTCCTTCAAAACTCTATTAAATTTCCTCTCAAAGATACATCAACAACCACCTAAAATTTATTGAACTAAACATTAACAAATTAAATTTTAACAAATTCTAAACAAAAAATTTATATCACACTCAGAATAAATTTAATGTAATTGTCATTCAAATTGTAACCATTCCATATAAAATGTTAAAAATTTAAACAATATGTTAAAAAGTTATCACAATATTAAGAAAATTTCTTTCAAGTTGTAAACTATTCATTAAAACTTTTAATGATTTGCTAAAAGTATAACGAAATTATTTCAAATTCTAAAGATTTGAATTAAAAGTTGGTACGATTTTAAGAAAATCTCATCCAGTTGTAAAAAAAAAATTTTAATGTATAATGATTTACTAAAAGTTTATAAAATTTCTTGCAAATTCTAAAGACTTGTTAAAATAGTTGGAATGGTTTCAAGATAATTTCATTCAAGTAGTAAATGATTCATTAAAATGTTTAACAATTTACTAAGAGTTTAACAAAATTCATTAAAATTCTAAAGACTTTGTTAAAAGTTTAACGATTTGTTGAAAATAAGTTTAATAACGAAAGTTTTAGCAAGAGGAATTACGCTGTTACACTTATAGCATTTAAAGGACTTGCCTAAAATTGAAACATATAATGCTATAAAACTAAACATGCAATAATTTTACAATACAAACCTATGTTCACATTCCAGTCATTTTACTTAAATTCAAACTTGTAATACTTTTTACAACTATAGAAACCAGTATACTCGTATTTTAGAAGAAAAATTTTCTTAATATAAAAAAAAACACTTGAAAATCACTTTCTCTCTCTCCCTTACTCTTCATTGCTCTCTCTCTCTCTCTCTCTCATACAATTACATACACATACTCCTACACTCACTCTCGCAGTCATGCACCTGACCAAAATTTCTCAGAGTACTTGGCAATACATATTAGATGATTTTCACATACTTTTGTGAATATTGAAACAGTGAAAAGAGGTTTTTAGGTATGTGTTATTGACACAGCCCTATTATGTATAGTACAAGATACTACTACTGGTGATTCTCCTCACCTCTCAACTCTGCTAAATAAACTGAAACATACACAAGAAATTTCATCTTTAGCACCTTTCCCTGCATTCACACACACACACACACACAGTCATACACTCTTACTCACACCCAATTAAAGCCAAAACCCACCCTTAAACTTCCATCCTTAAACATCGTTAAACAGCCTTAAACATCAATAAATACCCTTAAAATCTTAAAAATACTTAACAAATAATCTTAAGTGTGAAACTTTTTCATTCAGATTTAAAGATTTTTAAAAAAATTTAATAGTTGTAATGATTTTTAAAGAAATTTTATTCAATTCCAGCGATTTTGAAAGAAATTTCATTCTGTTCTAATGAATTTTAAATAAAGATTATTGTGTTCTAACGATTTTTAAAGAAATTTCATTCCAGTGTAACAATTTTTAAAGAAATTTAATTCAGGTGTTATGATTTTTAAAGAAATTTCTTTCAGTTTGTTAAAAATTTCTTTCAAATCTTAATGATTTTGTTAAAAGTTTAACGAAATTCATTAAAATGTTTAACGATTTTAAAGAGTTGTTTACAATTTCAATGACCAATCCTTCAGTCTGATAAAAATTTCTTTCAAGTATTAGTAATCTTGTTAAAAGTTTTAAAAAATTCATACAATTTACTTAAAGTTTAAAGAAAATGCGAAAAATTTTAAACAAAATACCGAAACTCCTAAATTTTTATATTTAAAATGATACATTTACTTAAACTCTTGTAGAGAAGATGGTGGTTGTTGGAGACCCGAACCGAGGTCAGTTGGCCTGAGCGCTAACCCGCTCTGCCAGATGAGCATCCGGCCAGGCAGGCAGTCGGGCGCACACAATCCTCTCGAGAGCTCCTTGGGAGCCTACCCCGGCAGTCTAGCAAGCGGTCGAGCAAGCTCTGCGGGTAACTTTTCTGGTGAGGAGGGTTGCTTTCACCATCGCGCCGGAAGCGATGGTAGGGGGGTTCTCTTGACCCCGTTGCAGAAGAGCCCTGCAGAGTAAAGCAAGCGACGAGCAGGCAGTCGGTGCCCTTGACCTAGGCACCACAGATCGGTTCACTGGATGTCCGTACATGAGAGGGTGAGAGTTGTTACCTCTATGAAGTCACAGGAGCAAATGAGTTCCAATGAGTTGGAGGTGCTATTTATATCCTCACCATCCTCCCTTGTTGCATAATTTAAAACTATGCTATTCGCCTGAAGTGGATATCAAATAGATGAATAACATATTTTAAGACATTGAAAATAAAATTTAACCTATTTCAATTCATTAAAAAGAATTTTACATGATTTTTTTTTTAAATTTCAGTGAGGATATGCTGTATTTTAACCTTTGTATCAGAATTTAACTTGTAACTGTTAGTTTTTAACCCTTAGGTTTGAATTACTTTCTTATTTAACAATTTCTTACATGAAGAATTGTCATTACAATACAAATTTTTTGCATTACAAGGTGAAATCAATTTAATACTACGATTCAACACTCTTTTACTTATACGAATGAATTCCTGTTTTTACTATCATTTATTTCTAATTTTATATATTAATCCTTCTAGTTAACAATTAATGACTTACAAACTAGGTAATATCATATAAGAGCTATCTGGGAATCGAACCCAGAATCTATATATCTACCCAACACTGAAAGTGAGAAAGTAGATTACAATCGTACATTACCTAAGCAGGACTCGTACCCAACTTATATCAACCATGTCTTACTCGGGAATCGAATGCCCTATATATATTACAATTAACCATGCCTTATCCAGGATTCGAACCCAGAGCCTCCAACAAATGCCTAATATGATAACTCTATGGAGGCAGGTGACATTTAACAAGTCATTTTATGTATTTATAATTTTTTTCAGCAGACATTTTTTTTTGTCAGATTCAAATATATCTTTAGTTGAATAGTAATTTTGGCAAAGTAATAGTCTGATCTGTTTCTTTCTTTACAAAACTTTTTGTTGTTAATGCCACATACTTTTAATAGAAAAATTTAAGAATCTTCCTCTTTCTCTCTCTCTCTCTCTCTCTCTCTCTCTCTACCTGTCTCTCTCTCTCTCTCTCTCTCTCTGTGTTACATTTTAATTACTTTTTCCTCTCCCTGGGGAGAAAATATTTTTCTTGGCAAAATAAGTTCACTTTTAATACGGAATAGGTTAAATGAATTTTAAGAAACAATTTGATTTTTAAACATTAATTCATTTACATAATATATACAAACACAAGCTGTTTCAAAAAAATTTATCACTGAAGCAGCATACTATGTTCAAAACATATTTAAGCAAGTAGAAAAATTTTGCTTCAAAGCATATACATAGTACATACTTGTTTCAATCATTTTAAACACTATCAAGTATAGGATGACACAAAACATTTTCATACTACCAAGTAGAATTTGCTCCAAACATTTCCATACTAACAAATACAGGTGAATTCACAATATATTTACACCATTTTTTAACACTAGCAAATACAGCATGTTACAAAACATATTAGAAAATTATTTAAAAATGCAGTAGATCAAAACTTTATGTATAACAATTACACCTTGCTCAGAAATAACTACAGGATAATACAAAACATTATTTCAAAATATACTCAGCATTTTTCTTTAAAACAAATATTTTTACAAACTGTTCGTAACTTCTGCGAACAAAGTATTCATGCATTTTCTTAAAATTGGATGCATATCCCCTTCTTGACCTCTGATTTCAAGGAGTGAGCATTTATTATGTCTCTGGTTTTAATCTGTCTGTTTGCACACACATGTCTCGTCTTTACAAGTTGGGGCATGTAAAACAATGCTTTTTAACCAAATTAAGATATGATTCAACATAATGAGAATACATATCTTCAATACTAGATGGAAGAGGTGTGTTTACAGTCATATGAAACACTGGACACTTCCTATTATCACCGCACTGTATGAGTTTGTGAATCTTTTCGTCTTCCAGAGGAAAATAAATTACTTTAAATTAAAAATATTATCACATGTTTCTGTAAATTCTCGCATAATTTTTTTACACTGTAGGATGTAAGTTATATTGGACTCTCCTTGTTTGAGACTGACATAATGATTTGCAGGATGAAAATACGTCATGTTGCTAGTATGACATCCAACACTCGACTGAGACGATTTAGCAAGGAACAAGGTATGTATATTGATAAATTCATCCTCTCTAAATTTGCAATTTGAAATGTGCTTTAGGGCTAAATTTAATTTTTGCCAATTTTATTGCTTGATGTACATAACATTTTGATGAATCACACCCAGTATGAGACATGTAATCAAATTTATTTTTGCTATAATGATATAAAGTATGAAGATTAATATCACATTATTCGAAATACTGATAGGGAAAACAATGTATGTATTATAAACAAGATGTTCCAAACATTTTTCTTCCTCACAATATGAAGTTACACCATGTTCACCCTTAAGTTCATGCTTACAATCTCTCTGTGTGATCTGTACTGATATACAAGACATCCAGAAAGTTTGCAGTTAGTTAAAGTTGCATCATAAGTTTTGGTTTACTATGTGCTATAAATGTTTGAGAGAAATGCGTACCTGACTCAAACATTTCCTTAACAACATAATGTGAATATAATTAGATGTATGTTACAGAATGGAAACCTTTAGTATAAACGTATACTTGTATTTCATCGGGCACAATTGAACATTGGGTTCATTATTCTGAATTAGCCACTTCACATGCATCTAAATTACACATCGACAGAAAACTAATGATCCTTGTTCGAAAATAAAATTGTGGGTTTCCCCGTCACAGGTCTCCTTCCAATGTACGGTGATTCCTTGGTGAGCTCTGGTAAGCTGGTAGTCGATTACTCTTTATCCTGTTCCTCTTCAATCTCCTCGCTAAGACTGGTAATCATCAAATCTTCTAATGTTTATGGCAAGTCACTGTCGGGGCGAAGATTTCTCACAGCACAATCGTTGCATGCTATTCCTTCACCAAAGTGAATACTGAGACTGTTGGTCGAAAGTGTAGCACCAATGTTCTATATCATTGCAGACATGAACTTGTAGAATACCGTTGTACGGTTTAAAGAACACTCTTCTGTATCCAATTTGTAGGACCTTGTATATGTCTGTAGGGTTGAAGCTGCTAGCCATGACTGACTATTTTATACTATGCACACTCCTTTGTTATAGTGTGATAGATGTTCTTGCTTTGAAATCATTGCATTGCCACATGCCACAGGGAGAAGTTAATTCTTGGTGACTGATGTACGTATAATGTGTGTTGTTGCATTCTTCTGTCCAAACAACACATTGAGAGTAATACTCCCTTCACAACTTATACTTAATTTTACTACATGAGGGATAGTTAGTGATATCTTCACCTTCCATGTCCCATTCTAATTCGGTTAAACTAATCGGTAAATCGCTGTCAGGTCTTAAATTATAGACTACACACTTGCGTCCAATGCAACTCCAACTTCTTCGTTCATACATTCAGGACTAATTATTGAAAAACTCCAATGTTCATCTCCATTGCACATCTGTATCTGTAGTGGACTATCTTCATTTTCAATCCAAAACCACACTCGCCTGAATCCTGGTGTAATACTATCATACTGAAGTGATGAGTCGAACCTCTCCATCCTAACACATATATGGGATAGTCTTTGAGTAACAAATCATTTACATATTGAAAACGTTTTTTGTAACATATGTCACCAGAGTCCCAAATTCAGGTTATGTATCTAGTAAGTCTGTTCTCGAAACATCATTTTAACTTTAGATTTTAAACTGTACCAAGGCATGGGAGATTTAAAGAATAATACTATAGAGTCATTAGTATCGGTTGCATAAGAAATAGCAAGCTTGTTAATTATAAAGGAGTTGTCTTGGTAGTTTTCGAAACCCTGAGCATAGCACACATAATTTTACGTTATTTCTTTACACACTATTTACAAAAAAGTCTCTCATATATAAAATTTTATAAGATGATAGTGCTCACCACAGAATCTACTTCATCGACTCTGGAATCGTCCATTACTATATCTGGAATAATTCTATGTTCAAGTAGCTGTTCCAGTCTGCGTGAAATACAATCCCTCTGCATATGCTGTAAGTTCTCATCATTAGCAAAGGCAGGCATGCTGTAAGGACAGTCATCACAAGGTAGACAGGATAAGATATCCTAATCGAATTTTAATGTTCAGCCAGGAATTGATACACTAATTTTATTTCGTGGCCCGCAAAAGAGATTATAAATTCTTTCAGCAACACTCGCTCTTGGGAACACTCTAGACTCAATAAGGTTTTCTCCTTCCCATCAGCTAAAATAGCATGGTACATTTCAACACATTCAGAGTCGCAATTCTCGCAGTAGTGACCTCGATGCATTTTATTTTATGCAAAAATGAAATCCTCTGTAGATTCTGCCTTGATGATGTTCTAGATGTAACGAAGTTGTAGTTGATGTCTGGCGTCGTTCTCGGTGAGGACACCTGGAGCTGTAGTAGTAATGATGGATGTCTGGCATATAGTCGACATTGTAGTGAGCACCTGTTGTTGTAGTGGATGCCTGGCGTCGTTCACGTTATTAATGCTTGCCGTTGATGTCCGTGCTTCCCGGATGCCTGTAGTAGACTCCTGGCATTGTTATCTGTGCTACTGCTATGCACATGCATGCATACACACACAATATGGCCTTAGCAGATGCAGATTTAAGAATGAGAAAAAATTAATTTGTCCCACCTTAAATACCACAAGGATTCAAAATGGCCATCATTTCCCCATAAATATACAAAAATTTGGACCTTTTAGGAAAAAAGTATGAATAACCTTGAAATCGCTATATTCCAACTCCGAAAAAACACGATTTCTGCCTGTATTCATAATCTTTTGTTAAACTCACATTGGAAACTGTTAAAATATTATGTTTTATGTTATATGGAATATATTTTGTTGTTGGAAAGTTTTTCTGTTAGACATAAAAAGAGAGGGAACACGTTGGTTGAACACTTAGTGCACTCGCCTCCTCGGGTGGGTCACACCATAAAAACAAAATATTGACGTGTGAATGTCATGTTAGACGTTGCTATTGATATAAGTGTTTTTTGGAGATCTCCCTCGTTTCCCCTAGTCTCATGCACGCGACCCAATCCAGCTTGGTGCTGCTCCAACTCCGAACATTTTCCCCTCATCTGCTCTTCAGATCTCGTTAAAAGACATGGGCAATTCTCCAATACAAATAAATATATGTCGAATTGATAGTAAAAAAAAATTTCTTAACAGTGAATAAAGTATGCCTTGTTTGAATACTTGTAATAAACAGCTATGTTTTAATGAGTGTATAAAATGCATATTGTATTCCTGTGTGTTTTTTTTTCATTTGTAAGTTTCCTGTAGAGTGTCGACTGCTGTGACCACTTAATTCCCCCCCCCCCCAAATATGAACCCCTTCGAGCATTTATGGGATGTGGTGGTGAGGTCCATTAGCACCCAATATCCTGCACAATTAGAATAGCAGACAGCATGAGTTAGTATCTCTCCACGAGTGTTTTGTCCACTTGTGGAGAGATACTACACTTCACCAGGATGTCGGAAGGACTAAGCTATACTAGACTCCTATCCTTTTCCCTATCCCACGACTCTTGGCATGTCAGTGTCATTTGAGTTACCAAATTGCAAGGGTTCCCTCTCCCTGTAATTTCTTTATTGTGTAATAGCTCCTTTCTTTTTACGAATCATCATGCGAAGTTCGTACCTGGAGTCGACGACAAAGCCTGCATATGTGACTTCTACATGGCCCCTATATACAGGTGTTTCAAAATTTGTGTCACAGCGCTCTAGGGCTAAATATATCAACTTCTGTGTATAAACACTGGCTCGGAAACGAATAGTTCAATCGTTAGTGGGCACGACTGTTTAAGTGTAGGCAACCTGCCGTACTTGGCTCAATGTCACATCCACACTAGTAGCTGGCCGGTTTGGTCGCGGCAACCTTATGGAAAAGTGTCTGGCTTCGACTCTCAGCCATTGGCCGAGCCACAAGTGCCCGGGAAAGAGGAAGTTGGGGCGGAGGACGAGTCAGTATTAATGACAGTGTGGCACAAGCTGATAGAAAGGTTACATGTACTGCACATGCGTTCGCTAACTGCTGTTCCACCCAAACATCTGGAAAGGTCAATCTCTTGTTGGTGACTGGCATGTCGTTCGACTAACCTCTTGGTCTGGGCCACCGCAGACACAGTGGAGTACACATTTGCCGAACTCGTCGAAATGTTGCTCATTTATGGCGAAACGAGACGCAATGGCAGGGCTGCTCATTGGATGTATCATGATGAATGGTACCCAAACCAAAGCATTCCAGCGCACAGAATGTTTGCACGCATTGAATGTTGACTGCGAGAGACAGGTTCGTTGTTAGTAATGGAAATAATACTGGTGTCCCAAGGAGGACTCACACACTACATTTTGAAGAGGGGGTCCTGTAAGAGTTTGAAGCTAACTCGAACTAAAGTACACGATCTGTTGCACATGACATTTGTACAGACCATGCCACTGTGTGATGCTTGCAATATGAGCAACAGTTGCGCCCGTATCATCCCCAGGCGGTTCAAGCCACGGGACCAGCTGACTACCCGCTTCGACTCGATTTCAGCAGGTGGTTCGTTAGGACCTCGGAGGACGATCCACGCTTTTGTGTGCTGATGAGCAACACACAGTGGATGGTATTTTAAACTCCAGGATCAGTAAAATCTGGGACGACGTCAGAACCGCTTTTTCGGTTAACAAGTGGGCTGGTATTGTTGGACATGTATTTGTGGGATCTTACATACTGCATCAACATATCAGTGGCACGATTTACCTGCGCTTCATCCCCGATACGCTACCTAAACTCCTGGAAGAGGTACCTTTGGTTATCCATCGCCACATGTAGTTCCAAAACGATGGTGCACCAGCTCATTTTTTCGCACTGGCGGTGCGCGAGTTTCTCAGCGAATCATTTGGATATCGTTGTATCGGATGGGGCGTACCTGTACCTTGGCCGTCATGTTCCCCAGATCTCGCTAAAATGTACTCCTTTCTCTTGGGCTACATGAAGTCACTAGTGTAAGAGACTCCCGTGGTTTCAGAAACTACCCTCATCGCGCGAATCCATGCCGCTGCCGCTCACATTCAGGCTGCTCAAGATATCGTAGCGGCGATTGAAGAACGCATGCTCTGTCGTTGTTGACTATGCATCCGAGAAGGTGGCCGCCATGTTGAACTGTATCTGTAACTTTGTGTAAAAACGTGTGAAGAGTGAAACGTATTTTATAAACAACAGTTACCAGAACACAATAAACACAACAAATCTAAAGCACCATCAACACTGTAAGCCAATTACTTCCAATGCTCATCTCAAAGTAATTTACGGTGGTTATCGAACGACATTATACACCTCAAAGCGCGTGTCACGTTGTGTATTGTGGTTTGTAGGCCTATACCGTAATACTCTGACGCCTTCTATCAACACAACTAATTGTTTCCGACCCAGTGTTTATATGCAAAAGTTGTCCCATTTAACGTGTACTACCGGCCCTAGAGTGTTGTAATACGTTTTTTTTAAACATCCTGTATTTATATTCGCTTTTGAGGCACATCGATACGGACAACAATAACATGTGTCCTGTCGCTCCTACGCGCAAGGCGCTGCACCTACGTGTAGTACTTCCGCTGTAATGCTTTCCTGTGCAAATGAGATCTGTAACATTGGATTTCATTACACGTAATGAAAGCTCATAGATTAAACTACGACTGTACAGTTTTATTTTTCTCATATATATCAAGAAACTGTGCAGGAAACCTCTAAAATACAAGTGTAACAATTCCCACGATTTTTATCTCTTTGAATTAACTTAATGTTATAAAACCAGAGCTGTACGGGCTTAAATAATAGTTATTTTTAATCTTTTCTGGCAAGAAGATGTATTCGTAGGAAATTTGTTTGCTGAGATACACGTAAACGCGCAAACGAGTGTTCGGACTACTGACTCTTAAGGGGAATGGTGTACGCAAACCTTACATTTATATAATTTTTGTCATAACTGGTTTTACAGCGGATTTTTCAATAATGTTGCTTCGGCAAGACATAAATAACAATTTTGAGCATCTTATTACATTGCAACAAATTCATTACGTTCGTTATTCTCAGAGTACTGACTAAAGATAAGAAAAGAAAAATCCTTTTTATTTTTTGTTCCATCAGTCTCCGAGAATAATGACGGCAGTGATTATCTAACAACGTAAAAAGGCGTTGAAAATTATTATTTGCATCTTGTCGAGCCAGAAATTTGGACAAACCCTTTGGAAAAGGACTTATATCGAAAATCAGGCAAATATACTCCTTTCATGCACCATTACCCTTAAGGTGTAAATATGAGCCTCGCCTCGTCGTAATGCCTGAGGAAACTCGGCGAACGGTCCAGCACGCCGCTGCGGAAGATGAACGTACCGAGCTGCGTCATATTTTCTAACGAGGCGCACTTGTGAATTATCCAGACGTAACTACGACCTGGACCCCGGCGGATTTTCTTTCTCCCGGCTGGTGGCCGCCGGCTGCACCATTCGCGGCCAGGATTTAATCAGAGTAATAGAAGGTTTTAGTGGCAGGCGGCAGACGCCTGGGCGCGCATTACAAATTGATTCCCCGGGAAACGCGCAATTTCGTTAATGGCGGGAGCGCAGTAATTCTGGGAACGTCTGGCCGCCTCAGTTGGACAGCGTCACAAGTGTTGGGGCGGTGCCTCCAGGGAGGGTCGGAGGTAGGCCTTCCCCTCCCCTTTCTTTCTCCCGCCTCTCGACGACGCTGCTGCTATCGGCGCCGCGGTGGTCTAGTGGTTAGACTACCCGCCTCCCACCTAGGCGAGGACCGGGTTAGATTCCCGGCGTGGTCACTCCATGATTGTCGCTAGTGGGAATCGTGCCGTACGTTGCCACTGTTCGGCGGATTTTCTCGGGGATCTCCCTTTCCCCCCTCCACCGCCCTTTTATTCCGGCCCTGCTCCATACTCATCTCGCTTCATCCTTTTTCGGCTCTCAAGACCTCGATGTTCACTCTCTTCGCTTAATGCTGCTACCGCGTTCATGTTCCGTCCGAGATGC
The DNA here is from genome assembly GCA_029891345.1 of Dryococelus australis. Classification (NCBI taxonomy): domain Eukaryota; kingdom Metazoa; phylum Arthropoda; class Insecta; order Phasmatodea; family Phasmatidae; genus Dryococelus; species Dryococelus australis. The sequence goes on from CM056998.1 coordinate 83,443,745, forward strand.
ACCTTTTCCTGGCGCTCATTCCTTATTATTGTTCTATGCCAGTAGCCTAAGCGAGTCAGATTACATAACACACTTGACGCAAAACGTTAAACGCTAAACGTCACCATAAAAAACTGGCATGTCTACAATCAAAGTTAACAGAAATAAAAATAAACATAATGTTGATGTGTGTGTGTGTATATATATATATATATATATATATATATATATATATATATATATATATATATGTATGTATATATGTATGTATATATATATATATATATATATATATATATATATATATATATATATATATATATATATATATACACACACACACACACACACACAACACACTAATATTTTTGTTTGTGTTTGTAATATGAGAAAACCCTTTTACAAAAAAATAATCCGCAGACTTAATTGTTACACTCAATTATTTTTTAGTGCGTTTTGCGTTATTTGTATAGTGATTAATAAAAACGCACTGCGATAGTGGTGCCATCTGTTGCCAAACGTCTGTACCATTTGTTTTCACTTGATTCTGCCGTATTGGATTGTGATTGGCTGGCGTTAAACGTTAAACGTGAAGAGTGTTGGTCAATTTTTAACGCTTTGGGTTTGACGTTTAGCGTCGCGGCAACGTTTTACGTCGATTGTAGCCATTGTCATTACTCTCCGTGGATTCATGAGTTATTGTAACGTGTTATTGTAGCGGCAACGCGATTGTAGACGAGCGTTAACTCGTTGTACACACAGCCATATCACCCAACCTTCGAACACACAACTCCCACAGAGAAAGACTGTCTATAGAATGTTCACGGGAAAGTGAGCGCTTTTGATAGTCCTCTCATTTGGAATATTAGTCAAGAAATATATTTTATTGCAGCCTTAGACGTTAACTTCCGAGTGTGATGGAATATACATACTGTGTTTATTACTTGCATGGCAGTAGTTATTTAAAAAGGTGGTTAAGGAATAAAATATGGCTGAAAAGAAAAAAAGTAACTAGGTCCTAAAAAGTGCTCAATTTACCGTGAACAGCCTATACCCGCATATATTTTAATCGGCACTCTGGCAAGCGCCCATGTTAAGATGGTAACGATGGAAGGAATATAGTTCCATGCCTCAACGCTGAATTGAAAATGTCAGGTAAACTTCTGTAAATATTGACGTGATTTATTTTGCTTTCTGCTTTTTAAATGCACATTAGTGTAACAATTAGCAAATCTCTAAGATATTAAATGTTCTAACAATTTTAAAGTTTCACTTGCCCAACGCATGATTAAGTTAATTTCAAGTGTGATGGAAGAATACACAATGTGTATACAAGTATATCTTAAGCAGGGCTTTCAAAGGTGCCCATCTTACCGTTAACAGCCTGTATAAGATTGGCTAAGGTGGTCCTGTTGCCGCGCCACTGAAACGAACAGTAACAAGCGATTAAATAAGAAAAATATGAAATTTTCCATTACCGAACCGATTTGCGGATCCAGCGTTCGAATACACTCACGTATTCCTAAACAATACGATTTCATGTTGGTAGTAACTACAGATCGATTAACACGATTCGTGTTAGCATTACGTAAAGAATTTTGATATACAGAATGATTGTCAATTAGACCGACAAACTTCGGGAGGTGATTCTTCATGAAAAATTAAAAGGAAAACATATGTGTCACTTTATACCTAAACCTAATATTAAGGGAGGTATGAACCCTTAAAGAAAACGAGATTTTAAGTCGTATTTGTTCAAAATATCTGCTCTCACGTTGAAGGTCCGATAGCATACAATAATGTTCAGAGAGTTGTCATTGTATTTTACTTCGTTACCGATATTTTGCACAAATGCTGTTTAAAACCTCGTTTTTTAAGGTGTCATACCTCCCTTAATATTAAGTTTAGGTATAAAGTGTCATAATTTTCCTTTTACTTTTTCATGAAGAATCTCGTCCCGAAGTTTGTCGGTATAATTGCAAATCATCCTGTATAGGCCGTAACCATTGACGAAAGATTGAAGCTGCAATCAGATGTAATAAGCCAGTTCTAATTCAAAATGCGCAATTCTTATTTTCCAGGGACATTCCCTCTATTATTCCCAAAACTACTTTACATATCTACTCCAATTTTTTCACTCGAAATACTTGCGCACGGATTTTAGAACAACTTCGAAATCAATGAAAAATAGCCAAATTTATGCCAACAAATAAATTAGGTCAAAAGAAGCATTCTAAAAACAAAAATTTCTCTCACGTAGAGAAAAATAATAATAATTTAATTTTTTCAATTTGCATACTAAGGGGACTATGCAGCTGCGCGTCCAAGGTCAAGAAAGGAGGGAGCGATACGGACGACACTAACACGCACGTCATAGTGCCTCGTCGCTTCTAAGCGCAAGGCGATCAGTGTTTCCGTCGTAACGCTGTACTGTGCAAATTAGATCTGTAACAAAGAGGTTTTACTTCACGCGATGAAAGCACACAGATTAAACTACGTTTGTATATCTGTACTTTTCTCTCGCCGCTTAAGGAAGTTGCATAGGTATGTTTTAAAAATGCCATATCTGACCATTTTCACTAATTCTTTTTCTCCAAGACTGCACTTAATATGGAAAAAGTACAAAATAGGACCATGGATAATTATTTTTTATCTTTTCGGACAAAATATCATATTTACATAACTTTTATTTACCGAGATACGCGTTTACGCGCAAACAACGATTTCACAGAAAAGGTTTCAGTACACAAGACTCTTGATACATACTGAGAGCGCATGAACATTTCTCATGTAAGTGTTACTTAAATTTCAATGAGACATAAAATAATAACGTTGCTAGATAATATTTATTATCAAAATTCTTTACCGTGCATATTATTTCTTTTGTTCATTTACTATATATCTTCGTTTACCGTTTTTAAACTATCAGGTATAGTTTTATCGTGTCGTCTAAAACACACATTTTCTTACTGAAATTAAAATCTATAATTTAAAAATATCATACAGCGTATTTTTTTTATCCTGTGCGAATCCTCGCAGCTTTTCTTCAGAATAGAATTAATTATTTGTTTAAATATTTTTATCTACACGTAAAATATTTATTATAAAAAGGAAATTAAAAACGGATTATTTTTAAATTTACTTTATGTAGAAAGCTGAAAACTTATATTTCTGTGTAAAAAGTTCTCAGATGTGTTGTTTTATTTTCGTATGTCTAAGCTTACAGAGCGTTTTTTATGTTAACATTTTGACGTAAATGGACCATCTTGACTAATAGATACGAGAGAGAAGTACTTCAGAAAATTGGATGCAAATGTATATAGTAAAGATTTGCATCCTTCGGTATAATTTTAAAATATTCAAATGAGTACCACACAAATATGAGAAAAAAATTTTAACACATAAAAAATATTAAAACATTTATAAGCTTATCAAAAAATATTTAAAAACAGTTTGCGCAAAAATATTTAGTACACAACAAAATAAATTATTGGCTGAGACTTTTGTGAATGTACTTTATATGTTTGTGAAATATATTTTAAAATTTTTGAAAATTTACGTGGTCAGTGATAAAAGTTACGTATGAAAATAAACAGAAATAAAAATATTAAGTAAGAATTTAAATATAATAAAATAAGTAAATATAAAATAATGTATTACATTGTGTGTCAGATTCATGTGTGTATCTATAGATAGTTTGGAACTGTGTAGCGTCTGTGAACTTAAATTTTTTAAATATTGGAAGTTATGTATTAACCTTCGTGATTTACTTAGGAGAAGCCCAAATTCTTGTATATCAGGTAATAAAAGTGAGGATAGGTTCGTGAAAGTTGACAGAGTTGAAGGGATTTACCTGAAGAATTAAAATGATAAAGATGATATATGTAGTTTAATTAAAGAGAACTTTTCAATTTTAACCTCATCACTCGATATATGAAGTGCTGCAGAGTAAGTGAGATGAGACCCAAACTGTACGCTACAGAAACCATCATCAAATGCGAAAATTCCCTTGTGACCAATGATGTGCCGTGAAAATGGTCACAGCTCGGAATCATATTACTGTCAAATGAAATGATAACAAAGTGTACAAATGCCTTTTAAAGCCTACACAGTGTTTATGGATGTCAGAAGCTCGATTCCAGGTGCATTCATTAAGACAATCCTGCAGACTGAGAAGTTCACGCAAACTGCCGTAACGTTCGTTACATAACACGTGTTTTGTGTCACATAACCAAAAAAAAGTCAATGAATTAAAAAAATCTCACTTAATAGGTTGGCCTTTTTTATTAACTCCTTTGTCTAAAAGTAATTACACCCACAAGCCAAAATAAATTATTTTTTGGATGTTATTGTATAAAATTTATTTCTGATTAATCCTACAAATGCATTTAAAATTAGGTTTTATATGTATAGCGTGTGTGACTGCTACCACCCAAAGCTTTAATTATTGTAAACAAATAACATTATTTTCATTTATTCATTTTAAAATCTGTAATGGATGAAATATCGGCTGTTGTCTGTAGAATAACTTAAAATAATACGTGCTTCATCTTATCAAATACAATTTGTACATCTTGAAATGAGGCATTAAATGTAATGTGCAATGTTTAGTTTATTGTAAACATAAAAATATAGCATGTGCCAATTGCCTTAACAAATTGAAGACACCATTAGAATTTTATACTGTTCTTTTGGTTCAGAAACATAGGCGTTAATAACACCAGGTATAAGAAAGATTTCTCTTTGGTCCTGGGATGCGATATTGTGTACTCTGACATAAGTACTGTTCCTATAAAAAAATATGTTGTTCTAGCAAAATGACGAAATTAATTAAATCAAATAATCTTATTCCTGAAACTCAACTTCCAAATTATAGACCAATTTCTGTTATTTTATAAATATTCAACAAATATTTAAATTTATGATTTTATTTGTAATGCGCACACGAAAAAAATTACTTTTGAAGAGAATTTGAACTATGTTGAAAAACTATATAAAATTGTTATTATAAAGGGTATTAATTAGATTTACGTTCTATTCGACATTTAATGTCCTCACACTTTGGGTTAACTTCAGTTGTGTAGGCCATGTTGTGAATCTGTCAAGAAATTTAATGAGTGATACGGCCCATAAAAACCAAAATACCCCTGGTCATTGCGCGCACATAAGTGTACCTGCAAAGAGTTCTTCATTGCAATAATTACGAATCACTGTTATAGGTTGTTCACCGTAAAATGAGCTCTTTTGAAAGTCCTGCTTAAGATCTACTTGCATGCACTTTGTGTATTTTTCCGCCTTATGTAAAAATAACATTGCCATGGCCCTTATCACTTTATTCACGCATCGGTCAGGTGAAACTGAGATATTATTGGAAAATAAAACATCTTGCAAATCAGGTCATTTTTATACTTCGATGCATTAAAAAACAGAAAGCTAAGAAATAATTTAATTTGTCACAAATGGTAACTTAACACTTTTTATTCGACGTTAAGATATGGTATTACTTTCCATAAATCGTTACTAACTTAGTAGTAGGGCATAGTTCCCCCTGGGACAGGAACCTAAGAGCAGGGATTCGGTAGTTTAACCACCATGTTCGATTCCGGACTTACCGCTCTGCTATTCCTGCCACGCGGCCGCCATATTGGATTCTACCATGTTGGTAGCCAGTACGCCGCCATATTGGACCACTACATTTGTAGCCAGTAGGCCGCCATCTTGTTACTCATATTTGTTCGGTCGATTAGTCACTTCGCTCAACCGTCATCTTGGTAACCAGTATGTCGTGTTTTCATTCTCTTGCATTCCGAGGGTTTTCTCAGAGTTCTCCCACTTTTTTCTTTTGCATTCTCTCTCTTTCTTCCTTTCATTTGTCTCTGACTTTCGTTCGACCAATTAAACACATTCTTTCGACCCCACCAGGTGGCAGCTTCCCTTTTTCCCCTCAAAATCCATCATTTTCACCTTGAAATCAGTCTTTATTCCCTAAAAATTCACTTTTTTTTCAATAAAATTTCCCTAAAATTTGTCATTAAAAATAATTTTAAAAATTATTAAAAAATTAAGAAAACTACAGAAATTCTCTAAAAATACAAAAAAAAAATCACAAAAATTTTAAAATGCCTAAAAAAATCTAAGAACATATTATGTTAAGTTCACACTCGTCCCAGCACCCTAAACATTAACCACTACCCTTACCTACCCCCTTTCCAATACTACAAAACAAAAAAATACACAAAAAGTGACAAAAAATATACAAAAAATCGTAACTTCATTACCATCAGACACCAGCCAAATATCATACCACCCATCAAACAAACCACCTGATTATACCAACTATCCATACAAATAAAAATGATCACCTCCACACCTCAGACATATGAATCAAAATAAATATAAAAAATCTAAAAACATATAACATTAACCTCACACTCATCCCAGTACCCTAAAAATCAACACTTATCCTTACCTACCCACATTCCAATACTACAAAATTAAGAAAAATCACAAAAAATGAGCAAAAGTATACCAAAGTCGTAACTCCAGCATCTTTGTCATGTCATCATTGCCATCAGACACCAACCTTAACATACAAGGTGACAACCCTCCAGCATACCAACATACTATACCATCTGAATATATCAACAAAACACCACAGCAGATAACCATACCAAACAAAAAACATACATCCCAAACTATGTCATTCACTCTAACCCAAGCATACCTCAGTCAAGCTTTTAACAATACAAGCCATATCAACTACCATACCTCATACTTACTGATCAATCATATCAGTCAACTATATTGACTACCATTTCAGCCTATCTAACTTCACCAGTTACACATATAAACAATCCATACCAGCCACTGTAACTCATGCATGCCATCTTCTCTACCAACCAACACTGCTGCTCTACCAACCAACATTGCTGTTCTACTAACCAACACTGCTGATCTACCAACCAACACTGCTGCTCGACTAACCAACACTGCTGATCTACCAACCAACACCAGACGAAATATACTCGTCATTCATACATCTTACTATAACTCAATCATTGCTCTTCCATTTAATGCACACTGACCTTACAAAGAAAACATACAGCCCATACCAGTGACACAATCAACTTCTTCTCATACCATCCACCAAATTGAGTGACACCAGTCAAAATACATTGGCCACCCATACCAAACACTTTAACACATGCATGCCTTAGCATTACAGGACTCACCGACACACACATACTGTCCACGCCATTCGACATATGCCAACAATCGCAAGACAGATATACTGGAAAAACATCACCCAACATACCAACCATACCATCCATTATAACCCAAGGCATGCCAGACCACCCAAGACCCCATCTCCTAAAACAAAAAAAAAAATCAATTCAACCACACCACCCAATAAACCAAGCACAATATCCACAATAACTCGAATAACTACACAGCTGAGACCAGCCCATAACCTAATACCCATTTTACTTGTTCTATCAACCAAAAGCACTTATACCTACCAACCATACCACCCACTATAACTCTACCTCAACCATTTGTCCACATAGACCATATAAAGCAAACATACAGACCCATACCAGTGACACAACTTCTTCCATAGCTCCATCGCTCCATAGCTCCATCGCTCCATGGCTCTATGGCTCCATAGCTCCATAGTTCCATTCTCACCTCAATCGTCCTCATCAGCACTCAAGACTTCGATGTTAAGAGCCGCCCAAATCTCTTCACTCACTCCAAATGAAAGGGCTTTCAGAAATGCTCAATTTACCGTGAATAACCTATAAAATACAGGCAACCACGGCATAGATAGATACACACCAACTTAAAAAATAAAGGCTCTTGCCAAAGAGGTTTGTGCAGTTAAACTTAATAGTTTACAAACACCACGCAGTTCAGTATACTTACTTTAGACATCTTGCAGTCATTATTTTATGTCGTCGTAAATTCCGCAAAGATGTATGAGAAATTTTCTCATTTAGTCAGCTTCGTTCCACGATGTGTAAGACTCAGAATATATTTTCATTTTGTCTAGGACTCGGAATATTTTTTTTAACTTAGTCACATACATTCCACCTCATGCCGGCACTAGTAAATTTTGCCTCTGTGTTGGACTCAGCCATTCAAGTAGGACTTTAGTGAGCGATGATGAAGGTCACGGCTCAATGATCGTAGAAGTCATAGGCAGACCTTCGTATTCGCAATTCATCTTCGCTGTACGTGAGCTCTCTGATAAAACCCCAACACTCATTCGCCCCGGAAGAAAACACGCAGGTACTAAATTTATTCTATACATAATTATGTATGTACCTATTTACATAAATATTCCTATCTTATATATATATTTATGTAAACATATATTATATATTTATGTAAATCTACTTTATATATTTAAATATTAATATTCCTATCTAATATATATAATAGTACCATAGATTATAGGGAATCACTAATTCAAATGATTCTTGGTACATCCATTTGGTACCAAATAGCCATATTTTAGAGCCTGGCCCATGGACTAATATGCAGTGGAGGTCCTGTTCCCTGCCTCGATCCCCAGATATGAATCCGTTGGACTATTTCTTCTGGGGTTATATGCGCAGCCTGGACTATGAAACCACGGTGTAATCCGAAGAGGACTTCGTCGCCCACATCGTAGCGGCTACAGGGATTATTAGGGACAATGAGGGTGTTTTCAAACGTGTCCGACAATCGTTGGTGCGGCGATGTGAACTGTGCGTCGAACATGGCAGCCTATAAAAGTGTTTGTGATACATGAATCTACAATAAAACCTATGGAATGCCACAGCTTTTGTTGTCAAATGCAATGTGTTATCTGATACTATTTAAATGTGATGCGTTTTAATAGTATTTCTCTACATTGCTGCATCAAATGTTTCAACATTCAAAATCCCGCACAACACACAGCAACAGAGATACAGTTCCAGGTGCGTAGGCAATACCAATATCTTTTCGTCTAGCAAGGAATCACACACCAACTGTCACCACAATCGAATAGTGGTACATGCTTACTAATGTACGGTATGCATTGTTTACAGTAACTGTTAACTTTGTCCTCCACCATCAGCTGTGCTGTGGCCATACACATATGTAGGCAGAATTGCCTGCGTACTAGGCGCTGTATCGCTGCAGCGGAATCTAGCAGAATCTCTGCGTGCGTTTTAAACGAAAACGGTGGGGCCTATGCAGTTGCAACAAGGGGGGCATTTTTGTTTCGTAGGTCATGTTGTTGAATAAACCAGCATCAAACGTGCATAATTCCTGACGGTAACGAAGTTGCCAGCAATAAGAGGGTGGCCACCCCTGTTATTTTCGTAACGGGTAGTGTTATTATTGTGCAATTGCTCTTAGGTTGAGGATCCTGATAACATAAAACGTTCCGCGTAATTTTACTTTCATCTCGCCTCGTTTCCGATATTTCGCAAAAGTACATTCCAAAATCTCCATTTTCGGGGACTTACTTCGCCCTTAATATTTAGTTTAGGTTGAATTCAGCCCCATTATATATATATAGTTTAAATTTTACTTTTAATCACAACACTTCATGTTTAAAATTTGTTCCACACACATAGATTAAAGTTTGTTCCCACACACTTAATTCAGGTAAACAAAATTGTAAATTTGGCAACGTTTCTTAACTAGCAAAACCACCATTTGTCTAAGTTGCAATAATCCAATCAAGGATATTCGTTAAAAAAAATATTTAATTAAAATTTGACTTAGCTTACGATGGTAAAAGTAAGTTATTACATTGAAATTTACATAAAAGTAATAATATAAAAACAGGAAGTGCAAGAAGTGTATTTTAATTAAGAGCAAATGCTAATGAAATTAGCCACTTCAATGAAAAATAATAGTGTACAAAAGAGAAAAAAAAAGTTTCGCGAACAGAGTGAATATGAAATATAATTTAATGCATTCTAATAGCACTTGAATACAGAATACATTTAATATGCCATAAGATAAATGTTGCAGTTTAAGATGCCAGTTCTTTAAATTAGACCAGTTACAAGACACTGAAAATTATTTCATTATATATATATATATATATATATATATATATATATATATATATATATATATATATATATATATATATATATATATATCGCTATCTTTATCTGTTTCATAAATATACACTGAAAATGTATCCACATGTATGATATGAGTTTTAATTTTGGTTACGAGAAATCCACAATTTCGAAACCTAGTCCAATTTGGGTGACATAGCCTCAATTAATAAATTATATAGATATTTCTTTATTTTTACTTTAGTAATATATTTGACTTTTTACATCAATGATAATCACGTTAATTCTGCATTGGCACTTTTTTTAAATTTGAAATTTGTTTTCTTCCTTACTTTTTCTTAAATTATCCTTCACCAGTCTGGCCTTTGACTCCTTCGTATTATGCATTTTTATTCTTACAGTTAAGTAATTTTACTTAGCATTTACAAAACTGTAGATATAAGATGTTACATTAGCTTACCTAATACCGGTTAAAACTATCATAAATATGCCTTCGTGATAGGAAACCGTCTCATCTAAAATTACTACCCACATGAAAGGAAAATCACTTAACTCACTGGAATCTGGTTCCCCTGCTGTGTGCAGTTTAGTGAGTAAATGTATAATGCAGATCTCAGCGCAGCGCAATAAATTAAATTAAATAAAAACAAATTAAAGCCAAAATCTAGTAAATTTCTCACTTTCTGGAGAATCTACCAATTGATTCTCAAAATCAAGCAAATTTAAGGCAAAAATCAAACAAATTTCAACATGTTTTCAAGCCCTGCGAGCAAGTTTTTTAAAAATACAAATCTGCAAGCTAAATCATCATATTTTGATATTTAGAAAATTTCAGCACAATTATTTTTCTTCCTGTTGATAAATTTTTTCTCTTATAAATCAAAATGGAATCCCTACTCAGCAAGTTGAACAATTCATATGAATTCATTAAACTACAATATCTCGAACAAGATAAATGGTTTGCTGCTACAGATTTTCAAATTTTTGATCTTATTTTGATAATAAAATTAATTGTATTCTCGATGGTAAGTATAAAATTACATTACCAGATCGATATGGAAAATATTTGATAAAAATAGTTTGAAACTAATAAATGAGAAACAAGTTTTATAGTACATAAAGGCACAAAAGAAATGAAAAATGTGAAATTTATGCATGATTTAGAGTTCTCTTAAATATTTAATAAAATTTGGTGATTTTTTTGTCGGCTGATTGATTTGGCTTGCAGACTAAGATTAAATTTGGATTAAATTTAAATTAAAAAGTGAGCTACTCCAGCCATCTCATTTAAGATCTACCGATCCTATATTGAATTTAGCTTAAATTTGTTTGAGAAAAGATCCTACTCGCGGATTTTTTGGAAAAATTTTTTTGTTTGATTAAGGTTGCAGATTTGATTTAAATTAGCTTGGTTTTGGCTTTAATTTGCTTGATTTGAGAATAGAATTGAAGAGATAAATTATGTTTCCAGATTATTTGAAAGAGCTGCTTGAAAATGAGAAATTTACTTGTTTTTTAGTCGAATTATTGCGCTGCACTTGGATCCGCATTACATATCTACTTTAGTGATAAATCTTTCTGTTCGACATAATTCTCGGGACACTCCAACACTGAAATGTTCAGTGGCGACGCACCGTCACGGTGAGGCAGACGCCGAAACGCTGACCTACCACATGCACGCCGTTGAACTGGACCTCCGCTGGGTGTGTGACCAACACACCGTCGCTGCAGCTTGGTAAGTCCGAAGTATGCCCTATCTGAAGCCCGAAGATTTACGATGCGGTGACACTGTCACATACTTCCTATGTCTTTCTTATCAACTATCACTTACAACAAACATTACCTACTGGTGAGATTACAGATTGACTGCAAGAATCTTGCTTAGCTAACACATCCCTAGGGCTGGTAAAGGCTGTTCGCGATAAAGTAAGCACTTTTGAAATCAACCTTAGAAAAATTAATCACTTGCATATATTTTAACGGGCGCGTTGAGTGACATGCGCTCAGTGCAGTTGGTCACGATGGAGGGAAAATAGTTCCATGCAACGTTGAATAAAAATGTTAGGTAACAATTTGTGATTACTTAAATTATGTCTTTCCCTTTCTGTTTTCTTAATGCATCCAAATGTGAAAGTAGTTTTGTAAAATATTTACTTTTCTAATTATTTTCTAATTTCACTTGACTGGCGCATGAGTAGAGTGATGAAGTTCATGGTAATGTTAATTTTACATAAGGCGGAAGAATACAGAGCGTGCATACAAGTAGATCTTAAACAGGGCTTTCGAAAGTGCTCATTTTACCGTGAACAGTCTATATCGGAGGGAGAGGTAAGAGCGAGGAGCTGGACTCGCCCTCGCACCCTAGGGAGTAGATACGCGCCTCCAGATCGCAGAGCCAAGTGCTGTTCGTCAATGTTGGTAACATCTCCGAGTTTGCTTTAGTTTTGACAGCCCCAAGTTTTTAAAAAGGAGACCTATGTTTGCTCTTGACGTCGCATACCCCTGGCTAAGAGTTAACAACTGCTTACCACCTCGAGTTTTCCTGAAACTGGCTGGTCCCACCCACAACCCCCTCTCTCCAACATCCAGGGCTGCACCCGTCGGCCATGTACAGTAGCAGCAGCCTCTTCTTGTTCCGTCACCTACTGCTATGTTACCTCGCCGCTCGGAAATTCTGGTACACACATCGCGAAAGACTAGTGCTTCAGATGAAAGACTGGTACGACAAGCAAAAGGTCACGCAACTAAAAGAGACTAGCCATATTTTTTTATGTAAGTATATTTTACTGAGTGAGACGAGGTCCTGACTTGCATTATTATTCGTAGATCTCTATCAGTCGATCACAAATGTTAAAATCTTGGTATTTTCGCATACGGGATCGAAATGATCACGGTACATACGTGATATGAGACCCTGAAAACTGGTATGAGTACAAAGAAATTTCTACGTCTAACATCGCTGCCTGTCGCCCTCATTTGTTGGTGGTCCTCAGCAGGGTCTTGGTTGGGGCTAAGATAGATATATGTTGATAAAGACTAAAATGAGTACTTTTGAAAGCCCTGCTTGAGATCTACTTGTATGCATGTTGAGTGTTGTTCCGCCCAATGCAAAATTAGCATTGCAATGGGCCTCATAACTTTATTCATGCTTCGGTCAAGTGATACTATGGAATTATTAGAAAATAAAATATTTTACAAAGAGACACATTAAAAATCAGAAAGCGAAAGAAATAGTTTAAGTTATTACAAATTGTTATGTAAAAATTTCTTATTAGACGTTAAGATATGGAACTATTTTTCATTCGTCGTTATCAACTTTACTGGGTGCATGTCACTCAGTCAGCCCGTTAATATATATGCAGGCAAGGTCAGTGACTTTTTGGAAGGTTGATTTCAAAAGTAAATACTTTATCGTGAACAGCCTTTAGTTTGGTGCAATCGCACCGTACCAGCCAGATCCAGTTACTAACCGAATCGTAGCAGTGACCTGCATTCGTTGTTGCGTAGCGGTCTCCGCTGTTTATACTGGCTATATGTTCTGGCAAAGGACACTGACCGCAGTCGTAACCGTGCTGTCGCTGCTTGCGGTAAGACAGTCGTAACGATACGTGTGCAGTCTATTACAAACTGTATGGGAAGAGAAAATATCGCGAGCTCATCCTAGTGACTCCACTGTAGCGGTCTCCGCTGTTTATACTGACTATATGTTCTGGCAACGGCCACTGACTGCAGTCGTAACCGTGCTGTCGCTGCTTGCGGTAAGACAGTCGTAACGATACGTGTGCAGTCTATTACAAACTGTATGGGAAGAGAAAATATCGCGAGCTCATCCTAGTGACTCCACTGTGGCGGGCAGTGAGAAGCCAGAATAAAACCTCTGCAACATTGTGCTGACTGCATGCAGTGCAGTGCCGTGCCGACGCATTTCTGAAATGTGATTGGTTCACGTGACCTGTGACGTCAGTGCTGATGTGCAGAGCAGTGCAGTGCAGACCGAGTTAGCTAACTTTGAACTCGGGGTCGGCAGCTGATCAGCAGCCGATCGGTAGGGTGTACGTTAATCGCTATTAAGAGTTAGTTGGAACTGCGCGTCCAAGGTCAAGAAGCGAGGGAGCAATACGGGCGACACTAACACGCACGCCTAGTGTCTCATCGCTCCTGCGCGCATGGCGTGTTGTGTTTCCGTCGTGACGCTGTATTGTGCAATTCAGATCTGTAACAATGGGGTTTCATTACACGTGATGAAAGTCCACAGATTAAACTACGTCCGTATATTTGTACTTTTCTATTGCCGTTTAAGGAAACCTCGCAGGCAAGCTTTAAAAATGCAATATTTTACCATCTTAATGATTTTTTTCTCCAAGATACTAGATATGACAAAAGTAAAATAATAGGGACTTAGATAATTGTTTTTTAATATTTTCTGACAAAAAGTCTTATTTGCAGAACATTTATTTACCGAGATACGAGTGTTCCCGCAAATAACTATTTCACAAAAAAACGTGCAGGTCCATATAATTCTTAATGAAGACGTCACAATGGACGAGCCAATGAAATGCAAGGTCGAGCTGCGCAGGCTTGAATAAAGGCAGGAAAACGAGTATTTTGTTTATGTGGTTAAATACTGTGGCAATATACCAAATAAAAATAATTTACGATTTACTTAAACGACAAAAATATAATTCGTATATCAAAGTGCATGTAAAAAAAACGAGCGAACGTAAATAAAGTGATCGCCCCGCCACCTACATCACATCAATGGAACTACGTTCGCCAGCAGAGAATCAGCATATACAATATAGTGTGGCACGGCAGAGAGCGACGATCGATCATAGTCTGCATCAGCAGTGAGTATCAGTCCGTTGGAGCAGAACTCTTAGCAGGCCTTTCAGAAGTGACCATTTGGCCGTGGAATACTGTAGCTACAGTGTACTGCTGGTCACTGGCTTGCTACCTTCCTAACCGGCGAGCAGATCTTCAGTAAAATAGTTTTTTTTTTTAAACTTATTTATATCTTTGAGCTATGTCCGAGCATTTAAGAAACTTTCTACGTACGACGACTATTTCTGTCTCCTTCCTCCGTTCCTAATACGTATATTTATTTTAAAGTAGAAAAAGTTATCGCCAAAAAGTAAATGTTATGAATTTATTTTCAAGCCAAATCATAACTTAAAGTATCTATAGGAAGTAGCAGGTTAAAGATCGGAGTTAGGTTGAGCACAACGGTATAAGTTAGGGGTTTATAAAACATTTTAAATTACACCGCAACCATTTAACTAAAACATTACACAATCTAAACGGAAGAAGCCCTAAATATATTATCAGGATATTGGATCATTTTACAAAACGTATATGCGACTTTCATATAAGAGGCCTAGTTGGAGAGTCCCCTCCTTGTTTATGAACCTGTAGGCTTATTTCAGGCGGCGGTTAGCGACGGTCGGGCACACCATCTCCTCAAGTCTCCTCGGTCCGATGCTCCGATGACAAAACACTCCGCTCATAGCGTTGCATTGTCCTATATGGGGTGCGTTGTGCAATGTGCAAGTGTTCGGCGCCGTTTACTGGCCGGTGGAAGGTGTTCCCGCTGTCGCTTCTCGCTACGTGTTTCTGCAATCACGACTCGTGTCCCGGTTTTCAATTTCAATGTTTGAAGGTGCGATCAAGCAGGCCGTTCAGTCCAGGACTGATCGCAGCTTACACCAGTGCGTTTTCGCAATTGTTTTACGGATGGAAACTACTGTTCAGTATATTAAAAAATTGTATAGCAGCGTGCAACACAACTTTGTTTTTTTTTTTTAATACCCCTTGAGAATGCGTGGAACACAAATAACGCATTAATTGAAGTTTATCTGCAGGCCGTTGTAAGCCACCACAGAAAATAAAAGAAATTGCCATTTCAGGAAACGACATTTCGAGAGCAAATCTGTATACTAGAGTGATGTATTCGTTAGGTAAATTATCTTTCACCACAGTGTAAAATACTCTTTGACGGCGTAACGGAAAGATTCATAGAAATGCATGAGTGTGTCAAAATATTTGCTCCCAAGCTTGTCAGATGCCGTTATCTATGATCGCCTTTACTTGGTGTTGCTCTATTATACTAGGGGTCCAGCCCGTGACCTTTTTTTTTTAGTATTGTCACGTACCTAGAACAGTTACGATGTTACAAATTTTTGTTATCATACAAAGACTGAAAAAAAATTATGTGAAATTAACTCAACATTTGATATAGTTCTATCCACTAAGCCACTGCAGCCCCTCTTGGAATCGCTCTATCCACTAAGCCACTAAGGCCCCACTTAACTCAACATTGAAGCGAGACATTTAAAGTAAACAAAAATGATATTCCATTACCTTCATATCACTATGCAATAATCTCTATGCATTAATACAAAACTCTCATAGGAAAAAGTATTTAAAAAATTCGTTTTTATGGTCAAAAGTCATGATTGCGTAATCTGATCTTGCTGAAATTAGAACATGACCTGTATTTGACCCTGAGGATTATCTCTGCAATATTTGAAGAACTTCTGTTGAGTTTCAAGGGATTTAGAAGTATTAGAGAGGGACATACAGACAGACATAGATTAAGATCTGTATATTTTAAATAAAGTTTTTAACGTTAATTTTTGTTCCGCGTCCTCTTGAACCGATACTGTCATCAGTAAGAAGTGTCAGTAGGGGCGAGCTGCTGTCGCAAGCCACAAGTCACGTGATGGCAAGAGACTGTGTGCCTTCAGCTCACCCCCTCCCCTCGCCTCTCCACCCCAATATTTCTCACTGCTGCGGTTCGGACACAAGAAACACGTGGTGGTAGACGGCAACCGTTAATGCTATCGCCTACAGCTTTTGAACTGCGATGAAGCATGTTTCACATACGAGTTTTGGTGTATATACGTCTTGAAAATCAGACCGACACTTGGGATTATGATTCAGTAAAGACGGACAAGCCTAGCGAACAGCAGCAACGCGTTGGTATCCAGCCCAGGCGAAGAATCCGATACACATTACAGCGATAGTTTATTAAAAATATCAGCGAAGCGCCAGGGGAGCTGCCCTACCGGCGGTACGGTATTTGGGACAATTATGACACCAGAAACTGTATAATACTTGGCAACACTTCGTACGGGGTCTGGCAGTCTGTCTGTGGACCCACGCCGAGATGAAGCCACTAAGATGCAGCTTGGCGTGCCGCTCGTCGCCTTCCGACTCAACACTCGGCCTCCGGCGACTGTATCATTCTGGTTAGTCATATACTGTAATCGAGTAGGACCTCTCTCGCCAATGCCATATATTTAATGTATATCATAATAGTTCAATTAAATACATATCCTGTCTTCATAATTAACTTTAGTTCTAAAATCGTAATAGTATAAACGTTCCATAGTCCCTAGACATTAGTATAAAAATATTTAAAACATAACAGTTTGCAGTGTGATCATTTCCGACACGATGACTTAGTGACTAACAACACGATTGAAATAAAAGAAGCAGAGAGATTTGGGTGGCTCCTAACATTAAGGTCTTAAAAGCCGATGAGGGTGAAATGAGGTGAGTAGTATAGAAATGCCGATTCGAGCGCAACCGCAAAAAAATGGCTCAAAAAGTTGCGTTTGGGAGCAGTTGCAAATAAAGTGACTCAAAAAGTTGCGTTTGGGTGCATCTGCAAAAATACGCGTTAAAAAGTTGCGTTTGGGAGCAGTTTGCATAAAAGTAATTTAAAAAGTTGCGTTTGGTGAGATCGAAGTCTTTAGAAAAAAGTTGTGTTAAACTTTGCATTTGAGTGCATCTGCAGAAATACGCGCAAACAGTAGCGTTTGGACGCAGTTGCAAAAAAAGTGGCTCAAAAAATTTGAATACCTAAAAAATAAAATATTGTATATAATAAAGATGGATCAGTTGCTAAATGTATTAAATGGAACCAAGCAATTTAAGAAACTTTCTGAATTTACAATTGGGCTGTCCTAGCCCATAAACCATGCTGAAATAAATTATACACGGTATGAATACAAAGTGAAAATTACTTCTGGAAATTTTAAAGTAACCTTACCAGACAGATATGTTCAGATTTTCAGTGAAAAAGTTTTAAATGATATTGATCGTGGAGGTATAAGTTTTGCATATGATGAAATGGTGGATTGTGGTGTTAAACAAATGCATTCTATTCGGTTTTTTAAAGAGTAAATGATCGTCATTGTATAATTAGACATCAGTTGATTTCTATTTGTGTCCATATCTCTATAAAGTTTTAATGGTTATCCAATCATTAAAAAACAATTATCGCTCTGACTTCGGCAATGTGCTACAACATAGTCTAATTAAAAATTTAGATATAGATCTCCAAATTCGACATATTAAAGTAGTGGAGACATTGAATTCGTTGTCTAAATCTTTCATTGCACTTTGTATAGGAATATTATTCATCTTTATCACACGAAACTTTAATAGTTTTTAAACTATTAAAGTTATTATATATAGAATATTACTACTTCCAAACCAAAAAATTTCAATGTTCTCATCTTTAATACCACTGTTCTTTTGGACAAATCAAAGTTAGTTAACTTACCTTTTTCATCTTTAATTTCAACCATTATTTCATTAACTTGATTGGTTTGCACTGGAAAAAATAATGGATAAGCTGGTTCGAAATAGATCGTGTCGCCAAATACAAATGTTGTTCTTGGTTTAAAAGTGGTATTTATGTTAGTTTCTCTATGATTATATTCATCATGTTTTAATATCATACCATTTACTATATTACAGTGTATATTTATTGTTTCAAATGGATCAAATATCGTATCGCCATAATGATCCACATTTGCTTTCAGAGATTTATTTTCTACGAAACCCAAAAGTTTTCATATTGAACCCCATTTTCCAAACTGAAATTAAAGCGTACATTTTACTTTCACTCTGTTTGTTATTTTATCCAGCTCGAAAGATATATCATGTTCTTTCCCATCCATTGGATCTACACTAAATGAAAAAATTGCTTTTATTGTTTTTTCAAGATCTTTTAAGCTATATTGGCCAACTGGAATATCAATTGCTGATTCCATATCATTCTGACCCACAAAATATAGCTTATTTTTCCCAGAGATAATGTTATGCATTAGATAAGTAGTATAGAACTGAACTAAAGCCAATGAGTGCCCCTCTATTTCTAAAAGGTAATGTAGTATTTTCTTCAACACTGATTTGTTTTGTGTTAGTTTGAATACTTTACTCATTTATTATATTATTTTAAAAAATCTATTAGTAGATGATCAAGAATAACATGAAACATATATACTGGGATATTAAAATAAGAATACCAGACAAGACTGTATCGACAAAACATCATGGTGAATTATTACCTAATAATATTATATGTTTGATAATGGGTCCTAGTAACTGTGGAAAAACTACACTTATGATAGATAATTTTATAAATGCTCAGGAATGGTTGGACTTCGGTACTCTCTATGTGTGTTCAAAAAGTCTGGACCAACCAAGATATACCAATTTAAAGAAATATATAGATGTAGCATCACAATTATTTAATGAACCAATAGCATACTGCTTTCCATCAAATGAAGAAATGGTTAATGTAAATGAATTCCATAAAGAGTCTCTGTAGTTGTTTTCGATGATATCATACTTGAAAATCAAAATATGGTAAGGGAATACTTTACTTGCGGTAGACACAAAGATATTGATTGTTTCCATTTAGCCCAGACATACTCAAAAGTACCTAAGCAGCTTATAAGAAACAATACCAATTTTATTTGCATATTCAGACAAGACCATACAAATCTTAAACATATTCATAGTGATTTTGTTGGTGATGATATGTTATTTGATAAATATAGGGAGATTTGTTCAAAATGTTGGTATAATGAATATGGTTATGTCACAATAGATATGACTCATAAGTTAAATTATGGTAAGTACCATAACATAATTAAAGACTTTTTAAATTCTTATATAATAAGTAAGTTTTGTTTTTAATGGAAGTGTTTCTATTAAAAACTAATATAATCAGATCTTAAATGTATTGGTATACCACAACTATTTCAATAAACACAATTGTACCTTCGGGTACATTGTGGGCTTTTGGTATTTTAAAATATAACGTATCATCAGGGTATACTTCAAAAGGTTTATACATGTTAATTTTTTTCCATTGATGGTATAAGTTGATAACACTTTTATATGTCTCTGGTTTTAATATTATTTCAACTATAGTTAAATCTCTCATAAAAAATATTCTATTCGATTATCAAAGTAAAATACTTTTTCTTTTGAACTGTATTTTCCAACTAAACAAATAATGTTAATTCTGTTTTTCTGATAATACTCTAAATTGATTGCGTCCATCAGTGAAATGGGATCTCCCACATCTCTTAGTCTTTTTTGTTCAAAATCTATATTATTATCTACATCCAAGTAAGTAAGATAGGCTTTATCCAATAATCTTTTATTTCTTGTCAGTGTGGCTATAAAGTCGTTGAACTGTGTGTAGGAAACAAAATCATTAGGATTGATTTTCTCAGTAGTTGAACACATGGACAATGGTCCATGTGTTCTTAAATTTGATCTTCAATCCAAGAGCTCATTAATGCATTTCCACACATATCTATTGTTTATTAATAGTGAAATAATTTTTGGAAATATAAATTATGTGAAAAGTGATTTAGCACAATTACACACAAATTACCACAAGTTACTTGATTGACATTTTGAATTCTATTATTGTTACAAAAAATATTACTTCCAAGATATGCTATTAATTGTTGGGGTGGATTTCCACCAAATGAATCAAAATAATATTTATTGTTTGCTTTTTTCTAATAGCATACCCAGTGTGTATCAGAGTTTGATGAAACATATAGATTATCAATCCCACATTCATTATCGAGTGGTGTGTTAAGTAGCTCATCGATCATAAATACACCCCAAAAATTTTAAATGTTTAATTTTTTAACCATTTCATCAATATCAAAGTTACTGAGCAGAGTTACTTGATTTTAACATATTCTGACCCCACTTAACATTCTTCAATCCCTTGCCGTATTCCTCCATAGCTAAATTATGTCTGCATTGTTCTTCCAATTCTTGGTTTTTCTTCTTAGCATTAATTACTGATATAGAGATAGATTATGCACAACTAGCTAATGCTCCTAGAGCTCCTAATCCAACGAAAATTAAGGGTAAAACTCCACCCTTGTGAACTGTCAGACCATTTCCAGTTTTCATTTCTTTGGACATTTTCATAAGTCGTGGAACTGAAATTGTGATAGTCATCGCTTTGTCCTCCTTTAGTTTCTTGTTTTTATATTACAGTTGGTCTTTCGTTAGGAAAGAATCAATATTCAAACCCTTCGAATAATTCGGAATTTGAAATACAATGTATTTTTACTTTAATTTGTTATAACAAATATTTTTCTCATTTTATTTTAATTCCCCAGCCAAGCTTATGTTTAATATGCATCGCAGATCCAGTAACACCAGCCCACAATCTCTCATTGAGATCAGCATCTGAACTCAACAATATTTTGAACGTTTTCTATTCTAGTTCTTTGTCAGCTAAATGTCTTTCAGCTAGATCTTTATGATGATGATAAGCTATATCATGTTCCATTGCAGCTGCATCTAATGGATTAATGGGTTTTTCGCCATGCTCAATTCTCTCTTTTAGTCTGGTACCTGAACCTAAGTACTTATAACCGGGCACATGCAACTCAAAAGGCAATGAATTTATAATTTCATTGAGTAACCTATTTCCATGATTCTCCGACTCCCAAAAAGCATGTGGTATTGTGTTCAACACTCGTATCAGATATGGTATACCTTTTGGATTATTCACAACAAAGTCACTAAACTTGCTGTTAAGCATATTCATTATTCCAACTTTTTCATTTTAATAGTTATAATTTCCAGCATTCTCTTCGCCATAAATACCAAGAAGTCGATCAATAAGCATCCTAACATCATCCATCCATATGTATTCTTTAGGATAGTCTGTATATTTCTTTATACCTTTCCCTTTTTTAGGCGAGGGATGTTTCTTTTTAATTGAATCGTAAATAGGTTTAACAATAACTTTCCATTTATTCCCTTTACTCGATTTTGGCGTTCCCAAGTTTGGATCATTGTTTTGAAAAACTGTGTTTGTATCTGCTAGGATATGACTATAGTGTTCATAGTCGGTTACAGTGTAGTCACTTTCTTACTAGTTAGTAATTTCATCAAACCATCAGTTCCAGTGTATGTCCGGCCTTTTACAGCAAATTTGTCATTGGTGAATGTTACTTCGCTATCACCAATATACAATCTACATTTATCAGCCTTTAGTCCAAAAACATTGTCTCTGCAGACAATTAAGAAATCTGCCACTTTCTTATCAATAAATGTTATTTTGTAGTTAGTTAACTGTGAGATGTCAGTTTTCAAACGTCCCAATGCTTCATCATAGCGTTCATCGTCACAGCATTTATCATCATCGCAAATGCATTTAATGCTATTGTCATAGTGTTCATCATCATCGCCAATTCGTTTAATGCCATTGTCATAACATTCTCGGTGCCTGTTTTACCAAACAGTTTTCTTTTAAAAGATGTTTCTGTTGGTGTCTGTGGGTAGTCTAAATTCTTAACAGCAAATGGAACAAGTTCTTTTATTAAGTTCTTGTTCTCATTAGTCACGTGTCCAATTTTTTGTCCCAAATCTTCTATCACATATATCAATGGTTGTTCGTGTTTTTTATTTTTATTATATTCATCTTGGTGAGATTTTCTAAAAGTTTTAAACTTTTCAATTAGCTGTCTTCTTCTCTCTATATTCTTATCTATATTGTTTACAAATTTTTTGCTGTCTCATTTATTATATAAATAAATAAAATGAACAATGATAACTTAAATATATACTGTCTCAAATGTATGAAAAATACACTAAGTTCATGTGAACTTACAAATAATAGCAAAGTAAGAATTAAATGTGTTTGTAGATGTAGTATTACCAATAATTCGATATTCACTGGCAGGGGTATAAAAAATGATATTGTAAATGAAATTCATAAACCAATTCAAAAAACTTCCCCAGAAGATCTGTTCTATCTTTTGGCATCGATGATCTTTGGCAAACTGATTTAGTTGAGATGAATGCTGGATCTTTAAAAGGTATACACAATTAACAAAGGGTTTAAATATATGTTAACTGCGATATATGTTTTTTTCCCAAATATGCATGGGTAATACCAATCAAAGATAAAACTGGTGAAAATGTTACATAAGCATTTAAAACTATTTTGAATGATTGTAAACCCATGCATTTACAAACAGATGAAGGGAAAGAATTTTACAATAAATCATTTAAGACATTAATGGCCAATACCAACATAACACACTATTCAACATACGGTGAAAAGAAGGCTACTGTTGTAGAAAGTTTTAATAGAACATTGAAGGAGAAAATGTGGAAGATATATACTGTGCAGGGAAATTATAATTGGGTGGCTATATTACCTAAATCAATAAGTAAATATAATAACACTGTTCACCATACAATCGGAATGAAACCCACCAATGTAAGTGCAAAGAATGAAAGTTCTATTCTAATTAACATGTATGGAGAAGAAAGAAAAATGGTTAAACCAAAGTTTGCAATAGGAGATAAAGTTCGTATAAGTAAAAATAAAAATTTGTTTGAAAAAGGATATACACCAAATTGGTCCACTGAAGTATTTGAGTTGTGTGAATTACTGCGCACAAATCCCACGACATACAGATAAGATATTTAAAAAATGAACTTATTAAAGGTATTTCTAATGAGCCAGAGCTGCTTAAGACTAAATATGATAAAGACTACTTAGAGGAAAAAGTTTTGCGAAGAAAAGGAAATAAGTTGCTAATTAAATGGTTAGGTTTTGTTAGTAGTCATAATTCTTGGGTTGATAAGAAAAAAGTAGTTGTTTAAGAAATTTTTTTTTATATATTAAATGGATCAACAAAAAATTGAAAGTTATGAGTGTCAATCATTTCCGCCAAACGACTAAACAAAAATAATTTGAATGAATACAAGTGCATTGAGTTTGATGTTCCTATTGGCGATGCATTTTCACATCCGAATGAAGCTTATGTATACCAACAGTATAAGCTAACTAAAAGAGATACAAATGCAGATTATGAAAAAACTTCAACTATTGATCTTTGTGAGAATTTCTTCCCATTCTAGTTCTCAAGAATAGAGATTTCTAAACATGGTTGTATAATCGAAAGTATTGACAACCCTGGCATCACTTCAACAATGGTGCATACATTGCTAGGTTCGGAATCAGAATCAGCATACTTCCAAATGTCGGGGATAGAACTAGGGAAATATGTTAGGAAAGATAGGCTTAACGAAATTACCTATCCATTAAGATATTTGTTTGGGTTTATGAGAGATTGTAATGAAATATTTTGGAAATGTGGGTACAAGATCACATTCATTTGAAATTCTAATGATGAAGTTTCTTTTTACAGAAGACCCCCAAAGAAAGCAGATGAATGTGATGATGAAGATAATATACCAGATGCTGGTAAAATTGTTTTTGAGAAAATGGAAATTCTGTGGCCAATTGTTGAATATTATCCTATTTATGGAGACGAAATTAAAGCAAAATTATACAAACACCCCAAAATTCCAATTGGTTTTAATTATTGGCAATGTCTTGAAAAACCAGTACCTACTAATGCAAACTCATTTCAGTTTGATATAAAAGTTCAGTTCAATTCAATCCAATTCGATATGCCAGACTTTGTCATTGTTTGTTTTCAGCAAAACTGAAAAGAAGATCCTGGACAATTCACACACGGTTCAATGTTTGACTCTTGTTTTGTCAAAAATATTTCTATTAAGAATGGACGGAATGAAGTGTTTCCCAAAGAGAATTGGAATTTAAACTTTGATGATAAAATTTTCGATAGGATGTATATTGCTTACACTGATTTTATAAATTCAAAGACTAAACTAGATACCCCTTATCGCAATTATGAACTGCGCTTAAAACTCTGGGTAATTTATTGGAAGAAGACCATTGTATGTTATTGATTGTTCTTAGAGAAAAATTGCTATTGTAAAATATCGAACTAATCTGAAACTTACAGTTGATTTTAATAAACCAATATCAAAAACAACTATTTGTAATGTGGTACTAGTAAGCTAAAGAAACCTAATTTATGATGTTAAAAGTGAATGAATCACCAAAGTCCAATAGTGTGGGAACATGTATGGTTATTAGTTTTTAACGGATGATTATCCATTAAAAATATTTACTGTTATATAATTTTTCATAGTATCACTCTTTTTCAATTTTGTAGTGCCCCCATGGTAGTGTATTAATACCATCTTTAAGAATAAATCTTTTATCATCTTCGAAACTTAATGCTTTTTTTCTCATCTCAATCATATAGAGTTCATGTTTCTTACTTTTAATAACATCCATACTTTTGAACAACACTTTTTTTTTTACCAAACAAACACTTTTTGTAGTCACTAAAACTAATCTCATTTCTGACTACAGTGTTTTTCACACCCTTTGCACTTTTCTTTACACCACCTTCCACATTTATTGCATACATTATTTATTTTAATCCAATAAATTCTTCCATTATTTTTCCACTACATTCCTCTTTCATTTTCCCAATAATCTTTTTGTTAACTAACGGTATGCCATATGGGTTATCTTTTTTTATAGTCAGAAGTATCAAAATGATCGACCATTTCTTTCATGTCACTGTAGAAGTCTGCTGTTTTTATATAATAGATGTATGAATCAGTATCTTGGTAGCACAGTTCAATATTTTTCCCATACTTTGATTTCATTATATTATAGTGCAAATCATACATTAAGACTTTCAATAGATCAAGTATGCTCATTCCAACATAAATGGATTTGCTAAAGCACAGTTTTGTTTTAATCATATGAATCAAAGAGTTAGCAAATATAGTTCTATCTTTAAAGTTTGATTTAGGCACTAGTTTATCCATTTGCTTAGACCTTGTGCATAACCGTATATCCACTCTGTTACTAATATTTTCCATTGTTTTTCCAAAAACAGAATTGTTCATTAATTTTTAGAAATATTGTTCAAAGTCATTTGTAGACTTTTTTCGCATATTTGTGTTTAGATCAATATAGGACTTGAGTCATTCTGATTGATCAAACTCCAGAACTCTATGAATCTTTTTCAACTTCATTCCGAGAGATAGATATTGCTTAAGATTTACATAGTGTAATACATATTTTTCTTTATCATCCAGAGTAGTCAAGAATTTGGGATTTTTTGAACCTTCTGGTATTTTATTCTCTGGTGCCAATGGCAGATCTTTGTGGAGTTCGTGTAGTTCATGTGGGTATTCCAAATCAACTTCCAATATATAACCTTTTCTAGAATCATCTTGTATTTTTGTCACGTCTATATTTGTATTTCTCCACTTAAACCCACCATAGGGTATATACTAGCTCATAGCCCATCCATATAAGTTATTGGTGTCCAAATATGTAGGATAAAAGATTTCCTTTGTACTATCATAAGCATTCATATATTTATTATTTGCTTTAGCATACCGCTTACAACATTGTGAAATTCCACCACAAATACCTTTTTCTATCATCAAAATCATGTCGTAATCTGTTAATAATTCTAATTCTATTTTAGTATGTTTGACCATAGCATCCCACGCTAACCCTGGGGCTGTGTAATACCATGCTGGATCTAGCTTATATGTTTTGAGACATACATCTCTAAAATTTCCCATTATATCAGACAATATCAATACAGCAGATTTGTTATAGAGTTCTGTGTACTCTCTTAGAGATTTTATGTTGAATTTTTCCCACATCTTTCTCGCAAATTCGTAATCTTCCTCTGTAATGTCACATTTATTGAGTTTGTTGTAAAATGCATCTTTGGATGGAAGTGATGTGTCACAAAATTTTTCAGCAATATCCATATAGTCATATGGATAAACACCTTTTCTTATAACAAAGTCAAAAAGTTCATTAGAAAAATGCTTACATGTTTCTCGGAGTTGGCTTCTGAAAAGGTTGCTAGAGAGTTTATCGATACTACTAGTCATAAATTTAAATGAGTCAATAAATCTAAGATTTAAACTTTTACATACATGTTTCGTAAAAGAAATATATTTTTCTTCTTTGTTGGGAATTATATCAATTTTATTTTCATCGATGCCAAGATCTCTTATGAATAAATGTGTGCCATAACCAGATAGATTGTGTATAAACACTGGGATAAAACATGGATTTCTATACGATAAGTTACAATCTCTGTGTGCAACTCCCCTAAATTTCCCCATGAGATGATCATGATCTCTCACAGAATCACCATTCGAAGACTTTTCACATATATGACAATGGGTAGCTGTATCATAAACAATTTGTTCTTTCTGAGTTAGTGGAAGCATTGGTTTTTCATTTGTGTATATATCACCAATAGACTTTGCTTTTTCCATTAGCATTTTAACGAATACACTAGATGCATCAGATCCTTCATAAGTTACTGGTGGTTTATAGTATCCATGTTCGTATTTTACATAGTAACAGAAGCTAATAGCTTTGTGTTTTTGGTATGGTTTCGTGTAGGATTCATCGTGATTTGGTTGACAAGTTTCAATTTTAGTTAACAAACATTCAAAATCAGCATATATCACAAACAGAACTCTCAAAGAATGATTTTGGTTTTTAAATCTTAATATGTCATTTTTCCCTTTAGATGGTAGTTCAACTCTAACAGTCTCTGCAGTCTTGTTCGTGATCTTTTAGCTTTCTTACAGCATAGAAATGTTGCAAACATCTATCGCATATATATTTTTTTTGTGACCATTATTTGATATTTGTGATGCGATAAGTCTCGAAAGACTTTTTATCCAGCAGTAGTGGTCGTTCTTTTCATCTTTGATATAGAGTAGGTTAATGTGCTTATCCGTCTTATTTTTTGTTGTTTTTAAGGGGCAGATTATATATCCCTTACAACCTTACCACCATCTTTTTCTTTGTATCCGTATACATTAATAGAATTTCCACTTCTTTTCTCTAAGGTTGGTATGCTATCCAATTTTATTGAAAATTCCAAACCCTTAAGTGCATCATTAAACTCATGTTCGTAAGCTATGTATTTATTCACTCTTTGGGGGTCTCTTTGTACTTGATGCAATGCAGATAGAACAGATCACAAAAAAAAAAATTTTTGATCATTATTCTTAACATTAATTACCGCCTGGTTAGCTTTGATTTTTTCTGGGAGATTAACATAAGAACTGCCCTTGAATGGTACATATTTATTTATTTATTTGCACTTCTAGTTTAAATATTCTGTTGAGTTCCCACTGAGAACCCTCTTTGTTATTGAAAGCCCCCATCTCAGCTATGATTTTCGATATGCTGTTGTCATAATATTTTTCCAGATTAGTCGATTTTAGTATAATTTTGTTCTTTGTTGTAAAGGAGCTTTCTATATATTCAATATTCTCACCAATTCCCCTTTTGTGCTCAGTGAAGAGCTTCATGTTCACTTTGAGTGATTTTAAATGTTTTTTAATTAGTCCCGTGACAGTTTCTTTTACATCGTTTAGGAAATTATTTGGGTCTATGTATTTATTCACATTATTTACAACATAAGTCTTGATCCTATTTGAAATGCTGTTTCGATTTATTCTACACTGAATCTGAGTGTGTACTTATGAATTTTACTTCTCAAGTGACTTCTTATGAGAGACGGTTTGTAATAGTGACTACGCGCTTCACATTTCACTTGTTTCTCTCGTGGGAACTTCTGTTTTGATATTAAATGTTGTGATATTTTAAAAATTTCCCATGCATTTGTTGGTTAATGTGATTTATTATGTATTGGTGCAAGACCTTTGTGCAATATACTTTTAAGATGACTTTTTATGAGAGATTGTTTGTAAAAGTGATTACAAGTTTCACACTTGACATACTTCCCTTGAGATTTCTTCTTCTTTCTTTTCGCAAAAACATCTTTCTTAAATTTATATTCTTTCCAAACATTACCAGTTGCGTTAGCCTTTTTCATTGCCATGGTCGTCATCATATTAGACATCAGTTGATTTTTATTTGTGTCCATTTATTATATACAATATTTGATTTTTTACGTATTCAAATTTTTTGTAATTTTTTTGCAACTGCACCCAAACGCAAATTTTTATGCTCATTTTTGCAGATGCACTCACACGCAAAGTATAGCGCAACTTTTTTCTAAAGACTATGATCTAACCAAACGCAACTTTTTGAGTCACTTTTTTGCAACTGCTCCCAAACGAAACTTTTTACGCGTATTTTTGCAAATGCACCCAAACGCAACTTTTTGAGTCACTTTTTTCAGCTGTTCCCAAACGCAACTTTTTTGAGCCATTTTTTGTGGTTGCGCTCTAACGCAACTATTTGAGTCACTTTTTTGCGGTTGCTCCCAAACGCAACTTTTTGAGCCACTTTTTTTGCGGTTGCGCTCGAATTGGCATTTCTATACTACTGATGTGAGTACGGAATGCAAGTGCAGGGGATAAGGGATATCCCCGAGAAAACCCACCAACCAGCGGCATCGTCTGGCACGATTCTTACATGAGAATATCCGGGAGCGACCTCACCAGGAATCGGTCCGGTTCACCCGGAAGGGGGGAGGGGGTGAGTACGGTAGTCTGACCACTACACCGCAAGACTGCCTGGTGTGCAGTGTTCTCGTCGTGCAGCGACCCTTTCATTTTATTGGTGTAAAGTCGAAGCAAGACCTTTGAATGAACAGTTTTCAGCTACATCATGGTGCTACGAATTGGTGTTTCTCATGTGCGTGATGCTTTGGAAGTAATAGTCTGAAGTGTGTGTTCTTTTCGTAGATGAGCACGTTGAGTGTACGTTTAAGATGGGATCGACACCTTAATTTTTTGTGAAATATTTGTTTGCGCGAATACGCGTATCTCGGTAAATAAATTATCTGTAAATACGACTTTTTGTCAGAAAAGATAAAACACAATTATATATGTCCCTATTTTTTTTACTTGTGTCATATTTAATGTTTTCTCGGAGCAAAAAATTGGTGAACATGGAAAAAAGTATATCATTTTTAAAGCTTGCCTATGCAGTTTCCTTAAGCGGCAAGAGAAAAGTACAAAGATACGGGCGCAGTATAATCTGTGGTCTTTCATTGCGTGCTAATAAAACCCCTATGTTACAGATCTAATTTGCACAGTACAGCGTTACGATGGTAACACTGCACGCCTTGCACGTAGGAGCGATGAGTCTCTAGAAGTGCGTGTTAGTGTCGCCCGTATCGCTCCCTCGCTTCTTGACCTTGGACGCGGGGATCTCACGGGGGTCCATCCACTATTAATAGTTTCAACTTGATTTCATACACGTTGTAACACAATTCAAGCGCCAGACAGGTAAGACCCTTAAACGTTTTAATAGCTGTGGGTAGACTGGCGCCTTAACAACTCAGCTTGGCTGTTAGCTCCGTCTTGCACTCGGCCCCACACCGTGCCACAAGGGGCGTGTAAATGGGCCGAGTCAGCCCGCCCCTCGCATTTTTTCATTAATATATAGAAAACTTATAAAATAAGCAATCGCGTTAGGGCAGCGGCGGGAAGCAATCGGTGGAGAGCTTTCCTGAGGACGGGGGGGATCGATACGTTGGTCGCAGGATTTGAAATATGGTCTTTGGGGGGGGGGGGGTAGGCCGCAGTACAGTGACTGCCAGAAGCTCAGTGGCAGGTGAAACAGCCTATTCAACTTGTTTCTCACTTTTATGTACTTTGCCGTGCTGCAAGTAAAGGCGGCAGAGGAAAATTGATGAAGTTAACCTGTCAAAACAAGTTTCCGTTATGAACTAATGTATAAAAATCGATATACATTTCATTTCTACACCAGCAACAAATAAAAACTTGAATATGTGCGTAGTTAACGTATGCTAACCCGGCATGAACGGAATACTTACAACAAATAAATAGCGAAACATGTTTACGATATATGGCCTAAAGTGATTTCTGAGGATGATAGAGGTTCTGGAATTTCGCGATCGGAAATGTGTTATGCAACGATAAATTGGAATCACATACGATTAAGTAACGAAAATTGGCATACACGCAAATGTGTACAAAGTAGGTTACTACACAAAACAATGTTACAGAGATTAGACCCCTTAATATATTTAAATAGGGACTGGCAACCTCAAAGTACTTAGAAAATTGTAACCCTGTGGTTGAAGCAATTTGAAATTACATGTTTGTAATCAACATTAAAAAAGGAATACATAAGGTCGCCTAGGTAGTTACCGCTAATACCTACCATTTCCTGAGAAATCACACGTTTAGTTGAAAAGCTGAAAAGTGGTTGCCTGGGAGGTAAGCAGCTTGTACCACTGTCGTGAGTGACAAGTGAACTAACACCCTGGCTAATGTTCCTGTCCTATGGCAACAGGTTTAATAAGATTGTGGATGGCTGCGAAGCCACTGCGGGTAAGCACCCTATTACAGTGGTTCCTGTTGTCGTGCCAAGTGGCGATTTGGTTACCTGCCTACTAGCCATTGCGTAGATAGTTTACACACCAAACAGTTCTCCCCAACGTGTGTGATGGAGTGGAATAATGAGGAACTGACGGACATGCATCTCACGTATGGTAAGATTATGCGTAATGCATCACCTGCGTGTCGTCGATACGCCGAAAAGCTGCGCGTGCATTCACTTCAGTTCATCGACTCTTGAACTACGACCTGCCATAACTACTTGAAGATATACCACTGAATCTACGAGAAGACGTGTGGTACAGCACACTTAATTCGCACAGCAAGACAGTACATGGATGCGCGGTGCCCAGTGCTATGGATTGGCCGAGTTGGGCCAGTGGGTTGGCCACCCAGATAACCCAGTCAACTTCTACTTGTGGGGTCACTTGAAGGCACAGGTGTATGCAACTATCGTGAGCAATGCGGAGGATCTCTGGGAACGAATCAAGATGCATGCCGTGACGTACAGGCTAATTCCGGAATGTTGCAGCATGTGCGACAGTCATATGAGCATCGCATTCGTGCATGTATGGACGTCGGTGGCTCACACTTCCAACATATGCTGTAACCATGTAAACTCTTCGCATTCCAAATAAATCAATGATACTAGAAACTGGTGTTAGTTTTTTTCGACAACCCCACATTGCCGCCATTTACTAAGGGGTGATTTGCATTTGGCCATGAACATGAACCAGGTTGCCAGTTGGTATGTTTTGGACCACAGTGAGTGTACATGCTGCCTACCTCCCAAGCAACCATCCATCCATTTGCCGGCTGAGCGATGAATTCGGAGACAGTCCAGAGAGCATGGATGACAATGACTCTCGGAATGTGTGAACCCATCTTTCTGAGTGTCGTGTTACTGGGCGAGTATGAGGAGGGTCCTCACGCCTCACACGCAACAGGAAACCAGCAGCATTTGGTTCCTGTGCATGGATGCAATGACAGACTGAGGAAACAGAGAGGAGTGCTGGAGCCCCCCTCCAAAAAGCCTAACAAAGGAAACAGTAAACAGAAGGTTGGGGAGGAGTTGCCCAGGCCCAGCTCTCTGATTGAGACCACAGAACTGGGGCAACAGGAACACCAGGACCGGAGTGGTGGAAGCCAGAACAATGGAGATGGTTGGCCTTGCAGTTGGAGCCCAGTTGTGTTCGTCCGGGAGGGCTTTTCTCGTGCTGCATGCAGCATTAGCAGGCTCAGAAGGGACAATGGGAGAAGAACTGCTTGTGAAATGAACCATACCAGTCAGGTATGGGAAATGGGAGTACCGATGGAGGGTGTTCGAACTAAACAGCCAAGGGAAAACGAGGCCTATAGCGAGATCTTCCTCCATAAGCAGGAGAAACGAAACAACCCTGATCACACAAATAACAGTGACAATTGACTGGCCGGATGATAAGAATATGGTCTATGCCTCAGTGCAGGCGTAGCCTATTCAAGGAGACCTGGACGACCCGCAATGGCTCTACGACGTGATGATACAGGTAGCAATTCTCCCCCGACTAGAGGAACATGCTCATGGCTGCTCTGGCCGTTTTAGTCAGGAGGGTGGAGGGGGGACAGAATCCTCTTCCCAAGGATGGCGGCTGTTGACAGGCTTGTCGTCGCATAGGCAGGCCTGCCGAACGAGCAGTAGGCTCTATTGAGTCTGCTCAAGGAATGCTATTAGTGTAGAGGTGAGCGGTTCGATGAAACCGACATCTTTAGGGATGCATACAGGAGGTGTACCTTTGACTATAGTAAGCTATTCACTGGGTGCACTGTGGTCAGGCATTAGTCCTTCATTAAGACAGCATCCTGCAATAAGATCAGGGATATGCCAATAACAGTGAAATGGAAATCCCCGAGCACCGGCTAAGACAAAAACCAGGATGTAACTGACGATGACATGGCTATGTTTTAAGTAGAAGAGCTGCACTTCCCCTCGAGGGAATCCTGATTGAGGGAGGATAAATGCGGGGGGAGGGGATCGAAAAGGAGTCTACAGGCCCCTTCTTGACTGTGCCGAACTCAGGATGGATGAACATGAATGGGAAGGAAAACATGGAAATCTCCCCCTCTCACTGTACACCCCTCAATCACTCACGGTACACGTAATTCCCGAATAAGACCTCCTCTGGAAGCGGAAACCTGTCCAGAAACTAATGGCGAACAAGGCAGATGGCACCAGAACGAGAATATAAAATGGCGGAAGGACCTCTTGAAGTCAAAGAAGAGAGAGAGAGAGAGAGTGTGTGTGAAGTGAACTGCATGTGTGTGTGTGTGAAAATGAGGATGTTGAGATGGGGTGTCTCAATTATTCTCAACATCTCCCCCCTTTTTTTCCGACACGATCAAAATGAGTTTTTGCTCAAAATGTGACTTAGAAATTATGCTTCCTTGTTGAAACACATAATGATTTTACAGTTTCTTTGCTCTGCTGTTGTTACAAGTAAAACGAAACCTGTCACCTGCCTGAAACGAAGTTATTAGCACGCAATTATTTTTGTACTTGCATACAATGATGTTCCGACATTCATTTTCTAGTTGAAATTCTACTACACATGTTGGGAAGTATCTGCAAAGAATTTTGAGGTAATCGCATATTCAGAAAATACGGCTGCCCCTTTTGGACAGTGTTCACTTGGGCTAAGAAGAATTTCTTTTATCTAAAAATCTCTAACTGCGCTAATTGTCTCTATTGATTCCTCACTTACTTGCATTTTGGCGTAAACTGGAAGAATTCTGCGAGGTGCCCACGACGAATGAAGAGGTGACGATCAGATGGAGAGTACATTTACACGGACGATCGGCTGGTGAGGTCGTTGCCCGGAGTGACGCAGGTTCACCAAACGGCGGGCTCCAAGGCCGGACTGAGCGGTGTAAGTCGGCTACCCCACAAAGCGATCTAGCACATGCACGCTGGTCAAGGTCTCACAGCTGTTTGTGCGAGGCTCGGCAGTGAATTGCGGGCGGCTGATGTCCAGGCGCTCTGCTATTCGCCGCACTACTGAGATTCCAGGAGTGGTGGTGGGAAGGAATTGCGGGTCATTGGAAGCGCCCCCTGAATTCACCCCACCATGGAAATTGTGTGTGCTGTTGGCACTGATTGGACACGCATGAAAAAGATTGTTATTATTGGTTGAGCACAGTGTATAAAATTTTAGTGATTTTTTGTATAAAGATAACCCCAGGAGAGCCACTCGAGAGAGATGGCTACTTCGCGGTGATCAGACGGCAGCTTCATGGGTTAAGTGTTTTGAGAACTTTCCTATGAATATTTGAACTTTAAGTCCTTCTGGCATGAGGGTCAGGTTGGACCAGATGGGAGAACCTTGTAGGAGTTTTGTCGATTTCAGAACTTTATTTTCAAATTCAAGGAAAGCATATTCTTAGAATATTTTAAAAGATTTTCAGAGAAAAATGAAAATTCCTTATGTAGGTGCATTTTCAAAGCTTATGAAATTTTAGAATGATGGCCTTCAGAAAAGTTAATATTTTGTCATCGTTCTCTTTTAAAGCCACCATAAATATCATACTGTTATGGAACATAAGGTTTAAAGTGACAGTTAACATAAACATGCTCCTTTTAAAAGATTTTAAAAAGTTTTAAAATCAAAGCCTGTTGTGGGAAAATTTAACGATCAGTTATTAATTGGAATGAAAATTGGCCTTCAGTATTTTGGAACTGGTCAAGTAAAGAAAATACCAGTTAAAATATTGATTGTGTAATACTTAATTATTAGCATATTACAGTATTTCTTTGATTGAAGATATGCTTATGCTATTTAATGGAAGGAAAATTGGCCTTCAGCATTGTGGCTATGGCCAAGTAAAGAAAATAAAATGTTCAAAATATTGCTTGTATCATCAATAATTACAGTATTTGTTTGATGGTCTTTAAGCTATGGCCCAATATAAAGTTTCTCATTATATATATATATATATATATATATATATATATATATATATATATATATATACTATTTTCACTAACTGAACATCTATAGCCTATTACAGTAATATACATTGTGTTCGGTACATTACATATTTTATGGTATTTGAAGATGTTGCCAATGTGCCGGATTTAAAAATAAATTTATATTTAAACTTTATCTCATTACTGTTATTTACAGCATGATACATGGGGCTGAGAGAGTGGCTTTTCAGCCTGTGATGAAGTCAGAACTAGAACTTGGAGATAAATTGCATTGTTTATGATGTTTTGGGTGACCGGCTTTGCTGCGTGGCCAGCTTTAGGTTATTTCCTGAGAATGTTCTTTTAAAAAGCAGTTACCAGATAATTACCATGTTAAAAATTTCTAAAGTAAATATTTTTCTTTCAAATTCAGCAGTTGAAGTAAGGTCACACTGAAAATAGAAAGCGAAGTTTTTGTAAAATATTAAGTGATTGAATATTTCCATTCACAGTTCAGGTTCTTTGCTATAGTTTAGCTTTGAATCGGTGCTTCTCTTTCATTTCTCCATATATATATATGAATATATATATATATATATATATATATATATATATATATATATATATATATATATATATATATATATATCCAGAGGACACAACAAGGCGGCCGTTCAAAGGACCTAAACTGCCCTGGAATGAGTGGTGTGGAGAAATGAAAGAGAAGCACCAGAAACCAGATATATATATATATATATATATAGAGAGAGAGAGAGAGAGAGAGAGAGAGAGAGAGAGAGAGAGAGAGAGAGAGAGAGAGGGCGCCACAACGTATCGACAGACTGCAGTGTGGTTTCTACAATGCCCTTTGCGTTCGGGGCGGGGTGGTGGAGAATGTTTCTGGTTACCGGACATTCCCCAAAACTTAGTCCGTGCACACTCGAACACACTGGGCTGAGAAATTCGATAAAGGGGATACTGTCATACTTACATTGAATGTGAATGAAGGAAATGCGTGGACGCGATAGTTAGTGTGTATTTGAGTAGAATAGTGTCGTTTCGTTCTATATTTCGGACCAGCATGACGGTTTCAAAATTGTAAAGTTCCCGGGGGCACCTTGAACATCTAAAGAGCCGATTTAACTTTAGCTTGCGAAGGATAACGTAATGTTAGAAAGAATTACTCCAGGTATGACCTTCTAATAGGTATCGGCCACCTAGAGGGGAGGTTGGTGAGGCCAGCGCTGGTTCCACCGGGAACTTTGCCGTCCAACTAAAATTGTTAAGATGATGGTACGTTATGTTCTTGTAGCGACAAGTTACCGTACATTTTTAAACCCCGCCCCAGGTAAAGGCAGTAGCCAACAGCGAGCCAGTTGCTTTCCCTGCGTGCTTTTCTCTTGACGAATCGTGTTTTGAAATGGCTGGTAGGAAACGGTTTCTTAGATTCTTCGACCAATGGGAAAGAAAGCTTAAAGGGAGTTCAGAATAGAAGAACAAATGCCTAAACGCCAAAAGAACCGCTCGTGTCACCTGACCGTATGGTAATGGAAGTATACAATGTTATCGTAGCGACAAGCGACCGTACGTCTGCCACTGGCTACTGCGCACGGCTGACACTGGCCAACAGCGTGAATGCCCGACCACGGCTTATTTGTAATAAACAAGAATACTAGAGGCTTACTGCACGTTCGTCCCTCTATTTTTCTGACCAGTTATGAACAGTATATGTGGCATATAAAAGCTTCGTACCAAAACAGCACACGGCTAAATCATAAAATGCTAAATTTCTGAGGAAAAATGTGCTGATACGTCAGGCGACCGTACGCGGCAAGCGGCCGGGACGTCAAGCGACCGTACAACTTCTGTTTTGAGGAAGAATAGCCTAAGTTCCAACACACTTTCCCCGTTCACTACTACCCGCGATGTTTCGCCTAACCCTGTAATTTCTTCACTTACGTCGAATGCATTGTAATAAACTTGACCAGAAATTGTTATGAATTTTGGATTTATTAATATTTTCTTTACCAAATAAACAGATCGATGTTAGGAAATGTTGTGCTTAAACTCTGACACAGAAAATATTTTGTACGAGTTCAATTCGACGCCAGATGGAAATCACTGATAGTAAAATTATTATTGCTTTAAACATCCAGGGTTTGTAGATCGTCGCAATGACGGAATGGTTACCGCGGTCGCTAGGGCATTCCCCGCGAGAGGTTCTATGCAGCTGGCGAGAAATATTAAACAGGATATTATTTATCCGTTACAGAGATACGTACATTAAGCTACAATAAATGTATTTTTTTAAATATATTTCTCATTACTATTTATAAAGGTTATACATAGCTATGCGGCAAATAATATTTTATGAAAAATGCTACGAAATAAGACTTCTTTCAAGAGTAATTTGCGTTTTAAAAGGTAAAGAAAATTTAGTAAACAAGTAATAATATGAAGAGTGTGAATGTCTCATACGTTGTGGTTTTTACAAATCTTGAAATTTGCAGGCAAGCATGCCAATCAAAATTGTAGTCTCTTATTTCACCTCATTGGGAAAATGAAGTATTCTTTAAAAAATAATATTTATTAATTCACTTCAAAGCTGTTAGCAATATGAGATTAAATAATGTTTTGTGATATCAATTCGATTATGAAATGATGTGCAAATTATTAGAAAACAATAAGTAACATATATTATTCAAGAAGGATTCACGAGAAGTTACCACCGTTCACATAGCTTATTCAAGTCATTTGGAGCAAAAACTGTCATATGAACGGGGGTCCTATTCCCAATATTTACAGACCAATACGAAAAATTGGAAACGCAATACAGTGGACAGCTCCACTAGATTATTGCGTGTGGGGATGAATGAAAAATATTGTGTACCAAAGGACTGCACAAACACGTGAGGAGCTACTTGCGTGTAACATGCATGCCCCTACAGAGACAGTCGTGTGCAGCTACGTAGAGCCACACGTGTGGTTCACAGGCGTGCCGTCAAGTGCATGGAAGTAGACGGAACGTGTTTTGTCAATTTGTTAGACTCAATTTTGATGGTCAACTGTAAACAATAGAGTCTGTAATTACATAAATGTAGTTACTTCGACAAGGGTTATTCTTTTTCTTCACATTTCCAATTTATCGAAATACTCTGTAAATATTGGGAATAGGACCGACATTCGCATGGCACTTTTTGCTCCAAATGACTTGAGGAATAAACCCTGTGATTTGAGACAACTGCAAGAAAATCTACGCGATTTTGATTTTGTTGTCTTTCGCCTGCTCTCTATTCAACCATTCAACTAGACAACGTATTCAGTCCGTTATATGCACGTGAACATTTTCCTGAAAGTTAAAAAAATATGTTTGGATCCTTGCGAATGAAGAACTTCGTGCTTCCGGCGCGTGGATCAACAAGTGGCATTATGGCGCCCCCGGTGTTTCTAGTCCTGCTACTGGCGGAGTGGAGCGCTGCCTTCGCCCTCCCCTTATGGCGGGGGTGCGTTCGTCATCTGCGCAGGAGGTCGGCGCGCCGTTCTAACGGTCGTTTGCATGATGCAGTGTCGTCCTTATTTGGACACGTTGGGCAGATATAAACTTTCATTCGCCGATCAATACTTATACCTCTCTAGGGCATATTGTATTTAGATATTTCTCACTACCAACTATAACGACTGTAGCTCCTAGTATGGAAATAATTACTTCTATTGGCTCTTGTATTTTCAGAGTCGAATAAAGATTTTTCATTGGGGTTTTGAATTTGTTCACCCCTTTAGGAATTAATTAAAATGTAACAGTATAAATGCTTTGGTTTTCTGCTCGTTCGGAGTCAGACGATTTCGACCTCGAGGGAGCATCATTACATCACAAGTTATGTAATTTATCACGTTACTTTCCATCACTAGTTAGGCTCTTCAAGCAGTAGGCCATGACGTCACTTTGACGTAAGGCTAGATGTCCTAACAAGAGCTCAAACTTTTTTTAAGATCAAGTTTTCTTGCAAATAGTACTTTTGATGTCACTCTAAGAAAATATATTTGTATTTTTCTCCTCGAAAATTAAGGCTTTCTAATTGCGAGCTGTTGCTTCGGTCAGTGGACGAGGGGAGAAAAATTGAAATCTAATTTCGCTAAGTATGTAATTCAATGGCAGGCAAGTCAAACTCAGCCTGGAGTTTTAAGGTTTTTAATATGTTTCTCTATTGCCATATTTCATAAATTGCAATGGCAAAATGGTGAAAATCACGAAAGAATTTCTTGTGGAAATTTAATGCAAGTTTTAAAGAGAGTTTTTGTCGAGCAAGGCCGGTTAAACTGAAGGATAGGTGAATGAATTCAGAATTCAGGTTAAACATTTTACACTGAGCTTTGGTTGGCTCTATATAGCCAGAGAATTGTTTGTCACGAAAATAAGATTTTTTTTTCCACATTGGAAATATTGTTGATAATTACAAAGGCGTTATGGTTTTAAAGTGCCCTTTTTATGATGTTTTTAATAATTTTAAATGGGCTTGAAATCTTATATAAAATTTTTTCATACATGTGCCTGAGTTCCAGTCAGTGGAACACGTATTATAATAGAGATTGTTTTCTGAAATCGTAGTATTTTCAAAGAATTTGTATTTATAACAGAGAATAATTTAGAAAATGTAATTTTTCAAAGGGTATGTTTTAGCACAAAATATTTTTGATATCGTAATGTTTTTGTCTCAGAAAGAGTGTAAACAATTTTTTATACATATCTATGTTTTGCATACCAAAGAAAATAAAAAGGCACTGAATAAAAATAACATTCTGCACACTTCATGGCTTTGAACTTAGCCCAGCAATTGATATTCCTGACCTACTTCCGAAAACAATTCTTGTTGGCTTTTGCCAGTTGTTAACTTTTTGCTCAGACCAATTTAGGTTATTTTGGGGTTCAGCCTTGCTGCCTCCTTGTGTTTAAATTTTTCTGCATTCTCGACGTTTGTATATAAATACTTTTCAGGTGCGGAGGCAAGATTTCGACAGTTAGAGGAAAGTAGTGCCGATATTGTGGTTTTGTTAAAATAACTTTCATTCCTCCTTAGGTGTCATGACACATAAAGCCATATTGTTTACGTTTATATTGACTGTTGGTTACGTTCCCTAAAAAAATTCCCTATGCTAGTGACCATGAGGTTTTGCCATTTTAAAGAAGAAAAATTTCCCTAGTTGGTGAATTCAAAAAGCAAGTGGGGTGGATTTAATTTTATTCATGAGCACTTTCATTTTGTTAATTTCTCTTTTTAATCCATAAATGGTTTTCCTCATAAAAATTATTATATATTTTTTAAATTGTTGCGTGTATGTATTTATTAATTCATTTCGCACCGCGATTGGTCTCTCTCTCTCTCTCTCTCTCGCACACACACATACACACACACACAATCATAGTGAGAAATTGACTCATTGGGGATGGTTGGAACATTAAGCGGAGAAGGATAAGTAAATCTGATTTTACATTATAGACATTGTTAAGATGACTATGTAGCTGCCCGTCAAGGATAAAGAAGGGAGGGAGCGATAAGGGCGACACTAACACGCACGCATAGCGACTCATCGCTCCTACGCGTTATGCGTGCAGCGTTTTCTTCCTAACGCTTTACTGAGTAAAGTAGATTTGTAAGAGTGGGATTTTATTACACGCGATGCAAGTACACAGATCAAACTACCTACAAGGTAGTGACATAGAAAAATAGTTTTTTAAATCCTTTCTGGTAAAACTTCGTATTTCCAGAACATTTATTTATCGAGACACTCGTTTACGCGTAAAAAACGATTTCGCAGAAAACGTTTCAGTACATGGTCCCTTAACGGATCGGATTTCGAAACTTCGAAATAACTTACGAACAGGAGTAGTAGGGAAAAGTTTGTTCTCCAACAAGATACACGATACAGCTGGTGGCTCTGGCAGCCTATTTTAAAAATTTTCTCTCGTAATTTCCCCTTTTAACTTAAAAATTCCCTTTTTCCGAAAAATGTCTTGTTCTCCTTAAACATTTTCCGTTTTCAATCAAAACAGAGGAGGCTCTCGTGAACAATATTAAGATCCAAAATCCAAGTTTCGAGCTATATTTAAGATTCGTGATGCTTCCTTAAAACTGTAGGTTATCAATCCGTCTCGTAGCCACTGGGAAACCGCTACACCTTGTGTAGACCAGCCACTGAGACACCTATGCACCTTGGGTATTCTAGCCAATGAGACACCTCTGCACCTTGTGTAGTACAGCCACTGAGACACCTCTGCATATTGTGTATTTTAGCCACTGAGATATATCTGCACCTTGTGTATTCTAGCCACTGAGACACCTCTGCACCTTGTGTATTTAGTCACTGAGACACATCTGCACCTTGTCTATTCTAGTCACTGAGAAAACTCTGCAACTTGTGCAGTTCAGCCACCGAGACACCTCAGAACCCCGTGTATTCTAGCCACTAAGACACCTCTGCACCTTGTGTATTCTAACCACTAAGACACCTCTGCACCTTGTGTAGTCCAGCTACTGAGACACCTCTGTACCTTGTGTATTCTAGCCACTGAGACACCTCTGCACCTTGTGTATTCTAGCCACTGAGACACATCTGCACCTTGTCTATTCTAGTCACTGAGAAAACTCTGCAACTTGTGCAGTTCAGCCACCAAGACACCTCAGAACCCTGTGTATTCTAGCCACTAAGACACCTCTGCACCTTGTGTATTCTAGCCACTGAGATACATCTGCACCTTGTGTATTCTAGCGACTGAGACGCCTCTGCACC
This sequence comes from Dryococelus australis, assembly GCA_029891345.1. Classification (NCBI taxonomy): domain Eukaryota; kingdom Metazoa; phylum Arthropoda; class Insecta; order Phasmatodea; family Phasmatidae; genus Dryococelus; species Dryococelus australis. The sequence goes on from CM056998.1 coordinate 83,486,039, forward strand.
TTGTGTATTCTAGCCACTGAGACACCTCTGCACCTTGTGTATTCTAGCCACTGAGACACATCTGCACCTTGTCTATTCTAGTCACTGAGAAAACTCTGAAACTTCTGTAGCCCAGCCACTGAGACACCTCTGCACCATGTGTATTCTAGCCACTGAGACACCTCGGCACCTTGTGTGTTCTAGCCACTGAGACACATCTGCACCTTGCGTATTCTAGCCACTGAGACACATCTCAGGTAGTCTAGCCCATGAGACATCATGGCATCACGGGTAATCTAGCCACTGAGATGCCATGGTACCTATGATAGTCTAACCGCTGAACCACCGTGGCACCTTTCGGTTGTCTAGCCACTGAAACACAGCGACATCGTGGTTAGTTAGCCAATGAGACACTGCAACACCTCCGGCAAGCTAACCACTGAGACACTGTGGTAACTTGGGTAGTCTAACCACTGAGACACCTTTGCAGATTTGGTTGTGTAGCCACTGAGACACCACGGCACCTTGGTAAGTCTAGTCACCGAGATACCATGGCACCTTAGTCAAACCATTGAAACACTGCGGCACTTCAGGTAATCTACCCACTGAGACACCACAGCACCTTAGGTAGTCTAGCCACTAAGTCACCGCGGCACCTTTGGGTTGTCTAGTTACTGAATCACCACGGCATCTTGGGTAATCTAGACAATGAATCACCAAGCCACCTTTAGCATCTCTAGTCACTGAGACACCGCTGCATCTTTATATTAACTGAGGTACCGCGTTGAATCAGTGGCTAGACTACCCAAGGTGCCTCGGTGTCTCAGTTACTAGACAACCCAAGGTGCCTCAGTGTTTCAGTGGCTAGACAACATAAATGCCGCTGTGACTTAGTGAGTAGAATACCCAGGAGCCACAGTGTCGCAGTGGCTTGACTTCGCGAGGTGCTGCGGTGTGTCTATGGCTAGACTGCCCATGGTGCCGCAGTGTCTCAGAAGCTAGATAACTCAAGGAGGAGCGGTGTCTCTGTGACTGGACAACTTAAAGGTGCTCCGGTGATTTAGTGGCTAGACTACCCAAGGCTGCACGATTTCTCAGTGGCCAGATTACCCGAAGTGCCGCGATTGATTAAGTGGATAGACTAATCAAGGTGCCGCGGTGTCGCAGTGGTTAGATTACCCGAGGTGCTATGGAGAAAACGTTGCTAGACTATCCAAGATGCCGTGGTAACCAAGCTGATAAACAACCTAAAAGTGTCGCGTTCATTTAGTGGCGAGACAACCAAAAGGTATCGCGGTGACCTAGTGAATAGATTACCCTAGGTGCCGCGGTGTATCAGTGGTTAGACTACCCAAGGTGCCGCGGTGTCTCACTGACTAGACTAACCAAGGTGCCACGGTGTCTCAGTGGCTAGACAGCCGAAAGGTGCCGCGTTGAATTAGTGGCTAGATTTCCCAAGGTGCCGGGTGATTCAGTGCCTAGACTACCCGAGGTGCAGCGGTGATTCAGTGGCTAGACTAACCAAGGGACCGCGGTGATTCAGTGGCTAGAATTACCGAGGTGCCGCAGTAACTCAGTTGATAAACCATCCAGGGTGCCGCAATGATTTACTGGCTAGACTACCCAGGGGCCACAGTGATTCATTGGCTAGCCTTACCGAGGTGCAGCGGTGACTTAGTTGTTAGTCTACCCAAGGTGCCATGGTGATTCAGGGGCTAGACTACCCGAGGTGCCGCAGTGACTCAGTGGATAGGCTACTGGAGGTGTTGCGGTAATAATGTGTCTGAGTTTTATGTATCTCAGCCATATTGAGGTTGTTTTAGCTACAACAAGGATTGGTGCTTTTTTAGTTGAAGTTGGGAATTTTTTTTAGGGAAAACGGACGAGTGGGTGTTTATTTCAGTCAACTGTACCTCAGAAAAACTGCACTCACTAGTAACTAAAGATACACGCAGTTTCAGCCAAATTTCAAATAAATAAATAAATTAGGCACATTACAGCTATATAATGTAAACTCAGTAATGTAAGTGTAAATGAATGGCTCCTCGTAAGGCGCTAATTTATGAAGCATATAACGTGACTCAGAATGTAGGTAAAATAGTCCCTCGTAAGTGTTCCAAGTTTGTTGCGAAGGTGTACGTATACACTATGTAGCATGTAACAACTCACTCATGTAGGTGTATGTGTACGTACCGGGATCTCTTAGAATCAGTGAATATGTACGTGTACACCTCAACATTACTTGTGCAATAAATAGTGTGAATATGGATACTAAGAATAAGAATAAGATATTAAGAAAAAGATAAGAATAAATCAATCTGCATACGTTTCAGTGATAGGCCTAGGAACCTATACTACTGTCACTTCTAGCCACATTACATTTCATTTGATTATTTGAGGGGTGATTGAAAACGTGTAAGTAATTAGGAACAGATGAAGACACAGTAACGATCTGGTAAATAACTTGTGAGGTAACTGTAGCCTGATCCTCCATAGGCTGTAGGCAGCAAGCACTCAGATGATTTCCAAACCTCGTATAAGCTCTTCCGGTGCAAATACCATTTGCATGTGAGCTGAAATATCAACTTAATTGTAGTCACTTTAGGAAAAACAACATTGCCATTGAACAGAGAGGAAGAGGGAGAAGCGACTACGTACTACAAAAACGTAACTCATCAAGTTTGGTTTCAACATAAAGAATATAAATGAAATTGCTATTATCCAATATTCAATGCACTAATGCTGAAATAAAATTCAGCTTGAACACCCTGGATGTCAATATCAACTAGGAAATTAAGAGAAATGCTCAAATGCCGTTGGATAGTGGTCATTATAAAATGCACCATAACAATTAACAAAGTGTGAAAAACTTGAAAAATATTTATAGCTCATAGCTCAGCATAAGATTTAAAATTTCAAAATTATACTGTTTCTAAACCAATCTTTAAGATATTGTATTAATGTACTTCGTTAAGCTCAGGGGAAACATTAAACTCTTCCCTGTGGTTTCCGAAGTTAAAGACTGCTGGAAATCGTGTTCCTGACGCTTTTCAAAATAATGTCGTTCCAGACCTTCCAGAACAAAAATAAGCTACGTGTTTCGCCATTACTTAAGTGGAAAACACAAATACTTCTTATCTTTAGTAGCTTTCTACTCTCGTAAAAATCAAATTTACTAGGCAGGAACATGATAGGGTGCAGTCTCCTTCCATTGCAGATACAAATCAGTGTGTAGAGCGTTTTAATACGTGAACCACCCATTCACGGATCAGTGTCATAACCAACGTGGATGCTACCTCCTAATTCTACTACGCGAAAGGGGCTCTTCGTGGCAACTCTTCTTAATCGTGGATTCCACTTAATCTCAAAAGGAAACAGGGGGAGTATCAGACACATTAACAACTAATTTCACCCCTAAGTTTCGCTCAATTAGGGCGAACGTCATGCTACAGATCCTACCTCTTCGAATGGTGATAGCGGAGAGAGCGATCTCCTTTACTGAGTGGCACTTGCTTACCCTATTCTACATAGCCAGCCAATCCTAGCGCAGAGTTTAAACCTGCTAGCCAATCGGAAGGCTTACAATTTAAAATTACCTAGGACGATCTACTCCAATGTCCTAACGTACTAAAAACCATAGAATATGTCTCGAAACGGAGGTACAAATATAAATAATCCCTGAAACATTAACAGTAGAGACCAAAAATATAGAATAGAATAAATATCACCTAAATATAAATACAAAAATTAAAATCTATTTAACTAACTCATTCAAACACTTTATATCGCCATCGGTAGGTATATCTTGAGTTGAAAATCCTGCAAATGAAAAATAATAAATTAAATAAAAATATGAAAATTATTGAAATTTGCATACATAAAAATATCACGTGTTACAAGTGTGAAAAATACATAAATAAATTATATATTCACAAAGGCATGTAAAACGTAGGTGCTACATTACCTTGTAAGATGGACTTACACATGTTATCTAAAATGTCCTATGATCTTGCTTTCTGAGACACCTTTCTTTCAACATCTTGTATCTCACAATACATCTCAGTAACATTAATAGCCTTTGTAGTCTTCATGAGACAGCAGTTTTTCAGCTTTACACACTATTCGAATACATAACCGGTAGGCTTTCCCTGCATTATTAACGCCACCAATGAAATATTGCAATATATGTGTTACTAGACAATATAAATAATTATCTACTTTAAATTGCCTTTATAATGATCCGATCAGTTATATGAATTTTATAAATTTCTATAAGCGAACTAGTGAATGTTAGATATTCCGTTGACCGTCCTGTCGCCCTCAGCTTCTGGGCGTCCTAGTTCGCCTATATGAACGTGCCGGCCTTGTTTCATGAATGTTAATCACATTTCAATCCAAAACAGAAGAATTACTTTTTATATTAAAAATACACGTTTTTTCTTTAAAGAGCGTGTTTTATATTTAGTGAGAATTTGACTACAACTTAAAAAAAAATCGGCCTGTAATATCTTAAGAATCATTTTTAATTATTTAATTTATAAATTTTCAAGTCAGTTCGAGTGTGTTTCAGTAATGGCGCCCATAATACAGATCAGTAGTATATTCTAATTTGGCATGTACAAGTATAGAAACAAGTAAAATATTGACACACTTAGATGCATAACGACTTACGTAGATATTTTGTATGAAATATAATAGATTTACGTGATTGTGAAAATATAGTTAGAATATCATAAAAAACCATGACCCCGAACCCAACTTTCGTTGTTTGCTGAGTTTATTATTGATTTAATATTTCTACACAATAGAAATAGTTTTCTTGTGAAAGATTTTAATTGCATTTCGATTGGGTTTCATTTTATGCTATTAATGACACATGAAAGTTGTATAGCATCAATGTCACCTTTCAGCTTTCCAGTTATTTGCATCCACAGAATGTTGGAATGTTTAATTACACTTATTAAACAATTTGTTAATTTATTACATAATAATGGAGACAAGGTAAGTTCATGCGTGACACCTGAACACAGCTAGCAGGTAATCTAGAATGTGTTTGTAACTATAATCATTAAATAATGTTCGCTTAAAGATCTATCAAAGCAATTTACGCAGCTCATTGAAATACTAAAATCAATACTCACACAGGTATAAGAAAATGTTGAAAAATATAAGAAGCCTTACTGGAGTAAAATTGGCATCACTCTGTTAGCTTATTGTAGCATATACGTAACAGTTCGTTAAAGTAAGTAGTTTGTAGACGTAGTCCTGCCTCTTGTAAGTTGTGCTGAAATTTGGAAAAATTTTTGATGAAATAAAATTTGATGATGTAATTTTTTCTCGTATTTTAGGAAAATCACTTTATAAAGATTTAAACATTGGCGGTAATTTGAGATGTTCTGCGATAAAACATTTAAAATCTGACACGCAGATTTTCCATTGTACAGATACCAAAACATAGATTTTTTTCGGACTAACAGATCAGGCATGCCTATATCATATAATATTATACAATAATTCCACGTTTAGGCTACTGGATATAGCTTCTTGTAAAAACAGGTCGCAAAATATTTCAAAAGCCTGTCTCAATATGATACAGAATTGAATCACATGATGCACGTAATATTGGGATAATATATCGGAAGATTATCATAGTTAAAATTTCTTCAAGTGTCCGTGTGTCTAATTATCATAACTGACATGTGTATATTCTCGTGTCAGATCAACGAGCATCGTTATCGAGATCACTCAACCCATACTTGCAGCCAATTTTGCAGCTTCAATCCCGAAATTGCCATGTATAAAGTGTGTAGTTTTATAACCAAACCGTCTCACGTACTTCCTCTGCGCTGATCAACAACAATAATAAAAAGTTAATTTAACTTATTTCGTAGGGAATCTATCAGAAATATACGTGCATATAATCAAATAGATTTTATACCAAAAAAATCCCATGTTTTCGTGAAAGCACTCATTAACGATATGTGTTTTATCACACTGGTCCTCATGTATTGTAAATAAAAATTATGTTGACAGAATAATAATAGAAGAAGAATATTGAGCTGTCTCTAACAGTGTGTCAACCGCAGATAAGCCCCTTTTGCTTGCCCAGTGCATTTAATGTTCGTGGAACCTTTTCCATTCTCCTCTCGCCAGATGCCGCTGTGTCTGACGTGGCCAGTACGGTCGGGTGGCGACGCGCACAGCAACGGTGTGTAACCTTTATAATTAATTAATTAATTAAAAAAAGGAAATAAATAAAATCAGACCCAAACATGTGAATAATTCAACAAGGTACAAAACAAAAAATATGCGTGTGTGGCAGCAATCTCTTTACTCAAAAAAGAAATTATACTGTATTATAATTAACATAGATCACATACCACCATCCAAGTAAGAATAGGGATAAATCAGAATACAAAATTTAAATAAAATAAAAGATTGAAAAATGCTGTGAAACTTAAGAGCTGCTATACAAAAAAATATTTTACTTGAGATTTCAGTTCAAAACATTAATCAGGTTCTACCGGAAGTAGCCTTCTCTGTATTTAAATTTCCAGAAAGTTTTTTAAGTTCTTACTTAAATTCTTAGATTTCTTGGATCACATTCACTGATAATTCATTAAATGTTAAAACTCAGTTCATCACTTAACTATCTCAAATCTGATACTTCACCAAATAAAATTACTCTGGATTTGTATTGAAAGTTCAAAATAAGTCTTTAACTCCTCATTCCATATTGCTCCGACTATACTATCTCATGCGAAGGTTCGGGACTACTGGTTTAACATACTCATGGAACACACAGTCAGATCGTTGAAAAATCAAAATAGTAAATTTAGTAAAATAAGTTCAGGTTCCTTAAAGTTCAATACTTGAAAAAAAAAGTTAATGTACTTAAGCTTTCCATACGTTAAATTGCCTTGGCGTCACCTGAGGTCCCCTGGCGCTATCTCGTTGCATGGCGCCGGCGTCGTAGTCTCGGCGTACTTTTCGCCTCATCAATTTAACACTCAAAATAATTATCTACGACTTAGCCTACAGCCTCTTCTTAAATATTGCTGCGGCGACTACCAATAACTTAACTTCTGGGAGCATAATTTCCAAAGTGAATTTATGATGGCGTTGGAATGAAATTCCATCTAAAATTTAACCGCCTTACATGTTCAATGTCTTTCCCAGAAGCCCCTTCTTCCGGCTTCTGACCAACCAACATCCAATCACGGCTCGCTTCCGGCTTTACCATCACTAAATAAAATTCAGGCCTAAAATAGTATGCCTTCAAAACCCAACACAATTAAATAATTTAGCTTTAAAAATTATGAAACAATTACTGAAAATAAAATCAAACATATTAATAAAATAATAAAAATAGTGACATAACCATGTTGAGAACTCAGAACAACGTGTGAAAATTATCATAGAGTACTGGACTGGTGGGTCACATATATCGAAAAATTAAGGAAATTAAATTGTAACATAGAATATAATAAACACGTGAAAAGTATTATATTGACATTCAAATAATACATGAAATCAATTAAATATTACTGTCCAAAACATATGTGTAGCTCAAATGCATATAACAAAAATAACCTTATGGTTCCGTGTCCAGTCGATCTGCGAAAAGTTATATTTTTATGAGGAAAATCATTTATGGATTCAAATGAGGAGTAAACAAAATGAAAGTGATCATGAATACAAACAAATCGACCCCACTTGCTTTTTTAATTCACTTTAAAACAGCAAAACCTCATAGTCACTAGCATTGAGAATACTATTATATAGTGAAATTTAACCAACAGTCAATATAAACGTAAAAAATATGGCTTTATGTGTCATGACACCTATGGAGGAATGAAGGTTATGTTAACAAAACCACAATATCGGCACTGCTTTCCTCTAACTGTCGAAATCTTGCCTCCGCATCTGATAAGGATGTATATATGATTGTTTTAGTATTTTAATTATAGACTGCATATTACGGCATGTTAAGAATATCCCATTCACGTGTGTGTTTGTATGACGACAGCCTTACTAACATTGCGTATTATTTACACGATGGAATGAAGTAAAAACATTCAAAAGTTCACATGTTAAAGAAATAAATGTTCCGAAGTTATGTCCACTTTTAAATACTGAACCCTAAATCCGCTTAGTAACGTCGAGAATGCAGAAAAATTTAAACATTATAAACATTTTAACATACAGGATGAATCACGAGGAGTTACCGCCACTCACAGTCATTTGGAGCAAAAAGTGCCATGCGAATGTCGGTCCTATTCCCAATATTTACAGAGTATTTCGATAAATTGGAAATGTGAAGAAAAAGAATAACCCTTGTCGAAGTAACTACATTTATGTAATTACAGACTCTATTGTTTACAGTTGACCATCAAAATTGAGTCTAACAAATTGACAAAACACGTTCCGTCTACTTCCATGCACTTGACGGCACGCCTGTGAACCACACGTGTGGCTCTACGTAGCTGCACACGACTGTCTCTGTAGGGGCATGCATGTTACACGCAAGTAGCTCCTCACGTGTTTGTGCAGTCCTTTGGTACACAATATTTTTCATTCATCCCCACACGCAATAATCTAGTGGAGCTGTCCACTGTATTGCGTTTCCAATTTTTCGTATTGGTCTGTAAATATTGGGAATAGGACCCCCGTTCATATGACAGTTTTTGCTCCAAATGACTTGAATAAGCTATGTGAACGGTGGTAACTTCTCGTGAATCCTTCTTGAATAATATATGTTACTTATTGTTTTCTAATAATTTGCACATCATTTCATAATCGAATTGATATCACAAAACATTATTTAATCTCATATTGCTAACAGCTTTGAAGTGAATTAATAAATATTATTTTTTAAAGAATACTTCATTTTCCCAATGAGGTGAAATAAGAGACTACAATTTTGATTGGCATGCTTGCCTGCAAATTTCAAGATTTGTAAAAACCACAACGTATGAGACATTCACACTCTTCATATTATTACTTGTTTACTAAATTTTCTTTACCTTTTAAAACGCAAATTACTCTTGAAAGAAGTCTTATTTCGTAGCATTTTTCATAAAATATTATTTGCCGCATAGCTATGTATAACCTTTATAAATAGTAATGAGAAATATATTTAAAAAAATACATTTATTGTAGCTTAATGTACGTATCTCTGTAACGGATAAATAATATCCTGTTTAATATTTCTCGCCAGCTGCATAGAACCTCTCGCGGGGAATGCCCTAGCGACCGCGGTAACCATTCCGTCATTGCGACGATCTACAAACCCTGGATGTTTAAAGCAATAATAATTTTACTATCAGTGATTTCCATCTGGCGTCGAATTGAACTCGTACAAAATATTTTATGTGTCAGAGTTTAAGCACATTTCCTAACATCGATCTGTTTATTTGGTAAAGAAAATATTAATAAATCCAAAATTCATAACAATTTCTGGTCAAGTTTATTACAATGCATTCGACGTAAGTGAAGAAATTACAGGGTTAGGCGAAACATCGCGGGTAGTAGTGAACGGGGAAAGTGTATTGGAACTTAGGCTATTCTTCCTCAAAACAGAAGTTGTACGGTCGCTTGACGTCCCGGCCGCTTGCCGCGTACGGTCGCCTGACGTATCAGCACATTTTTCCTCAGAAATTTAGCATTTTATGATTTAGCCGTGTGCTGTTTTGGTACGAAGCTTTTATATGCCACATATACTGTTCATAACTGGTCAGAAAAATAGAGGGACGAACGTGCAGTAAGCCTCTAGTATTCTTGTTTATTACAAATAAGCCGTGGTCGGGCATTCACGCTGTTGGCCAACGCCAGCAGTGCGCAATAGCCAGTAACAGTCGTACGGTCGCTTGTTGCTACGGTAACATGGTACGCCCCCCCCCCCCCCAAATGTGATGTCTGTTTTAACGGTCGGAATTGGCGGATTCAATAAAATATATTTATTGACTATTATTCCAAATGAGAGGACTTTCGAAAGTGCTCACTTTACAGTAATAACATATAATACTTTTTATTGCTTTTTGCACGCTGATTACTAACATGTCGCGTAAAATTGCTTCAAGCGAAGGATTACACGATTCTAAGCAGTTGTACGGTGCCAACCCCCTATTTAAATATATGAAGAGGACTCAGTCCACCTAGAGCTGTGAAAAGGGCCCACCGCCAACGTCCGCCACGTTTGCCACAAGCGGTATTTGACCTTCCCTTTGTGACGACGCGTGAATTGCTTGTGACGATTAAAACGGCGGGACCACATTTCAAACACGTGTAAAGGTCGAATTTACCTTCTCGTCTGACTCACACACGGGTACCCGATTATATAGGTGCGTATTTTTCCTTGCCTCAATTAACAGCATTATCATATCACGATTTTGGAAAGTCAGTGCAAAGCAGCTCTGCCTTAGGCCCGGTTGCACCATCGTGGTTCGAAACTTGATCTGAGATCGTATCTAAGATCTACACAGAAAATTATTGCACCATTCGAGTTCAGAGCTGGACTGGAGATCTCGATCCGAGATCCGCAGCCATCGTCGACATATGTAGATTGAAAATTCGCCAACGTTTGATTGTTTTCTTGGGAAATTAGAACAACATTATACGTACTTAAATATTTTTCAGTAAAATTCGTACAGCAATAAATCACTAAAGACATACTTAAGATCGCACATCTATAGTCGATTCCCCATTGGAAGCAACTTTCTCGGAGCCCTGCTAACTATCTACTTGCAGGCCCGTTTCGTATCCTTCCGCCAAATGTAAACAAACATTTCCATGTGACTGCCATGTAGCATCTGTCAAAATCAATGTTTACATGTCACTGTGTGTGTTCATGTGTTCGTATACTTCCGTTACACCTAAAAATAAACATTGAAATGTGACTTTTACTTTAATACCTGTCAAATGTGTTGTTTACTCTTTACAGCTTTTCAAAAGAATTCTGTCTTAGGTCTATTTCAAAAACCATTTCATACGAATATTCAGAGTTTAGGCCTATGACCTTATTTAGGTCAGCTTTATGACGTTTTAAAAATGCCTGAATTAACAATAGTTATTACGGTTACGTTACATTAGCATATTTGTTTTCCACGAAATAGCACATTACACGTAATGCACGTTAGTATTTTGCCGCGACTGTGTTGAACACTGTTACAACTTCGGGGCAATGAACTGTAGTATTTAAATTATTGTTATTTATATGTGTTGGGTTATTTCTTTAAAAGGACGTCCTCAGTTCGAATAACGAAGAAATAGACAGTCCAACGAAAAAGCGACATTAAAATCAAGAACGCAACTCGTGCCGCTTATTTTTTGTTATAGAAGCTTAAAATATAGCGGTGAACATGCACTCAAATAAGCCTACCGTAACTTTTATTCCACTCATATTTATATGTATTGCTACTTACTGTGTATTGGGTTTATTGAAATTTATTTGGGCTGGGTTTGGTTAGTTTGTTGTGATTGGTGGTAAATCACATTACACGACTGTATTTCAAACACCCAGGGCAAAGGTACAACGTTGTGATAAATAAACATACGTGGCTGTAAATAACTTCGCCATTAGAACAGTTCACATTTACAACGTATAAATAGTTCCCATCAAATATGTGAAATCAGGCACACACAGATCCAGCGTAACTCTCACCAAACAGCCACGCCACTTCACACGCAGTGGTTAACGAAACACACCGTAACAGTATATTTATTACTGCCGTGGAAACACAGATTTATCACAACATCGTAACTTGCTTAGGTAGGTTTAATAAACACAACGCCTATAAACATGATGTGGTAATTTGAAGTATTTTTCGGAGTAAGTATAATTTACGCTTCGTTTGGTAAAACAGCAACACGCCATGTCACGGCTCGCCACGTCTGCCAACTTCACGTTGTTTCTGCCCCGCCATCGTATCTAAATATATAAAAATAAATATTCAAACATTAAAATCTCTTTTCAGTTGTAAATTACAAATTCAAAAATCATAATTTTGCTGTAATAAGTATGAAATATTATACGATTGAAAACATATACAATTTGACCGCGTACTAGCGAAGTGAAACTCCCCGAGTGTGAAAGAGACAAAGACAGTGAGAGAGTGATAAAGCTCGCTCAACAGACAGTTGCTTCAAAATTGCCCTTACTCGATAAAACAACACTGTACCATTATGGCCTACTCACGATATTTTCCGCTGTTATTTTAAACAGTAAAAATGTGATATGTTGCCATTGGGGATACCTATATATTTAAATATTTCAAAAGGCACCGTTTAATTTACAAATAGTATACTAAAAAACTAGGTTAAAATAATATTTTAACTGTGAACTATTTCTTACCGGCCGTTGCCAACACGTCGCTGCTCTCGCTGCTGTAAATTCATATTTAAAAAGAAATAAATATTACAAGTTACAGAAGATATTAAGATAAAGTTCAATTTATTAAATAATGCAGTACTCTGACGTTAACCACAGTGTTATATATTTGTGGAATACAGGTTATTGAAAAAACATGTTGACATGTTATGCCTAGAGTGTTTTTTCAAAGGTTGAATTTCATAAGTCGCTTCCAATCGGGAATGGACTATAGTTCTATCTATATATAAGAAAAAACCGCCTACTTCCATGACGTCATATTACGAATAACAAAATTTGTCTGATACTTAATATCGTCCTCTCACTTTGGAAACAAGATCGACAAATCGGAGATCTATAAACATGACATTTCGCTGGTGCAACACCTTTACATTGGACCCAAGATCAAACTGGATCCTAGTTCGGAACATGGATTATTTGATCCCGGATCGGGAAGATGTTGGTGCTACCGGGCATTAGGAGTTCTGGGTCGATTTGTTCAGTTGCGATAACGCAACTCTCCAAAGGCCAATTCTTGGCGCGCGACTACGCCGACATCGTATTCCAGAACTAAAATCACTTTTGTAACGGTGGCACGCGGGGAAAGAACTGCTGGAAGAATAGGAAACTACCTGGAACGTTATCATTCAACGCGAGGAGGTCCCTCACCATCCCCTCTAACTCGCTCGCCGCCATACCGAAAACTACGATAATAAAAGTTTACGCGCTCCAAGGGAGATGCTCCAGATGCCCCCCCCCCCCCCCCTTCCCGATCGGCCCGCCCATGACACCGTGATGTACGTGCTGCACTGGTTCCCCGCCGACTTACGATAATGCTCGGTTGATGGAAACCAAACTGTTCCCGAAGACGGCTGCCAGTAAAACCGAACGACGCACCGTATCACATCCGGGAGGTCTCGCGATGAATGCTGCACGCCCTCGCAGCGCTGCCAACCGCAACACGTTCTCGCCGCCGCGTGTGGCTCCCATGGAGGTTGTGACTGCCATATACAACTTCCTCGGTAGGTCCCTACGCCTGCTGTATGGCGCACGGCGCAGATACTCGGATATACAGGAGGCGGCGCGAATTGGAAGCGATCGTAGACACCACGCCAGCGCCGTCCCTGTCGAAAGCGAGGCCAGATGCACCAACTTCAGCGAGGCTCTTCCTTTCCAAACTAGTTAACCCCCCCCCCCCCCCCCTTCTTACAACGCTAAATGTTTATTTATTTATTTATTTTTTTACTGGGTGTGGAGACTCTTAAGAGCAAATCCAAACTAATATAGCTGCCAGAAACTATAGGCTGTTCATGGTAAAGTGAGCACTTTTGAGGCCCTAGATACTTTTTATTTCAGCCATTTATTATCCTTTAGCTACCATTTTAAATAAATACTGCCATGTAAATAATAGAACACAGTGTATATATTCCACAGCACTCGGAAGTTAATGTCTAAGGCTAAAATAAAATATATTTATTGACTTATTCGAAATGAGAAGGCTTTCAAAAGTGCTCACTTTACGGTGAATAGCCTACATAATTAACTACATACTGATGAGTAAAAATGAATGAACGAAATTAATTAAATAGTTTTTGGCTAGGTAGGTTAAGCTAGTGGCAGGGCTGTCCTTAGGGCTCTTCGTCAAATAGTTCTGAGATTGTATAACACCATCCCTATCTTGGCCGCGAAATACTTGTGCGTGAAGTACAATACAATCTCATCTATCACCTTTGAGCTGTTAACTCAATGGCGGGAAATGTAAGATCGTAGAGTGAGTGGATACTGAAGAGATTTGGGTGGCTCGTAACAGCGAGATCTTGAGAGCCGATGAGGGTATTGAAGTGAGTATGGAGAGGAGCCGGAATGAAAGGGCAGGGGAAACGAGGGATCCCCGAGAAAACCCGCTGACCAGCGGCATCGTCCGGTACGATTCCTACATGCGAGAATCCGGGAGTGACCCGGCCGGGGATTGAACCAGGTTCGCCTTGGTGGGAGGCGAGCAGGCTAACCGCTCAGCCACCGCGGCCCCAAGATCGTTGAGGAAATATAAGGTAAATTTGCATGCGATCTGCTCAGTAACCAGTCTTCATGTTCCAGCATTGAACTTGTTCTTTTCTAATAATACTATCAAAACAAAATGGCCTGGATTCCATCTCAGAACACCGTATAAAAATCTGTGCTTAAAAATGTTAGCTGACTTCCTCTAGCCGAGTTGTGATGCAGTTGGTATGCACTCTAGTTATGCAAAATATGTTTGTGTAGAAACACGGATCTTATGTATAACTAAATGTAAACACATGCTCATCTCACTGTTTGATAATGTGGTTTTGACAGTTCGTATGCTGACGGGTATGTCAATGTTGGAGTGTGCTTAGAAGAAGTCATCTACCTCATATCAAAGGCTACGATGACATCTGAAAAGTGCAGTCACCTTAATTAGCTTCCTGATATATACCGAAGGCCGTCAAACAGTTGACAAATACTGGTTACTGCACTTGCCTCGTGGAGTCAAAAATGTGCATGTTCATGTTATTTGTGTTTTATTCTTTGTTAGATTATAGGTTACTTGAAACTAGAAAAAAAAATAGTCAGTACCTACACTACATGAAAAATAAATGTGTGGTAAATACATGTATAATTTATACTACCCACGTGTTATTAAAGTCATATTTGTGAATAAATTAATTCTGGGGATCAGGTGCTTTGCGCATTCGTAATAACCAATTGTTCTAAAAATTTTGGATGTGGGCGAGCTCATTAGAGCTCAGGATGTCAGTTCAGTAGTAGGGAATATCCAATTGACGGGCAAGGGACAGTGGAAGTCGGAGCCGGGGAGCCGCCATGTTGTTACGTCACCCGACCGCCATATTGAATGTCATTAACCTTTTACCCCTGACCAGTGACCTTTTACATTGACCTTTGACCCCAAAAATCCTATTAAAAATCCCTACAAACCCCCAAAAAGCCCAAGAAATCCTAAAAAAAGTTCTAAAAAAATGCTAAAAAAACGAAAATATGTTTTATTAAAAAATTAACAATTATAAACAAATTATTTAAAAAATATTCCCAGAAATTACCCTTTTCCTTCCAAAAATGGTAGAAGCCATCCAAATCCAATTTTCGCTCAATTTAAGTAATTTGAGTGGCTCCCTTAGGACCGACAGAACAGAGGCAGCAATAGTGGTTTTATAGGCATAGGGTAGGCCTATGCTAGATCGATACAAGGGATACAGGATCGGAGACAGACCTAACCATCTTGGTTGTTAGTCATCTTGCATCCACTTGTATGCAGATAACCTGTGACCTTGACCCAAGACCCAGAACCTTTGACTTTTGGCCCCAAATACCCAAAAAATTCCCAAAAATGCACCAAAAGAATCAAAAGAATACCAACAAATTTAATCTTAAAAATTATAAAGAAATTTATTACAAATTAACTATAAATAAATATATTTTTTAAACTTAACTTCCCAAAGGCTTCCTCCACCACACTCGGCAGGCCTCAACCCCCTCGCCCATACAAATACAGCCATCTTGGTAAAAGACCACCATCTTGGTAGGTGACCGCATTCTTGGTAGGAGACCATCATCTTGGTAGGCGACCATCATTTTGGTAGGCGACCACCATCTTGGTAGATGTCACCCATCCATCATATTGGAAGCCAGTTACAATGACCCCGAGAACAAAAACTCGACAAAAATACATAAAAGTTAGCAGGTAGGTTACCAAAAATTGCTAATCAAAGTGTGCGATCTGGTACGGTCCCATTAATTATCCAATATCATCAAACAACTTTCAGACATCTCGCATGCAACTAGCCACTGCAAAAACATTACAAATACACAACATTAAAATACTACAAATACACACACGTAGCTCTACTGGGACCCACACACACATTTTCCGTGCAAGTAAAACCAAACAAAAAATTCAAACTGGGCAGCCGAAACCAAATTTTGAATGCTACGGAAAATTGTGCTACCGTTGACTAGTCCAACATGATACCAATTTTAAACCACATTAAAACTCCGAAACATCAACCCACCTGCAAATTTGCCCTATGGCCATTGTTGAAAATTTTACACTATCATTATGATGCCATGAAGGTGACAAGCGCGGCAATTATCCAAGTCGAAGAAGCCTAACCGACAAGGCGGTCAGGAGCAGCAAATGAACGAACAGGAACACAGTTAAAGTGGCAGAGACATGAGCCCAGAGGAAGGCCGAGCACCAACAAAATTTCATCAGCCAATAAGGTTTAAGCTGTCTGCCGCGCATGCGTGGAAAGGTGGGGGGTCCAAAGAGCAGGGTGAGGGGGGAAAAGGAGCAACAAGGAAACCAAGACCGAACGTCGGCGGAGTGGCGAACTACACTCGTTAATATCGAGAAGCGCACTCTGCACACCTTGCAACTTTGCTATTGACAAAGCATTTGAAGTACAGGTATCAGTGGGAAGTATACATCCCACTAGCTGTAAATAATTCTTTGCATTTCTGTAATAATGTTGATTATGGATATTTATTTAAGGTGTATTTAGTAAGACCTTTCTAAAGTAAAATGATTTACAAGGATATAAATTTTAATTTGACCATTAAATGGTTAAATAACGATGATAGCAAAATAATAAACAAACCTATGGGAAACGACACCCTTCAATCTGTGGTGTGAAATAACATTGATACCGATTTGACTAGAACCACACCAGAGCGGGAGCAAATATCGACGACATCGCAACAGCAAGCTGGGTTTTGGTTTAACCCCACTGCTGCCATAATCATTCACCCAGCACACCAGTGGTCAAAAGAATTGCTTTCATTTGCAAGTAAAAATAGCGAAAACCCAGCAACATTTTAAAAATGGTTTGAGGAAAATGTAGCATTTTTTGAACGTGATCATCACAAAGATATTATATGTTTGAATATTCTTTGTAAAATACCACATATTACAGGTTTGAGATGGTGAAACAAAATGTTACGTCATACATAGAGTTAGTCTCTTTTCCTTTAACATTTTTGGAGTTTGAGGATCAAAAGTAAGTTTGCGCCCACAGCTACATGCAGAGAAGTAATGATCCGCGTAGAGGAAAATCGCTGGAAGAACATATGGCTGAAAATTATGAAAAAATAAATAAACTTAAACCCAGAAATGTATGATACAGAATTTGTGGCAATGGTGCTAGGACAGCTTCCGTAAATATATCAACTACAGTGGGCTGGTAGGTCGAACAAAGGTTTAACCGATTTTAGAGAACAAATTTTACACTTTGATAGATTATATAAATAACTAAGAAGTAATAACGAATAATGCAAATGACCCGAACCAGCTGCAGGCGCGGGTGAATGTGATTTACACTAATCCTCAAAAAGAGAATGATAATTTCCTAGTAAGAAATCGGGAAACCGACGGGGTGTTGGGTGGAAGGCAAAACCTATGGATTAATATCAGTGTCAGATGAAACTATTCTGAAGTTGGGAGTGACGGTAATGATATGAATGATGAATTACATCACCCAATTGAAACGTACTCCTCCGGTCAGTCAAGGGAGAGTACACACGCATCAATTAATATTGAACCCATGCGAGGCAACCCAGTACAACAGCAACTAAATGAAATAAATTGTAGCCATCCAATCTGTAATATCCACCTTAACCATCGTGTCTATGCCCATAGAGTGAGTGAATGAAGAGATTTGGGTGGCTCTTAACAGCGAGGTCTTGAAAGCCGATGAGGGTGATTGAAGTGAACATGGAGAGACGCCGAAATGAAGGGGCGGGGAAACGGAGGATCCCCGAGAAAACCCGCCACCAACGGCATCGTCCGGCACGATTCTCACTTGCGAAAATTCTGTGACCCGGTTCGCCTTGGTGGGAGGCGAGCGTGCTAATCGCTCAGCCACCGTGGTTCCTCTATGCCCATAGAAATAGTTACTAGTTTTAACGATCAACATACCACCACAGAAGGCTCACTCTAGCCTAATGCATAAACAAGCAAACAACTTTCAATTGCACAATTAGGGTTACTTTGAGAGGAACACTCTGTTAAATACTACTGATTTTTAATTTTGAATACCTATGCAAAACCAACCAAAGCAAAAGGGATCGGAAAAACCTACCTCTTATCACTTATGAGAAAAAGGTAAGTTGATCTATAGTGGGTCGACGATATACGTCTCCCAGTGTTGGTCCAAGATGTGCAAGTTTTACAGTAAATGTTCGGGAAAATATGATTAAAAATCTAATTGTAACAAATTGCAGTAAAATTTTTTTATGCCGAAACAGAGCAATGCTGTATGGTTCCGAGAATCCGAGAGAGAATTTTATTGCAGGAGCTAGAGACAATTAATGTAAAACCACGTGGAACTCTATGCCCGGAAACAATACTGAAAGTGGGTAGACACGAAATTCGAACATAATTAGATAGTGGCGCTGAGATCAGTTGTATAAGTGCAAACATGGTACAGGAAATAGAAAGCAGTGGAATTACTTTGCCCATATTTTCTGGCCAGTAGGAGGAATGGCCAATGTTTTCACAACTGCACCAGGCTTCTATTCATAGTATTCAATAATTAACCGGTGTTGAAAAGTTTCAGTAATTAATGGGATGTCTGTAAGACGAAGCTTTGTAGCTGGTGATGAATCCCCCTATTACCTCCGAAAATTATTCTGTAACCTGGGAACTTTTGACTTGTCATTATCAAAACCTCGAGAAGTTGATGACATTATATATCAATAGAATTGATTTTCCTCCAGTCAACGCACCGCAACTTTACCAAGTGACTGGCTACTCCGAAAATTTTAATGCGTGGTACCGGCGGCACAGGCAAATCTGTGAGACACTTTGCCCATATTTTCAATGAAAATGCATGGGTTTTAAAGGATTGGGGCTGCGAAATCACCGAAGGGTCACTATCCTGATGAGAAAATTGGATGTTGAAACACACACCAAATTTGAAAACTTTTGTTCAAGACAAAAATACATAATGCCAAATGTTTACTGTAGTGTTTGGTGTCGACAGTGAATTGTGCAGTTGATATAGGGACAAAGTCAAGTACTTGTCATCTCTCTCATCGAACCACTGAAGTGAAATCATCTCGCTCATCCGAACAACACAAATCTGTATTCGTTACTAACACTGACTCTATAGTGTCAAAACCCTGTGTAATCTGCCAGCTAACCAGTAATTCTATTTATAAATGACAAGCCTTCATCACTGCAACAGATATACAAACAATCGCATGAACCAAAAAAACTCTGATTCAATTGTCTTGGAACATTTCACACGTTGATCACTTGTGCTTCGTTTAAAATATGTTTCCGATGCAAGCAGGGGTATCACACACTGCTCCATGCTGAGAGCAAGTCGAATACCTTTGAGTGTCTAAACCTTGTTCCTGAGGAGCATGCAATGAAAGGTATGTATAGGGACTTCATGGATGACTATTTTGCTTCAGGCCAAATGGATAGATAATATTCCTGCAATTCAGCTGGTAGATTGCCAGAAAACTCATTGTTTCTTTCCTCAACATGGTGTGTTGAAAATTTCCAGCACAACCACTAAATTCAAGGTGGTTTTTGGATGGCAGTGCTAAGATCTCAAATGGTATGTCCCTCAATGACTCACTACTCTCAGAACCCAAGCTGCGAAACAATATCCCTAGTCATTTTGAGATTTAGGCTGTATAGTGTTGCCTTTTCCTGCGACATCAAACAAATGTACAGACGAATATTGAATCATGAAGTTTACCGACCTGATCAGCTCATATTCTGGGGTGATGATCCTTCTGTCCCACTCTCAGTATACCAGTTGTATACTGTAACATATGGTTTATCACCATCACCTTTCTTGGCCATCCACACCCATCACCAGTTGGCGTTTAACAAGGGTTTCCAGTTTACACTGGCACAAAATGCTCTTTTAAAGTATGGATGATATACCTGAACTTCATCGTGCAACTTCCAATATGCTGGACTTCTTGTGAGCATTTAGGGTCTTTAGAGGAATACAGAAACGGACGTTTTCTCTTACCACTTGAGTATTACAAGAGTATTACCACTAGGGTCTCAACCATATGTTTTGTCTTGTCTCAGATGCTCGGATATACGACTTCCTGAGCTGGTTGTCTTCTGTGATAGTATGGGCAAAAATTCTGATGCAATGGCTGTGGATCCAAGGATTGGATTGGGAAGAAACACCACCATCACCCAGCAAGGAGAAGTGGAACCAGTTCATTGATGGCTTTGCCAGACTAGAAATCCTCACTCAACCACATTTAATATGCCCTGATGTGGCCAGTGTAGAATTACATGGCTTTTTTGGATGCCTCTGAGCAAGCTTATGCAGTAGTTGTGTATCTGAGGAGTGGTGACAGTCAAGGGAATGTATGTGTGCGTCTCATATTTGCAAAATCACGAGTGGCACCAATGAAACAAGTGTCTCTTCCTCGACTTGAGTTATGTGATGCCCACTTATTGGCAAAATTGATGCACTACTGCCATACATTTCTAGCTCACCATTTTAATGTTGTTGCCAGTCATATCTGGACTGATTATAGCATTGTTCTCAACTTTATCTGCTAAAAAAAATTTGTTGCAAATCGTGTTTCTCAAATTCAGGAAAGGGTTCCTACTCAGTCTTGTCAACATTGCTTCTAGTAAAAAAAAAAAAACCCGCAGGTTGTGATACTTGTGGCATACGTCCAACAGAGTTTCCTGCTCAAGTTTTGTGGTGGCATGGCCCGGGATGGTGTGCTTAGGGTGGGCGGTTGTTTTTCACGTGTAGATATTGAATTTTCAGGTAAGCACCCAATCATCCTACTCAGTCCACTCTGCTGTTGAAGCTCTGGTAGACCACTGCCATTTGAAGTATATGCATCCTACACCACAGCTGCTACAGTATCTTATGTTCCAACAATTTTGGGTTCTCTCTGCAAGATCGTTGATTCAATCTCGGGTTTTCAAGTGTGTTTGCTGTTTCTGGTGTCGACCTACCAACAATCCTCCTCTAATGCGTGATTAGCCGGCTGAACGAATCACACCTGCTGGTGTTTCTTGAACAAGCGATAGTGGACTGCGCAGGGCCAATCACCATATGTCTCAACAAGTTATGAAGTTGTAAAACACAGAAGGTGTACCTATCAATATTTATTTTCTTCTCCACCGAAGCTGTTCACATTGAGGTTACGTCTGACCTAACTGCAGACAGTTTCATTGCCACCTTGACACTGTGTGTCTCAAGAATAGGTTTGTACACCAGCCTGTACTCAGATTGTTGCACTAATGTTGTGTGCGCCTCAAGGCAGATTCATCAGTCATTCACACAGCTTCTGACACCCCCTTTGTTGGAAAACTTTTTTATCACCCTATATTGACTTTAGTTTGTTTCCATCTGTAAGTCTGCGCCAGGGTGGTTTATGGGAAGCCGCAGTGAAATGTGCTAAATACCACCTTAAATGCACGATTTTTGGACATATATTGACTTTAAAGCGCTCATGTCACTTTGCACGAGGATCGAAACTGTCCTCATTTTGAGACCCTTAACACCATTGTTATTTGAGCAAAGCGTCACTGAAGCCCTTACACCAGGCCACTTTCTAATTGGCAGCCTTCTTGTATCTGTTCTTGAACCACACGAAGGTAGTGATAATGGATCTCTGTGGAAAATGGTTTGCACTCTAACAAACAGATTTTGGATTCGGTGGTACTGAGAATATTTGCAGCAGCTCCAACCACATAGTAAGGGTTGTGGCAAACACAGCAACCAGGACTCACTGTGGGTGAGTAAATTATTGTTGGAGAAGATCGTGTGCCACTCCTCTGTTGATGCTTAGCAAGGGTTACCAGATTGCATCCCAGACAGGACGGTACTGTAAGAGTGGTTGATGGCTGCGCCCAAAAGGAACAGTTCTGTTGATCTGTGTAGTAGCCTACAGGTTGCCAGCCCGGTGATGGCTACAGACTATTTGTGTAATTTTGTGTATAGTGACTGTGTTGTGTTGTGCTATAAGAGGCTTCTAGAGATCTTGGTGTGTGGTATTTCGTGTACTTGTATGTATAAAATGCTTGTGCACATCTGCATGGACATTGTGTGCTGTGTGCGGATTGATACCTACACTGCAAGTAGTTGCTACCCCAGCCCAAAGTACCTTAGAGGCTCTCAAGATAGCATCGTGGTAAGTCTCGTTCGTGAACTCTACCTTTTTCGTTAAGGTAGGTAGGTAATTGGGCTTAACGTCTCGTCGAGAGCGAGGTCATTAGAGATGCATTTTTTGTGGTCTCCGACAGTTATGTGCACATTTTTTCTAACGAATTTTGTTTAAAATTTTTCTTAAAAAATAACATGCCAGAATTTCTCTGTGTTCAAAAACACCCATTAAAGGCAGATAAAATTTATACATTAATAAACTGGTAAGTAAAAAATAAAACTCATATATATATATATATATATATATATATATATATATATGAATGTGTTGTTACATTGTCTGTACTTCCGGGATGGGATCCGCATATACGGCAGCTTTCAGGTGCCCCCACAGTAGAAATCTAAAGGGTTAAGGTCCAGCGACCGGGCGGACCATAAAATTGACCAACCTCGTCCGATCCATTGAATGGGTCCCACGAGGTAGTCATTGATCATGCCTGCCCACATATTAAGGCTGAACCGGTGTTGATGGTTCGCTGCCACCGTACCACGGCGATTCCACTTAGCCCACACATGAGTGTTCTGGAGGTTGGCATTACCACCCCTTGTAAAGGTGGCCTCAACGGCGAATAGGATGGATGACAGGAATCCAAGCATTGTGGTGACCAATGCAACAAACGAGTGACAAAACCATTCCCACAGACGAAAGTCCATCGGTAATAAGTCCTGCACATGTTGCAAGTGATAGAGGTGGTAGCAGTTGTGAAAAGTGTACCACATGGTCGTCTGGCTTACCCCATGCTGGCGGGCCACCTGCCTGGTGAAGATACCAGGGTTACCATCCACAGTGTTGATCACATGTTCCTCCAAGGCCAGTGTACACAGCTGCCGCACCCACCCTTCATGGTTATTGGTTACCCATTCTGTAAACAAGCCTCTCTCACACAAACGGCGAAACACTGTTGCAAACATTTTTATAGTGTGGTTGCAGTCCGCGGGTATAATTTTCCCGGCACAGTCAGGCTGCCTCCTGCCCATTGCCTGTCCATATATAAAAAACCATGTCGACCTATTCGCAATTGGAATAACGGGTCATCGTCACACAGTGCTGCCTACACTACACTACATACATCCACTTCAGGGTGAGTTGGTAACAGCAGTGAAGCGAACGTATAGGTAACTTGAGGCATGCCACAGTCATGGGGAACAGTACCACCCATTAGCGAGGAACCCATGCATTTGCAGTCATATGTCCATTAGACCTTTTTCGTTCCTTATCCTCTCAGGGATCGTCTTCCTTCAGTTCGTCCCCATTGCTCAAAATCATCCTGTATATAATTAGTAGGAAGTTAAATAAATAGATAACTCAAATTAACATGCATAACACAACATTTCCAAAATAAAAAAGACAATGTGTACACACAAACATCATCAGCTTAATGTACAGTACTAAAATAAATACCGATCTTCAACTTCATCCGCATTTACATAATGTTTATTTGCAGCACAATCACACAGGTATTTCACCAGCATGAGTTTGGATGATAATATGCACTATAACACATGCATATTCAGTGCGTGAGTGATCTTCACTTGATAATAGAATTTCTTTAGTAATGTGGTCATACCTCATCCCCCAGCTACTAGCCCAGTCCTGGCAAACATCCAGCAGCACCCGGACCAGAAAATGACCTTATAGTGCATGTCAATGGCGAAGTTAATGAGAAAAAAAGCAATTGGGTAACGTCGGTAGAAAGAAAAGGAGTCCCATTTAAAGTGTGCGGCAGTAGCATGACGTCACAAATAGTGACCACAGTGCCAAAGCTCCATGTGACTTCACATACTCTCCAACCCGTAGAAACAGCAACATACTATATCTGTGGCCCTTTGAGCCAGAACTATTTCAAACACTTTTAATTTTCAGAACTATAATTAATGCCAGAGAAGGGTGATTTGTTTTCGTAAATATTTTGACATGATTCTTGTTTTACAGTTACAACATTATTTGTATTTAAAAGGAATTTTTCTGTAATAGTCTGAGGGACCCTCCAGAGGTTGCCTTCCGGCCATCATGTTGTCAATCGTCAAGTAGCCATGGTGAGGGACGGATGTGCGACCCATGGAAGCCTGCATCTTTTGCGAGTTCACCTGATTTCGTAGTGCTGTTCTGTATTTAATTTTAACCAGAGCCCTTTTCTTGGCTCCCATGAGTACCTTTACCCTGAGCATACTCATAAAATTAGTTTCACTTGGCCCGCATACCTCGGCTAGCTACGTGTTAGCTGTATCAGCTGAGCCTAAAAGTCTGACAGCAATAACATGTATTTTTTAGTGTGGAGGGCATGTGGCATTTTTTTATCAAATTGCGTATTGAGAAATGTACCGTACGGCAGCTGCGACCAACAACCAGTATTGAACCGTAATGCTTGCATTACATTTATTTACAAGCCCTGGTCCATTAATTTATGAGTGTGCAGCATGACCCTCGCAGCACTGTGTAATGCAGAGTGTTTTCACACTTAAATGTCGCTCGTGTCCAACCACACTAGCTGAATGTTTCACAACACCCTGATAATTTAAATACTAAGTATTACAGTGAATTGAAGAACTTAACTATATTTATGATCTAAAATTATTTGCACAAAACTAACACGTGTGACGGTCGGTGTGCTTGGTACATCACCTTGTCTAAGGGGGTTCTAGAAGGTTCGAGCAGAGAACCCTGTTTGGACCTACTGGCTGGTTCTATGGTTGTTTGCCCATGCCTTTGAGGAGCCCTATATATCGAGTCGGCCTGGTTGGGTATCGCCAAGCTATGTAGGTGTCGGAGGTGGTTAGGACAGTGGCTGACATTGGCTTACCGCCTGCAGGCTGATTGTGGGGCTGACTGAGAGCGAGTTTCTGTGAGCCCCGTCCGGGGGCGGCTGGTGTTCTGCTGGAACTGGCTGGACCTGGGGCTGTCGGGATCCTGGTGGTGGCAGTGGGCGGTGTCGGTCGGCGAATGGCGTTGGCAGTGCTCGGACCCACAGGCAGTCCAAGTAGGAGGCGAACTACAACTGGGTGTGGGGTTCCGCTGGTCTTTTGGGGTGGCTCGAACAAGTACTTGGGGATGACTGAGGGGCGAGACCCCTGTAGTCAGAGGGCGGCTTGTGCCTGTTCCCAAAGCGAAGGAGTATCTAAAGGCTGACTGGGAAGAGTTACCTAATACTGGTTGGCAGTAGGGGCTGTATTTACCTTCTTGTCTGCCCACTTGGTCCTTCCTCGTCGGGTGAAGGGCATGGGGTAGATTCTATGAGCTGTCGCAGCAAGCGAGGGGCAGGTGACAGAACCCTAGTTATAAGTACCAAGAGGCAATGGTGCCATGTGCCGCATCAGTCCTGGTGATCCAACTGAAGAATTTCACGCAGCGGATAAAGCGGGTTAGCTGACTTGAGGTGCTGCTATTGCTTCGCTGTGAGCTGCTCAGATGTGACTGAGTCACACCTCGTCAGGCCTGGCTCTCCAACATTCGAATTTCATGTGGTGAATGGAGTGGGTTAGATGACTCGGGTGGTCTAGTCACTTTCTCATCAAATGTACCTAGTAGGAGGCTCTACCACATGTGTGCACCAAGTGCCTTAGTGAATTGTGAAAACAGTATGGGCGGCCGGCGAATGTGTGGTGTTATTGTGATGTACGTGTTACTCAGTCAAGGGAGCCCGCAGTCCTACTCTAAGGTCAGAAACTGGTTGGGATGCCACTGTCCCCTGCCATTCTCTTGGGGGGTGGTATTTACACAGGGATAGAGAGAGATACAAATAACCCTTGGAATCAGAACTCGGTGAGTACACATGAACGTTTTTATTCTGTGTAGAATAAACACAGTGACCCGTACTAACTCCTCTGCTTTCTTGATTACCAAGCAACCACCGGAAGTTACGTTACAAACAGGTGAAGGCGACCTGTTAAGCAAAATGCAATCTAGTGCAACGACTCTAACCCTACTTTTATGTATGGTGTCCTGAAGGGACAGGGCAAGCACTCCCAAATGGTGTGTGTTAGCGGGGTTGAAGCAAACTTTGCGGGTAGCAGATCTCGAAGAGACGTCGGGGGAGCAGAGCGCCCTAGTATGGCAGTTGTAGGGCGAGCTGCTGAGTGTTAGAGGCAGAGCTAGACAATGTGATGACAACTGGAATTCTGAGGGAGGGAAGAATAAAAGTGCCAATTCAGGGGGCACTGAAATAAAAGTCTGATATTCGAGAGGGAAAATGTCCCATATTCGAGCAAAAATGTTTAGTTTACAAAACTTTTTTTGTTTGCATGAACAAAACTGCTTCACATTTTCCCCTGAACTTAGAGTGAATTCATGAAAATTTCATGATCATGAAATTTTCCATTCCATATTCATTACTATTAAATTAATTATAGATGAGACTCTAAGCTGAATTTTGCTCAGATTTGCAGTCTGCAACTAATAACATTCATGCACCCTTATAAAATTGTTTTTGTGTGTCTACAAGTACAGTATATAATTAACTTCTCCGTAGTGTATTGTTGTGATAAGTACAGAAGTATATCAACTATGTGTGTCTGTTTAAATTATTTATGCTATACAGCTCAAATTGTCTACACCGAAACTAGTAGATTTGATTAGCAAACAACAGTCAGTCAGCTGCACTGTGCAGTTACTGGGGTATTATTTCTTTTTGAAAAACAGATTCTAATAACAACTTTCTAACAAGAACACACCGTAAGTTATAAACAGCGTAAGATATCACATAAAATTTTTAAAAAAATATTATCAAACAGTGAAATTGCCAGCCTGCTGAGCTACACGCACAACTCTAATGAAGTTTTTGAACTAGGGTGTACATAATGCCAGTTACCATTAATTTTTAAAGTAATGTTTATTGTTTTATTATGACAGCATGAGTTATTGCAAATGTTTCCACATTATTTACACTTACATTAAATTTCATTTTGTTCAAAAATACATTTTACAGAACCTATACGCTTTTCATAAATGAACATATATGACCCGAGGTGGTGGTCTGTCGAAGCTCTGTGGGTGTAGCAGAAATTTATAACACATACTACATATTAATGTTTTGGGCATGCCCATGTGCTCGAAAGATGTTATAAATGCAGTCACACCTCTCTGAAGGAGGCTGAATTGTAACCTACATGAAAGCAGAAACGCTACAAGAAAATTGGTTATGAAAACTGATATGGAATTGGGCATCATGTGAAGGCTGGCTTAAGAGGGTGATTAAGGGCATCATTTAGAGCTGTTTTAGAGGTCAATGATACAGCAAATATAGGTCAACAAAGTTTATGCGGAAGAATGAGATTTTTACATGCCATTAATGAAAGCTAAAATTAGGATTGCCTGTTTTAAAATTTCGTTAAAATTCTTATTAATATACAATTTTAAATAATAAAAAGGGCTATAATGAAGCAAATTTCACAAGTTCCCGAAAATAAAGTAATTGGTATATCGAAAAAGTAAAAACTAAATCAGTTACGTGTCACCTTTGTTCATAGTAGATGGTTTATAGAAAGAATTATTTTTACACAAAGGCAGTTTAAATGCATACACATAATGCACTACAACATCTTGTTTGAGCTGAAAATATCCCACCTCACTGTTTGGAGATAGGACACTTCAGCAAGAAGCGGAGTAGATAATGCTGACCATTTGAGGGGTACTGTTTCCTGCTGTGTACCTTCCCCATTGTTCATGGCATTGGTGATAGTTCGAGTGGGTGTAAGAAAAGAAAGAAAGAAAGAAAGAAAGAAAGAAAGAAAGAAAGAAAGAAAAGAAAGAACGAAAGAACGAAAGAACGAAAGAACGAAAGAACGAAAGAACGAAAGAACGAAAAAGAAAGAAAGAAAGAAAGAAAGAAAGAAAGAAAGAAAGAAGGAAAGAAGGAAAGAAGGAAAGAAGGAAAAAGAAAGAAGAAGAAAGAAAAAGTGGGGTGAGGGGGGGGATAGGAAGGTCCGGCTCCCGGGGCGGGGGGGAGGAGATGAGTTGACAAATGCAACCCCCCTCACCCCCCCCCGCCAACTTGTATGTCTTGCAAATGCCTTCTCGTATTTCAAAGACTTGTCGGAACAAATAAACATCTAATTAGATTCATTCAACGAACTTCTAAATTACGAACAGTTTTGACATGTAATAAAACGATAAACATGAAAAGCAGCATATCCTATAGTAAGAATCTTTATAGTGCCAGATACAACTATAGCAATACCTTCGCTCTGTTATTGAGCACATGCATGTTTGAAACATTTTGAACTGTTGTTAAATGTAAACGACCTAAGGCAGAATGAATGTGTACATTTGTGTAGTATTGCGTCGCAAAAAATGATTTAGAAATTTATTTCCTTGAATTGTGACAACTTATGTCAAAATATTATTTACAACTGGAAGTATTTTTTAAGTTGAGTTGAGATGTTTGGACAGCTCTTTAAAATGTATTGTCTTGCGATCCGATGAAAAATGGCATGATGTGAGCAGCGCCTGGAATGAAGGGTGGGGAAAAAAATATAACCCTGAGAAAAGCGGGGCCACGGTGGTCGAGTGGCTAGAGCACTCGCCTCCCACCAGGGCGATCCGGGTTCGATTCCTGGCTGGGTCGGACTTGGACTTTGAAATGAAAGTACTTTCTTTACAAAATCTGCGATACTGGTAATTGATTCATGTAGAGAATCAATCCTATGAGTACATTTTTTTCGCCAATGTGAAGTAGACCTATAGCACTCACTCTCTCCAGAGATTTCACATCACACATAGCTACCACTCTATGATAACTAGATGCATATAAATGAAACTATTGCGTACTGCAAATTGTTTTCTTGTGTGGTATTTTAACATTCATTACATGCGGTAGCTACATTTGCAGTCCTTAGCAAATCTTATAACTGTATGGCAAACTTAAATGTGCAAGCAGGAAATTCGGGTAAAGTGTAGTATCTATCCTGAGATGGATTATATGAGGACACCTTACTGATAATATAAGTTGCTGCAGTTCGCGAATATGAATATATCCTATAGAAAATGATGTCACAAGAGAAATTCATGTTACATGAGAGCCACAGTGGTCAAGCGACTGCTGAAGCATTCGCCTCCAACCAAAATATTCCGGGTTCGATCCCTGACGGGGTCACTGCCAGATTTTTGCTTGTGGGAATTGTGCATGGACAATTCTGTTGGTCCACGGGCTTCTTCTGGAAACTCCCTCATCCCCCCCTCCTAAAAAATTGCATTTCTGGCGCTACTCAATATTCATTATCCATCTCGATTCTAATTTCATTCATCAGTTCTGAAGACCTCAGAAGGCGATACTTACAAGATAACTTGGTACAGTTGTATTTTTTCCTCGTATGCTCGTTAAACTACAGGAAACTTAACACAAATGACACGTATGTTATTTTGGAAGGAAAGTAACAACTTGTTTTGAATTAAAATTTTTGCTAGCATGAAATTAAACATATTGCCCATTTCAAATAAGTGGGGTAAAATCTGACAATGTGACCAACCTACACAATATGTAAACAGTAAATGCTCTCACTCGTACAGTATTGTATCAGCTGATCTGCTGCGGGATCCGTGTTGTTAGGTTGGCTATTTTGATGATGGCTTTGGAAGAAAATAGTACTCGGAACTTCAAGTTGTAATTTAAAATCTTAATTATACTTACAACATTTATAATTAAAAATATATTTTTAAAGCAATATTAAATTTTCTTGGTTATTAGTAACTGAACTTTAAAAACATGTTTAGCATTTATGGCAGAGTATGTAGACACATACGAACAGTAAACATTTCCAGCCAATGGCTAGCCATGTTTATGTTTCCAGCCCGGTGAAGGCCGTTGTGCCAGTGCTTTTTTTCTCATTGTGTTTATTATACAAATGTCTTATTGGTGTTGTTGGAATATTTAATCAGTAATTAATAATTTTTTTATTTCCTTTTTTCAAACATAGTTGGTTGTAGTGCATTATCTTCAGTGAAATGTAATATTAATCGCACGTCGTCAAATATGCTCGTTTCGCCATTTTCCTTACCGCCTTCCAGAATGAAGTGACACAAATATAATTTACGTATATAAGTTTAAGTTTGTTTGTATCAGGAAACGTGCACAGTGTTGATTTTACTGAATGATTTTGCAAATTAATTATTTAATGCTAGTGATGAACAAACGTGATTTTAGTGAAGTAAACTCACAAGGATTGCTATAGAAACACGTGTTCAAGAGGTTGCAAATATTACAAACAGTAAGTTTGCGTGTTTTGTAAATGTGTTTGTAAATCGTTACTATAATTATTGAAATGCGCGTGACCTGAAAAAAAGACGCACTTTCCACACGTTTGTAGTGAGTAAATATTTGTTTGTTTACATAGTAAATTCGAGTGTAAGGTTAACTTCGGTCAAAGTGTGTGCATGTGTATATTGCTGCATCTGTATGAATACGAACAGCACCGTATGCATCGCGTAAAGTTATAATTTTTGAAGTTAAATAGTTAAAATGTTATTTCCATACAAGAAAAATTTTCCAATGCTCTATCTAAACAATATGCAACTCAAAATGCCACACACTCATAAGAACATCAAAATAATCCCATCTCACGAAAGACGTTAATCTAAAACCCTCTCCTTCTATTTTCCTTTTTCCCTCAAAATAAAATAAACAGAACCCCAACAAATTTAACTCTGTAATTATAGCTAGGTTGGAATGCCAACATAGCTATAATATCCTACATTAATTACTGAACAGAAGTTAGCTAATGTCAGTCTTTCGGTACCTGCCATGACAGGGAAGATGAGGAAAGAGGAAAATGCCAGTGTGCATTGGACTCAATCAAAACATTGGTTTACAAACGTCTTTTTCTTCAGTGACAAAACAGCTGCGGTGGAAGGATACATTGTGGCCATGCTACTTTTCTAGAACTGTTAAAATTGACCCACTTACATGAAATGTACAACTTTAAATGCCCAAGTTACCGCATGAGATGTTATTGCAAGGAAAACTAATCCCGACTATGTCGCAGTGCCACCCCCCCCCCCCCCCCCCCCGGGTCAAACCAACGCCACACTCTTTATACAAGAACTGTGGGCGAATAAAACCTCAAAAGGTCTAATACCGCAGCTGGCTCCGCGTAATATCGGTCTAACGTAGAATACCAGGCACACGCGCTATTTGACAAGTATTTGGAAAATCCTGTAGATATTTATCGCGCTCTTAATGCTTGGTCTACCAAATGTTGCGTTCTGGTATAACGGGAGACAGCTTAAAATTAAATTATACTAACAAAGCCTTATCTAATCAATTGAGAAACAGGTTTGAAATTTTGTGTTAGTTGTTGAACATTATCGTAAATCTATAGAACCTAATAGAATTCACTTCCCTCTGAAATGAAACCAGATATACATTTTGCTATTCCGTTGCCATGGATATGCATTCTGTGCTGCAGAACTGAGTACAACATAGTAAAAGCCTCCAACTACCTCTTCCACCACCTTGAAACTCTTGCTCCAATCATGTCTATTTGCTATTGTTGGTTCCAAAACTGACAGTTTATTTTGGGCAGCTGCCTATGTCAATAGATATGTAGTTATCAACAGTACACAGTGGGCTATCACCAATATCTGACCATACGATTTGGTTGCAATCTCATCCCCAATATGCCTTAAGACTGCCTGTTCCATGTTAGCACATTGTCAACCACACACTTTGCTACTTTGTTTTTGGGACATCCCGGTTCCCCAACACCAAATTGCACATTCAGTTTCATGCCTTAACTACAGTATGTGAATTCCATATATAAACAACATGCTTAGCAAACTAGTCTCCAGTACCTAGGGTTACTCTTTCAGGTAGAAACTGACTGTGTTATTCATTTACTGAATAGACGTGTATAGACATCATTTAATTTATCACTGCTTATTTTGCTCCTCTCATACTACCCAACTCACCCCATCCAATTTGTGCTCTTTGGATACACCCAAGCACAGGGAAAGAAGGCAAATGAATATTTAACTAGACCAACTGCAAATATCTGCACAATAGTAGCATGCATTCTTGGCCAACTTCCACCTATTTACCAGCCATTCTAATTGGTTTGAACCACATACCATCAAGCCACATATGCCAACCAGATACCAGTGCCAGCTCATGCAGACCGCACCATGTTGCTTTTATGGGGCAGATCTGGGATGACACTGTGTTGAATTGCCACCAGAAGACAAATCAGCGGCCAGTATTGAAGTCTCATATTTCATACTCTACATCTCAGCTGCCTACAGAAAGAGCATTCGATTGTATTCACTAGAGTAGCTCGTCCCACAACATTTTGCTAAGCACCATACACAGTTTTTCACTCTTCTCGCTCTCTTTCTCTCTCTTTCACTGCAACTAAGGCACCAGTGGAGGATTCTGGGGTTTAGCTTGCTGCATTTTATAAGGAAGAAAGGGGAGAGAGTATGAGTTTATTCTTCCCTGACTGGAATTAATCCAAAACGCTGATTCCACTCCTGATGTTTGAAACTAGCGAGTCTTACCTGATATGTCGGAACAGCATGTAATGTGTTTACCTGGCTGGGTTGGGGATCTTCCCATGCCGGAAGGTTGGGGATCACACCCTTTGGACCAAGAGACTTCTGCAGGATAAGGGGAATCAAACCCCAGGGTAAGTTTGATCAAATAGGTTTCCCTTCCAGGAAGTTTGATCCTGCTTACCATGAAGGTTCTCAAAAAGCATGACGCCATAATAGGGGAGAGACTGACTCTAAAGTTTTTGGATTCTGTTTTTCGGCATCCTCTATACGGAGCTGGTCACATTCGTTTACGAGTTGGAATAAACTCAGGGGGTCACAGTTACTACCTTGTGGCAGTTAGATACCTGAGGGGGTGGGTGGACGGTAATGAGTTTTCTGGCTGTTGTGCGCACTTGGCAAGTGGGGCCAGTGGTTTGTGCTGTCTGAGCAGGGCAAGAAGACGAACTTGATTCAGGTACCGGAGGAGCAGGAGTTTAATAGCCAAAATAATATTGTAATACAGCCAATCTATTCAGAGTATTGTATCTCCATCCTGTTCAATTGCCTTGACCCCATGGTGTTCTGGAAGATCTAGTTTTATACACGCTCAAACTAACGGCTCAGTGCTAGAATTAGTTGCGAGAGTTTCGCTATCTGTCGTTAGAATAATACTACTATTTAAATTATCTGGTTCCCTTTGTAAAACTTGTGCTAGCCTTCATAAGTTACAGTAGTGTCCCTTAGTTACATAAGGCATTTCCAGAAATAACTAACACTTATAACTTGGTGCACACCCCAGAATCACTAGGCGATATCTGTGCCTCCAGTGTCCGGCCTTTTCAGGCTGGGACTGAAGCAGGGGATGATAGGCCTGTGTTCCTGGGATTGAATCCCGCCTGGAAGCAGGGCGATTCTGAGTGTTCCGAGAATAATCTGGACTTGTTCAGGATGGGAGTGATTCAGGGATCTCCGCTTCGCTCGTTCCTCTCAATGTGAGTGCTACTGAAAAAAGAGGTTCTGGTACAAGTGTGGTTCTTTGATCAAATACAAAATACGAAATTCTCAAAACACAAGACAGCAGCCAATATCTTTAAATCTGGCTTTATTTAGGCTGGAATTGAGATGGGGGCAATTATATCAGTCTTGGGGTTCTGAGAGTTCTTCCTGCTGGAGGTTGGATGGCCTATAATGAACTTCAGATATCTCTGCCTTGCTCAGGCTGGGGATAATCAAAGATTATTGACTCCATCCGTACCTTTCAGTGAGATATCCAAATATTTTTTTAGGACCCAATCAGAATATTCAAAATTGAATGAGGTAGGCTTAATATTTTTACCATATTGAAACATATTTATTTTGTACGTTAGGAAAACATTGGGATGCGTAGCTCTGAATAAAATAATATTAATTTTACGGCAGGTGAAAGCAACCTGAAAAAATAATTAACGTGAAAGCTCTTAGAGTTTGAGTGACACTGAAAATGGGAAGGGGGGGGGGGGGGGGGGGTCTAATTCCAGACGGGACGTAGGCGCTACCCATTACCGTGTAAGACAGGAAATGGTTTTCCGGGTAATGAGACAGGTGGGAACATCGTAATACCTCTGGACACGGGTGTAGTGATGTCTTCCAGGTGCTGCTGATGCAGTTCCTGGAGGTGTCTTCAGAGACTGTACTTCATTACACAGGGTCTAGTAGTGATGCTCTGTTAAACAGTCTCCAGTCTTTGCAGACTGGGTACCTATGACTCGTCGAACAGTACAATATTTTGGGTTGGAAATAGGTGACTGCACTGCGGCTTTGGATGGACAGTACAATTTTTAATTTAATCACGTGTCTGTAATCTCTCACTAGGCTGGGAGCAATCCTGTAGGTACATGATTATTTTAACTGCCATGGTGTGACTTGCCCATATGAGTGCAGCAACTCGAAGATGAGGCGAAGTCGAAAAGTAATGTGCGCATGCCCAATGTGCAGGGATGCATCATACCTCAAGCTACTAGTGACAGCACTTGTAACACTGTTTAGAGGGTAAAAAATCTCCACTCGTAGAGCCTATCCACAAAAACACACTACCTACAGCAGATTTCAGCAAATTGTCTTGTTTTCCACCAAGCAGAGAGGGAAGAAGGCTATGACTATTGGTGCTGCACAACATATACAGACTGTAGATTGAAGGTGGCGCCCCTGTAGCGTATTTGCATCTACAAGTGGCAAAGAGGAAAAATTCTATGCAGCAAAAACACTGATATAGTCCATTCACAGTTACTTCCACCTTTTCTGAAGCACTGCTAAAGTACCACTTTCAGGATATCCCTCCACCTCCAGCAAACAAAGCGTAATCAAGTCTAGAAAATTACACTAAAGGGACAACTTACGGTACCATATTCATACGCACTCAGTGTAATAATATTTTGCAATGAACAACATTCCCATTTTCTCACTATTTTTATTCATAATAATTATATTTATACTTGCCAGCTGACTGTTTACAGAGCTAATTTACACAACACATCAAAGCCAGTTGTTCCACGCTCCCAGTCACTAGGCTACATATTGTACCTATAAACAGAAAACCTACAATGAATGTTCCCGAAGCAGCACAGCGGAAAATTATCCAGCTCCTAGCTCCCTCATAATTTAATATTGCCAATGGCTAGTATTATGAACACTTCACGTGCCACTTTTTGGACTAATTATCGCAGGGTCATTAGCATACTGTCAGGGATTAAAAGTGAATGTGCATCAAGTTATCTGGTTCAGAACTAATTAACTTTCCTAAATATATTTATTATATAACACATCAATGTGAATTTTCTAATACAATGAAACATTTCCAACATAATACATAGGTTCTGTAAATTATTAAATCAAATGGTTTTCCACTGTATCATTTTAAAAATAATTATGCAAGTTCTCGAGGAAGGAAACAAAATGATTCTCATAAGACAGAGTAAAACGAAACTTGAACAGAAATAGTTTGGTTTATTTACCAATATTCATATATATATATATTTGCTCTCTTTAAACACAAAAAAAAAGTCAGACAATAGAACATTTAAAAATTATTACAACTGTTAAAACTCTTCAAGACAAAACTAAACAATGTTTCTTACAAATATAACCATATATGAATCTGTAATCTGAAACCTCATAGACAAACAATATGTTTTACAGTACATCATTTTTAACAAGCAATGATTTTCTTCGAACATTGACTGGTTAGAACAATAAAAAATATCTCTCACATTCATATAATACACATATCGTAAACCTAAGATGATTCTACTAAACTGAACACGTGCATTCAATGTAAATTATAAAATAATTCCATTAATTCAATAAAAAACTAAACATACCACAAATATATATATATACACATATACATATATCTGAATATGTACATCAAGATATGATATATACGTTTACATTTAGCACTTTTAAAAATTGTACCATAGTGATTATGGACAAAAATTGGTTATGTATGATATATAAAATACATTTCATTCATTAACATTCCATTCAAACTACCATTACATTTACTTCAAATATTTCATTTTTAGCACTGGATTAACAAGAATACCAAACAAGAATGACACATATATGGAAATACTGCAACTCACTAATGGAAGCATTGTGCTTTACCAAATACACTGGAGCATAGGCATTTTTTTGTATGCGTGAAAATTGTTGCGTACATGTTACAACACATTTCCCATCAAACACTAAAGTGTGACAGTTTAACAGTCCAAAATGGATCATTACCAACAATTTTTATACACATAGTATTGTAACATACTTTTTTTTAAAGACGCTTTCATTTACCACTACAATTTGCACAACATACAGTACGTGTGGACATGATCCCAAATAAGCTTCATAATCACAATAAAATCTCAAATAAATATTACCAAAATAAAAGAAAAAGCAAAGAAGTAAAAAATTTTGTTTTGGAAAAATAACCAAGAGCAATTTAAATTCCTATTCAACCTACATACGTAGTTTCAACACAGATGACTAACTTAATCGTGAGTCACAGCCGAAGTCAACACCCAACATGAGCACAAGACTGGAGCTATGTACCAAAATCAACTCTAGGCACCCTGGCACTGTTACAGAGTTGCTGTAAAAAAAATTGTTTTGAAATACAACCACACACAGAAATGCCTGCACCATACGGAGAAATTTATGCTTTGTGATGCAATTAATATACTGGTCACAGAAACTACAAGATACCAAATACATGAAGCAATTGAGACTTTTCTGAAAGTGAAAACATTGTAACATTTTCACTGTCAATCACCTAACCAAAATCAGTGATCATGCATCTCAAACTGCTCAAGATGCACTGCCAGCCATTTTGCAAAACATACCTGACCATAATATTGCTAACTCTTAAATTTGAAGGTACAAAACTACACAAATTTAAGTTTGGATTCACACTGCACACATGTTTTATTTACAGATTTTACCTGACTTTTCTTAACACATTAACACAAAATTCGAAACAATTCCATGTTACATCTACAAAAGTTATTACCCTGCAATAGTAAATTTGATAATAGACACATACAAGAATAAAATGTGTGAAAACCTCAGAATACTGGAAAGAGAATAACTATTTTGTGGGAATCAGAAAAAATGAATGCACCAATGCAAAAATGCATGCGCACGCGTGCATGCGTAAGCATTTAATGATTTTTAAAATTTTAAATATTTTCCCATATTTTTTTTGTTTCAGATTTGATCAAATTTTAGTAATATCAACTTTTTATGCAAATAACTGTCTTACTTTTATGAAAAACTATAGTGTTAATAAAATCTACTGTACTTTGAAATAATATATCGGTAAGCAAATGTGAAAATTAGGTTTCCATGTTTGATGTTATACAACCACATAATCAATATTGGAGACAGGGGTAAGGAGGCAGTCATGGCTTGCTACTACAGACAATAATGTTTAAGATAAATAAGCAGAAACAGTGTTAGATGTGAAATATCTTTTTAAACAAGGGTGCAAAAGTTATACCTATTATAACTGAAGGTTTTGATAATTGATTATTACCTATAATAATTGAAACCTGGAAAAGTTTTCTCTCGACAACCACAGCCTCCAAGTCAGCCACAGCAGTCACCAAAGAGAGAACAGTGCAAATACAGTATCATCCACTGTTGAGAGAGGGTCATTTTTATGCTACAGCCCAACTTATTCTCACATCCAAACTTTGGTGAGGAAAAGGCCATTAGGATACCAAAAATACGTGATTTTGAAAGTGGAATAGACACAAATACAAGTACTCGCAGTTTGCTACTCTCATAATTAGTAGAATGACACATTTCCATGCACAATCACAGTTTTCCTGGCTAGACCGAATTGCATACTGCAGTGTGCCTCTCCACACTGCTTCAAAAAGATGGTCTTAACAGCAAAAGATATAGCGATCAAACATTTGTGCGTTAAACTGTCATCCCACTATAATTGCATTGTGTGTGTGTGTGTGTTCAAGTATCAACCTGTCCGTATTTATGCCATACTCCATTCACAATTTCTTCACACTACAAAAATTAAGGAGAAAAAAGTTGTGCATGTTTTAATAAATAAACAAGAGAGTAGTAGTAGTTGTTAATTATAAATTTAAATCCATAAAATAAAACTTTTTAAAGAGACTGACAGGAGTACAAATTAATATACTGTGGCTTTCACCTAACTTTGTAGGAAGATTAAGGAAAACATTATGTTGCACACTTATCTCTTTGCCAGCAGTGCACAAGCAAGGAAGAAAAGTATTGAGAGTTGTAATATGAGAGCGATGACTGAGGCAAGGTAATGACAGGTTTCGAATTACAGAGCATGCAGCGGACTCTCGTATTGTTTTAGGCTGATATCTGAAGAATGCTTTGGATTACTGACCTCATTCATCGCGACTCTTGGTGCGTTGAACCTTCCAGATGACAGGCGGCGAACACTATAAATATCGCAGCAGGCCTCCGGGCCAGGGAGTGGAGTTGGAGCTGATGACTGAATGAAACGCTGAGTTCTGAGTGATAGAAAAGGGGCGGCGTAACCAGCAGTGAAGAAGGGAAGGCGGCAACTGCGAGTGTCAATGTTTTGAAGGACGTGATTGGTAGGCTGAACTATAGGACTAAATGTACAACAGCTCGACTGAACACGTACTAATAATGAAAATGATATAATTGACTGTAAACAACAGACATATTTAAGGACATTAATTGGAGTTGAAATACTCATAAAATATTGCGCTCACTATTAAATAAAAAGAGTAAAAGTAGAGACAGCTAATTTAATGCTGTATATAATAGAGTAAATAAATTAGAAATCAAATTTAGTTTCTTTTATTAATTTTTTTTACTAAGATCTCCATCTCTCACAAACTCAGATATGCCCCTCAGGCAGGTAACAATAATTTCACTGAGTAAAACTAACACATGCAAATTACAAAATTTTTCATTTATAAATCTATTTTGCATGATATATAGCAGCACAGCAAGTTTGACAGCGACCAGTAATACAATCTATACATCCATTATGAAATTAGGAAATCAATTTTTGTTGGCTCTTTATGTTAGTCAAGTCTTGTTGCGCAACTAACTGTGGGGCAAAATTCAGTAAAATACTGAGGAAGTTCACTAATCATGTAATTTCTGTTTAAGTCTGTGATACATACATATCACACACACTATTTCAATAGCTGAATAAATAAAAATTAGGGCTGTTCCAATACCAACTCTTGGTATCAGTTATCGGCCAATATTAAGCATTTAGCAGTGTCACAAGTAATCTCTACCAATATCAGGGCAGGTATCGGGAAATGTGTATGTGATAAAATTTTTATTTCACTCCAAACATTCAATCAGCATTTTGAAATCAAAGCAAGTCCCACCTAATGTATTCAAATTGATGTATTTAAAGCAATACACTAATTTCCAGAAAGATTAATCCTTTAACAATATTAAAATTTTGCTTACCTGATAAAAAACAAACACGCACGCGCGCACACACACACACAATATGGATTAATAGTAATAAATGACAGTGTAGCAGTGTAGGTTTTCAGTTTCACCTGCTGTTAGCCTTCAGGAGTAAAATCCAGACCAGAGATTATAAATCCATCCAAAGATGTACAGCATACTATACGTATTTACAAAAAAACAATAAATCTGTCCCACAATAAATTTATTATGATAATAATTGACAATATATGTAAATTAGTTAAAATTGAGTATCTGTAGCTCAAAGTAATTTTTACTGCAAAGTTATAATTTTCAGATGTAATGGTGACAACTTATCAACACTAGCACTACTTAAGTTGAATGTTACAAGATTCGGAAACCAATTCATCTTGTATCATAAGACATTGTTTCAAACTCTTCAGTATGTAGCGTAATAAATAATAGCATACAAAGCTATGACCACGAACACCTGCACACAGTATAATATAATTTGTGCAGACCTCTCTGTATTTAATCACTATTGCAGACTAGCATAGCAACCGAAACATGGATACTAACGTAGCAATCGTAGCGCACAATACAACCATAGATTTAAAGTAGTACAGCAAAGTACCCATTTCCTATTTATTTAGACAAAGAAGTAATATTTTTACAAATCAGCTATTTTTATCATGTTGCTGAACTGCAATGAGTATCGATTTTAGTATCAGTAGTTGTAGCAAAAATTATGTGGTGGTATCGAGAATTAGTATAGGAAATTATGGCATCAGAACAGCCCCAATAAAAATCATTCTATGGTTATAAAATGTAAAAATTTCAGGTAGCCACCATTTTGGAAAATACAACTAAGGCCAGAATTTTCTAGTTATTGACTGTCTGAGTTTGGAGGCAATTAAAAGGTTTTTAGAGGAATTAGAAAGCAAAAATAAAACCAATATAATCCCAATTATTTATAACTATTCCATTATCAGATGATCAATGAAGGTATTTGTTTTACTTAAATAAAACCTAAAACAACTTACTTTTGAACAAAAATCTTCTATCAACTTTTGCCTACATTTTAGGATTTTGAAAATGTGAGATCTCAAGACGTTATACGAGCTTTCTTCAAATGCTGAATAGCAACCAGTAACTTTTGTGGTTCCAATTGGTTCAAAGCTGCCTAGAAAAGTCAAACAAACTGCAATCCAATTACAATAGCAAGACAAATATACATATGCATAAGTGTTTCAAGAGAATTTACAGGACTCTCGTAAATAAGTTACCTAGCTAAAGGCTATTCATGGTAAAGTGAGCATTTTTTAAATCAAACATTCAAAAATCTCACTGTCTCTACCGGCAAGTACCGTATTTGCCCGAAGGGACAAAGATGTTTTTTGACAGAAAAGGAATAGAAAAAATAAGGGGTCGTCTACAATTCAAAACCTAGGACCACAAATACCATAAATGTTTGACACTACTAGTTTAGTATTTAAGTGTGTGTTACATGCAAAACATTACTACTGGCTTCTATTCATAATTTTTACTCGGGAAGGAGTTAATCCTCCAAAATTGGCATGCCATCAAATAGACGATTTTGACAAATGCTTTTCATGCTTAAATTCTGTGTGTCCTATGGTTGTACATATTTTTGTAGCGCCGAGACTGTACCGTCAACTTTGACAAGGGTCCCCTTATCGTTTGTCTCCCTGGCTGTATAGAGGAAGCACTTTGCTGGGAAGCAAAATGGCCCAAGTCACTAATATAGAACACCCACAAAAGTTTTACAGTGTAAGAAAGATGCTGCTACCATACAGCCAGGTTACACACACCTATTTCATTGTGATAAGCTTTTCTTTAAAAGTAAATAAAATATGTCATATTATTCATATAATAGCATTTCTTCTTGAAGGGTTTGTAATAAATTC
Source organism: Dryococelus australis (assembly GCA_029891345.1). Lineage (NCBI taxonomy): Eukaryota > Metazoa > Arthropoda > Insecta > Phasmatodea > Phasmatidae > Dryococelus > Dryococelus australis. The sequence goes on from CM056998.1 coordinate 83,527,922, forward strand.
ATGCAAAAATACTTTCAACCTAAATAATTTTTTCAGCACTTCACAAGAGTTGTCTTCAATTCAGGTTTAAATATTTTTCCCTCAAAACTATTTTTTTTGGAAGGGGTTGTCTTAGATTCAGGGTTGTCTTCTTTTCGGGTAAATACGGTATTGTTAACGAGCATATGTAGCGGCATGTGCCTAGTAAAGTTGGTAACGACGAAGGGAAAGTATATCCACGTCTCAACGTCGAATAAAATGTTTTCCGTAAATGTCTGTCAGTACTACAAGGATTTATTTTTCTTTCAGATTTTTTTAATGCATACAAGTGTACGGATTATCAATTTTGTAAAATATTTACTATTATAATAATTTTACAGTTCCTCTGCACTGATGCATGAATAAAGCGTTCATGTCCACGGCAATATTGATTTTTCATATGGAAGAATTGACAATGTGCTTACAAGCACATCTTTAGCAGAGCTTTCAGAAGTGCTCATGTTACAATGAACCTATAATTATTTTAAGTATACACAGTATGCACTGTTAACAATCCAAAGTTTTCATTTAGGTTTAGTAAACACTTCACACTTTCTCTTCAGAAAGAATGAGGTCACAGAAATGTTGGCTAGTTCTTGACGGCACTTTTTTATCATATTCCTATGTGTTTTACTGTTTTTTAAACACCAACTTTAAAGTGTGTTAGGTATCAAATTTTTTCTTCTGCGCATTTATTACCAGTATGTTATCTAAGAAGCTAATGCTAAATTGGAGCCCAATAGTACATAAAATAGCAGTGAAAGATTGATTTGTTGAGACCCTGGAGGTCATGCATACAAATTTAATGTGCTAGTGGTGAGTTTATGAGTACATAATAAATGTTCCCATAGGGTATGGGACCCATAGTACTCAGGATGTCCCATCAACTGGAAGTTTAACTTTTAAGGATTTGTCACTTTCCAAGAGCTAAAGAGAGAAAATAAAGACAACAGGAACAATAAAAATGAATAAAGATAAACTAAGTTTCTTAGCATCATAGGTATATGTCAACAGACTACACAAACTGAAACTTGTATCAAGCTTGTCAAGTTGATATGGAGTGTGGACTCTAGAAATACCATCTCCCTGGTCTCCATAAGTTTTACAACCAATACATTTAACACTAAACTGCAATCTCCATAGGTAAATGTGAGATTATACCAATTTAGAATATTTTAAAGGTCGTGGATTAAAATTTTGGGTGAGGAGTGAATAAATACACTGTCAGTTTAAAATCAGTTTAGAATGCAAACTGCAGACACCCCACCTCAGGTAACAGAAAGGCAGTCAGGCGATATTAGTAAACAACAAAAATATGTATTAATACTCATCCCAACCGACTGCCAGATATACAGTCAAACTCGTTTCATAAATTCCTGCTCAAGATGGTTTCCCGGTGTTATTAAGTCCAGAAACATATTCTATACACACAATGTACATTTACCCTGCTTAAAAAGCACATAATTTGTTTAAAATCTTATAGTTTAAGATGATAAATTTTAAATACCATGATTTATGGTATTTTTGTGTATTAAACTACAAGCGAAAAATATCAGCATAAATAAAAAGTGTAGGGAGCCATTTTGAATAGCTATATTACACTCCATACAACAATACAACTGGTTAAAGATACACAACCGCTGAAGTGAAGGAAAGATTGGGTGTCACTTCAACATTTAATGATTATGTGAAAGAAGAAAACGACTTGCCCCCTTCTGAAGTGCAAGAAATTAAAAATTTGTGCAAGTGTAGTGAAAATGTATTGAAGGAGGAACTTGGACAACCCTGTGATGCAAATGAAAATGATAGTGAACACAATGAAGATGATGCTCCAAAACCAGTGACTTGTTCAGAAGCTATGCAGCACTTGGAAGCCTATTCTCGGCATCTAAGCAGCGTACCTGATGTCGCAGAAAATATAATGAAGAACCTTTGGGAACTGGAATCTTGTACAGCCAGTCTATATGGGGGGAAAAAAAAAAAAATCAAAGCAAACAACACTGGACAAGTTCTTCTCAATCTGAGTTTTAAATATTTGTGTGCTTATTTTGAACTTGAAAGAACAATGTTTGACATGTAGACCAACATATTTACTGTATGTGAACAATATCACATTTATTGTAAGGTGAGAAACTATGGTAGATATATGTATAATAATAACATATATATATAATAGACATGTATACATACTGTATCTTGCATCAAAATTTTTCAATGAGATACACTAGTAATTTCAACACTAAAATTTATATTATTATGTGCTGAAGATATCATTTACAGCAAAACATGGTTATAATAACCCTTTTAAGATGTTTTGCTGCTTAAAAAGTTTTTAATGCATTGTCCCCCAGAAAACATGGTAAGAAAATTTGACTGTATTATTTGCATTTTATTTACAATAATTTTAATAAAATAATTTTTAGTCTCTTAACTTACCAACTATCGCAAACCTTGCAATGATCCAAATAAGTGATTTTTCTTAAACACACTATATCACATGGTAACATGAAATATAAATTTGTTTTAAAAGTAATATAAATACTTTTATCACTTTCAATAGAAGAACACTTGGAAAAATTAGTTTCCATGTATAAATAAAAGCATAAAAACAGTTTAAAATGTCTCATGTGGCTTTCTGCATATCTAGTTAACATGAGACATACATATGTATATGATGTGTAATGTATATAGATTTATGTAGTCATACACACAAATTGTTAAAATAATTTTTAATTTTAAAAAGATAAAAGAAACACATTCTTGTACAGGGTATTTCTAGATTATCTATGCAGTTTAAAAATTTTGCTAACCTCATTTAATGAGAATTGGTGTATTAAACAGGTATGGTGTATAATATTATTAAATTATACCTACTCTACTCAGAATGTAGTTTTTGTCCACACCCAATTTTTGTTCATATTTCCATAAAAAAAATCCAAGCTATCAGAAAAATCTGCACTCTCATTAAGTAACTAAGGGCAAAACTCTAATATAAATTACTTTATTTCACTGGTACATTTAACATAGGAATTGTGTAATCAAGTGCATATCAACAAAGATGTTTCCCAACAAATGCTGTATCTGTTTTACAGAAATGCTATGTCTATAAATGGCTTTGAAGAAAAATTGAAGCAACAATTGCCCAACCACTAGTATTATAGACAACCGTACACTATCAATATGCAAAAACTGCAAAATGACTAGCACAATTTACAATACAATATAGAGTACAGCTGAACAACAAGATTGAGAGGCAGAGAGGGAATGAAAGCCCATTCAACTGTGATTAATTCTGAAACGACACAAAGCAAGTGCAGCATGATACACATTTTAAGCCACTAGGCACAGTGTTCTTTGACCAACATTTATTTTACAGCACATCAGTGGGGAAATTGCACTTTTATATCACTACCTGTTTGACACAGACAATTGGTGTTTGCCACCATGTGATAACTTGAGGTAAAGTGTTTATTTAGCAGCTTACAAAAATATGCAAGTTTATCCCTACGCAAACTAGCAATGGTTGTACATAATTATCAAGGTTTCTGTAGCCTACGAAGTTGTGGTCAAAGAACACTGACAAGCCTGCATTGACAGTAAAAATATTGTAAAACAATTCATTGCCCAATATTTGAAACAGAACCGGCCTGCCGGTAACCTCAAAGTTTTAACATGTACTTCAAGAAAATATGTAGCAGCAAGTCCTTGTTTGCTTACCAGCAGCAGAGAAGGACCTTGTCATTTTGTATGTATATTTACAAGTTAATACATACACACATAAAAGATGAATGAAACCTACAAATAAGAGTATATGTTGACAAAAAATGCTCTGTTAAGGTGAGTAATTTGAACTCATATAATTTAATTAATTTGTAAGGAATCTATTTTTTGTAATGAGATTATTAAAATCAGCTTCACTTCTTGGCTGCCAAGATTAACAACTTATTTAAAACTGAAATAATAATCCTCACTGTAGAATTTTATAATTTTTAAGGATTTTACAGCGAAGTGCAAAACATTGTTGGTGGGTTAAGACACACACATGCTGTAAACTCAGTTTTTAGTTCACATTGTATCACGTTCTCAAGAGGGAAAATCAATGCTAGAATATTCTAACAAGATCAAAAATAATTGCTTCTTACATTTGCTTATAGACCTATATATAATGCAAGTATAAACAAATACACCCTGGCAACATCCAACAGTCTCAATAATGTAAAAAGGAAAAAAAATCCCAACTGATTGCAGGGGTTTTGAGAATCGCAGCATGACAAATCACTGGGACGGAAGGAAAAAATAATCTTCTATAAACATTCCACAATGGTTACAAAAATTACAGTGGGCTAAGTAGCACAAAGAAATATTTTACACAAATATTTTATTAGTGGAAAAATTTGGAAGATATTACTTAGAAAATAAGCGAATAGCATTGAATGAACATGACACTCAGAAGAAAAAAAAGTTGTTTGTGACCAACGTCAAATCAAGCTGTAAATATGATGATACCAAGATGAAGCTGACATAATACAACACACAGCCATGTGAAATAAATCAAGTTTGAAACAGTTTCCACACTGTTGCACCACACATAAAAATACTTTATTAATGCCAAAACGCAAGAACTTGCAAGTTGGGCTATGCAAATTCAACAAACAATGAAACTGTCAAGAAAAACTCTTAAATTAGAACTGAATCGTGTGATTAGTGCTAACCATTTTATTTCTTTAAACAGAGTCCTGCAAATATATGCTGTTTTTACACAAGCTCTAAGAATACAAGTCGCATAATGTCAACTGCATTTATTTGAAATTAATTTTTATGTTAAACTTGAAGCTGACAGCTACAACAATATTCCTACAATATTAATCCAAGAAAAACATAAAATCAAATAAACTTGCAATCTGTAATATTACAAGTTGATCAGAAACCACATGTTATTCAGGCAAGTATATTTGTAAACAGTACGAGGAGATCAAACATATGCCAATAGTTAACATTCAAACTCTCACACTGCACTTCAATTTGATAATGTGTACGTTAATGATATTCATTACAACTGCTTTCTTTTTTTTCCTCTTGCACGAGACAATGCAAACCTACATTTAGCTAACCCACAAACAAACAAATTGGGATGAAATAGGTACTTGGAACATCAAGAAATCAGCAATTTTACTACACAAATATTGGCAACCAAATTTTAAACTAGACAAAATTTGCTACATTCAGTTAGGAATGTTTACAAGTATAAAAATTTACAATAAAATAAATTTTTAATCAAATACTTTTCCATTTATTCTGTCACAACCATTAACTTATCTGCATCATGCAACAACAAATATATTTTCCTTCATTATGCTATTAACACTCAACAATTACTTGGGTAATCTTTTAAAACATGTTCCCAAGATAAATATTTTATACCAAACAACAGATGATGAAATAGATAAGGAGTGCACATTTCCAATACTAAGTAAAATGTACAGAGAGAATTATAATGGCTAAGACTTGCCAAAATTTACTGGTTTTAACAACTGTCCTTTTACAAAAATTGGCCATCTGCAAATTTTCAAAATGCATTACACAAAAATAAATGCTCTAGTTACGAGTTTTTAAATTTTTTTACATAACATCTAAAAAGTCAGTCCGTGAACAATATAAAGCAATACATTAGGTTTCTTGCCCTTAAAAATATACATCAATTTCTCCCGTATGTAACACACAATATATATAATATCTGCACCATATAAGATGGAGAGATGTTACAAATGTATTTCTAGCACTAGTAACAGTTAAGTGGCAAATTCACTGAATGCAACTGAAATATTTTACTTCTGTAGTTTCAAATCACAAAAAGAACATACTCATTAAGTGTCCTGCACTTATAGTATACAATTAGAATACATACAATCACAACACAAATCACTTTAACGCTATACACTGTAACATCCTAACCCTACTGTCTTTTGTCGTGTAAGAAAATGTTCTTAATAAACAACAGTTCAAGCCTCATTTTGAGGTATGATTCTCATTTCAAAATTGGTCCAAATATGCTTGTACAAAAGGCTGAAACCAAGGGTTACCTTTTATCTGGTTTTCGTTGCCATAATACATAAGGACACTGATCCATAACCCTTCCACAATCTGTTACACAATAATTAAAAAAATTATTACCTCATAAGGTTCACACAATTTTGTTTACACAGTTGAATACTGAAACTGACTAACAGCTTACAAGAACTCCCCTACAATGCAAAAAGTAGTGAAAAAGGGAGGTGAAAATTTACTTTAAAGTGAAAATATTACTTTTACAAATCACATTACAATGCAGAACATTCAAAGTACCAAAAAAAAGTTGAGCAGCCTGAAGCACCAATATTGACTGAGAGCGACCAGTCATGTATGAATGCAGCATAATTCCTATCCCACAGCCAATTTCACATGCAATAACTAACAAACTGCACCAGAGACTCCAGTTCAAAGATTCTACTACTTTGAAGCTACTTGATATCACTTAGGTTAGTCTGTGAATTTTTGGCAATCAAACATTGTCATGCAACCAATCAGCCTCACAGCCCATGGAACACAGTTCCGTACTTTGCCATCCGACGTGCCCATCTCCGCACCTTGCTCCGGCACAACTGTCCCCGCGGCAAGATGGTCAGCGGTGGCTTGCACTCTGACGTGCAACACCGTGAGCCAGTGATGAGAACCAACAAGTTACCGCCGCTGTTCACTTCACTTGGCATCATCCTCCTCCATTGGCTCCTCGGAGGCATCTCGGGAATGTTTCGGACTCCTGTAAGCCAGTCACAACCAAAATCTTCAACTTAAGACATGCACATTTCCTAATTTTAAACTGAGTACCTTAAACTGACTGTGAAAATACATTTGTGTATGTATAAAAAAATTTTTGTATTTATTAAGTTTGTTCTACTGAAGTAAAATTATGAATACAGCCAGGTTTGAAACTGTAAAATTTTTACTGAAAAAGTTTTTAAACAATAGTACATATTTACAGATATTAATGAAATTTCACATGTCCTATTATCTGCTAAATCCCATCAATCATATGGTAAGTAGCTTTCTACCACAGTATTATACAGTAGAGATCATGGGGATGCATGGTTCAAGTGGACTATCTACCATTTTTCAGGCGACCGTCAAAAAAATTTCATACATCCAGAATTTGAGTAGATGAGGATCTGACATTTACATGAATAAAATACAACTTCTTATCTATGATGAGTAAAATGAGAGCTGTGCATTTTCTGTGAATACAGATTAACCAATAAATACAATAAAATTGTGAATTAAAAAAACAGCATTAGGCCTACTGTATTAGTATTACCACTGAATAAAGATATACCAGGGGGCGGGCCCATAGAATCCATGGACTAAGCCACCATCGGTGTAGTAGGTAATTGTACGAAATAGTACTTATGGTACATTGTTGTCTGGGAAATCCGGCACGCTTGAACATCCGGATCTGCAGTCACAATGGGAATAATGTTAAAATTAAAATTATGGTACATTTATGGTATAATTAATAATTGTGGGCGGTGTATTGGACCGACATGAACCTACGACAGCTTATTGGAAAGCTAGGGAGGTGCATATGCTATTATGGTACAGATTTCAAAATTATTGTACAAAATACAAAAACTATGGTGCAAAACACCACAATTATGATACATATGGCTGTATACACATGACTTTGTACCATAACCATGGTACATATTATTGCGCCTACTTAGGGTAGCCGAAGTAACCCAAAAGGGCCTAGCCTGTTCGAGATGAAAATGCCAAATTCCACCAACTAAAATAAAAATGAGCCATATAGCACCTAAAGAAGGCAAAAAAGTGTGTCAGGGGGGAAAATCCTGAGGGGGGGGCGTGATGGTTCAAAGGGCCTGACTTCCTATTGGGGGAGGATGGGGTCTAAGAACGGCAACACTCACCCCAAAACCCAAGAAAATCGCAATGTGCCTTCAAGGGTGAAAAGAAGGTGCAAAATGTAATGCACAAAAACCCCTCCCCCCAAATGGCCAAACCTGTTTGGGGGGGGGGGGGGGGATATAGAACGGTTAAAAAGAAAGGAAAGTACAAAATTTCAACAAAATACTATTAAAAAAAAAAGAGTCATACAGCACTTTCCTAAGTTACAAAAGGGGGTAGGGGAGAAAAATATTGAGAGGGGGTAGGTGCAAATGGCCTAACTTCCCATTGCGAGAGGATGGGGTATAGAAAGACATCCCTCCAATCCCACGAAAATCAGCAGAAAAATGTGCCTTCCAGGTTGAAAAAAAGGCGGACCCCCCCGGGGTAATTTCATCTCCTCCCAAGGTGGGTAGGTAGGTAGGTTGGTTTTTGGTGTGGGGGGGGGGGGGGAGGTTGAAAATCATATCACGGTATGCAGGGCAATGAAATTCACCACTAAACCAAATTTCAAGAAGATCAGTAGAAAATGTGCCTTCCAGAGCTCCAAAAAAAGGGGGGGGAAGAGGAGGTTGAAAACAATATCATGTTATGCAGGGCGAAGAACTATACCACTCAATCAAATTTGAAGAAAATCTATCAAAAAATACCCCTTTCATAGGATTAGGGGCATAAATCCCAAAAGAGGGGGGTGAGGGGGAGGGCAAAAACCACATCACGAGATGTGGGGCAAAGATATATGCCAGTGTACAAAATTTCATGAAAACCGGTTGATAATATGCCTTGTACGGCGTGGGGGGGGCAAACCCCCCCCACACCAAAAAAAAGGGGGAGGAGGAAAGTAAACATAAAGACAGGTATCTATTCCCCCGCGAGCACTATTAATCCCCCCCTCCCTTTTTCTCTTTGTTTGGCCGTAAAGCGTTTGACGCAGCAAACTTTTGTTCTTCAATATAGCATAAGAGACGCGCACGCGCACACACACACACCAGGGGACCGGCCTGCAGAATCTGCGGGCTAAGTCACTATAGGTGAATAGGTGAAGCAGGTAATCGTACTAATTAGTATTTGCGGTGCAATGTCATCTGGGAATTTCGGCATGTGCTCGCTTGCAGTTGCAATTATAGTGAAAGTAAGATTTAAGACTTAATGCATAAGGCTTATGATGGGGTCCAACTGCCCATCGGGGGAGGGCAGGGCACAGAAAGGCAACCTTCCCCCAAATTTGAAGAAAATTGGTCGAAAAATGTCTTCCAGGCCGAATTGAAGGTGAAAAACATACCCTTTCGGTCACCACAACTCCTCCCAATGGTGAGGTCGGAGGGAGGCGTGGGGTGGGGGGCTCGACAGCCAAAGGTCCAAAGGTGGGCATGTTAAAGTCCCCATCTCTCAACACCCCAGAGAGGTGTGGCACTGCGCACCCTCGAAAAACTTTCATTTAATAGTTCGATAAATATATGTTAGACACACAGAGGTCTACAATGTGACTCAGTGTTTACACTTTGGAGTTGTGATCTATTACAAAGGTTGTACAAATTAAAATAACCAATATGCAAAATTTGTTGATTCAAGTGTCATTAAGGCTGTGTCCTAACCTAGAAATGCTCGTACGTATGTACATAATCCTACTCCACTCAGCTTGATACTTGATGCATTCTGACCGGCATACATTTTTGCATCCGTTACATCCACTAGTCAGCTGATAAGATTCTAAATTTGACAGAAAACCAAAATTGAATCTGTGTTGGAATGCACGTGCAGTTACCAATAATTTATTATTAAAACTTGCTAAAACTAGAGGTAAATTTAATTTTAACACTAATAATGGAACAAATAAAAATTAATCATAGACTTTTGATAACTTTTACACTCATACATGCCTGGCCTTGTAAAAACTTCGTAATGTTCTCATTGCCTTGCATATAAACATTACATTTATTGCTATGCCAGGTTTATAACAAATCACGAAGAAAACTGGTCGATATTTTGGTCCTTCTAGATCACTGTTCAAAGTGCCCCC